>CM046447.1:94617409-95309909 GCA_025506515.1 Flaveria trinervia | reverse complement strand
TAGACTTAAATGAACATTTAGATTCCTATTTTTGTTTATTTATTGTTCTTGTAAGACGTGGATGTATGTGATGTTTGAAAACAATTGATTAATGGCATTTATATTTTAACATAGCGTTATGTGGCTGTGAACAATCTTAACCCTCACACTTCGACGTTTCCGCCGTCATGGTTGGGGTGTGACAACAACAATAACAATAATAATAATAATAATTAAAAAAAAAACCGGTTGAACCCGGTTCTGGACCCGACCCTACCCGGGTAGGGTTTTACCCTTCTCGAACCCGACCCGGGTCCGTACCCGGGTTGACCCAAACCCGGTTTCGAAAAAACCCGATTGGCCCGTAGCCGGTTTAAACCCGGTTCCGGGTCCGGCCTAATACCCGGTTTTTACATGTCTAATTGACCCTATAGCAAAAGGATATTCATTCCCACATGGTCATGTCACTTTCCTGCTTTCTAAGAAGATTTTAAAAAGATTTGCATATTAACATAAAAATATAACACCAAATCACAAATCAAAAACTATTTTATGTTATGAGGTAAATGACATATATCCCGTGTAATTCCTCGCAAAGGGTAGTAAGTTTTCCAATCAGATAAATCGACCACCTCTATATTAGAACTCGAGATGATTAGAATACATATAGATCATTGGTAATTGCTTTCTACAAGTCTTGTACAAATATGAGCAGAAAACTTAATACACCTACTTGGTGTTTTAGAACTAAACTATCTAGGCAATGTCTAGCCACTTTTGTAGCTTTATAAAGTAATCTTCCTGTTATATACAAAAAAATATACAAGAAAAAGATTAGTATCAAAATTAGATATGCATAACACACTAAAAATAGTTAAACATGCTAGATATCAAAACAACACAGGCCTAATAGAGTTTTATGATGAATTAAATCCAAAATGCCAATTTCCTATGCATATTACCAAGCAATAAAAATAGCGTTCAGTGGTATAAAATTCATAGATATTTTATCGTACATGTGACATCCTCACTATAAAAGCATATGGCATAGTCAATTGAAAATTACATCAAATGAAGCCATTGAAACAGAAAAATGCTTCAAAGTTCAAAGTTCAAGAGGTGACATAATTTGTAACTTCTTGCAACTTTGAAAGCGTTTTATAGGTCCTTTCACAATTGCTCATGTTGAACTAATTGAGAGTATGAATACGGAATTTGAACGATACAATACAAAGATAATACAAGAAAGAATAAATTTGTGAACAAAAATTACTTGGTGATTTTTTATTCAAGAGCTATTTAGAATTATTAGGATATCTCACTGATTACATGAGAGTCTTATTTATAGTAGTAATAAGACTAACTAACTATAACTACCACACTCAACAAATATTGAGAAGTTACAACAAGGACCCTATACTATTACTTCTGAACGGAAAGAACCCTTCGGAAGATATCCAAAGTAAACCTTAAATCCCTTCCGAAGCAAACATAACATTCGGAAGATACCAACTAAGATTCGGAAGAACTATGCTAAGCTTTGGGAGTATATTCAACTTCGAAAGAACACTTGTTTTGGCTTTTGATACTTCACCGCTCCAGTGTCAACACAGATAGTTGGGTGATCTTTCTCCCTGCAAAATGTAAGAATACGTAGGTGAATTTACCTTATGAGAAAGAATGGAGTTCTCCCCTAGAAAACAAATATGTTCAAAAAGGAATTATTCCAAAGATGTTGGGCTTTGTGGCTATTTTCGCAGATTACCAACTGCGTTTGTTAATCCATTGAACAGATTTTAGATTTTAGATTTTATGATTTTATGATTTTATGATTTATGAAGCAACCATTACAACTTTGAAATAAGATAAAGCAAGTAAATAATTACATGTAAAGGGAGATTGGTGACAGAATCAAGCCATGTAACTTTCCATGTATCAACAATAAAAAGAATCACTACTTAAGGCTCATAAATTTACATCTAGTGTTTTTTGTTGAAGGATAACAAAGGCATATTGTTGGCGTAGAACAACATGACGAATGAAAAATATGTATTCAGTTCATTCAATAATCCGCCTGCAATCATTGTGGGTAAAATCTAATTCCCAGTAATTAATTATCATATACAAAAAAATCAATTTATTGAATCAAAACATTAAATTAAACAGACGTTAAGATGAAATCAGACCTTTTCAAGCTATTTCATAAGGGAGACGAGGAGAGAACTTGTGGTTTTTGTTCATCCACTCTAATCTCGTTCCATCACATGAAATTGATCTAAAATTCGTAATTTTTGTCAAGGAAGCAAATTGATAACTTATACGAAAAGAAATTATCAAGATATTAGTGTTTAGGATGAAATTAAGAGATGATAAGAGTCCATACAGTAGCAGGCGATCAAAGTCTTGTACTGTTGCAAATCATCGACACATTGAAGGTGATGGAAGATAACTCTAACTGAACATGTTAATTCACAAATAATACCCTCTTCTAATTATTGTTGATTCACGAAGGATACCGATAATCAATATAATCACACACTAACATACTCTTGTGATAGAAGTCAAAAGTCGAATGGACCTCAAAACATAAACAAACTAAAAACTGGGTCATAAACAAAGTCCAACAAGATAGGCCTCCAAACCGTATAGGCCTCCAATAACAAGATAGCTTGCTCCTCCACATTTGGGTCCGCACCATGTACTAGTTCGTTATCGTTGGCCATTTTTGACTATCAACTCTCAAAGATGAGACTTGAAGATGGTGCGTGTTTGTCTATATATTAAAGCATGATAGGTTGTAGATGGTGCGTATTTGTCTATATATAAGATATCAGCTAGCTTGTATTACGTACGAATTGTTATAGTATGTATTAAAATACTTATACTTCTTGTGTTTACTTTGGTAGAAATGAAATGCTATCATACAACTGAATGTGATTGTCAACCATAAGGAGGTTTATTATTAGGTTTAGATTTAGATATTGATAACAAACCATCAGCAGCTGTGATTAAACATTTAGCCATTGGGGTTGAGTAACTTATCGTTAATTTGGTTTTCTTAAAATTCCTATCGAATTTCTCATGAAGTTGGTGTATATGAGATTGTAAATCAATATGTTTTCTTTTATATATTATTTCTGTTCTTAGAAAGTGAAGTGAATAATAACATATGTAGCTATGATGAGATGCTTCAAGTTATCATATACAAGAATAGCTTTTGTTTAACGACAAATATATGACTCTGCTTCGAATGATATGTGTTATCTTAATAGGTAGCATCTCTATATGTCGTTTAATAAGTCATTCAATGATAGATGTTTTATTATTGTGCTTAGATGTGCAAGACGAGGGGTTGTATACTGAGGCAAACCTGGTTCAGGTTGAAACCAATGAGCTCTTTATGATGATAACACAAAAATGATTAAAATTTATCAGCTTTACTTCTGTATGTGTATTTTAGTGTAATAGCCTTAGATATATGCCAACTGTGGTTGGGTTTGGGTGCTAATTGTAATCAGAGTCAAGTTTACTGTAGTGACATGTTGAAGCTCAATCCAAGAAGCTTCTACAAAGTATTTTTTTTTTTTTTTTTTTTTTTTTGAAGAAAAAATGATAGGTTGTCTTATGTTTTTTCTTTCAATAGAGTAATCTTTCAATGGCCACTACTTTGTTTACTTGCAGTACCAGACCAGATATTCATCACACAAAACTAGTACAAGTTTACTTATTACATTCTCTTTTTTACTTGCATATATGATTTTGTATTTCAGTATATGTTAAAAATTATAGCTTAAAAAGAACACCTACTCTAAAAATTTATAGTCGATCGACGTCACCCTGAGGGAAGAGGGGCTCCCCAACTTCGACAGGCAAGCAGTTCATGTTGTATTCAACTCTATAAGAATAAGCATATTCAAAGGTTAGAAAATTTCAGCATTAAAGTCAATAACCTGAGACATATAACCTAACCTATTCAATTACATAAGACATTATGAATACATATTAAAAAGCAACATAAATGCTACAATGTAATTTTTGTGGGTTTAGTATTTAGCCACAATAGTTTCTCTTTTCTTTTCTGGCATTTCATATTTTATGAAGTTGTTCCTCCTATTTTTCTAAACTATATAGAATAACACTTGGCTTTATATAATTATATAAATACACTATTTTTAATCCTTTTGGTGACACTACTTTTAAGCATTATTAACGTGACAAAACGAATCAATTTTAAGCATAAAACATCGTTAGAGGGCATTGGTATAATCTAAACTGGTTTTGGTATTTGTTTTTTTATGGTTTTTGATTTGGTATTCCTTTTCAGGGTTTTGCGATAAGCTGAGAAGATAATGACCAATTCACGCTGCGTAGCTTGAAGAAAAGTGATCAAACTCCCGTTGCATAGTGCATGGAAAAATCCTAGGGTAATTTATGAATCACTTTCTTCCAATTATCGAGTACATTACTTCTAATACTGAGTAGTTCATTGGTTACCTCTTAAGTACTTGTTTAGATTGTCTTAGATATTACTCTATACATATTACATCGATGTCGAAACAGTCATCCATGATAAGTAATATCTAGAGATTACTTAGAAAAATTATATATGGTGCATATGCAATTCATGTTAATAAGATACAACTTGAATAAGCAATAATGATTTAATCAAGAAATCATCTACAATTTAGTGTTATTAGATAATTTATAAAAAGTCAAATAGAAAGTCAATCTGATGAAATTAGATGGGAACTAAGGGGTTAGTTGTGTTAGTTTTATTAGTTTGTAACCGTCAATGTAAGGGTATGAATACCCCATATGTATGTCGAATTATGTGTCGAGATTTAGAAATATTTTGGGTGAGTTTGGTCTCGTGTTTCAATCCGGCCTATGATCCTATATTGTTAAGTGATCTTGGGCAATAAAGGATATTATGAAAAGGATTAAATGAAGTAGTCATCATCAAAGGAAAGAAAAGAAAGAAACAAAGCGTGAAATGAATAAGTCAGTAGAAGGTGATTCCGATCGAAAATCTATTTAGGCAAAAGCACAGTGAAATTGAAAGAATATTTAGATGTTTTAATAAAAAGAAAAAAGATAAAGATCACAGAGACAGAAATAGAAATCAAGAATTGAATAATCATTAACCATAGGACCGAAAATGTTGAATTTCAGTTCAATTAAAATAATGTTCAATGATTATCGAGACATATACATCTTTTAGTACGAATCAAATCACTTTCAATTTGATAGAGAAGGCATTAACACCGCTTCAATCTTTGATCAATGGATCCAAAGAGTCAAAGTCGGGAATTGAAAAGCGAAAATCAACCGAAGAAAGAGATGATGGACTGCAAAATAAGATTAACATCATAAAGTTTATGATTTTTTGATCAGGGGAGTGAGCTGAGAGTTAAAAGTGGTTTAATTAATAGATCATTTGCAAATTAGTGTTACTAGATAATTCATAAAAAGTCAACCAAAGTTAACTTGATGAAATTTAGCAGGAATTAAGGGGCTAGTTGTGTTAAATATTATTAGTTTGTAACCGCCGATGTAAGAGTACAAATACCCTCATACTTTTGTCAGATTACCTTCAGTAAACAAATATGTTTTTTTAATCACACTTAATGATTCATTACATTCATTTTCTCTATTGTGTACCACACGCTTGTGTTTTGGACTATGTCAATAATTGCCATCCTTTTTTGTATAAGTGTGAGTTATGTGATTCAATAGAAGACTTTATAACGTACGGGTATGATTTAAAGCTTCATGATGATCGATATTTGCCTATATATAAGTGCAATCTGTTTAACTTTCTCTTCATCTTTTTTTATCATTTTCATTGATTATCTAATAGTCTCTTTAAAAAAAATCATCTCCTTCTCTTTTAAATATAAATAAATATAAATGTAATATATATAGTGTATATAATATTATATATAGAGAACGGATAACTTACAAAATTAATTCATATATGTTTAATTTACTTCATTTAATTTATCACTTTAAAATATATATAAAAATATAACAAGAAGCGAAACATGTATTTAAAAAATCTTTGAATGCTTTAAATGTAAAACTTAACTTAAGTAATCTGGCTATTTGATAGAAGTTTTTTCTTATTAAAAATATTATTCAGGTGAACGCTTGTAACTCAAAATAGTATTATGCTTATTTAAAAATTAAAACCATGTAAGCAATCCTCCCTTATTTTGCAATTATAATTTGACACATACAAGTTGACTTCTTCAGACTATTGACTTTTCGCATGCTGAATGGTTATTACGTGTTAATTATTTGAATGTGTTGCAATGTTTGACTTTGAACACATGCTATAACTTTAACTATATTATAAACAATTAGCAATAGACTCATTACTCGAAGAAACTAAATACATCATAAAGACATGCTAACGCGTACTTGACCCTTTTATAGTTTTATATTATATCCATGATGGTTTAATTTCTATATATACACTTCCTTTGCCTTTATAAATTGTTAAAGAAATTCGTTAATGGAAATTTTACTAAACCAACTAGAATGCGATTTAACAAGTTTATATGTTGCGGTGGGTATTGAAGGAAATATTTATAACGCACGAATAGTAATCATATGAAAATAAACTCAATGATCATCATTAGTTGAAGGGTGTTCCACCAATTTATTTCTTAAGACATTTCACAGTATCATTAAAAGGAACTATAACTTTTAATAACTTATTCTTTACAAAATGAACTCAATCAACAGTTCCAAATGAAAACAAATAACCCTACTGAATGTATAAACTAAGTTTAAAATGAACTCATCATAATATAAAATATATACAAGTTAAATACGAGGTCATCAAATCAACTGAATAGTAAATAAAAAAAAATAAACCATGTCACCCGGTGGTGGAACCATAATTAATTTTCAATGGGGTCACTAAGTTTTGGTGTTTGGATATCTATAAAACTTATTTATAGATTGTTCGGGTCGTGTCGGGTCGATTATATCCAAGACAATTTTAATTTAATATATTAATCATATACTACTTTATGACAGTTTCTAAGGTTTTATTTCATACAAAATTTGCAATAAAAAGGTACTTTTTCTTTTCTTTCAATTTTACACATTTACAAGGTCTTCACATTCTCCTTAATTTCTTCATCTAACCTAATAAATCCCATATTCTTCTAGTTTTATACAAGGCTAATAAATAGAAAGCCTTACCATACTATTTTTTATGTTCATCAACATCAGTCACACAAAACAATATTTATCCAAAGCAATAAGGCTATACTATAATAAGAAAAGATAAATGAAAACATCTTCAGTTATATTTTTCCTAAAATAAATCTTAGATTTCAGAAAGGGCCAACCTTGTTGCCAAAGAGAGGAACACCATCTATGTTATTGGATTGTTATCTGGAGCTTCCAATGCAAACTGTAAGTAAAAAATCTGGCGAAAACAAACTCGAATTCTGCTACAATAAAGTTAATGTCTATTAAGAAACACAACCAAAAACCCATACAGGTGGAATATTTTTAGAGTTTAAATCTTTTAGGGAGAGGGCAAGCGATACTCAAGTATTAATCACTAAAAGCACAAACAAGGTTTTAGGGTTTAAATCTAGATACTAAACACAAATCTAGATAGTAAACTCAATCAAACAAAATAACAAAAAGTAACAAAAATCTAGATACTAAACTCAACAAAAAAATTGTGAATCTAGCCATGCGCCATCTAGTTTAAAAACTTCTAATCTAAACAAAAGTTAAATTACAAAGTTAGAATCTAACCTTGAAAGAATGAAGTGGAAATTGCGGCAGATGGACGATCAATGGGAGGGAGGGTTGTGAGTTAGGGTCAAGTGTATAACATCCGTCTATTTTCAAAGTATAAACTCAAACTCAAACCCGTTTGAATTAATCTTGTAAATCAAATTCATTATTTAGTCATATTATTTATTAATATATTCTAAAAACAATAAATGAGTCACTTAATCAGTTTACCTTAAATTCTTTAATTTATAAAATAAATTTTATAAATATTAAAAGGTTATTAATATCTATAAGATTTTAAAATATTCAACTAAAATAAATAATCAAATCACAAATTCTTGTGAGATTTATAAAGTTTATAAAGATTTAATAAAAAAAGAAGTTGCTCAATTAAATTTAGAGTTTAAATTATAATTATTATTTTATTATTTAAATTATTTAATTTTATATTTACATTTAATTCTAATCATAACCCCCCTCTGAAATACTTGTAACTCACCATTAACATCATTTATAACCTCCTTCTAACCTCAACTGTGAAAACGAAGCTTAGGCCTCACTTTTTATTTTCTCATTCTCTAGAAATCTCTCACACAAACCTTTCATCATCATTTGGTTATAATTAATTTCAATAATTTTCTTTTACAAGTAGTTTCAAGAATCTTCTAATATTAAGATAATCTTATATTACTTATATATTATGTATTTCTATATTCTTTCAATCATCCTAACATCCAATTGTTTTCATGTTCTTATTTTATTCTTTCTTCTGCCAAATATCTTTTAATTTAATTATTATCATTTGATCATTAACCTTCTAACATTCACTAACCTTATAAAAATCACTAACATTCTTAAATCAAACTAACGTAAACAAAGAATCTCGTTTGCATATGGACGGTTATGCCGCCGCATTTGGTTATTCCACAAGATTATTTCCCTAAGTGATGGCTATGACAAAGTCTTGGAATATTTTAATATAACTCAAATGAAGTCTAATATATCATATATCAACATAACAAATTTGTTTTAACCCGTTTCATGCTTTAACAATTTTAAAAGTGCACATAAATGCCTTACTATAATTTTGACAGAATATAGCTTGACTTCAACTAATCATAACTTGGTCATAACAAACTAAATTTGAGTAAACTAAGACTCTGATATTAATTTCATTGAATTAGCTTTTTAACAATAGTTAATACGTCTTTAAACTCAATCAACGACTCAACAATATCCTTCACAAGATAAGTGCTCATTTTAGTACCTTCTGTCTTATGCTGCTGTTTAGACTTATTTACAAATCTTTTAATAAAAATTTTTCTGAATGAAAGTTGTCCGGAAGACTCTGTATAAATTTTTATAATTTTATGAAACCGTTTTCTATTTTTAAAACCTATTCAAACGCGTACAAAACATTCTGTCCAGAAACTAAAATTGGTGCAATAATCATTTTTCAATGTACCTTTCACTTTTTGGCATTCTCTAATTGGCCTAACTTCTTGTAATTAATTCCGACCTAAAGTTATTGTTTCTTTTTATTCTTTAGGATATCAACTTTGACTCTTGAACATCCAAGCTTCCTTATGTACTCTACAACCATCATTATACAATATGAGTTTTCCATACCCTTTTTACTTTATTTTACATATTTTGGGATGAAACATGTTAACCTTATAAACTTATACTTGTAAATATTTTGATACTTATAAATACACATGCAATTCATCTTTACTTTTTGTCATGGTTATTTGTAATATTGTGAGTCTTGTATGATGGACATCATATGTTGAAAATCATTAACTATTGCTAGCCTGGAGACGTCATAGATGTATGGCCTAACAAGCCTATTGGTGCTAAAAGTTGATGTATTGCCGGCTCTTGATGACGTATGACTTGTTAATCATGGGAACCAAGTACACTTAGCTAATCGTTATAAACTTGTAAACTTATTCTTGGTCAAGGTTTGATTGTAGCTATATGTGTTCTATAAACTTACATAATTCATAACCATTGATATGAATTACTACTTGTAAATCTTATATATATATATATATATATATATATATATATATATATATGTTTAACCTATGGAAACTCACCAACTTTCAAAGTTGACCTTTTATTTTCAACATGTTTCAGGATTACTACTTGAATAAATTCTTCTTGCTCATATAAGACTTGGACTTAGTTAAATAAATATCTTATGTTGTTATTTCAAATCTTTGTTGTATTGTAATGACTAAATTGTCTAGTTTTATTCAATGAAAAATGACATTAAATAATATTTTAACTTATTAAATTCTATGAGCTACGAACAATCGTTTCACATTCGTCCGCCTCGATGATTCCACCGTCGGTCGAGGTGTGACAAAGTGAGCAGCACTACAACAGATGGACGATCGATGTGAGGAGTAGATGGATCGTTGACGATCGATAGGTGGAAAGGGTTGAAGATAGTTGTGAGTTAGGGTTAAAATGTTTATATTTAAGGGTAAAAAGGTAATTTTACATAATAAAAAGGAATTTTAAAAACAAACCCTTGTAAGGGTCGAACTTGAGACCTAAGGAGCAACGAACTTGTGAGCGCGCAACTTACCAGTGTGCTAAGACGAATTAGTAGTTATTTTTTGAACTTAATAATATTTACTGGTTCACCTCCTAAAAAACTATGGGTTCACTCATTTTTTCGGTATTATACGATACACTACCGGCTTACAAATCATTGGGGTTAGTTGACCCCATTCCCGTAGATGTAGTTCCGCCCCTGATGTCACCCATCATCAAATTACTTATTAGTATAACAACTTAAGCACCCGCCTCGCTACAACATCGTAAAACCATATCAAGTAACACTAATTTCATACACCATCAACGACGACCGATACCGGAAAGCCTCGTACCGCACGTGAAAAGTAAAACATTAAAAACAATAACTAAGTCGATCTAAGAACCGCACGTTGTGATATGGTCGTTAAACGGGAAAAAATAAGTGTTAAAATGTAGAACCACATGCAACTGTCGCGGCATGTTAACTTTTAAAATTTAAACTGAAATGTAAAGTGAAATTTTTGTAAAAGATAAAAAGTATAAGAGATCAAAGTTGAAAGGGAAAATTTATAAGGGTTAAGTTGTAAAATATATAAAAATATTGGCGTTAAAAGAAAAAAAAGGTTCAAAAGATTTAAAAAAAACAACAAAAGTGGGTACAACCTGGTTAAACTTAGTTTAACTCATGATACACAAATCATTTGATAATTAGTTTATTTATAATATTGAGGTTATGCACTTTGGTAGTAACATGTGAGGTGAGAAAAAGTAAGGATTGACTAGGGCTTAACTTAAACGAGCATCCTTGTTATCTTGGGCAAGCTAACTTGTTTACAATTGAGTAAATTTCGTACAAGCCATTTTCAAGGTTTTTTCGATTTGAGCTTCGAGTTATTCGAACACCCTTGCTATTATGGGCTACCCAAGTGGGTAATGCCAGTCGATTATCTTCTAAGTTTCTCGTTAAATTTCTTTGTTTATTTGTTATTTCTTAATGGGTCTAATAATATAGTGGCTGTATTTGTGTAACTCCCTTTAATTGTAAGCCTATAAAAAAACCAAGTCAAACGGTCAAACTGTAATGGTAAACCATTAAGAAATGGTCTAATAAACGTAAAGAAAGCAACATAAACGTAACTTCTCCAATACTAGTTCAATACTACGACGCAAATTAAATCAAATATTAATAAATTACACAACCAATAGGCCACCAAAAAATATCCAGTTTGATACTCACTTAAATCATTAAGTAGATTTCAATGGTTGGATCAAGCCGCTAAAAAAATAAATAACTTACGAGGCAATTTGCGTAAATTATATTTAATATTACTATAAGAAGATAATCATGTCATAATTAGTTTTAATTTGAGAACTTGGGAAACTCATCATATAATTTAAATCCTGCAATTTTTTCATACGTTATTATTATCTTTTTTAAATTACATTATGAAATTAAGAAATTTTTATCACATATGTAATATTTTAACTGCATATGCATAGTACATCATATTATATGTATGTTGTATCGTAATATTATATATATAGTATTGAAGTATATTATTTTATATAGCAAATTTATACTTAATTTGATGACAAAAACAATTATGATTTAATGATACAGTTTTTTTTTTAAATTAACAACTTATTAAATAATTATAAACATTTAAATAAATAAACGAAAACTCTCATATTAATAAATTAAAACTAGTTCCCAAAAAACCTTATCTTATTACTATCTTAACATTATTACTATTAAAATAACATTCGTTGACTAAATTAAGGCGTATAAGAATTAAGATTAATCCGTTGTCCCCAACCCCCGTGTCAGTGTGCGACCCTCTCAATCCAATACCATTAATACATTAATTAATTAATATCCCAAATTTTAATATAAAAATGAGATCAAGATCCCCACCTATATATCTCCCCAACCATCCATCTCCCCTTCATCATTTCACATACTTTGAGAGCCTTCTCATGCTGTTTTTCAGCCTCTTTATCGATTTATTGCTGTTACATTTGACTGAATATTACTAATGGCGTTGTGGAAGTCATTGTTGTTGGTATTATGCCTGTTGATTATCGGTGCCGAATCAAAGGAAAATAATAAAGCTGAAGCTAGTCACAAACACGCGTATGCGACCATGATGTATATGGGGACACCAAGGGACTACGAGTTTTACGTTGCTATTAGAGTCATGTTACGATCTCTATCGATGCTTCGAGTCGAAGCCGATCTCCTTGTCATTGCTTCTGTCGACGTTCCGACTCGTTGGATACATGATCTGTACGTTTACTTCAAATTCATTTTTTTTTTCTGAAAGTTTGTTTATGTTCTTGCTACGATACGTTGGGTGTGGCGTAGGATGGTAGTTTTTTAAACTTTCTGTTAAAGGCAGATGGTTTCCTGAAATAACGGGTTTGCCATTATGGTTTATGATGCTGCACATTCAATTCACGATTTTTTTAACGTTTTTTCATGAGCTTTATGGACGGCTAGCTGGTGTTTATTGAATTATTATATGGTATTATTTGAATACCTAATTAGTTTTGAATCTAAGTAAAGAGTCATATATGTAGTTTTATTCATATTAATCATTTTATTCGGTAAATTAACTGCTAGCATAATTACCAATTATTCACACTGGATTTACAGTCGATTTCACTTACAATGATGATTATGAAACAACCGGAAAACTTACATGTGAAATCAAGTTTAAATTTATAATGACTATGTTATTTGGATTACATTTGAAGACTAAAGTAAAAGTTAAGAGTGTTATTGGTTAAATTGTCAGTATTGATATATTGTTATTGATCAATGCGTTATATATAGTTATTTGAAATGGATTCTAGTACATAGGGCATTTCATGTGTTAATAGTCTTGATAATATTATAGGGAAGAGGAAGATGGTGCAAAGGTGGTGCGAGTTGAGAACCTAAACAACCCATACATAAGTGATACTAGCCATGATAGATTCAAATTAACGCTAAATAAATTATACGCGTGGAACTTAGTAGAATATGAGCGAGTTGTCATGCTTGACGCAGATAATCTTTTTCTCCAAAACACAGATGAGTTGTTTCAATGTGGCCAGTTCTGTGCAGTCTTTATTAACCCTTGCATCTTCCATACGGGCCTCTTCGTGCTGCAGGTATATCTATCTGCAAGCTGCATTTTTCCACATCAAGTTAGTTAATTATTAGGAGCCAAGCTTTTCTTTGTTAGTTGTGATTAATTTGATGTTAATTGCAGCCGTCTTTGAACGTTTTTAAGAGCATGTTACACGATTTAGATAGCAGAAAAGATAATCCAGATGGGGCTGATCAAGGTTTTATTGGAGGTTACTTTCCCGATCTTCTTGATCAGCCTATGTTCCATCCACCCCTTAATGGCACCACACTTGATGGTGCATTTAGACTCCCTTTGGGTTACCAAATGGATGCTTCTTATTATTGTAAGTCATGAAAAGTTGTTTGTATGTTTGTACCTATGCTTTCTTTGACACTTAAAAATATTCAAATTTTTTGTTGGTTTGTTGATTGTGTTGCAGATTTGAGATTAAGGTGGAGTGTACCTTGTGGACCAAACAGTGTGATCACATTTCCTGGTGCATCATGGTTAAAGCCATGGTACTGGTGGTCATGGCCTGTCTTACCACTTGGCATCCAATGGCATGAAAGACGACGAGAAACTCTAGGGTACGTAAGGTGTCACTTTTTGTCTGTGTTTGGTTTACGTTAAATGGGTTTGGGTCAGTTAAGGTCAAACCTACGAACATGTTTAGATTAATGGGTCGTGCTTGTGTTGATCTGGTAGTTTTGCGGGTTGATCCCTGTTTAACGCATTTGTTTTTAAAAAAAATTATATTTCATTACTTAAATAGTGAAGTATTTTATTCTAAAATCTAAAAGATGAATAGAAATTAACATGAGGCTATGTAATTAAACAATAATATATTTTTATATTCGGTTGTAAATTGTAATCTATATGCAAAAAAATTAACTCAAATAAAATTTTGGGTTGAACATGTTAGCTTTGTGTCAACACATGAAAATTCATGTGGGTTCGGTCCGCCAACTTTAGGCGGACACGACTCACATAGTTACACACCCCTTCATATAACAAGTTAATTTTCTTCTACAAGAACATAGTATCTATCATTGATGTTATCTTAAACATAAATAGTGTTTCAGTACATCTTTCAATCAACCATCTTTTGTCTAACGTTTTCTCTATGCGATTGACAGATATGATTCGGAGATGCCTTTCTTACTAATCCAAATCATGCTTTATCTAGGCACTATAGCAATCACGCGTTTGGCTCGCCCAAGTTTTACAAAGTTATGCTATCGTGGTGTAGACAAGAACATAACCATAATTCAAACAAGCCTTAAAGCTATAGCCATATTATCCATTATCATATCATACATACTCCCATTCATTCTAGTCCCTCATACAATCCATCCAGTTTTAGGGTGGACCGCGTACTTACTAGGATCCTTTGCCCTTTCATGTATCGCTATAAATTCATTTCTTCTCCCCGTACTGCCAGTATTAACACCTTGGTTTGGGATTATAGGAGTCCTTATAGTTATGGCTTGCCCTTGGTATAAAGATGGCATTGTGAGGGCATTATCCGTTTTTGCATACGCGTTTTGTGCTTCACCAATTCTATGGATTTCAATGGGGAAAATTAGATCATCTCTTCATATTTCACTCGAGAGAGAAGGTTTTCTGCCCAGCCGACTCACTGATTCAACGCAGTCTAATGGTTTTAACAAGTTGTATTGATGTAACTTAGATTCTGTAAAAATGGATTGAAAGATTTGCGATAATGTTTTTTCTAAAATAGAAGATATGGTGGTGCATGCATGTAGATTTTTGGTGTAAACAAATTTTGTGATTTATGAAACTGGCCAAACCCTTTATAACCAAATGAATTTAACGTCAAGGACCAAACGTGCAACATGCACACAATAGTTTATAACTGTAATTTTTAAAATCCGATTACCAAACGTGCAATCTCATCAAACTACATGAATGTTTATGTAATTATCTCAAAAAAGTTATGTAACATACTATGATCAAACTAAAAATAATAAATTCAAGCTTTTATGGTATAATCTTTTTAAAGGGTTAATTACATGATTGATACTTGTGATTTGTTCATATTATAATATTGGTTCTAACTTTAAGAAGTAACATGATTGGTTCCTGACATTAACTTCTATTAAGTTTCTCAATTAAGTGAATATGAAAAGACAATTATATTTTGTAATATAATAATAATAATAATAATAATAATAATAATAATAGTTTATTATTATTATTATATTATTATTATTATTATTATTATTTTATCGGGTGGATTTGTCTTTTTACATTCACTTATCTGAGAAATTTAATAAAAGTTAATGTTAGGGATCAATCGTGTTACGATTTGGTAAACGGTTGTGATCAAACCTGTAAATTCTCAAAAGTTGAGAATAATATTGTAATATGAGCAAAGCATATGCACTAATCGTGTAAGTAACTCCTTTTTAAAATAATAAAATATATAAAATTATTTGAGTTTAAAAAAGTGATGGAACAAAATAAAATTCAATAACAATACTTTTTTATTACCGATGCAAGCACTTTTATATGATATATATGTAATTGTCACCCCAATCATATTAACCATTAATTTTCATGCCTTGGTTAAGGGTTCACCTCGTTTAACACCAAAATTTTACTTTGTATTTGGTCTTCAAGTGTGTGTAGGGGAGGAAACTATTGGAAAAACACGTAATTAAAATAAAGTAAATCTTTCTTTGTTTCTTTTCTCAATCTTACAAACTTTTAAATTAAAAGAATGGAATATGAATGTAATGTTTATTCATCTTTTCGTATATTAAAAAGTTGTAATTTTCATTCATTTTCGTTATCTTTATTAAATTTTTTTGTTAAGTTAGGGGCATTTGAGTCATTATATAAATCATTTATTTTAAGTTTTCATTTGCCTAATGATTTAAATGTCTCTAACAAAACAAACACAATTAAGTAAGTTAACGAAAATGAATGAAAACGATAACCTTTAAAAAAGTCAGGGACTCAAAATAAAGAAAAAAGAATAGATGAAAATAACAAAACAAACCAAAATTAATGGACGAAAATGGTAATTAACTCTAAAAATGTATTAACATTTTTGTATCTACTAGTGAACACTTATAATTACAAAACATATGAAGCTAAAAAATTGATAATTTCCTAGGCACATACACACATAATCGTTTGTTAATCTAAACACCACAATTTCTATGGTATCATGAATTTCAAAAGTCAACAAATTCATTGCAAACTTACAATATTTATGAAATGACAATTAAATTGAATTATTACATACATATTATATCGACATAACTCATATTATAGCAAGATAATGAAGTAGCAACACGATGATACAATGCTAATCTAGTGCACAATTTTGGGTTTTCTTGAAATGAAAAGTTTCCGGTGTTAACCGAACGGGGTAAAAACAACTTTGTTCGAAATAACTGGTTTGGGTATTAATAGCTTCTGATGATGAATATCCTTCTATGTGATCGAACTGGGTGTTATTTGAACTGGTTAGCTGATTTAAAAAAAAGTTTAATTAATGCTAATCTAGTTCATTTTATCATGTATACAAGGAATGTTTCATGGAGTTGTCATCCTCACAATGCTTTCGTTTTGCATTGCTTCAAGGCCAAACACCATTTATAAGTTCAGGATGTATGTCACCAACTCTATTAGAGACAACATTGTAGTTCATGTCTCTAACAGAGACGGCACAGACACTAGCTTTTAACGAAGAGTTTGATTGGAAGTTTGGGGTAAGAGTTGACACCTGCTATAAAGGCGAATTTTGGTGGGATCAAATTATAAATCTATTAGTCTTTATAATGAGCAAATTTCTAGTGCTTGTTTTAATGGAGACATTTTTCGTGTTCAAAGATGTTATTGGTTAGTAAAACAAGATGGATTTCGGTATCATCAAACATTCGTCGTTTTGTGATGACTGGTCTAGATGGGCAACTTGGTAGAACATGTAATCGTTACATTTTATTTAAATAAAGATGATATCTATTAATGTCCCTTTTATTTCATACTAGTCTCAAGATTTGTACGTTACACGAATAGAAGAAATTATATATAAAACATATTCATTTATAATTAATAATATATAGTATATAAGAATATGAATTTTAGATAAATCTGTTAGATAAAACATTATAAATACACTTATTTTTTACAAATTTCTAAGAAAAATTACCATTATTATCTAGTACAACTTAGAAATCTTTTAAATACTCACACACACAATACATGTATATTTACAGACACACATACCATTTCATAATTAATATTAAGTAAAAAATTAAAAAGGAAATGTAGTTTTTTTAATTAATGTTTAAATTTTACATTGATTTATGATTTAACATGTAAATGGAAATAATTCATATATTAGAAAACTTAAAAATCTTCTATTCATGTGTATTATATTGTTATTGTTATTGAGTTATATAAGTAGAAAATAAACATAATTCGATGTAATAAACTAGATAAAAGTTTTGAATATTGGCTAACTTAAAAGATTGAATACAAAAAAAATCAACTTTCAACTTATATAAAAGTAACTAAATCATTACAAATATTTTTATTTAAACAAAAAGGAAACAAAGATTTAGTAAAAGCATAAATACCGAAGAATCAAGGTAATTATGTAGTGTTATTTTTAAAACTTTATTACGCTTTCATTGAAATGGTGAATTTTCAAATGTTATGCATGCAAATTTATGTTATGAATATGTAGAGATCAAAGTAAATAAACTGTAAAGATCAAAGTAAATTGAGGTTGGTTCAGTGGTCACGTGCGCCTGTTAAGCTCTACACTCACAGGTCGGGAGTTCAAGCCTTGCAAAGGCCATTTTTAACACTTTTTTTAATACCTAAAATTACCACTTTACCCTTTAATGTCTTCTACATTTAAACCCTGATGTAAAGAAACCCTCCCCCTTCCCCCAACCCAATCGGCCATCACCATTGTTGTTCGAGACCTCCAGACTCTGCCGGAGACGACCTCCAGGCTCCGGCGGCGGCGACTTCCTAGCTCTCGGCGGATCCTCCACCGGCCCCCATCGCTGCCACTACTTTAAAGTTTATTAAAGTTTAAACCCTAACCCCAAACCGACCCCCATCGCTACTTTAGGGTGTAAAAGATGGTGCAGCATAAGGCTCAGTTGAAGAAGAAGCAAAAGCGTGGTGTAGACTTTAAAGTATGTATCATTCTCTCACTCAGGAGTTTCACAAGTTACAGACTGGTTCTTTATGAATGTTTTTTTTCTTTAATTCTACAGAAAATCAAACGAAGGTTGGAAGGAAATTGCCTCCTCCGAAGAATACTACCAACACTGAAGTCAAATCGAAAGGTAATCTCGATATAATATCGATTTTGTTGTGTGATGTGATTCAGTAGAGATATATGTTCTGTTTTTTTTTTTTTTTTTTTTTTTTTTTTTTTGTTTTCTTAGGGTTTGTGATGTGAAAAACTTGTATTGATATTATTAAAGATGATGAGTGAGATCTGTTGTGTCACTTTAGAGGTTTAATATGGTGAACATGATTATGTGCAGCAATTATATTACCGGAACAAACTTTGGCATCGGAGAAGGTCGGTTTAGCTGTGAGCAAGAAAGGTTTGACTTTGAAAGAGCTGCTTCAGCAGACATCTCACCACAATGCAAAAGTTCGCAGAGGTATTGTTTTTTCCATTAAGATTAAGGGCTGCCAATATAATCATCGAATTACTTGGTAAGATAGTGAGAATGAAGAGAAAACATATATACCATTATTTTGATGTACTCCTTAGTCCTTTCTTGATCGTCACTAGGATCATGGTGAAGGCGTCACATCTCTTTCTTCCCTTCACATAACTATAGTATTACCAGTTTCTACATCCTTGGGCCTCCCAACTATGTGCATTATTAGATTAGTAGCTTTAATGCATTATATACCATTATTCACAAATCAATTGGAACCATGCTGTTGATGTTGTTCGACTGTAAGAGATGCTAGGAAATTGCCTCTTTTCTTTAAGCTAATATGAGAGTGTTGCTTTTCAGTGCATTCCACTTCCGAAACGATATGTGTTTCCATCGAGAGACGTGCGATCTTTCCCTTTTTTGTTTGCTTTTAGCAAAGTTCTTTCATTTGTCATTAGAAGTATATTTTAGTAACGTGTCTACAATACAGTTGTCGTATAACCCTTAGTCACATTCATAACTTGCACGCCCCACATTTTCAATAAACCATAAATAATATAACTTCCTGTCTGAATTACTAAAGCATATGAAGTAAAAGGTTGGCAAGGTTTCTTAAGAACTCTGCTTCATTACAGAAAATGTGAAAGCTCTATTGAATACTGTTAGACCCGATGTGTTGAAACCGTGAAATTTTGTGTGAATATTCTAAATGATAATTTTTCCAGTGGTCTTTTAAGTTTTAACTTAGAAGCTAAGCCAGTAAATTTGGTATTAACAGTAGCTTTTTTTCTTTGAAGATGCATTGGTCGGTATTAGGGATATCTTCCAGAATCATCCATCAGAACTGAAAATGCACAGGCTCACTGTTATCGAAAAACTGCGTGAGCGCATGAGCGATGAAGACAGAGTTGTGCGTGAGACCCTGTTTCAACTTCTAAAGGCAGTTGTATTTCCTGCCTGTAAAGAGGTGCTCTCTCTCCCTTTTAAGTTGTTAGATTTTGTATGCTTTTAGCTTGTGCCATCAGTTTATCCTTTACTTATTTAAGTTTTGTTTTTATCTTCTCCAGGATAACCAGGGAACTTTTATATCTTTGATGATGTCATATATATTCAATGCAATGACACATTTGGCAATTGATGTTCGTTTGATGGCTTTCAAATTTTTTGACCTGGTTGTCCACCACTATCCATTGTCATTCTCCATGTATGCTGATAAGGTATTTGTTTTATTTATTTCACATGGAAAAGAACTTGTGTGAAATTCTCAGGCCTTCCAATTATTTTGTTTAGGGGCAATGGGGCATTGTGCATATGCTAGACTTGATTGGTGATGTGAATGCTTTTTTACTTATGTTGATTTGTTTTTTTTTTTTTTGTTTTTTAAATCATTGCTTGTTGTTGTGTGTGTGTGTGTGTTTTTAATTTGCTGTGTCATGGTTTAATATTATGTGTGAATATGTTTTTCTGTGATTTTGTTTATTGAGAAAAAAATGGCAGACGGAGATTTGTTAGTTTGAGCTTGGTTGGTACATAACACAAATGTTATTTATACTGAAAGAAAGGTGGTTATTTTCATGCACAGGTCATCCAACATTACAAAGAGATATTGCAGAAGAACCAGTTTAACTTGCATGACAAGGGAAAGCTTAAGGGTGTTCTTGCTGGTTTGGCACATTGTCTCTCTCTATTGCCGCGTAGTAATAACTCCTTGCCTGATAATAATGTACTTTCTACCCCATCAGCATCATTTAATATTCTTTATGATTCCTGACTTCCGCGCACTGCTTGTTTAGTTATAACTTTGTATTTAAGCTCTTCACTCGCTTACATGAGTGACTTGAGACTATTATACCTTCTGTCTTCTTTGCTATCTGGTTTTTAATTTATAATTCCATTCTCCCCTCACCTTTCTCTCTTGCCAATAGGCCATTGCTGATCGAAGAATTTTGCATGCTTTTGAGTCTCAAGTGCATGAAGGTCATTCTAGTAAGTGAAACAACCTGGAATTTGATTCTTTCTGTAGATTGTTTGCATCTGGTTTTGTGTATGTAATAAGTATAATGTTTTTTACGAACCATCATTACATTAAATACGTCCTTTAACAATCATAGACAACCTGTGACTGACTTATTGTGAACAAAAATATATAATGAATTTGATTACTTCAAAGTTATCTAGCCTTGTGCTCTATTATAATCACTTAATGTTCTCAAGTTAAATGTTCTGTCTTTTCCATTTATATAATGCTTACATGTTGGTTGGCTCTCTCCTTTTTATATAGGCTTTTCAGTAACTGCAAAGGAATTGAAGGACCTTTTGCCTGTTTTAACTGGTGGCCTCCAGGATTTTATGCCTTCACTTCTGACAATGGAAGCACAATCATTTGATTGTGTTCTTTCTATATTGAAAAGTTTAGATTTTGTTGTCAAGTATTTTGTTTATGGGAAGGGTGATAGAAGTGATCAAGATGAGTTGCAAAGGCTATTGAAGAAGTTATTTGGTGTCTTTCCCCTTAACTCCACACATCAGTCATCAGAGAAGGCATACAGCTTTCCTTGTTTAATCTTCTGGATTTTCTATGTTTGGTCTTGTTTGTTGATCTCTGAGTTCACCTTTTCCTTTGTGTTTTTTCTATTCTTCATTATTGGTTAGAATTTTCTTTTCACCGTTTAATTTAATTACTTTGAACCTTTTGTGTGATTTACAGGGTGACAACAAGTATTTTATCATGAATGTCATAATTTCAGAGATCTTCTTTTGCTTAATTGATTGGTCAGCTCCCCCATCTGCCTTTTTGGAGAAATTCATGGTTTTCATTGTAGATGCATTGTCAGAGATGGTATTCATT
Source organism: Flaveria trinervia (assembly GCA_025506515.1). NCBI lineage: Eukaryota > Viridiplantae > Streptophyta > Magnoliopsida > Asterales > Asteraceae > Flaveria > Flaveria trinervia. Next base: position 95,287,977 of record CM046447.1, on the reverse strand, counting down.
TATTTTGATATCATAATGGGATTGCTAGATCCCCTTTATTCATTCCAGTGCAATTCCTTTATGGTTCATTTCACGGAACACTTAATTTAGTAAAATTTATCTTATGGATATTGGTTGAAGACGACATGAAAACTGACAAATCTTTTGTATAATTTTGCAGGCAGTGCACTCAGGCAAAGCATCTTTCCAGAAACATTCTCTTTCACTTATTCCTTTCATCCCTAAACTTATCATGCATGTGGACAATACTTGGAGATCACATATTCTTCAGGTGGTTCTTATGAAACTCTGTCCTGTATTTGTATGAAAAAGATTCTTCTACACAACTAATCACTTAACTGTAGTATCTATGTGCCAATTCTTATATCGTATGTAAGAGGAGAAATACCATCCCATTTTATTCTATTGTTTACTTGTTACGGATTTGTAGCTTAACCATGCATTTTTACTTGTTTATTTTTTCATGTTGAGATCCTTGCATAAGATGTAATGATGCATATGTTGCAGGCTTTTACAGAGTTTTCAAGAAGTGTGACCCAGAGTCTGTAATGAAACTTGTTTGTCTTTCAGCAATCGAAGAGATGTTATTTTCAGTAAGCTCTTTCACCTTTGTGTTGTACCATGAACCTGATTGTTTTTTTGTTCATTTGTTTCCTGTTTGACATTATGTCCAATTTACAGAAGAACTGTTGGATGTCCCCAAATACAAGTGATTCAGAAATTGTGGACTTTCAGATTATCTGGATAAGAGAGATATCTTTGTTGCTAACCCTCTTGGGTGATAAAAACCCATCGACATCCAAGGTAAATACATATATATATGTGTGTGTACATGCTCACAAGTCACAACCGTTACTTGAATATTGTTTTGATCTTTAGTTACGATATTCTAGTAATTGTAACTCACTCTCATCTCCCTCAGACCTTGACTATAGATATGTATGATGATTTCCCATTTAAATTTAGAGGGCTTGCTGCAGGCTGTATTGCTTCTTCAACTTCACTTGGGACAACGTGGAACTTTCTCCCAGGAGCTTGACAATATGCAGTACTCGTTGAAAGAATTTTACAGTACATGCCCCCTCCATGATGGTAGGAATTATTATTGCCGCATCCTACTACATCTTACTGATTATTATTTTTGTTGTGCAATAATCATTTTTGTATTGGCAGGGGAAATTTCCTATGGTCCTTTTATGAAGCTTGATAAAGAGATTCAGGAACTTTCGATTTGTTCCCTCTATTACTTCTCCTTCTTAGACCCATCCCTGCTTCAGTCCGTAGCCGCTTGTTGCTTGTGTGAGAAGTAGTCTAGTTTTTGTTTGATTTGGTGAATAATATCCATAGGATCCTTCTCTCATTCACCATTTTCGTTGAAAACTTAAAGAAAGGACTCTGTACCAATGAATGTAATGTGATAGTAAATGATGCAGGTCATGATCTGGAGCCATCTCTCTTATTTCGCTTCTTGGAAGTTATTAATTGTGCCTTTAAAGCTGGACATATCCAGATTGCTGACTATATTAGTTTTCTCATCACATTACTCTCACGATATCAAGTCTCTTCTGGTAAGCAATTTTCACTTGGTTTATGTAAATTCTTTTCACTGAAGTTTTCACTTGGCTTTTGTCAATTCGTGTCACTAGTTCATTTTGTGAATTGTTTATCAGATAGCAATTCACATGATATGGAGAAATGCAAGAAGTCAAACTCTGGATTGTTTAGGTCTGTCACTAGTGCTGTTTGCTCTTGTCTGCCTCAGATTGGAGATGATCATCTTGTTTTCAAGATGCTAGAGGGAATAGTTATTGATCAGATTGTAAGTTGTCCATTCTTGTATATTTAAAGTTAATACTTCTAGATTTGTGTTACTTAATTGCTGATCAGTCAATTACTTGCATGGCTGCATGCGTGATCTTTTTAACTTTTAATTTCTTTTCTCACTTTCAGTCAAATAAACCACCATTGGCCTTGGAGAACACATGTGCATTGCTTAGAATGATTGTCACACTTGATTCAAAGCCCACTAAACTTTCTGAACAGAGCATTTCGAAACTAGGGAATGTTCTTCCAAGATACTTGTTTCATGTTGTTTCTGTAAGTGCTACACACCAATAGGCTATTCTAATGCCAATCTCTAGTTCATATCTGATTTTAGTTTTGTTTGTAATTCTAGAACATCACATGGATTGTATATGATTTTATAACATCATGTAAATTGACTATTTTATATGCATCATATGCTTGATTAAAGAAGAATTACCAGCCTACTGATGATAATATTGAAACCTGTCACGTTTTTTTGTCAAACATAGTATGTTTTGTTTTAAGGTTTACGGTTTGCTGGTCATGTGTGTTTAAGTTTTGTTTTCTTAGCTTGATTGGTTTGAACTGTACTGTTCCTCTTACCAGTTTTTGTTGACTGCAGGGTCTTGGAGAAGAAGATATTGGTTCCAATAACACTGTTCGTACCAGCAGAATTCGTTACTATATTTTGCCTTGTTTTATTTTGTTCCATAGAAGTGAAAAGATTTTAAATTACGTGTTGAATGTGATGTCATCTTTCATCTTGGGGCCATCTTTTGATGTTCAGAGCGACCATAATATGACTGACCATTCAATCAGGATAGTTGCGTCTGTCCATTTTTTTGTGCTAATGCATGAGGATATTAGAGTTTGGGAAATATTACTGTGTTGCACGAAAGAGATTGACAGCATATTGCAGAATATAGTCAGAGTAATGGTAAGCTCTCGTTTCCTTTTCAAGTTGACTAAGTGTCCCATGAAAATTGCAACACCTTTTACCCTCAGAAGTTGCAATTTTGAAGTTACCTATTCTCTCATTTTCATCACAAGTAAATTAATGCTTTTAGTTGGGGTTCACAATTTTATCTTTGCTGAGAGCAATTTAGGTCACTATTGTGTCTATTGAAATGATGCAGTTTTCTTGGGTGGTTGAAGGTTTTTTTTTTGTTTTGTTTTTACCACAAATTTAGCATAGTTTTTGCAAGAGACACTGTATTGTCATTCAGGACATCATTTTTTTATTGTTTGATTATCATTATTAATTATTGTTTGTGCAATGCTCTTGCATAGTCTGATGAAGGATACAAGTTGAAGATCGAACAAAGGCACAAAATACAATGCGCCTATGATCGATTAAAGACTATCACTGGTAGATAATATATTATAATGGTGGCGGTGCCAGAAGTGTGAACCAGTAAGTCTTCTTTCTTTGAGTTATGATTACGGTGGTGTGTTTACATTAACCATTTGCTTTGTGTCTGATATTCTGATAAGGTAGCATGTCTTACATCTTGATATCAAAGAAATACGAATTTCCTAATAATTTTGTCGTTTTAATCATAATATATCTTGGCATATTCTGGATTCATAAAGACCTATATTTCAACACTAGTAATAAGCGACTTATATGGCCCACGTTGTAGCTTTTGTCTAGCCTTTTTTTAAAGATGATCCATTGTATAGCTAGCTAACCCCCCTTCTCTGCAGGTAGACATGTTGCATGACCAGCTGTGGGTTAGAAATGGACCAGGGCCTGTTGGAGTTTCCTGTGGGTAAATTGACCCACAAAATGCTGAAACTTGAATCGTCATATTGATCGTTGAAGAGGATTATATGTGGAGGCAGAGGCCGAGGTTGAGAGAGGTTTGATGACTGTGGCTACTTGATGACCCAATCAGCTTTAGTTGACATAGATATAAGTTATACTTGGCGATATTTACCTACTAACTTATGGCTTATCCAATTTTGTATTATTATTTTGATGCATCTTGTAAGCATTGCTTGTTTTTCTTAACTCCCAAACAAAAACCAGAACATCATGTGTGAATTGATACCGTGTCTAACATCACAGATTTTATCATACACCAATGTTATAAAATCGCTAGGTACTAGTCGGGGGGCGAGGTAGGTACTAGGGATTAATCGGATTGAAATTTTTATATATAATTTTTAGTTTTATATATAAATGCACACATTTTAATATATAATTTTAATAAAAAAATTTCAGTTTTATATAAATATACATATTTGGCTGAAATTTCAAGTTAAGTTGGGTTGTTCAAGTTTTGACTGGATTTTTTGAAAGTCGCTGGAATTTCATTGGAATCGTAGATTTTCAGCCGATTAAGACCACCTAGGTTCGAGTTTGACAATTGTTGACCGCCTAGCGACTAACTGACCAATTAGCAAAAATCTACTAGGTGACCGGCCGTTTTTTTAGTAATCGGTAATTAATGCCGATTTTTGCAACACTGTCATACACTCTTAAGCAACTTCAAGGATTGACTAATCTTGACTTTTGGAATTAAAAATGTTGGTGTGTGCAGCAACTTCAAATCTTTGCGCAAAAAAAAAGCGTAGTTGTGCATATTGTTCATCACTTGATGAAACTTCATGTAGTTGAGGGTAAAGCAAATCTGATTTTTAGCAGCAAAGTGATTATATGGTGATCAAACAAATGGGATCTTGGTTCAATTTTTAACTTTATATGTTACTTTTTTCATCAACCATGTATGACTTGTATACTATAATTATAATAAACTTGTTAGTTGTTGCTATATTTTCTTTTGGGTAAAGCTTGTGTGACATCCGGTAAAATTCCGTTACCAAACTCCGTTAGTTCCGTTAAATCTTGCATACACGGGTCATGAGCACACACTAGTTGTCGTTTAACGTTGGTGACCTAATAATAAATAATAATGTTAAATGAATTATAATGTAAATGATTATGTGATTACTGTATTATGCTATGTTTTTGTGTATTTTACATATTAATTGGGAATTAATCGCGTAACGTGAAAAAGTGCCTATTAATTCGTATGTCTTGTGTTTTTATAAAGATAAAATATATAATGATTATCATTAGTTCATATCTTTATATAATTAAGTTAAAAACAATTTACAAAGAGTTTAAAAGCTTACCTTTATAAAATGCAAAACATAAGGGTTAAAAGGGTAACTATGAAAAAATTAATTAAATAAAACACCCCAAACCCTAGCCCTCACCCTCTTTCGGCCACAAACACCATCACACACCCTCACCCTTTGCGAATTCGACCAAGAACAAGCATCCAAGCCTCCAAATTGTTCGATTTCAAGGATTACTACACGTTGGAATCATCAATTACAAGTTAAAACACGTTTAAAGGTTAGATTTTACAAGTTTTTATGGGTTTCATGTTAGGGCCGAACCCGAATTCGTGAATGATTGTTCATGGGGTCGAAATTGATGTTATTGGATGATATTAGTATGTTAGTTGGATTGTATACATGTTGTTTAACGTTGGTTATGCATGAATAATACGTTTTTAGTGGATTGATTATGAACTTTGATTCTAGACAAACCCTAATTTGAAATTGATGAGATTATGTATGATTGATGATTGTTTGATGAATGTATGATGATTAGTAGGTTGTATGGATGCTAGAATACATTGATCTTGCAAGAAATTGATGAATTGAAGTTGGTGTTCATAGGTTACTAATAATAGTAACTTTATTTCATGACATGATGATCAAATGATGGATTGATGTTGTTGATGTGTTCATGATGATGATTTCATGCTAGATTGTTGTTATGAATGCTAGAAATCTTAGAATGAATATTGTAGTTCATATCTTGCCAAAATAGAAACTTTTGTTCATGATGAGTAATGAATTATGATGATTAGGTATTGTTAATCATGTCTAGATGTTGTTATGAGTTTGAGATGGTATAATTGTGATGAATTCATGAATACATTAAGTGTTTGATAGATGTTGGAATGTACTTTCCCAAAAGGGAAACTTTATTTGCACAAAATTTGAAAGATGATAGTTTGAACATGTTTTGGATATTAGGAGCATGTTAGTATGTTTATTGATGAATTCTAATGTGGTAGAACATGTTAACTTAGTTGTATGGGATGCTTGGATAATTATGGGTGATGTTTGGACTTTGATGATCATGTATGATATTGATGTTGGTTAGTAGTTAAGACATCATGTTTGGGACTGGAAATTGATTGTTGTGGTGTATGTTGAATACAATGAACATGGTTAATGATCTAAGTAATACACCTGGATAATGTAGTATACATATGATTCATTTGAATGTTAACCACGATGATGTATGTGAATGATTTCTTGAATGGTTTACAACACATAATGTCACCAACGGGTCAAACGGGTCAATTGAGTCAAACGTGTCTATTTTCTGCAACCTTGAATCTTTGATTGTGTGTGCTTAGGGTTCCACATGTTCTCTGGTTGCATGTACTTATGCACTTACATGATCTAGGTAACCTCTGAAGGTTGTTGGTTCACTTATTCTCCGAGTAAACTTTAAATAGTTGTTACGCATACTAGGTGAGTTTACATGCCCAATTTTACTTTATACTCTTTTTGGGGGAGAGAAACATGCTGATTTCATAAACATTACATTACATTGGATTTTGTACCTGATACTATGGTGTTATACTTTGCCCTTCGGACCGTTAATATGCAAATAGGGATGTGATTATTAGTAGATCTACTTGGGTTTGACATACCCCACCCGGGCTAGTCGCGCTAACTTGACTGGAGGTCAAACGGGTGAATAGTTAGTCTATTTTAAAGTGTTGTGGTGGGGAATCCACAACCGGGCCTACATTATTACTATTGATTACATGTCAGCTCGGTCGCGACTTCATACACATAGTGATTGCTATGGGCTAGCTACCCATTATATGCTTTGATTACTAAATCCGGAAATTTCATTACTAATACTTACTGTTTTCTGATAAACCTGTGAACTCACCAGTCTTGTACTGACTTTTGCATGTTTTCTCTCAGGACATTGAAATGGCACATTTAGGAGCACAACATCCACTGCATGTCATTTTGCATTCAACCCAAACTGTTTTCAAGATTTAATTTCATTTACATTACATAATTTGGATTGGGCGCGTGTTTGCATATTTCAAAATATTGTAAAATGTTTTTTTCTTTTCGCTTCCGCAATACTTAAATACAAATTGGCATATTTCATTATTATTAAGCAACTTATACGTTTTGTAATTGTCGAGTCGTTTGGTGTAACTGATGCTTATCTGAGATCCTGGTTATGTCATACGCCTAACGGTAATACCCCGTTTGTGGAAATTGAGGGTGTGACAGCTTGGTCGTCGGGTTGCACTTGTTCAAGGTATCTTGAGATTGAATCTAAGCTGCAACATATAGATAAGCCTGTTAGAAAAACACATATTGATTATCAAGTGAGATCTATTGCTGAATGAGTATGGCGCTTATAAGGTTATTGGAAGTAGAAGTAAATTGGAGAGAAAAGAATGCAATATATAAAAGAAAATCGTTAAAAAACGACCTGAGAGTCCCAAGATCAGGACCAACAAACATGATGATCAGCTTTGTGTATCGCACATGTGAGGTTAAAAGTGGTAAAAGCAAGATGCAGAGAAGATGAAATCGAGCTACCAAGAGATGCCCTCTTTTTAATAGGGTGTAAACGGCCATTTACTCGGGATCGGCTCGAAAAAAACTCGAATCGATCCGCCTTAACTGAGCTCGAGCTTAAACGAGCTCTAGCCCGATCTCGAGCTCATATTATGGCTCGTTCACTAGACGAGATCGATCCCGAGCTTCAGATATCGAGCTTGAGTCGGCTCGCAAACCTAAACAAGCTTTTTGTTTATATAATTTATTTATTTACATATTAAATACATATTACATAAGTCATATTATTATACATATTATTATGATAAATATAATTAAATAATATATATATGTTATATATAAAAAATAGGATTATAAATAAATATAACAAAAATTATAAAAAATAAAAGACATGATGAACAGTTAGAATAATAATATAATAATAACAATTAAAGAAAATTACAAAAATAGTCCCTATGGTTTGATCATATTGCAAGTTTGGTCCCCAGATTTTAAAAATTGCAAATTTAGTCCAAACATTTAAAAGTTTGTTGCAAATTTAATCCCCACCGTTAGTGTCCGTTAGTTTTTAACGATCTGGGGACTAAATATGCAATACGATCATATTGCATATTTAGTCCTCATACCATTAAAAACTAACGGACACTAACGGTGGGTACTAAAATAACAAACTTTCAAATGTTTGGACTAAATTTCATTTTTTAAAATCTAGGGATCAAACTTGCAATATAATCAAACCACAGAGACTATTTTTGCAATTTTCTCTAACAAAAATAATATTTTATTAAATTATATAATCAAAATAATAATATTTATTTATCGAATTATATTTGTTTATTAAATTCAAATCTTACGGGTCAAATTTGACCATTTTAAGTTTTTAAGGATTTCAGTCTACTCTGGTACAATTTTTTACTTCAAAAATTGATTTTTGCGTTCTTAAAAGAAAAAAATAGAGGATAATTGACCATCCTCTATTTTTATCGTTTAATTTGTAATAATTGTTTCATATACAAAGAAAAACAAAATCATAATTTTATGTAACTAAAAATATTACATTATTATACAATTAATAACAAAATTACATTTTCATAAATACAAAAGGTAAACATATATTTCTATTGATACGAGTCTTCAAGAGGGTCTTGATGTGAAAGTACCCATATATTTCTATTGATACGAGTCTTCAAGAGGGTCTTGATGTGAAAGTACCCATATTTGATTATTATGTTAAAACCTCCACCTAACTTGTGAATAATCTGCAATCATGTCCACCGTATAACATGTTCACGATCAACAAATCTGGACGTAAAAACCGGCATGTTTAGCCTTGCTACGTTCTCAGGGGTGAGAACTTGTAAAGACTCAACGAAGAGAATAACATACATACCACCACAAATATGTCCGCTCTTCTGTCTCCTGCAACTAGTAAAATAATCGGTAAACATATATGTCAGCTTGCATGACATCCTTTTAACCAAACAAAATAAAAAACAAATACTTCTTGGTCACCACACTACTCGTCATCTTACATCCAACTATAGTATGACCAATAATGTGATAAAGATATCCGTACAACGTATCATTCATTCATGTAGCTTTTGTTTAGTATTAGACACGTATTGATCCTCACCAATTTCTTGTCAAAACATTGTATTATTATAATCTTCAGAAATTACGTAAGATAATTAAAAAAGCAAAAAAAATGGGCCACCTAAAATTATGTGGCACCGAAACTAATAGCATTTTCATTACTGTTAAAAACAAAAGATATAAGTTCATTGAAATTAATATATATAATCTAGTTGGATTAGCATCCATATAGTTATTGATTGTTCGAGTAAAAAATAAACGTGAATTTTTTTTCAAACAAAGCTCTTTATATTGTGTGCCGCTAATGGTAAAAAAATCTTCTCCGCGGCTCGTTTATCATGTTACGAGGACGGGTAAATTCCTCGATGTACTGTAACAAGCTGCAAGATATCGAACATGAAGGCTCGTATTATTTATCTAAAAGTTTTTGAAGCCTTTTATATTTGTCCGATCCTCGACGAAACTGAAGCCAAGGGTGGTTCGAAACACGAACCGACGTCGTATCTTGACGTGAGATTGAAGCCATTACCTGAAATAATTACAATTAGTAACAAAAGAAAGTATAATTAGCTAAAATTTATACTAATAATAACAATCTAGCATTTGTTAAAACTAAGAACTTTAAAAAAATTTAACAAAAAGAAGGGAATGAAGTGTTGATGAAATATTGTGAATGGATAATTGATTGTTTTATACGAAGACTAATTTGTTGGTGAAATGTGGTGGTGAAATCGGGTATAATAAGGGGATGGTGGGTGGGTGTGTTGCAAGTAAATGTGGTGTTATTAATGGAAAGAGAAAAGAAGAAAACGACCGTTTGTAATTAAGAAAACTACCATTTATCAAGAATAACCCGTAAAAGAAAAACTTAGAAATTTCAAATTCTAAAAAAACTAAACTGGTGTCGCTTACATGGACTTGTGAATTCAAAGGTGTATGCAACGTAACACCCTTAACAACAATTCTTTTTAAGAAGTTAATCAGAAAGGTTGCAATTCTCGATTTAAAATCACTCGATTGCCGCTTCTAAAACCTTGTTCTTGAAAACGTAGAAGACAATGAATGCACAGATTCTGTCAGTCGAATGCGTTGTCGATTGAAATGGCTGGAAGCCAAGCTTGAGGACTATGAACCGCCTTTTTACAAGGATCGCCTTTATCGCGATCATTACTTGCGTATGATTAAAGTACGAATTGATTCCGATCCCGAATCTGTAAGTTTCTTGCACGTTTAACGAATTCTGCTTTTATAATGTACTATTAGTTGTTTTCTTTTGATTTTGAAGAACAAAAAATCATCCCATTTGAGTTTCATAAATCAATGTTCTGTTCTTGTTTGTATTTCAGGCGAATATGCAACAGAGAGGACACATCGTTGATGATGTACACCTGAATCCCGAAAATCTAGTAAGCATTCTCGTTTTTTTATTTATCTGGGTTTGAAGTGAGTTTGACTTGAATTTGATTTTATGTTCTTAATCGACATCAGAGTCAAAACTCAAAAGCCTACTGCATTAGGGTTTTCTTTGCACTAGGGTTTTGTAGATCATTTCACATGTTCTTGTTTTAATTTCAGATGAAAATGCAAGAAGGATATAACATGGATGATGGGCATTTGAATCCCCTAAACCTGGTAAGCTTTCTCATTCTTTTCTAAGATTGCACGTATTGGAATTGAATTGTGATATCATAATATGATCTATTGTTCTTGATCAACGTTAGATTAAAAAACATACTGCCTTAGGTTTTTATTTGCGTTGTACTTATTCCAATATGACAATTACAAAACTGACGGAACTAATTCATCCTAGACGATTTTCTCATGGCTAAATTAGCCTCAAAGTGAAACCCATCTTGTTGGGCCAAACAATTGGTCTTTACAATGCTTGGCTCTATTGGATGTATCCCATGTTTAAAATGACCATCTAGCTTAGATATCTTTCTGTTTATAGCTATTTCTGCAGGCCTGCTGTTATCATAGTCTTGATTTAAATTCAAAACTGCAGCAAATTTGTCCCACGTTAACTTCTCATGGCCCTACAGATTGATCAAACACCGGTTATTATTGCCTTTTTGTATTGTTGTACAGCATCTGAAAGCTGATTTTTCCCGTGCCCTATAAGTTCATTTCTCTCCTATTGATTTTACATCGACAAAGCTTTAATCCAATCTGAGATCCTAACTGCAGCTATACTTTTGCCAGTGATTTTCACTTCACTTGTATTACCAGCATTCTTCATAAACTCACTCAAGGCTTATCTACCCATATTTATTTGATTTTTAATGTACGTGTTTCATTTAATCTCTAAACACATTTTACTTTTATACAGGTTCAGCAATTTCAGTCGATGTTTCCGGGTGTTATTCAAAAGATTACAAAAGAAGACATACTATCGCTCTTTAGCAAAGAGGTTTTTTATTTATTTATTTATTTTTATTTTTTATTTTTTTTTAATATCATTGGCTTACTTGAATGTTGTTAGCGGTTTTCACACGTATTTACCTTTTTTCATGCAGGAAGCGCACGGACGCTTTCTTAACCTACACAAGCTGCATACCATGTTCATACACTCGACGTTCGGAAAGACTCTTAATTACTCAGCTTACCTCGAGGAGTTTTCCAAATTAGAAAACAAACCCATGACAGAGAACAAGGAAAAGAGGTATAAATAAATGTTCTCAAATTTAAGATACAACTCATATTATATATACACACACTTCACGGCACTATTATTATTAGCACATTACTTTTATCCCTAAGTGTTTTTAATGGCCTAAATATTACCAACTGAACTAGTATGTTTAGCAAACATGAAAGAAAAGATGAAACAGAAGATATTTTATCAAACCATGTTATACTGCATTACTGCTTTATTAAAACTTAATGCAGAATGTTCGAACACCCTGATTAATAACCTGCGATCCCTTAAATAGCTCACAAAACTAAGCCTGAACTTGTTGGGTTTGTGAAGGCTTTGGGCTTGGGCCCATGTTTAGTTATTGTTAACTAAATAGTTAACCCTAATTAGTCTCTATATATATCCATGTCATGTATTGTAATCTTTTGTACTGAGCAAATAAATAAAATCCTAGTTGCAGCCCGTGAACGTAAGTCACATCGGCCGAACCACGTTAAATCCTTGTGTCGTTTATTATTCTGTTTTCGCGTGATGATCGTTTGTGCGTGTTTCGTGTGTTGGTTCCGTTGCGCCGCTTAATTCCTAACAGAACTAACTCAAAATCCTTACTAGATAAACCAAACTATTGATAAAAGATAAACATTCAAACTAGTAATTAAATATTAATTACTCAAACCATTAGATTAAGACTGATAATTTAACTAAATAACCTACTAAAAGTTTGCTGGAAATTCTTTAATTATGCAGCTTCCAAGTTCCAAGAAAGCACTCGACCATTCATTAGACTTCACCTTCCCCCTAATTTTTGTTTATTCAGTCACCTCCTAAACTCTCTCTTTTATTAAAAAAACAATCTGTTTTACGATTAATATCTAAAAATTTCTCCTTAGTTCTGAAACCGACCGTGCTTCCCTGGCACTTTTCCGATCAAGTGACATGGGTCTTGATCGTTTTTGCTTTGCTCGTTCATTCTTTTTTTCTTCTGCTTGCTTGCTTTATTTCTTGCTCTTGCTTTTGCTTTTGCTTGTTTAAACAATTCTTCTTCTGTTTAACTGTTCTTGCATCTGTTTAACTGTTCTTGCATCTGTTCTTGCTGCCTTTCTATTCTTCCTCAACTTGCTTTCTCTCTCTTTCTACCTTTCTTTTTTCTTCCTTGCTTTCTTCCTTACTTTCTTTCTTCTTCCTTCCTTCCTTTTTTCCTTTCTTTCCTACTTTCTTCCTTCTTTCTTTCTTACTTTCTTCTTCTCTGTCTCTTACTTTCTCACATTATACTTTCTTTCTTTCATGGTAACTTACTGTTTTATTCTTTCACATGGATTCAAAGACCTGAAACTGACTTATTTTAGCTGTTTTTGCGATTACATGCGGTTTGCCTGATTATCTGCGGATAACGATCAACCTTTCGATCCAGAATTACTTCTTTGCTGAAATATCTTCTTTTCTATAAGATTTTTATTGAAATTTAATTTATATTTGTTCTCTTTATTGTTTTGAAATAGTCTATGCTTTGCCAACTAGAGGAAGAATTGATCTAAAATCTTGTAGCAGTCATACGGAACTTGTTAATCTTCCTCCTCAAAAGCTAACCATGGTATCAAAATTAATTATTTGTATGCTTTAGTTGTTTTTAGACTGTTGCTGATAACATTTTTTCTGAAATGTGAAGGCATTGCTTTGTTTAAAAATGAAATCAGGTGGTACTGTGGATGAACGTGCTAAAAGGCTTTTTTCAACAAAGGTCTTTCAAATACTTATAATTGCATTGATTTATAAAATTAATATTTCGACCTCTTGCTTATTTTTGACTTGCAACTGTTCAAATACTTGCAGCACACCCCAGTTACAATGCTGGACAGAAGTCACTTTTCGAAACGGACTGGAAGAGGGATTTATACTTTGGAAAGAGAACTAAAGATCTTGTGTGCTGTCTTAAATGAAGTAAGATTCTCAAAACAAAAATCTATATTTGGTTTTTTCCTTGAAAAATTTATGATGAAAATTCACTGTTTCTTTTTTTTTTCTTTTTTTTTTGCAGAATATTCTTCGAACCAAGTAAGTTTAATTTTTATTTGATAATAATAGAACATACAAGCACATATAATTATTATGTTTTTAAATCTACAGGAGAAAATATAAACAATGGGAAGCTTGACCGATTCTGGTTACAGGATATTTTGCACAGACACCACAATTCTTTCTGCATAGGGTTTTTGCATACTTTCATTTTTGCACAGCTATATTGAATAACTGCAAAATACTACGTTGACCATAAAGCTTACAGTCTTTGTGAACCCCCAACACTTTACGTCCATGACAACAAACGTGATGTTAATGAATATAGTTCTTGAAATTAAAAGAGTATAGTTTGAAAGTCTCAATAAGTCAAAGTGTGCATAGTTGGTTTTTTGGTTCTTAAAAACTGTTCAGTCTTGTTTTTTTTTCAATGGTTTTGGTTTATTTCGTTTTATCATTAGGGATTGAAAATTTTTGGAGTGAAAAGAGTGCCCAATTCAATGCAATTGGGCTTGAGAGTATGAGCCTGAATCTTTATATTAAACAACTATGCTAGAAACCTGAATGCATGTTAATTTAGTAGTTATGACCTGTTATTGTAATTTAGTTCTTACCCTGTTGATTGATTGTTATTATTTCAAGTTAACTAGGAAGGAGTTCACACCGTTTGTGGACAGTTCGTCTCGAATCGGTGGTTGGACCGGGAACCTGACGGGTGGTCGGACTGTGAACCGGACCGGTGGTTGGATTGCATCTTAACCTTTTTTTATTTTTTCATTTTTTATTTTTAGTTTTTTGGATTTTAATGGTAAAAACGAGAGGGTAAACAATAAATTAATATGTTGAATATAAGATTATTGTTAAGTTTTATATATAACTATAAAATACACTTAAATTACAAATTGAATTATACATATAACTATATATATAACTATATATATAATATATAATATTCTATATATAATTACGATATCATCCGGTTTGTAAATCCGGTCTGACCAGTCTGCTTATCGGACCGGTAAAGCGTCTGGTTTGACATTCGATTTGGTTATGAAAACATTACTCATCTGTGATAGATTGATATATTATCGTCTAGTGAATATACAAGTTAGGAGTGTGTGTGTGTGTCTGATTGTAGTGAACTAAGATTATGATTTTGGTATTTTAAATGAAATATTCCATTTGAATCGGTGTTGCTTGCATAAAAGGTAGTAGATATATGGGAATGAGAACGCTCATTTTTTACAATAACCTTTAACTCAATAATCCACTTTTCATTTAGCATTTTAAATGAAATATTTCATTGAATGGTTCTCATTAGTTCAAGGATAAATTAGTAATTTAGATTTTTGTACTTAGAGTGTTAAATACTCACGAAATTAAAAATATAATCTCATTATATTTCACTCTATCTCTTTTCTTTAATCTATTACTTCATTTTATCCTTAATCTACCATCACTACTGACCCTTTTCGGTGGCGGTGGAGCAAAGGGTCGGTGGCGGTGATGGATTGAGGATAAAATGAAGTAGTATATTAGAAAAGAGAGATTGAGTGAGATAGAATGAGATTATGTTTTTAATGTCGTGTGTTTGACACTCTAAAGAAGTACTAGAATCAAAATTATCAATATACCCTTGAGCTAATAAAAACCATTCAAATGAAATATTTCATTTCAAATACTACGTGAATGATATATTATTGAGTTAAAGTGTTCATGTAAAAAATTAGAGTTCTCAAAAGGTCTCATTCCTATAGAACTCTTTTTCTGTGAAAACTTATAAAGGTAACTACTTTAGCATAATGCAGAAACTAAGACCATGATAGATGTAAATTATCAACCAACAAAGAACTCATAATCTCATTATCAACATAAATCATAATTACTTTATCAAAAGAATGAAACTAATGATCACTATAGCTAGAGAGTCAATTTTATAATTCACAACAACTTGACATCATTTGAAATTACATAAGTAGAAAGACTTCAATGCATCTTCCTCGAAACCAAAAATGCAGAAAGTATAGGGGTTCGTATACGTAGAAGAGATCGGAATGATTTTTTAAGATCGGACGACGATGAAGAAGGAAACGAAGTAAAATTAGGAAACTTTGTTTGAGAATGGATTGAAATCATAGGGCTTTTATTCAAAAGTACATAGTTTTGACTCATTTTGTATGTAAAGCTACATGCCTAATACCACCATATTCATTTTCCCCTTTTAGAAATAGACATTTTTGTTGACTTTCTGCAACTTCTTTCATTTTTTTTTAAAATATTTATAACTTTTATATAACATTATTTTTTATAAAAATTACACCAAAAAAACGAGCATTTAAAACGAGTACAGTATTGGTATATAAAAAGATTAAAAACTACATTATTAAACGTATATATCATCATTGTTTCTTTAGTGCGGTCTTTGTGTCATTTTGTTAGTTATTGTGTTTTTTAAAATACTATTATGTTTGTCTAAAATGATAAATTTTAAAAAATATAAAGAAGGAATAATATTGTTATGTATATTGTCACACCCCAACCTTGACGACGGAAACGTCGAGATGTGATGGTTAAAATTGTTCACAACCACATAACGCTATGTTAAAAATATAAATATTTAGTTTGTAAGTCTCATAAGTCAAAACAAACATAGGTCTCATACATGTACTAAAATCCAAACAACTAAAACATTTCATAACATTTTATTTAGTTAACTAGGTCCAAGTCCTAATTTTATTGCAAGCTTCACCAGTCCACTTTAAACTTGGGGATTTCCTGAAACATGATGAAAATAAAGAGTCAACTATAAATAGTTGGTGAGTTTTCAAGTTTTCATACATAATAAGATTACAAGTAGCAATTCATGTCATAGGTTATAAGCTAGTAAGGTTATAGAACACATATTGTTACAACCAAATCTCGACTTGATTACAAGTATAAAAGATTGGCTAAGTGTATTTGGTTCCCTGGTGCACAAGCATACGGCTCCTAGGAGTCGGCAATACATCGACTTTAGCACCAAATAGGCTTGTCAGGCCCAAAGATCTAAGACGTTGCCAGACTAGCAATAGTTAATGATTGTAAACAAACTATGTATCTCATATAAACACTTACACCACACAAATAACCATGACAAATAATAAGTTGAATTGCATGTGCATTACAAGTCTAAAATGTTTATACGTGTAAGTAGAATAAACATCATGTTTCACCCCAAATAAGTGTGAAATTATAAAAAGGGGACAAGGAAAACTCACATGATCAATAAGTATAAAATGGAGATTAATAATAGAATGATATATATGCCGTTTCAAGTTGAATCGTCATAAGACACCTAGATACATACATTTTTACAAGGTTTAAGTTTAACAAATTAACGTGAACTAGAATTCAATTTGATGTTTGGGGCTTGTCAATTATGTTTAACAATTGGATAACAAATGGTTTTCCTGGGAACAAATTTATATTTTATATAAAGATGTGAAATAAGAATAACATTTATAATAATTTTGTAATATTTATAAAGTTTAAATAAAGTTTTATAACTAAATAGAGTAAACATGATTTAATAATAATTTAAAGACAATGTTTGGACTAATATTTTGTATCAATTAAACTAGTGGTACCATCTAAATTTAAAAAAAAAATCGTTAGGAATATATATATATATATATATATAACATAAAATGTAAGGGTATTTTTATAAATAATCTACAGAAAATAATTTAATGGTTTTAGAGCACACAAAGTTTATAAAGTGATTTTATAATTTTTAGAAATTTTTATATATTTTTAAAGCCACAAAATAACCCTTTTTAAAAAAAATGGAGGTCGTCGGGTTCGAACCCAGGACCTCTAAGATGATATGTGTGCAAGGAACCGGTAGACCAAGGCTCTTAGCCGCATTAGGATTCATGTTTTAATTATTAAATACAAACTTAAACAAACCCTCAAATTTCACATGAACCCTAGAAACATAACTGATCAAATTGAACCCCATATGAACATTGTAACCGATCAAAACGTTAGGGCTTTTGATCCTCATGAAAAAATGAATGTATTGATGTATGATACTTACGTTTTCAAGTTGAAATGGTCGGTCTTAGATTGTAGAATAGGTCGCGGCCCAACCCTTGATTCGTTTGATATGTAAATGATGACGAAACTTAAATTAAACTTGAGGATAGTTTCGGGTATGGTTCTAGATGCAAAGCCCTCAATCAATTGAAGTTTAGATCACTCGAAAGGTAGTCTTTGTTTGAGTTGCAGGTTCGCGATGAAGAAGGAATCAGATTGCTTTGTTTGTGTGTTATCAGGTGTAATTGATAGTTGCAATCGATTAGGGTTAGATAAACGTTCGATTAGGTTTAGTTAATTGGGTTATAATTGAAGTTAAATGACCGAACGGTTAGATGATTGATGTCGAGCGGTTTCCAAGCCAAATCGACTCCTTTAACCTCGAATTAAAGCTCATAATGTGCTCTAACAGTTACATGAGATGATTGGAATCGATTCGACACGAAAAATCAAGGTTTAAAACATTTTTAAGAGTCACCGACGCCCGGAAAAACGAGAGAGAGGGGGAGAACAAGGTTTAAGTTTTATTAATTACGCAAATGGTCCCTCTAGTTTGTAGTTTTATCATTTTATGCACAATCTTTATATTTAAAGTTTTAAAAATGGCACTTTGACCCCCTTAACTTAGTAATCTTTAATTATTTTATAACTTATTAAGTATTTAACCCTTATAAATTAATGTTATCACTATTATTATTATTATTTTTGGTAATAATATTAATATTATAGTCATTATTATTATTAATATTATTTATCTTAATTATTTTTGTTATAATTTATTATCATTGTCACTATTATATTAGTACTAATATTATTATGCTTAATAATCATGACATTTTATTATACTTAAAACCAAAATTAGAAGATAAGTACAATTAACCCAAGATTTACATAAAAGACAAAAATGACCCTTGAAGAAAAACTAACAAAGTTAACTTCAATTAAAAAAAATGCAGGATGTTACAGATATATATCTAATATGTAAAACACAATAATAAATTGTAAACTAATTAATCTAATACAATAAAAACAATGATCAAATAACACAATGTATCATTGTATCTTTCAATCCTTATTGTGTTATCTTACATACTATGAGTTTTAAGAAAATACATGGGTGAAATAATATTCTTATGTACTTTTGATGGTAATACACAATGATAGATAACAAGTTTATATAATATATCAAAAAATAAATAACAAAAAATAACACATTGTGTTATATTCAACACTATGGGTTTTGAAAAATACATTGATGAAAATATGCTATTATGTATTTCTAGTTGTTAAACATAATGGTAGATAACAAATTTATAAACTATAAAAACAATAACAAAATAACACAACATGATTTGAAATGTAAAACACAAATGATTAATAAACATAACAAATGATGTAAAGTATATGACGCAATGAATGTATAAGACACAATAAGCGAATATTTGACACAATGATCAATATACATTTTTTGTTAATACGATAAAAAGACACGTGTCAAGTTCATAATCTTTCTTAATCTTTTTAGATTAAACATCTTTTTTAGTATAACCCTACCTATATTATTAAATCAGGTTAGATACATGTTTGTTGAGACCTGCGTGTCTTAGCACGTTAAACTGCTAATCTCTTTTAAACAAATTTTAAGTGAAAAGAATGAACGACTAACACAATTAAAACCAATTAAGGTAGCGCTAGCAAGTTTTTTCGTAGTGATAGTCGTAAATCAAAGTTGTATATTTTGAATTGTTCATATAACCGTGCTATTATATAATGTAAGATAGATCTAAAATTTGTAAGAGGGAAAACTAAATTTTTTTCATACGAAACTATAAAAAAAGAAATTAAAATAAATTACATGTGCAATTTAAAAAGTTTAATGAAATAAAAAACACAATTCTATTTTATAGATTGATTAATTATGTTATGAAAACACCAATTGATTCACAAGAACGAATGAATAGAATTGAAGAACAAAACTAAATCAATCAATTAACAAAGAAAGTAATTGAATTTACAACGATTACAAGTCTGAAAAGATTTGAGTCAAAGAAGTCTAAGTCCTCTCTAACATCTACAGCTAATCAGATATTTATACATCACTGATTAACGACTTCTTAACCAACTATTAAGAAGTACACAATCAGTCCCTTATCTATACTAAGAAATACAATTGTACAGACAACTATAAAGAGTTGTCATTATTAGTCCTCCAAACTTAAACCAAGACTTTATTCAACAATCTCCACCTAAGTCTTGATTTAAGTTCAACCAATCTTCAAATAATGCACACAAAAACTAAACTTTGCTCCCGGTAAAGTTTTTGTTAACATATCCGCTGGATTAGACTCAGTATCAACCCAACTAACCTCCACCTTCTTAGAACAAATCACATCCCTGATAAAATACAACTTAACATTGATGTGTTTGGTTCTCTCATGGAACACACTGTTCTTGGCTAGTTGAACTGTCCCAGCATTATCACACCAGACCTTAGTAGCTTCAATCTCCACTTCTAAGTCTTTCACAAAACCTTTAAGCCAAATGGCTTCCTTTATCCCTTCTGTCAATGATATAAACTCTGCCTCGGTTGTAGACAGAGCAACAACATGTTGTAATTGTGATTTCCAGCTCACCACATTTCCTAGAACCATGAAACAATATCCTGTAATGGATCTACCTAAATCAGGATCCTTTGCATAGTCTGAATCAACAAAACCAGTAAGCACCTTGCTCACTTCAGCACCATTTTGACAAATGTTAAACCAACATTTTGAGTACCTTTCAAATACCTCAAAATCCACTTTACTGCATTCCAATGCACTTTCCCAGGAGACACCAAATACCTGCTCACCATACTAACCGTATGAGCTAAATCTGGCCTAGTACAAACCATCAAGTACATCAGGATGCCAACTACATTTGCATAAGGCACCTGTTCCATGTACTTCAATTCATCCTCACTCCTAGGACCATCTCCCTTAGACAATTTGAAATGAGAAGCTAAAAGGAGTAACAACCGACTTAGCATCTACCATGCCATAATTCCTCAGAATCTTCTGAATATAACCACCCTGAGACAACTTTAACCATCTGTACTTTCTGTCTCTAGTAATCTCCATACCCAAAATCTTCCGAGCTTCTCCCAAATCCTTCATATCAAATTCAGACATTAACAACTCCTTTGCCTTGTTAATCTTAGCCTTGTCTTTACAAGCTATCAACATATCATCCACATATAACAACAGGTAGACAAAAGAGCCTTGTTATATTCTTTATGATAGACATTGTAACATCCTGTATTTTTACGTTAATTAAAAGTTAACGTCGTTAATTCTTGTAAGGACCTTTTGTGTCATTTTAAATCTTTGTGAGCTTATAATTAATTTTGGCGTTTATCGAATTAATTTTATAAATAATAATAATATTATAAGATCTATAATGCTTATTTAATATTATCATACTTTAAGTGATAATAATCCTTGAAATAATAATAATAATAATAATAATAATAATAATAATAATAATGCTATTATTATTACTATTATTAATAATAATATTGACAATAATAATGTTAATAATTATAATGATAACAATAATAAAAATATAAATTTGTAATTAATAAGTTTTAGCATAAAATAATAACAATTTAAAAATTCAGGGACTAAATTGTAATTAGTTTAAACCTAATTAAACCTTTAAAACCCAGTTGACAAATTCTTAAACCGTAGGGGCCATTTATGTAAAATCTTTAAAATACAAATCTTTCCCCTCCCTCCCGTATTTCTGGTGACCCGCCGGCAACATCTCCGGCCAAGTCCGGCGACTCCTCAAACCGACCCGTAACCACCGAAAATTTATGGCTAATCGATGCTAATCATCTCATGAAACGGTCTCGAACACTTGATGAGTCGTAATTCAATTTACAGGGGTCAACTCCACTCAGTAACCGTTCGGCAATAACTTTCTAACCGTTGGACATTCAAGACTCCATGATAATCCAATTAATCAAACGTAAATAATCACTTAACCATCCCTGAACTAATCACAATCTCAATTTCACCTGAAACAACTCAAACACTGAGTTCGAATCATCACCTCCTTCGCGACCTGCAACTTGGTCGACAACCTTATTCAAAGCAATTTAACTTAAAATTGTTTGAGGGCTTTTAATCCTGAGCATACATTGAAGCTTCTTACGAAGTGAATTCGATTATTATCTACACACGCACCCAGAATCAAACTCTCCTCCGTCGCAACATGTTCTTCGATTGATCTTGATGTTTTGAACTTCAAAACATGTAATTAAATACATGTATATGTTCGTTTAAACATGGGGAGAAAAAGCCCCATGGTTAAATTGGTTATTAACAATGTTTGAGTTTGAATTTGGGATTGAATTGAACCTAGGGTTCATATGGAATTGGAGGAAACCTTTGAGTTAGGTTTAAAAATAATAGGAACCAAAGTAAACCGCGACTGTATGCCTTGGTTCATCGGTTCCCGAATCTCAACACCACTTGAAGGTCCCGGGTTCGACCCCGGGCACCCCCATTTATTTTTAAAATGGCTTTTTCAACCTTAAACCAACTTTATAAAATTCCTAATAAATATAAAAAAATATTTTATAACCTTTAAATATTTTTTAGGTTGTCAAATAATTTCCAGTAATATTTTTAAAATATTAAATAATTAAAAACCTTTGTAATAAAATATTTTAAAGATTATTCTTTTGATTATTTACATAGATTTTAAATAGTTAACAAAAGATTAGTGCCCCGAACTTCCCATTATTTTTATTGTTTAGATCGTGATATTTTAAATGGAGATTTATTTTAAAACATTATAAATTCTTCTATGTAATTTAAATGATAAAAATATAATATGATTCAAATTTAGATTATTTAAAAACATTATAAAGATATATGTTTAGTGACTAATTATTCATTTAATCATTTAAGTATGTTACATCATAACTAGTTAATAAAGTTATTCGTTAACTTTTATTTAACTTCTTAAAAATATATAAAACAATATAATTTGTTTTATTCTTATTTTAGGTTTTGTACTATAAAACCTTTATAATAAATCATTTTAAAAGCAAAATTTTATAAAATGATTTTAAATTTTCAACATCATTTAATTATGTAATATCTTTATCAAGTTTTAAATAGTTAATTTTTATTTCTTTTCACATCTTATACATAAATTCTATTAAATCAATAACTTAAATTATCAAGACATTTTTAATTATTATTGGTCTTAATCATCTTTATTAAACCTAATTGATTTATTATTTTACTTAATTATTTAAACTCCCAAATTCCAATTAAAACCCTAGTTCATGTCAAATTGATAATCTTAATATAAAACTTAATATTGGAATCAATGCGTTTAGACAACTTGTAAACGAAATCATTTGGAACCTCGTTTAGAATATTATCATCATCATTATAAACATAATTATTTATCAAAACCTTAAAACTATTAAAATCCTAATTCTTGTTGAACATTAATCGTATTGTTAACCTTAATCTTTAACTTGTAATATATATTAGGTGCTTGTAATGGATACTTTGGATTTGTCTTGTAATCTTTTATTATCATCTTGTAATGCCTTTATCACTCTGAGTTCTTCCATACCCCTTTTTCTTATTTTCACACTTTGGGGTGAAACATGTTAACCTATATCATTGCACTTGTAAACCTATTTGAGTCTTGTAATCTTTATGGCAATTCATCATACAAAGTTGTGGTTAGTTGAACTTTTGTGGTTACCATGTTATGGCATTTATATGTACAATCATTAACTATTGTTAGCCTGGCGACGTCATAGATCTATGGGCCTGACAAGCCTGCTTGGTTGATCCAAGTACACTTAGCTAATCGTATAATCTTGTAAACATTTGAGACTTGTAAAACTTTGTCAAGGTTTGATTGTTGCATTGTTCAATAACATCCCTAATCACTTTATTCAGTAACTTATGACTTGAATTGCCATCTTTTATATACTTATGTATGGAAAACTATGGAATGCTCACCAACATTTTTATGTTGACCTTTTATTTTTAACATGTTTCAGGAATACCCCAAGTATGTGTTCTACTCTTTGAAGCTTATTTCACTTAGGAATGGACTTAGAGAAATAAACGAAGAACTTGTTACTTTTATACTTGTAAACATGATGTTACCTTGTTGAATCTTTCTACTTGTAATGTTACAATTGAATCTTGATTAATATATTTGGAATTTATAATAGCGTTATGTGGCTGTGAACAATCGTAACCCTCACATCTCGACGTTTCTGCCGTCAAGGTTAGGGTGTGACAGACAGAACTATCATACAAGCTCCTATTAAACCCAATGCTCAACATATGATCATCAAACCTCTTCTACCACTGTCTTGGTGATTGCTTCAAACCATAAAGAGACCTCTTCAACAAGCAAACCTTGTCCTCATGACCAGCTACCTCATACCCTTTAGGCTGTGCCATATAAATCTGCTCTTCTAAATTACCATGCAGAAAAGCTGTCTTCACATCCATTTGCTCTAACTCCAGATCAAAAGATGCTACTAATGACAACAATACTCTTATAGAAGTATGTTTTACCACTGGTGAAAAAATCTCATTATAATTAACTCCAGCCTTCTGGGTAAATCCTTTAGCAACCAACCTTGCTTTATACCTAGGATCTTCACCCCCTGGAATACCTTCTTTCAACTTATACAACAACTTACATGATACAAGCTTCTGATCCTTAGGTTTATCAGCCAACATCCAAGTTCCATTGGTATGCAATGAATTTATCTCATCATCCATTGCCTTCTTCCAATTCTCAACTTGTTTAGACCTCACAGCCTCCTCATAGGTCAATGGCTCATAGACACACTTTTCTTCCGCAGCCACAAAAGCCACTGCAGAAATGTTATCATCTTGTCTAAACCTCACAGGTGGAATGATGTTCCTCCTTAGCCTATCCCTTGCCAAACTGTAGTTCATGCTAGAGCTAGATGCATACCCATATTGAGATGAATGTCCATGTCCTACCTCAACATAGCTTTCAGGAGCAGACTCCACCTCAATATGAACACCTTTCCCTGATACACCATGACTACCTTCAGAAGTTTCCCTCTGAATGCCTTCGGAAGATCTAGAATTACCTTCGGAAGATTTATGATAACCTTCGGAAGTTCTAGGATTACCTTCGGAAGTTCTGTGAATACCTTCGGAAGTTCCTCTCTGATTACCTTCGGAAGTTCTGAAAATACCTTCGGAAGTTCCCCTCAGAGTAGCTTCGGAAGTTCCACTCAGAGTACCTTCGGAAGCAGCACCAGCACTATGAGTACCTTTGGAAGAAGTACCCAAAGTACCTTCGGAAGTTCTTCCCACCTTACCTTCGGAAGAAACATCCTTATACATAACATCCTCCCTGAACTTAACATTTCTACTCACCATGATCCTTGATCCTGAGCCATCTAACCTCCAAAGTCTATAGCCTTTCACTCCCTCAGGGTAACCCAGAAACACACACTTGACTGCTCTAGGCTCTAACTTACCATGACTCACAAAATGCATATGCTACAGACCCAAAAACTCTTAACATACTATAGTCTTGCTTCTTTCCAGACCATACTTCCATTGAAGTTTTCATTTTCAATGCTGTTGAGGGTGACCTATTGATCAGGTACACTGCTGTAGAAGCAGCCTCTGCCCAAAACCTCTTAGGCAACCCTGAACACTCCAGCATACATCTCACTTTATCCAGAATGGTTCTGTTCATCCTTTCCACCAAACCATTATGCTGGGGTGTTCTAGGCACAGTTAAGTGTCTTGCCAAACCCACCTTCTTGCAAAACATGTTAAACTCATGATTGCAAAACTCAAGACTATTATCTGTCCTAAGTTTCTTCACTCTCTTTCCTGTTTGAGTTTCAACCAAATCCTTCCACTCCTTGAACTTCTCAAAAGCTTCATACTTGCCTTTCAAGACATAAATCCAAACTCTCCTTGAGAAATCATCAATAATGGACATGAAATATCTGGCACATCCCAAGGATTCAGTCCTTGCTGGCCCCCACAGATCAAAGTGAACATACTCCAGAATACCACCTGTGGTATGAGTACTTCTAGTGAACTTGACCCTCTTGTGCTTACCCAGCACACAACTCTCACAGAAACCAAAATCAGTATTCTTGAGGCTACCAAGAACCTCCTGCTTATTCAGCTCAGCCAGTCCTTGACTACTTATATGGCCCATCCTCTTGTGCCACATCACAACACTACTATCGACACCTTCTTCAATCACCAAAGATGCTAACCCATTCAACAAGACTTCACCGTCTAGAATGTATGTGTTATTGTCTGCCCTATTCCCAGACAACATCACCATTGAGCCCTTCACCACCTTAGCCTTGCCATTACTAAGGCTAACTACATAACCTGCCTTCTCAAAAGTACCCAAAGAAAGCAAACTCCTCTTTAGATTAGGGACATACCTTACATTATGTAAGTCAATATCCATGCCACTCCTCAACCGGAATGTCACAGTACCTTGACCTGCTATCTCACAAGGCCTATCATCACCTAACTTGACTTTACCAAGTTTAACAAACTTCAATTCTTTGAAGAATTCCTAACAGGATTCATGTGAAAAGAACACCCAAAGTCCATAACCCACTTTCCTTTAGACTCTTGTTCTTCAGCTTCTTGACTTGTAACATTAAGAACATCAGCATTGTCATACCCATCAAGCCCACCCTCCTGTGCATTGTGACTGCAATGATCAGAATGACCTTTACTGCCACTAGACTCGCCCTTTTTCTTTTTGAACTCAGGGCAGTCCTTCTTGATGTGTTTGTCAGACCCACATACAAAGCACTTCCTCCGGTACTTGGACTTGGATCTGGAATGACTCTTGCCTTTAAAATTTCGTTGTTCTGACCTGCCTCGAACATACAGACCTTCTCCACCTTCTTCTTTGGCTTCAAACTTCTTCTTTAACTCCTTAGAGTTAAGAGATGTTGTCACCTCCTCCATTGTCAACGTCTCTCTGCCATAGAGCAATGTATCTACAAAATGCTAATAGGAACCTGGAAGAGAGGACAACAAAATGATAGCCTGATCCTCATCATCAATCTTGATGTCAATATTCTCAAGATCCATGATAATCTTGTTGAAATTATCAACATGATCTTCAATTGACTTCCCGGCCTCCATTTTGAAGGTGTATAGTCTCTGTTTCAAGAAGAACCGATTGGCCAATGACTTAATCATATACAATGACTTAAGTTTTGCCCAAATCCCAGCAGCAGTGTTCTCCTTCTGGACTTCCCTCAGAACCTTGTCTCCGAGATTGAGTATGATCTCGCTATGGGCTCTTTCCATGATTTCTCTCCTCCTCTCTTGAGTTAGACCCGCAGGTATTTTATCCTCCCCCTTGAGTGCATAAACTACACCATTGTGCACCAAGATTGCCCGCATCTTCACTCGCCAGAGACTGAAATCATTCTTCCCTGTAAACTTCTCAATTTCGAATTTCGTCGACACCATCTTGATCTTCAACTGCACCTTCAATCACTTACCCGAATCAATTGCTTCGTTGGATCCCTTTAACCGTGGCTCTGATACCAATTGTTATGAAAACACCAATCGATTCACAAGAACGAATGAATAGAATTGAAGAACAAAACTGAATCAATCAATTAACAAAGAAAGTAATTGAATTTACAACGATTACAAGTCTCAAAAGATTTGAGTCAAAGAAGTCTAAGTCATCTCTAACATCTACAGCTAATCAGATATTTATATCTCACCGATTAGCGACTTCTTAACCAACTATTAAGAAGTACACAATCAGTCCCTTATCTATACTAAGAAATACAATTGTAAAGACAACTATAAAGAGTTTTCATTATTAGTCCTCCAAACTTAAACAAGACTTTATTCAACAAATTAAATGCCCTAGAAAACGTTTTATACTTTCAAAAGAACTTACGTATTTTTGGAAAACAATTAAAAAAATGTCTTTTTAAATAAAAATAATTTTATTATATTAAAGATATTTTCCTAAAAAGTATTGAATAACATGTTAAAAAGTTCAATATTAAGTAACCAACAACGAAAATAAAAGTGAGAAGTAACCAAACTTTGAAACATGCATTGAAACTTTTTGTATTAGACCTGACTTGTACCTGTCACATACTTAAAAATACAAACATGAGAAATTAGTTTTTTTAATAAAATGGACATTGGGTTAAACCCGAAACTTTATAAACTTAAAAGTTCAAAGTTACAGAAATTATGCTACGATAACCCAAACGTCATGTGTAAAAGAAACGATTATACGTTTCATTGTGCAAATCGTTTTTATTTTTTAAAAACTCCACTATATTATTTTACTCGTTATTTGTTGTCAGTGTTAGATCCATGAAATATGATGTTTGATTTTGAATTTTAAAAAGTTAAAAAAGATAGTAATTGAATCAATATGATATTTTCATTACAAAATATTTAGGTCCTTCATATATGCGTGTATTATTAGGAAAGGATTCAAATATAAAATATTTTAAAAGAAAAGTATAATAAGTAATCTCAACTATTTATCTTATTAATAAATGGTTAAGATTAAAATTGTAAGGAAAATTTATTAAAGTGGTATTTTAGAAAGGGGAAAATGAATATGGTGTTGTTAGACATGTAGTCTTATATGCGAACCGAGTCAAAACTAAGTAGTTTTGAATAATCTAACTTAATTTAGATCAAATCTTTTTTATTTCATTATTTATTTTGCAATAGTCTTATCTTCATTGAACATTTCCATTGAGTTCTTGTAATTTGTCATCAGATACAACTTCACAAATGTTCTACGAAAACTAACAAATATTTTTTAGTTACTTTATAGAAAATTCATTGATTTTAATTATATTTTGTATTTATTTGAGTGGAAGTGTTGCAACCGGTAAAGTATTGCAACGATTAACATAACAGTTTATTATTTGAAAGACTTCAATGCATCTTCCTCAAAACCAAAAATGCAGAAACTAAAGGGGTGGTATACGTAGAAGAGATCAGAATTATTTTTTAAGATCGGACGACGATGAAGGAAACGGAGTAAAATTAGGAAACTTTGTTTGAGAATCGATTGAAATAATAGGGCTTTTATTCAAAACTTGACTCATTTTGTATGTAAAGCTACATGCCTAATACCACCATATTCATTTCCCCCTTTTAGAAATAGACATTTTTGTTGACTTTCTGCAAGTTCTTTTATTTTTTTAAAATATTCATAACTTTTATAAAACATTATTTTTTTAATAAAAATTACACCAAAAAAACGAGCATTTAAAACGAGTACAGTATTGGTATATAAAACGATTAAAAACTACATTATTAAACGTATATATCATCATTGTTTCTTTAGTGCGGTCTTTGTGTCATTTTGTTAGTTATTGTGTTTTTTAGAATACTATTATGTTTGTCTAAAATGATAAATTTTAAAAATTATAATGAAGGAATAATATTGTTATGTATATATCTAATATGTAAAACACAATAATAAATTGTAAACTAATTAATCTAACACAATAAAAACAATGACCAAATAACACAATGTATCATTGTATCTTTCAATCCTTATTGTGTTATCTTACATACTATGAGTTTTAAAAAAATACATGGGTGAAATAATATTCTTATGTACTTTTGATGGTAATACACAATGATAGATAACAAGTTTATATAATATATCAAAAAATAAATAACAAAAAATAACACATTGTGTGATATTCAACACTATGGGTTTTGAAAAATACATTGATGAAAATATGCTATTATGTATTTCTAGTTGTTAAACAAAATGGTAGATAACAAATTTATAAACTATAAAAACAATAACAAAATAACACAACATGATTTGAAATGTAAAACACAAATGATTAATAAACATAACAAATGATGTAAAGTATATGACGCAATGAATGTATAAGACACAATAAGCGAATATATTTGACACAATGATCAATATACATTTTTTGTTAATACGATAAAAAGACACGTGTCAAGTTCATAATCTTTCTTAATCTTTTTAGATTAAACATCTTTTTTAGTATAACCCTACCTATATTATTAAATCAGGTTAGATACATGTTTGTTGAGACCCGTGTGTCTTAGCACGTTAAACTGCTAATCTCTTTTAAACAAATTTTAAGTGAAAAGAATGAACGGCTAACAAAATTAAAACCAATTAAGGTAGTGCTAGCAAGTTTTTTCGTAGTGATAGTCGTAAATCAAAGTTGAATATTTTGAATCGTTCATATAACCGTGCTATTATATAATGTAAGATAGATCTAAAATTTGTAAGAGGGAAAACTAAATATTTTTCATACGAAACTATAAAAAAAAGAAATTAAAATAAATTACATGTGCGATTAAAAAAGTATAATGAAATAAAAAAAACAATTCTATTTTATAGATTGATTAATAAAATGCCCTAGAAAACGTTTTATACTTTCAAAAGAACTTACGTATTTTTGGAAAACAATTAAAAAATGTCTCTTTTAAATAAAAAGAATTTTATTATTTTAAAGATATTTTCCTAAAAAGTATTGAATAACATGTTAAAAAGTTTAATATTAAGTAACCAACAACGAAAATAAAAGTGAGAAGTAACCAAAGTTTAAAATATTTGATAAATATTTTATCAATTAAACTCGAGAACATACCATTCGTGCTTTGAGATCAGCAACATCATCATCCACTTCAAACACGTATTCAGGTGACATTGGCTAAAAGAAGATGGTTTATGGAAAAAACTTGATTAATAGTCATAGTGATCAAATAAGATTATAAGGGTAAGTACTTTAGCATAATGCAGAAACTAAGACCATGATAGATGTAAATTATCAACCAACAAAGAACTCATAATCTCATTATCAACATAAATCATAATTACTTTATCAAAAGAATGAAACTAATAATGATCAGTATAGCTAGAGAGTCAATTTTATAATTCACAACAATTTGACATTATTTGAAATTACATAAGCAGTAAATCACACTGATTATATATGCACATGGAAAACTAAATGATATAAAATTCAACCAATTTAAAAGAATATATTATTCAATTCAATGTTAGCGATTATCGTGAAGCTAGGGTTCGTCTCAGTGATGGCTCACCGGAGCACATGCATGCAGTACTTGAAGAAGTTTCCAAACTACCAAAACCAAATTAATATCAAATTTAAAGGTTCAACACAAATTGTTGCAAAATTAATTAAGAAAGAAACAACATACAAGTCATGAAATATCAAAAGGCGAAACCAAACTCTCGACGTACTCGATGCAACGTATATCCTGTAAACAATAGACGGAGGCCAATGGCTTGAATTCATCAAAATGTAAGAGATGGAAGATCTTGTCATATGTATCTTTTGACGGGTCGTATATAACAAGTAGCATGGTCTGAGTGGTGAATAGAATTTTTCCGCTTTTCAAGATACAAACAGGCTGTAACGTCCGTGCATCTTCGGAATAATAAGGGATTGTGAAGGAGCGTGCTTTCAACCATGAGTCCTCTTGTTCTGTCCTCACCCACAAATCAAATGTAGTGCAACCAACGGTGGTAACCATACAAAGGGATCCGTCTATGGATCCCAAATGAGGCCCTAAATGAGCATTGAGTCTATTAAAGGGTAGTTTTATCCTAGAAAACACCATCTCCTTAACATTGAGAGCCAAGATCCCGAAAACACCACGGTCCGTGAATGATGAAGTTACCCAATACAAAAAGCCGTTTAGAAACATACCCGCATCACCCCAAAAGCTGAAATCTCTTCTAAGGTATCGTCTTCGTCCGCTCCACGAACTGCTTTGAAGATCAAAGACATCCCACGTATACATGGATGTCGAATGACCACCCATGAGTTGAAATCTAACAAGCTGCTTCGAGTCCTCTCCGAATCCAAACACAAAGGGCTTCCGATAATTGCAACAAGGTGGAATATCCATGTCCAAAAGCTTCTTTGATGTACAGGTTAAGGGATTGTACAGGATCAACTCACAACGTAAGGACTCGTAATGATCAGTACAATCCAAAAGCACGATGCCGTTGAATGTTCCGATAACGGAGACTCGTACGCGTTTGTGCAGCTGGTGTTGTAAAGGAGAACGATGGTGTGAGACTAGCTTGTCCTCGACCGAAGGTGCGCTATCGTCTAAAACAACAAGAGGTCGTGAGAATGGGACAAGAATCATTCCACGTGGTGTTGCCTTTGTGAAATACAGATCGGAGATCACACGATTCCATTGTTTCGACACACATCGTAACCCTACTAAACTCTTTTCAGGAGCTACTCGACCAAGTATGTTATAAACAAGGTCATCACCTACCTTCTCCATCTATCTTATCTTTAATTTACTTAGAGGAAGACGTACCATGTATATATATATATATGTGTGTATATATTATCTTATCTGATTGGCAAAAGGAAAAAGTTTAAAATTCAAAATCCATTCGTTTCTCAAAGTTATTATTCAAAAGATTTGCTCAATCCATAACATATATGAAAGATTTTCGGAACTTGTATCTCGAAAATCATCTATCTATCTATATCGATCTCTATATTATATTATATCTATCTATCTATCGATCTCTAATAAAAAATAGATACACTACGGACGTCAAAATTTATTTATTGTCATTACATTAAGTATGTAAGCTATAATGTTTATTTTAAAGAATGCATTTATTAATTATTTTAAAAAACAAACAATCAATAGTTACTATAATTAATATTCAAAATAGTTTTCATATTAAAAATTGATATAATTTAAATTTTAAATTGTTTCCATATTAATATTAATTTACAGACAATTTATAACCAAAATTATACGATAAATTATCATTCACTATAAACAATTTATGTCACAAAATGACAAATTGTTTTAGAAACAAAATTCGATGATTTATAACAAATGATATTAAAAAATTGATACTATAGTAATCTTTGAATTTAGACATATTTAAAAGAATTGATATAAACATTATCAAAATCATCTTTGTATTTTTTAATGAATAATTCAAAAAGGTGAGTTAGGGACTTGAAGATTGTAAGGCCCCGTTCCCGGGACGCTACAGCTGGGTTCTCATCGCACATAAAACGTATAATTACATTTGTATTTCATAAAATTAAAATCGCAGCGAAAAACTAAAACAAACTTTCATTTCCATGTAAATGCTTTTGCAAATTAATACAACATTCATTACAAAATAACTTGTTCGCATTACAATGCAAAAACATTTATCAAAAGAATGCCCTCCCAAAAGAGTTGAGTAGTCGTCCGTGCCATCCTCAGCAATCATTACCTGCCAACTGGAAACACATCAAAGTCAGCGTTGCTGAGTGAGTTCTAGTTTTATTACAAAACATACTTTACTTTCATATAAAACCATTCGTTACTTTCACATGATCACACATCGTACGTACACATAGATAATATCATTATTATCTTCTTCGTTCAGTCATTCGTTCATTCATACTTCGTTCTTTCATACAAAATCTTTCATTTATTTATACTTTCGTTCCATCGAGTCTGTTGCGACAACAGGGTCGCTCACCTCATTAACAATCCCAACGACTTCGCGCGATCCGAGTCTGTTGCAACCATATAGTTGCTCACCCCAATTGCCAATTTTAACGATGGCATGCTTTCCAAGTCTCTTGCAACCATAGGGCTGCTCACCTCATGGCAACTTCACAATAACGCGTTGTCCGAGTCTGTTGCAACAACTAAGTTGCTCACCTCCTTTCTCTGGCCATCTTAATGATGCCGATGATCCGAGTCTTTTGCAACCACACGCTGCTCACCCCATTGGCAATCTCCATGATTGCCTGTGATCCGAGTCTTTTGCAACCACACGTTGCTCACCTCATTGTATGCTTGCAAGCCTTTCCTTCATTCATTCGTCATTCATTAATGCATGCATTCTTACTTTATGTTCCTTTGTCATTATCTTTCACTTTACGTTACATAATACTTCATTCATTCATTAACGTAACACGTAAAGTCACAAGAAAGATAAACATACATCGTAATAAGGAACACATCATACACATTCATCATCATCATACAGGGCAACACCATACATATATATAACATGCATAAACATACAACATCATCATCATGCCCAACATGCTTTCTAAGGCCCCAATCGTCATCTTACATGCTCTTACAGGACCCCTTACGTCAAAACTTACATCTGCACTTTTCCCCGAAAGTCAGAAGTCAAACTACACTTTCCTCGGGTGTGACATCCCTACTCGGGCGTATGGACACCCTTCAGTCGCATGGCCTCCATGCGACTGAACATCATGCGATTGAACTAATGCGGATGAACACCTATGCGAATGAACATCCAGTCGTGCGAATGGACAATGCGGATGAACACCTATGCGACTGGACCTTCAGTCGTGCGAATGGACCTTCAGTCGCATGACCCCCATACGACTGGCCCTTCAATCGTGCGAATGAACCCCAATCGTGGGAATGGACCCCAATCGCATCCTAATCGGCCGTATGGCCTCCATTCGGCCTCCAGTCGGTCGCCTAGCCCTAACTGATGCAGAATGCAGTTCATCCCGACTGCAGCCGAGGGTTTTCGGCCTCCAAACTCATCTAAACCCATTTTAAGCCTAAATCGACCATCCTAAACCTTAGGGATGCATACCATAACATTATTCAAGCACAACCAAGCAAGAAATCGAGCCCTAAACGGGTCCTACACATACATACACGCATACATACGGGTTTTCACCCAAAAACGCGAAAAAGGGTTTTCAGATGTGTTCCAGCCCCAAAATCATTCAAAAACATGTAAAAGAGGGGTCCTAGAACTCACATAATCAAGCACAACGACAAGAGCTTCGATTTGGCTTGCTTCACGACGATTTTGACGACCCGAACCAACTCGAACCAACACTTTTCCTCTTTTTTCTCTTCTTTCTCTCGTCTTCTCTTTATGTAGCTGAAATGTGGGGTGTGTGGGGAGAGTGGGCTGCCCTCTCCCTACTAATATCACACATTTCCCAACTTTTCTTCGTTGGCGAGTTTGGTCCCTCGACTTTTGGACTTTATTTTCTTTTCTTTCTTCACCGGCTTCAAAATAATAAATATCCGGGTGTTACAAAGATAAAAATACATATTATAATAGATCTAAAACATTTTACTTTTTTTAATGATCTTGATATGAAAAAATATAACTGTACAATTATAGTAAGAATAATTTGACTTTGAAAAAGTTTTAATGTTTACCAGCAAGGTAAAATATATTTATTGATGAGTAGGTATATTTCAATTTTATATATTTATTTATTCATTATATCTATTCTTACAAGTTATAATACTTAATTTTGCAATTAAAATATTTGTGTTGTAATTCCAAGATATCAAAATAAAACCCAACTATCTAACATAATATTTATAATGTTTAAAAATAATCTAAATGAAAATAAATATTTTTTTATTCATAAGTCACTACTTAATGAAAAATATTTAAAATTTAAGCATTTTGATGCTTAAATTTTAAAAAAACGATTACAAAACGTATCAAGTTTCTAAGCTTAAAATATGGTTTTAACTTCTCTACCATTCAATCTATTTTAAATCGTTCCATTTCTCAAATATCTAGAATTGATTGTTTTCTAATATCAAATTAATTGTAATAATTATACTATTTTTTAAACTTTTTACACAATTGATAGAGTCGGTGTATATTACATCTTAACATATAAACATAAAAAGTCAATATAAATTCAAATATGAAATCTTGCAATAAATTATTTAATTAGTCAGTCATGTAATATACAGGTTCTAACCTATTAATATATATTTACGATTGGATTACTCAGTTGTATTATGTTTCAGAAGATTTGCTAATTAAATGAAAGGTTTTTGGTTTTCTATTTCGAAAATAATTAAGATGTCACGCAAAGAAAAAAAATGTAAATAAAATAAAGTTTATACACGTCGAATCGTAAAGTAACATGAATTTATACCGTTGAACGAAAATGCACTATAGTCAAAACGTAGATCAAGTCAAAGTTTACATTAAAAAAACACATAGGTTACATGTCGTCCTGACTCGTTTCCGAACTAAACTTATATTGAAACATAAAGTATCTCATATTTATACCATTAAATGAAAAACGTTTTATATTTGGCCCTACTGGCTACTTTCTGAACCAAACTTACATCAAAACGTCGACGAACATCAAAATGTTGATCATCTCAAAACGTATATAAAAACATGCATTGAAACTTTTTGTATTAGACCTGACTTTTACATGTAACATACTTAAAAATACAAACATGAGAAATTAATTTTTTTAATGAAAATGACATTGGTTTAAACCCGAAACTTTATAAACTTAAATGTGAAATCTCTATTGAATGATGTTAGACCCGATGTGATGACACCGTGAAATTTTGTGTGAATATTCTAAATGATAATTTTTCCAGTGGTCTTTTAAGTTTTAACTTAGAAGCTAAGACAGTGAATTTGGTATTAACAGTAGCTTTTTTTATCCAAAAACTGCTTGAGCGCATAAGCGATGAAGACAAAGTTGTGTGTGAGACCCTGTTTCAACTTCTAAAGGCAGTTGTATGTAAAGAGGTGCTCTCTCTCCCTCTCAAGTTGTTAGATTTTGTATGCTTTTTAGCTTGTGCCATCAGTTTATCTTTACTTATTTAAGTTCATTTTTATCTTCTCCAGGATAACCAGGGAACTTTTATATCTTTGATGATGGCATATATATTCAATGCAATGACACATTTGGCAATTGATGTTCGTTTGGTGGCTTTCAAATTTTTTGACCTGGCTGTCCACCACTATCCATTGTCATTCTCCATGTATGCTGATAAGGTATTTGTTTTATTTATTTCACATGGAAAATAACACGTGCGAAATTCTCAGGACTTGCAATTATTTTGTTTATAGGGGCAATGGGGCATTATGCATGTGGTAAATTTGATTGGTGATGTGAATGCTTTTTTTACTTATGTTGATTTGTTGTTGTTTTTGTTTTAAATCATTGCTTCTTGTGTGTGTGTTTTTGTTGTGTCATGGTTTAATATTATGTGTGAATATGTATTTCTGTCATTTTGTTTATTGAGAAAAACACGACAGACAGAGATATGTTAGTTTGAGCTTGGTTGGTACATAACACAAACGTTATTTATACTGAAAAAAGGTGGTTATTTTCATGCACAGGTCATCCAACATTACAAAGAGATATTGCAGAAGAACCAGTTTAACTTGCATGACAAGGGAAAGCTTAAGGGTGTTCTTGCTGGTTTGGCACATTGTCTCTCTCTATTGCCGCGTAGTAATAACTCCTTGCCTGATAATAATGTACTTTCTACCCCATCAGCATCATTTAATATTCTTTATGATTCCTGACTTCCGCGCACTGCTTGTTTAGTTATAACTTTGTATTTAAGCTCTTCACTCGCTTACATGAGTGACATGAGACTATTATACCTTCTGTCTTCTTTGCTATCTGGTTTTTAATTTATAATTCCATTCTCCCCTCACCTTTCTCTCTTGCCAATAGGCCATTGCTGATCGAAGAATTTTGTATGCTTTTGAGTCTCAAGTGCATGAAGGTCGTTCTAGTAAGTGAAACAACCTGGAATTTGATTCTTTCTGTAGATTGTTTGCATCTGGTTTTGTGTATGTAATAAGTATAATGTTTTTTTACGAACCATCATTACATTAAATACGTCCTTTAACAATCATAGACAACCTGTGACTGACTTATTGTGAACAAAAATATATAATGAATTTGATTACTTCAAAGTTATCTAGCCTTGTGCTCTATTATAATCACTTAATGTTCTCAAGTTAAATGTTCTGTCTTTTCCATTTATATGATGCTTACATGTTGGTTGGCTCTCTCCTTTTTATATAGGCTTTTCAGTAACTGCAAAGGACTTGAAGGACCTTTTGCCTGTTTTAACTGGTGGCCTCCAGGATTTTATGCCTTCAGTTCTGACAATGGAAGCACAATCATTTGATTGTGTTCTTTCTATATTGAAAAGTTTAGATTTTGTTGTCAAGTATTTTGTTTATGGGAAGGGTGATAGAAGTGATCAAGATGAGTTGCAAAGGCTATTGAAGAAGTTATTTGGTGTCTTTCCCCTTAACTCCACACATCAGTCATCAGAGAAGGCATACAGCTTTCCTTGTTTAATCTTCAGGATTTTCTATGTTTGGTCTTGTTTGTTGATCTCTGAGTTCACCTTTTCCTTTGTGTTTTTTCTATTCTTCATTATTGGTTAGTATTTTCTTTTCACGTTTAATTTAATTGCTTGAACCTTTTGTGTGATTTACAGGGTGACAAGTATTTTATCATGAATGTCATAATTTCAGAGATCTTCTTTTGCTTAATTGATTGGTCAGCTCCCCCATCTGCCTTTTTGGAGAAATTCATGGTTTTCATTGTAGATGCATTGTCAGAGATGGTATGTACTATGAATCATTTATTTTGATAACATAATGAGATTGCTAGATCCCCTTTATTCATTCCAGTGCAATTCCTTTATGGTTCATTTCATGGAACACTTAAATTTAGTAAAATTTATCTTATGGATATTGGTTAAAGATGACATGAAAATTGACAAATGTTTTGAATAATTTTGCAGGCAGTGCACTCAGGCAAAGCATCTTTCCAGAAACATTCTCTTTTACTTATTCCTTTCATCCCTAAACTTATCATGCATGTGGACAATACTTGGAGATCACATATTTTTCAGGTGGTTCTTTGAATGAAAAAGATTCTTCTACACAACTAATCACTTAACTGTAGTATCTATGTGCCAATTCTTATATCGTATGTAAGAGGAGAAATACCATCCCATTTTATTCTATTGTTTACTTGTTAAGGATTTGTAGCTTAACCATGCATTTTTACTTGTTTATTCTCACATGTTATAAGATGTAATGATGCATATGTTGCAGGCTTTTACAGAGGTTTTCAAGAAGTGTGACCCAGAGTCTAATGAAACTTGTATGTCTTTCAGCAATCGAGGATATGTTATTTCCGGTAAGCTCTTTCACCTTTTTGTTGTACCATGAACCTGGTTGTTCTTTGTTCATTTGTTTCCTGTTTGACATTATGTCCAATTTACAGATGAACTGTTGGATGTCCCCAAATACAGTGATTCAGAAATTGTGGAATTTCAGATTAGCTGGATAAGAGAGATACCTTTGTTGCTAACCCTCTTGGGTGATAAAAACCCATCGACATCCAGGTAAATACATATATATGTGTGTGTGTACATGCTCACAAGTCACAACCAATCAACCATTACTTGAATATTGTTTTGATCTTTAGTTATGATATTCTAGTTATTGTAACTCACTCTCGTCTCCATCAGACCTTGACTATAGATATGTATGATGATTTCCCATTTAAATTTATAGGGCTTGCTGCAGGCTGTATTGCTTCTTCAACTTCACTTGGGACAACGTGGAACTTTCTCTCAGGAGCTTGACAATATGCAGTACTCGTTGAAAGAATTTTACAGTACATGCCCCCTCCATGATGGTAGGAATTATTATTGCCACATCCTACTACATCTTACTGATTATTATTTTTGTTGTGCAATAATCTTTTTTGTATTGGCAGGGGAAATTTCCTATGGTCCTTTTATGAAGTTTGATAAAGAGATTCAGGAACTTTTGATTTGTTCCCTCTATTACTTCTCCTTCTTAGACCCATCCCTACTTCAGTCCGTAGCCGCTTGTTGCTTGTGTGAGAATTAGTCTAGTTTTTGTTTGATTTGGTGAATAATATCCATAGGATCCTTCTCTCATTCACCATTTTCGTTGAAAACTTAAAGAAAGGACTCCGTACCAATGAATGTAATGTGATATTAAATGCATGCAGGCCATGATCTGGAGCCATCTTTCTTATTTCGCTTCTTGGAAGTTATTAATTGTGCCTTTAAAGCTGGACATATCCAGATTGCTAACTATATTAGTTTACTCATCACAGTACTCTCACGATATCAAGTCTCTTCTGGTAAGCAGCTTTCACTTGGCTTTTTGTCAATTTGTGTCACTAGTTCATTTTGTGAATTGTTTATCAGATAGCAATTCACTTGATATGAAGAAATGCGAGAAGTCAAACTCTGGATTGTTTAGGTCTGTCACTAGTGCTGTTTGCTCTTGTCTGCCTCAGATTGGAGATGATCATCTTGTTTTCAAGATGCTAGAGGGAATAGTTATTGATCAGATTGTAAGTTGTCCATTCCTGTATATTTAAAGTTAATACTTCCAGATTTGTGTTACTTAATTGATGATCAGTCAATTACTTGCATGGCTGCATGCGTGATCTTTTAACTTTTAATTTCTTTTCTCACTTTCAGTCAAATAAACCACCATTGGCCTTGGAGAACACATGTGCATTGCTTAGAATGATTGTCACACTTTATTCAAAGCCCACTAAACTTTCTGAACAGAGCATTTCGAAACTAGGGAATGTTCTTCCAAGATACTTGTTTCATGTTGTTTCTGTAAGTGCTACACACCAATAGGCTATTCTAATGCCAGTCTCTAGTTCATATCTGATTTTAGTTTTTTTGTAATTCTAGATCATCACATGGATTGTATATGATTTTATAACATCATGTACATTGACTATTTTATATTCATCATATGCTTGATTAAAGAAGAATTACCAGCCTACTGATGATAATATTAAAGCCTGTCAAGTTTTTTTGTCAAACATAGTATGTTTAGTTTTAAGGGTTTACGGTTTGCTGGTCATGTGTGTCTAAGTTTTGTTTTCTTAGCTTGATTGGTTTAAACTGTACTGTTCCTCTTACCAGTTTTGTTGACTGCAGGGTCTTGGAGAAGAAGATATTGGGTCCAATAAGACCGTTCGTACAAGCAGAATTCGTTACTATATTTTGCCTTGTTTTCTTTTGTTCCATAGAAGTGAAAAGCTTTTAAATTGCGCGTTGAATGTGATGTCATCTTTCATCTTGGGGCCATCTTTTGATGTTCAGAACGACCATAATATGACTGACCATTCAATCAGGATAGTTGCGAATGTCCATTTTTTTGTGCTAATGCATGAGGATATTAGAGTTTGGGAAATATTACTGTGTTGCAAGGAAGAGATTGACAGCATATTGCAGAATATAGTCAGAGTAATGGTAAGCTCTCGTTACCTTTTCAAGTTGACTAAGCATCCCGTGAAAATTGCTACACATTTTACCCTCAGAAGTTGTCATTTTGAAGTTACTTGTTCTCTCATTTTCATCACAAGTAAATTAATGCTTTTAGTTGGGGTTCACAATTTTTTCTTTGCTGGAGAACAATTTTGGTCACTATTCTATTTCAATGATGCAGATTTCTTGGGTGGTTGAAGGTTTTTTTTTTTTTGTTTTTTTATTTCATTTTTACCACGAATTTATCATAGTTTTTGCAAGAGAGAGACAGTATTGTCTTTCAGGAGATCATTTTTTTATTGTTTATCATTATTAATTATTGTTTGTGCAATGTTCTTGCATAGTCTAATGAAGGATACAAGTTAAAGATCGAACAAAGGCACAAAATACAATGCGCCTATGATCGATTAAAGACTATCACTGGTAGATAATATATTATAATGATGGCGGTGCCAGAATTGTGAACCAGTAAGTCTTCTTTCTTTGAGTTATGATTACGGTGGTGGGTTTACATTAAGCATTTGCTTTGTGTCTGGTATTCTGATAAGGCAGCATGTTTTTAGTCTTGATATTAAAGAAATATGAATTTCCTAATATTATTGTCATTTTAATCATAATATTTCTTGCCATATTCTGGATTCATAAAGACCTATATTTCAAGACTAGTAATAAGCATGAAGGATGACATCCACATTTTTAAAGATGATCCATTGTATAGCTAGCTAACCCCCCTTCTCTGCAGGTAGACATGTTGCATGACCACCTGTGGGTTAGAAATGGACCATGGCCTATTGGAGTTTCCTGTGGGTAAATTGACCCACAAAATGCTGAAACTTGAATCGTCACATCGATCGTTGAAGAGGATTATATGTGGAGGCAGAGGCCGAGGTTGAGAGAGGTTTGATGACTGTGGCTACTTGATGACCCAATCAGCTTTAGTTGACATAGATATAAGTTATACTTGGCAATATTTACCAACTAACTTATGGCTTATCCAATTTTTTAATATTATTTTGATACATCTTGTAAGCATTGCTTGTTTAATTTTAACTCCAAACAGAAACCAGAACATCATGTGTGAATTGATACCATGTCCAACATCACAGACTTTATCATACACTGTTAAGCATACTGCATATATGGTGGAAATAAACCTAGGGTTTCAATAGCCATTGCAGCAAGCATAATGATTGTTTTGTAGCAAGCATGTAGC
Source organism: Flaveria trinervia (assembly GCA_025506515.1). Lineage (NCBI taxonomy): Eukaryota > Viridiplantae > Streptophyta > Magnoliopsida > Asterales > Asteraceae > Flaveria > Flaveria trinervia. The sequence goes on along the minus strand of CM046447.1, from coordinate 95,245,754 downwards.
CATATAAGGATTGGCTAATCTTGACTTTTGGAATTAAGAATGTTGGTGTGCGCAGCAACTTCAAATCTTTGCGCAAAAAAAAGTGTAGTTGTGCATGTTGTCATCACTTGATAAAACTTCATGTAGTTGAGGGTAAAGCAAATCTGATTTTTAGCGGCAAAGAGATGATATGGTGATCAAACAAATGGGATCTTGGTTCAATTTGTAACTTTATATGTTAATTTTTTCATCAACCATGAATGACTTGTATACTATAATTATAATAAACTTGTTAGTTGCTATATTTTCTTTTGGGAAGAGCTTGGTTGTCGGGTTGCACTTGTTCAAGCTATCTTGAGATTGGATCTAAGCTGCAACATATAGATAAACCTGTTAGAAAAACATGTTTTGATTATCAAGTGACACCTGTTGCCGAATGCGTATGGCGCTTATAAGGTTAGAGGAAGTAGAAGTAAATTGGAGAGAAAAGAATGCAATATGGCTCCAACATATAAGAAAAACTCGTTAAAAACGAACTGAGAGCCCCAAGACCAGGACCAACAAACATGATGATCAACTTTGTGTATGGCACACGTGAGGTTTAAAGTGGTAAAAGCAAGATGCAGAGAAGATGATGAAATTTAGCTACCAAGAGATGCCCTCTTTTAAGATGGGGCTATCCCTCCTTGGGGGAAGGGGACTTAGATTGGGCTAGGTCTAACGGGCTAAACTTACTTGAGACCGAGATCAAACGTTAGTTCTAACACAAGACAAGTCTACAAGCCTTCAATCGGCTGAACTTGCTTGGTTACGTTAAGTTGGACTAGTCATTTTTGTTTTAATTTTGAACCTTATATTTAATTGTTTTTTCTTCCTTGTACGGATTATCCTTGAATGTTGAACATGTTAACATGTGTCTAACATTTAGCTAGATGACATTAACACAACATATATAATGCTTTAGAATCAAGGCTATCCAATATCCATAATCATCCCTGGGTTGATTGATTCAAAGTATCTTCGTTTGGCATATGTGCCCTTGGGCTTGGGTGATGCTACAAGTCATATAGTTAGAATCATGTATCGAATTATACATGAGCTCACACAATTATGGCAAGCCTTTTTGTTGAATGTTATGAAGTTGCAGTAATTCAGAATGCACATGAACGATTGAATCTTGTCTATGGGTCAAATGCATGAGAATGAATACATTTCTGTGTATGTTGACACAAAACTAATATGCAAAATGATGAATCAATTTAAGTTGCATCCATGATTAAATAACATGCCTCTAGAAAAGATGTTTAGTAAAACCAACGGAAGTTTCACAAAGACTACCATAGTCTACGAATAACAAAAACCATTTGATAGCATTAGCTTCATACATCAAAAGCTAGATGAAACTACAATATAGAGATTTTAATGGCATAAGTAATAGCTAGTAATAGCTAGTAACAAATCAGAGGAAAAAGGTTTTTAAAAAACAACTAACAGCCTAAACATCGCAAAAATATAATATGAACATCTTCTACAAAGCTAAAACAATATTCTTCTAAAAAGGCACCAGGAAAGCTAGTTTAGCTGTTCCTCTGCTTGATTGATATACACAGCTTACACACGTGCTTGCTTAGGAAGAAATCCTATCACCCATGATGGTTTTCCCTGTACAAAATCAAGTGAACATATATTACAACATGCGCGAGTTTGAACGGAAAATTGATCACAGTTAGCGATTAACTTTTCAAGCCAAGTACTGGATGAGAATAAGCTGTGTATAAATGTCAATTTCAACTCCCTAATTGTAGCAAAGTAAGAATACAATCAAAGGTCGCAGCACAAATTTCAAAATCAGTCACTCTTAACATACATGAAAAGCAAGATGTATTTTGCTTACACTCTCCATTTTGTATTTCAATTACATCAAGCATATGAGAAGTATAATCATGTTTTCATTCACATATGGATCCATGAAACAAGTTAAACGATCTGGTGTGGCCTTCATGAACATTAACACGATTACTAGGCATGTAATTTGAGTAAATCATTTGATCATTGTCAACAAATAAAAAATGACGAACAAATTCTTATAGAGAAAAAGATTGTGTACATTTATATATAATGGGTTAGTAGGTAGGTTTAGCCTGGAAATGAAGCAAAGAAAGTAATATTACCTTTTGATGTAACCTTTCTTTGACCTGCATGTGAAACAGAAGGTATCTTGGAGATGGTAAGTGAGCTTTGTATACCTTCCAATAGCTGAGGCCACAAAAAATTAATATGTTCAGTTATAAAATTACTAACAAAAAGAATAAATGTTAAGTGCCCTCCTCCTAGATGGAAAGACAGATGACATTGTATGTTAAAACGAAAGACTCCTCTCACCCTTGATGTTGGCTGGATTCTACGATTTGATCTACGAGGCTCATTAACTTGAGAATTTGATTTGTCCTTCACCTCTATTTTAGGGGCTACTTGTAGTTTTTCTCTGTTTAAATGCTCAGATTTAGACTTTGATGTGAAAGCGAATGTTTTGTTTGGAGCGGGACCTTTTGCTGGATCTCTACTCTTGTTAGATGACGACCCAACTTGTGTCTGGTTTTGGTGACTTAACGAGTTTTCAACAGAATCTACATCTGTCAGTCCAGAATCATGACTCGTTATAGTTCTGAACACAGGAACCGGAGGTTTTCTAGACTTGAGTCTGGATTTGGTTTCAATCACTTGATTTTCCGTAGCATCGTTTTTTGATCCACGGGCACCAGGTGGCTTTGCAAACTTGAATGAACCATTTGTCGTGTTGTTTTTGTTGCTTCTATCATTAATATACTGTGTGCTCATTTCCATGAATTTCTGTTTCTTGCCAGGTTTAGGGACACCAAAAACAACTCTTGCCTTTTCCTTCTGTGTTGTTCTAAGATTGCTGGTAAGTTTGTTAGTGCTTTTACCAACATTAAAACAACGTTCTTGAGCAGATAATAACGGGAGTAGTGTTCCTTGTTCTTCATGCCTTCCCGGCTCCACATTCATTGGCAACTTGTCCTTCCTTTTATCATTGACAGCAGCAGGACTACCAAGTTTCATTCGCTTTTCCTTTGGCATCTCACCCTGTAAAAAAATATACAAATATATAAAAACTGAATAATGAACAAAAGTTGTTCTTTTACCAAAAATGAAGATAAACCTGAGAAGAGTGGCCTCCCTTCCATTCAATCCACTTTCTATCCTTCCAGATAAGAGTTGGCCGGACATGCCAGGATCGAACAACTGATGTTTCTCCTTGCGCTGCAAACAAAAAAGACCATAATATTATACAACGATCGACGATACCAAAAATCCAAACATTATGTATACCAATCACATACATTATATGACAACCAAGGAGACATAACTTACCTTGAAATTGAACAGTTAAGGAAGTTACATCAATCTTATTTGGCTCCATGACAACTCCCTCACGCCAACTACAAAGAATTATGTTTAACCCATGTGAAGATACACATACAAAACTTAAACCAAGGACATGAACAAAGCCAAGGATAACCAGACTCATTAAAATAAAAAAATGGCTATCATATCCATATATTTCTTTGATTCAAATGTGTGGGATGATAAGCTATATTAACAAGGTTCATCTTGATGGATGCAAGATAACAATCCCAACCATTAGCTTGCAGTATACTTTGCTGACCTAAAATACACCGTAACATAAAAATACTTCCTCCTTAATCTATTTGCTACCATCATTTGACTTCAAATTATGTCACACTAAAACGAACAAATATCCCAATAATAAAAACAAATAGCTATTGATTATACTTTAATATGTACAACTCCAATCCTTTTATATTTTGCTAATAATACTTTTTGATGCAATTATTGACTTCACCTAAAAATATATCAGTCCTATGATGGTACGTCATTTGTGGGAGTAAAAGTAGGACGGTAAATAGAGAATAGATGGGTTAGTAAGATGCATACTCTATAATGAGCTTAAACTATTTCCAAGAAAACAATAGAAAGAAATTAAGTTATAAAAAAACACTAACCAGTCTTGCATCCAGACGTCAACTCTGTCTCCCTTTGACCAAGCATAATCTGTGACAGCTGTTCTGCGTCTCTTTCTTGCCCCTTCAAACCGCATGGTAGTAATAGGATGAGCAATCCGTATCCTAGGTACCTCCTCATCACCTTCTACTTTAAATGCAACCCATTCCTTTACTTTCTCTGGCCCTATAAAATATATTGTAACAAAGCTTCAAAAGTTTTCCTATAGGACACTCTAGTCAACATCAGACACGACCCACATCATATAAATCACTCCAAAACATGACCAACTACATATTGTCTCGAGTATAATTTATGAGCAACCAAAATGTCTAAATTAATAAAAAACAACATAGAATGAAAAAAATAAACGTAAAAGATGATTTACTCTATATGTTTGTTTTAAATATACAGCACACTTGGTTTGGTACAGTAACCAAATCTGATTAGTACATGTTTCTAGTTTTTAATGTAACATTGCTTTGAATTTTAACTGCCTTCAGGTAGAAAAGAATATCACATTTTTGTAATGCACACATGATAATAATTGATTTTGAATAGTTTCCACAGTTTAGTTTTTACTACTTCAAGATCCAGTTCACTATTATTTTCTCAGATACAACAATCCCATTATCTTATGTTCAAAAGACCAAGGTTATATGGTAATATCTATATTTACCTTCATCTGAAGATTGGATTTCAGTGTAACAGACCAACGCCTCTTGATCCTTCAAAGTCAATACATTAGCTGCTAACCAGGCACCTTTATACTTACCATCTTCCTTGTGTATCTATAACAAATAACCGGTGGAAACAAGCAGGTGAATTACAAAGAACAGAACTTCACTATCAGTCTATCACAAGGCAGAAACACGAAATATCAAAGTTACAGTTACCTCGACAAGGCAACCCTCCTTAATGTTATGCTCTTCCCAGATACTTGGAATATTTTGAGGGACGCTGTGTCCAACAACATAGGTATGAGGTGATACAATGTTTGTTTCAGTAGAAACACCAACGGCTTTGGACAAGCTGGGAACCTTAGAAGTCCTAGCACCCTTTTCATTGCCTGTAATTGAACCATTATCAATCACCATCATCATCTGATTATGTGCCAAATGCACAGGAGGTGCTCGACCATGTTTCAAAGTCTGAATATCTTCAATAAACACATCAGGTACATTCTTTTTACCAGAGTTGCTATTCATGTATGCTCCTGAAACCTCAACATCCTGGTTCTGATCACATGCTAACTGTGATGTCTTCCAGAAACCCTCAGGACCAGCTTCTGCCAATTTTCTCAAAGCTGATGAATCGCGCATTGCAACAATTTTACCGACTTGTGATACGGCTTCCGCTGCCAGTTCAGCAGCCTTTACCATAGCATCTAGATTTTCAGCATGTTTTGAAGCGGCTGAAGCAGCTTCGATTCTCCGTCGAGCAGCTTCTCTGGCAGCAGAAATAATTGAATTAGGGTGGTTGTCGGTTGTTTTGTCAACGTTCTTCAAAGTAGAAGCAGGTGTAGCTTTGTTGACGAGATTCGGATGTAAATGATCACAATTTTCAGTTTTGCTTGATAGTAATACTTCATCAGCCATTAACTTTGCTTGTTCTGCAACATGTGATGCTAATCTAGCAGCAGCTGATGCCATCTTAGCAACAGAAGCAGCAGCAGCTACTGAAGACATTAGCTTAGCTTCAGCATCTGCAACAACACCAGAATTATGCCGGCCATCCAACCTGCTCCATACATCCTGGCAATTACTGACTTCAGCTGCCGCTAGCAGAGCAGCACTCTCTGCTTGAAGCTTGGACTCCTTGACTTTGCTCATAGTCTCCTCTACTGCTAGAGCATTCTCCATGTTTGGATATCCAGTTTTAGGAATATCATGGGTAGATGTAGTAGGATATGTGGTCTCAAGAAACCTACGAGTAGGACTGCTGTCAGATGTGATGGAAACAGGTGTTGACATGGCCACTGATGTAGGAAAAGAAGTACACAAGGTAGGAGCAGTTACTGGAATTGTCCGACTTTGAGCAAGTAATGAGATCTCACTGCCAAGGACCTGAGGCAAATAGGTGACAGCAGGTTGAGATGGTGCCAAAACAGGGGTCTGGCTGACAGCCGGACTAGTGGTAACCTTTGCCCTTTTTGAGCCTCTTGAGTCACTAGAGGGCTGCCGCGTTTTGGTTCCACTCACATCCGCTTCTTGCACATTACCCTCTTCAACTCTTTTCAACAAGGCACCCTCTGAAATTCCCACCTTTGGGTCCCCTAATCTAGGACGATCATGAACAGAATGAAGCCAGCCAGGACTGCTGCTTTTAGAAGCAGGTGGTGTTGATACAGTAACTGAAGTAGAGAAAATACTAGTTACAACAGGATCAGTAAGTGAATCAGTCTGGTTTTCAACCAAAAATGGAATACGATTGTGACTGTTACCCCCAGGACGAGGGATCAGATGAGCAATAGGAGGAGAAGACGTCAAAACTTTACTAGGAACACTACTAGCCGCTGCAGCAACCTTCTTCCTCTTTTTGCTTTTGGAATCACTGGAAGTTTTTTGTCCATCAGAAGATAGAGAAGAAAACACAGTACCATCAACCAAAGGCATAGAATAGGTATGTGGGCCACCTCCAGAAACTTTAACAGGGGTTAACTTTAGTGCCTCTGTTATGGGTAATGCAGAAAAACGAGGCATGGCAGAAGCTGGTGAAGAAGCAACCCCCCATTGTCCAAGAAAAGGATACTGAGATAGCCACAGAGGATTGGGTGGAGTTTGATAAGTAGGAGGCATTGGAGTAAAAGATTGTTGAAAAGCAACACTTGACTGAAAACCAACACAAGACGGGGTAGACATATTCCAAAGAGGTGACGAAACATGAAGCAAGGGAGTGACAGCTGGCGGAGTGCCCTTGTTGCTGCTTGAAAGCGTACTACTATGTTTAACTCCTAGATCCGGACTTCTGTGGCCAATGTCTTTCAAGTCTGTAATGAAAGTTCAAATATTACTGGACCTACAATACATGAACAACAACCAATGCAAACTTTACCTGATCTTGGCTGTTGCATAGCAGGGGTGTTCGCCTGGGATTTCTGACCATGAACCCTTTCGAGACAAGCATGCCAAGGAGCCTCCCATGTTTTCCTTTCGGCATCTGAAAATACAATACGATTATGTGTAAACATTTTAATATCAGAAATGTCAGCTCAACTTCAAAGACAACTAAAACCATAAACTCACCAGAGTCTCCGAAAGCAGCAATCATGTGGGGCTCTTCAGGCGCCATCCCTGATCTGAACCACAGTTTGACACATCTCAGCCAAGAGATTCATAGACAAGGAAAAAGATATATCTAATTTAAGAATACAATAAAAATACCAACTTCAGGACATACTAAGATAACTGCCCAAATTCTGCAGGTTTTATTAAACCACATAATATCATCCTAGGATTGGAATGGTGTGTCTCCCAAGTGGTGAGGGTTTAAGTCTCATTGTAAAAAAGTGGTGTACATTTAGAAGTAGGTTTAGTAGGTATGCGAGTTTGCCGCTCAAAAACTAACATCAAAAAATTTATCCATCTGCCTTCAAGTGCATAATGCATGTTCCCATTTTTTGTTTAGAAAATCAAGGTGAGAAGAGTATTTGACCAACAATTGTTAAATTATCAAAACTCTTATTTTTTGCCAAAAAAAGATAACTTCAGTTGCTGGTTTCAAAATCCTTTTGCCGTATTAAAAGAGGCCAGTTACCTGGAGCCAAAGACAGATATAAGACAACGGAGAAAAACAAGCATCCGACAGAATTTGTAGAAGTCGAATCTTGTACCCTACTTGCACACAACTTGTCCCACACAGAAAAAGATGCTATCATCCACACAAATCCATCTACCAGAACTTGTGTTCAAAGAAGTAAATTACTCACATCAATGATCCATATACCAGAATTTGTGCTCTCAGTTGAACTTGTTGATTATTAGTAAAAGGCTGGTAGAATATACAAGTTGCATTATTCAAATCTGGCAGATTTGAATTAGGACTAGGTTTTGCAACACTACATTCAACGTTGTCTTTGGGCCTCAACTCTTGAAACTGAATAACATGACCTGCTGCTGCTGGTGGTGGGGGGATCATCAACAGAGGAGATAATTTTTCTGCTCCATCCACTTGTATGGCATTTGTTTCCTTGCCTTTCCTCGCACTTTCTTTCCCAACCGATTTTCGTCTTGTTTTACGCTCTTTGGTTCCTGCCTGGATGGTCCCGCTGCCAGGTGTTTGAGCAGTAACAACTGGAGCTTCACTTGGTTTTCTAGGATCCAATGTGCTACTGCTAGAATCAACACAAGGCGCTTCCATAGTCTACAGCACAGATTAGCAACAATATACAGTGTTATAAGACACTGAAATTCAAAGGAAATCAAATAATGAATGTAAAAAGGTATTACCATTGACATATTACAAGCTTGAGAGACAGAATCTGATTGTAAACCCTTGCCTGTTTCGCCTAGTCCAGCAATTGCCCCGACTGCAAAAGTAAAATTTTTATCTATTTTCATATCACTGTTCGAAGAGATTGATTGCTCTTTTCCCTGTGTGTCTTCTGCTGCCTCCGGAAATGGAGCATTTTCATTAACCCCACCTTCACTGGGTTTCACTCGTGTACTCTGAGAAATTTCAGTATTGATTGTGTCTAAAAGAGGAGAAACAGATTGAAGTTTATCCATAGAGACAGAAACATCTTCATTCCTTATATGACTAACATCGCATTCCGAGGTAAGCACCACATCTTTTGTTGCCTCTGGAAGTGTGGCATTCTCTTTAATAGCATCTTTAATTAGTTTTACTCCTGTACTCTGAGAAAGTTCAGTATTGTTTGTGTTTGAAAGAGAAACAGGCTGAAGTTTATCCATACAGCCAGAAGTACCTTCCTCATCCCTCATATGACATTCATCGCACTTAGAGGTAAGCACCACGTCTTCTGTTGCCTCTAAAAATGAGGCATTCTCATTAATAGCATCCTCAACGGGTTTTACTCTAGTACACTGAGAAGGTTCAATGTTATTTGGGTTTGAAAGAGGATAAACAGATTGAAGTTTATCCTTAGAGACAGAATTATCTTCCTCGTGCCTCATATGATTATCATTGCATTCTGAGGTAAGCACCACATCTTCTGTTGCCTCTGGAGGTGCGGCATTCTCCTTAATGGGAGCTTCACTGGGTTTTACTCTCGTACTCTGAGAAAGTTCGGTATAATTTGTGTTTAAAAGAGAAAAAGATTGAAGTTTTTCCATAGAAACAGAACTATCTTCTTCATGCCTCATATGACTATCATCGCATTCCAAAGTAAGCACCACATCTTTTGTTGCCTTCGGAAGTGAGGCATTTTCATTAATGGCAACCTCAATGGGTTTTTCTCTTGTACTCTGAGAAAGTTCAGTATTGTTTTGATTTGAAAGAGAAACAGATTGAAGTTTAACCATAGAGACAGAACTATCTTCCTCATGCTTCATATGACTATCAACACATTCCGAGGTAAGCACCATGTCAGTAGAAGCATGCTGCTCGATTGAATTATTAACTGCAAAATTCATTTAAGTAATCAGAAACAGAGGCAAATACATGTTTCAACTGTGTGAACAATGAACAGTAAAAAGGAACGAGGAGTTGAAGGTCAAGAGGATGAAAGCAATAACATAACAATATATAAGGAGCAAGTCATTGATGCAAGGAAAGATGGTTAACCAATACACCATGATATAAGTAGGAAGAATCTACTAAACTTAGAGGTCTCTCACCGTCATGATACCGGATAGTGATAAACGGTTTTAATCAAATTGGATATTTAAATGTAATTTTTAAAATTTATATATATATATATATACAATATTTTTCAATTTTGACTCACTGTGATGTCCTGAGATGGATTCCTGGATACCAACTCTGGCCTCAACATTATCACACACTTTTGCTGATGAATCACTAGGTATGGGATCTTCAACCGTAGGCATGGAGCAACCCCCCAAACCATCAGGGTTAGCCTCTTCTGCTATCTCATTCATGTTTTCAATAGATGTCCCATGTAGGACTTCTTCAGCACTATCAGGAGATGCAGCTGTTTCAACCACATGTAACGAACCACATTCTACCATATTACTTGCAACTTTGAGAGACTCAATTTCACAGGTTCCATCACTGACGAATCCTTCTTCCTTTTTCTCTTCATTATCATGATGAACTGAACTTAAACCCCCAAGTGTAGGAGGAGACTTAGCATCAATATAACCCATAGCAGCATTTCCATAAGTTAAGTGGACTATATGTGAAGTGTCAGAAAATGTTACACATATCAGAATTCAGAGCAACAACTCATGAAGCAAGAAAAAATGCAATGAGTTGCACATGATGTGTATGTGTGTGAGAAAATACTTACATCCTACATTTGAAACTTGAAACTAAGAGCGGAACATTTCAATACTATTGGTTCAGGTATGTTTTTAAAGAATATGCATACATATGTGTGTGTATTAACACGTGTGTTTAGAGAGATACCTGGTTCAGCCAAAATGGTAATATCAGCTTCAGATCCATGATTGTGACAGCCATCAGCAGACGAGATTGATTCAGCACTTTTTTGGTTGTTAAGTACTGCAATGTCCATATTCAAAGGAAATCTTGCATTTTCTTCTTCGTGTAAAGTAACATCATGAGTGGTACATGTACCACCATCTTGCTCAGATGATTGCAATTTATCATTTACCTGCTGCTGCACTGAACCAGAAAGCTCAGAAGCTGGGCTCTGGTCCTTGTCGCTTGAATTACCACTGTGAGCTTTTAAAGTGCCTACAAGATCCATGTTTCCAGCAAGCAATTCAGCTGATGAGCATGTATCTGTGATACCCGAAGCAGTTATGTTGTTTCCTTCACCCATTTCAGATGGGTCAAATACACTGTCTGGTTTTTCTGATTCCTCAACATAACAACTCTGTACATTGAACACCTTAGATGGAGAACACACATTCCCTTTTAGAGAAGCAAGATTCTCTGATTTTGTCTTGTCATCATCCTCAACAGCAACTGGAGGTAAGTCCTCATGCATAAGGTCATTATTAAGTTCATTTGCCTCAGGAAAAGCAGTGATTGCACACTTGCTATCATGAGAAACTTCAGCACAAGCTGCTGTCATCAGCAAATTGTAACTCCCTGCTGATTTTGTGTCCTCATCAACAGGAATGTCACCTACAAATGATGGCTGATCAAGCAATTCCACATTTGAAGGATTTTCATCACTGTTTGTACAAGTGTCAACTGTAGTGTGACTGCATATTGATGTATCCGTGTTCTTGGTACTAAACTCGGCCTCATTGCTTGAGGAACATTTTTTCAATTTACATTCCTTACTAGCATCTAAATTCGCACATTCTAGCTTGGAGGTAGAAAGATCTTGCCGTTTGTTTTCAGATAATTCAATGACTATATTTTTGGCCTTGTGATTTTCATCATCACATATACGATTAACTTTTTCCTCAGATAAATCACACTTACCTAAAACATCTGAATCTAATTCTCCACCAGAAACCTTAGCCTCCTCATGAGAGTCTTTAGTAAATGTAGAATTAACCTTTTGACAAAGGAAGCTCGTGTTAGAACCAGAAAAATGGTCTTGAGGCTTATTTATTCCCATTGCTTCCTGGGAACGAATGTTTCCATCATCTTGCTCCAAATTAGGATCCATATTTGTTGTTAACTTACCAGGATCATCACTCACATCCAATTCTTCAGTAGCCAAGACCCCCGCTTCCTTGTTTGTTACCATTGCTTCTTGGGCATGATTAGTTCTATCATCTTGCTTCAAATTAAGATTCATATTCATAGCTAAACTAACAGGATCATCACTCGTATCCAACTCTTCAGTTGTCAAGGCCCCTTCTTCTTCATTGTTTGTTATCATTGCTTCTTGGTCATGATTATTTTCAATATCTTGCTTCAAATCAGGATCACTATATATAGATCTGCCAGGTTCATCACTCACATTCAATTTTTCAGCTGCCAAGGCCCCCTCTTCTTCCTCGTTTGTTACCATTGCTTCTTGGTCATGAATTATTTCATCATCTTGCTTCAAACCAGGATCAATATGCCCAGATAAGCTACCAGGTTCATCACTCACATCCAATTTTTCAGCTGCCAAGGCCCCGTCTTCTTCCTTAATTGTTACCATTGCTTCTTGGGCATGATTATTTTCATCATCTTGATTCAAATTAGGATCCATATTTGAAGCTAAGCTACCAGGTTCACCATGTGATTCCGTCACCAAGGCCCCTTGGCCAACTGATTTTGGAAGCATTTCAACAGATTCTGAAGCAGTTGCTTCAGACCATACATTGTCACGTCTTGATTCTGCAGCACTTGAACTAGTACCACGTGAGTACTCCTCAATCCACTGATTGTCTTCCTGACCTGTGATGCCAAGAAAAACCTCGTTCTCAACCAAACTATCAAACCTTAAATTTCCCCCGTCTTCATAGTCATATGGATGTAAAACAGGAGAAACTGAGGAGCTCCCTTCTTCAGCTAACTCCACATTATGGATACTGAATTCATTGTCATCATAATCCATTGGCATATCTCTGCAGTTCACTCAACTCTTTTAGGCACAAGTACTTGTATATTATTCAATTCATAAAATGTAACCCATTGATTTAGTAGAATAAAACAAAGTACAGGTTCAGTCAGAGGTGGCTGAAACCATTGATTACATGTAAGACATCAAGTCTGCTGCTCTACTCTATGTGTAACTTTGTGAGTTGTGACAAAGCTGCAAAACTCTGTGCTAGTCAAGGATTAATCGGAAATCACCCACCAACCTGTCGATTTCACATAATTGGAGGGTATAATCTGTAGTCGGTCTCAGTCGGAAAAAAATGGACCTAATCGGTCAAAATTGGTTAAATTTCGGTCAAAATCAGCCAGAATTGGTCAGAATTCAGTCAAAATCAGTCCAAAGTGGACAAAATATGTTACTGTTTAAAATTTTCAAATATAAATTATATATATGTTTATAGTTATATAGTTATATATACACAAATATAAATAATTTACATATAAGATTCCAATCTGATTAATCCCAATTAATCCCTAGGCGGTACAGCCAGTATCCCACCGCCCGACTAGCCCCTAGCGATTTTTACAACCATGCTTTGTGTGCAATATAAAAATGTACGTACATATTCCATATCACTTAGACAGCTTATATTTTCATAGACTAACACTACCTCCTACTTTCCAAGAATGAATATCCCATGACTCCATGAGTCTGACTCCTAATATCAGCTTATTCAGATATTTTAACTTGTTAGTGTCGAAAACCATGGTCATCATTTCTTACTGTATTACAAGGAAAAACCTAGATTTATAAGAAGTACATCACAGTAGAACATAAAAATAGAAAATAAGATAAATCAAGTCAAGTTATTCCTAAATCAAGCATAAATCAATATCATATCTATCAATAGGCATCCTACATTCAACATAACGAAAAAATCTTGAAATGCCAGTACATAAACTAGCTAACAATGAGGCAGACAATCTGAGAAAAAGCAAAAGCTTCCTAGAAAGCCATCAAACCTAACTGTTTTGTGATTCATACTACACTAACTCCTTATACTAGCTTGGTTTAAAAAAACGCGAGGCGCTCCGAAGCGTTTAGGTACCAAAATTCGAGGCGCCACGCCTCAAGCGCGAGGCGAGGGCTTCATGTATGCGAGGCGCTAAAACTAAAAATAATAATAAAAAATTATATTATGCATGACACATTTCACCTCATAATCATAAACACAAAACATACTTATAATTTAAAGTTTAGAACATAATTAAACATCTTTAAAAAGATAAACAATTGTCTCAAATCATTCATTCCTATTAAGTCAGCAAAAGTCAACAGAAAGTTTTCACTCACAAGACAAGTCAGCAACGAAGGCTGCTCAGTGCTCGCTGCAATTGGAGCTGAATGTCGATGGATGCTGGAGTAGGACCTGAAGTGAAGGTCGATGGCTGCTGGAGAGACCTGATGTGAACGTCGTTGGTGATGGAGTAAGAACCGAAGGGCTAGAGTAAGAACCGAAGGGCTGCAATTGGAGCTGAATGTGAATGACTGAATGTTGCTGGTGATGTATGTGAATGGCGATGGGGCTAAGAACGATGATGAGTTAGGGTTTTAATCTAATTTTGTTTAAGTAAAGAGATGGGCCAGAAATTGATCTAAATAAAAAGCCTAATATACACTTAACCAGACCTGTTTTAGACCCAACATACATGAAGCACCGCTTAAAGGCGGCTCACGCCTTCCTCCTGAAGCACCGCTTCAGGGCGCTTCTTGTATAACCGGCACCTCGGTGAAACGAAGCGCTATCCCAAACGCATCTAGCGCCTCACGCTTTAATCGGCGCCTCAGAGAGCTTTTTTAAACACAGGATACTAGTTAAAACATCCCTCTTGCATACGAGAACTACTTAAACAAACACAAGTATCTAATCACTTAGGCAAGCATTTCCACTTTCCACCACCAAAAACTGAACCCAAACAGCCAAAGCCTCACACCAACCACAACACAGAGTTATTCCCTTGCGTACCATATCCCTCATTCTCTAAAATATCATTAAAACTAAAAGACCCCAACTTTCTTACATAAAAAAAACCCTCACAGCCAACTCACTCACCCTCTAATTGACCAGTTATTACCAAATGTGGAAAAGAGAAGTGGCTATTAGTCTATTACCTCCCTCCATTCGGTGTCAAAATCCTGACCGTTGGATCAACGTTGCTGCCGCTTCATATCAGAAGATCAAACACCCAATGGCTCCAAAAACTCCCCTGATGAACAGCCGATACAAGCCCTAGTTTCGACTGGTCGCACACAACTGCGCAACTAATTGCTACTGATTTCGTTCACAAATGAACACTAGAATCTGAATAGCATTCAAGATGAAGACGATGAGCAGAAGATGAGTTGACGTCTTGAAGAAAACCTAGAGAGAGAAAGTTAGAGAGAGAGAGATGTTGGTTCTTTTTTTCAGTGTGAGTGGTGATGGCGAGCGAATTTCATTTGAAACTGTGGGGGAAGGGGCGTTTTGGTAATGTGATAGGGACATTTTCTATAGACACGTGGCTATAGATGATTGGCTCTACTATAAAGAAGGGCCCATTGGTTTCGTGTATTATTTTCACGGCATCCGAAATTAATCCGAATTAACAATCAACACAAATGATTGTTAAAAATTCTTTAACTTTTACCATTGAACTGTTAAGTCAACGGGTGATCTTTGTTTTCTAAACATGTAATTTTATATGGAAGTGCTACAAAAGGTTTTAGTTAATGTCATTAAAGTTGGAAGGGAATCGGACCCTTCATTGGTTCGGTTTGCATAGGTTGAATGAAGCAAGCTTGTGTGCATTGGTCACAAGGATGGAAAATGGAGACTGAGGTGGTGGCGAAGAAAGAGTGAATGAAGTGTTGTTTGAAATGAAGACTGAGTGCAAAATGAGTTTGAGAATGTTTTAGATGGATATTAATGTTAACATGAGGGTGATGTTAGATGTAGTGGTCGTTGTAATTTGTTTTGTGTATATGAAGGTAAATGAGAAAAGCCATATTCTAAATGGATGATGAGACTTGAGACTTGGGCTCGAAACGACAAAGGCTAACAAGTGGTTCAAGGCCGTTAATGATGATGTAGAGCTAATTGATAGGGTGAAATGATGTATAAAGATTAAGATTAAGAAGCATGATAGTAAGGTGGACTTATAAGTTGTTGTGGTTGACGACTTCAACTTCATGCCCGTGACGGGTTTATTTGATAACTTACATGTACTTTAATATCATTTACCGATACTTTTTTTTATCTAAGTGGGATACCGAATACGCATGGCGATGATGGAAAAAATGATCCAAATGTATTGTAAAGATGATTATGGCTATGCCATTTTAGACTGTTTTCAACAAATGGGAATTGAATAACAAACGATGGGCTAGACCAATAACAGATATCTTGCAAGACCAAACTCGTTCTTGAAAAGGGTGCGAAACCAAAGGGCTTGACCAAGTGATTTATATCTGAATGTAATCATAATGGTGAAGAATGAATGAAGTGGAGGCGTAAAGTGTCATGAAAAAAACATAATATAGAATTCTCATTGAGAAATGTACGGAGGCTTAGTCGAAAATATATGAAAAACTTCACAAAAGGTATATTGGAACTATTAAGAGATTCTAGAATAATGTTTATTGATCTAGCTTCTGAATTTAGTATAAGAATATTATAAAATACATAATAAGATATAAAAATAGGAGGTACCTCTTTTTGCACAAACTACCCCCTTCATGTCTTCTCACTTAATACGAAGTGTTTTACCTTAATAATATTGTGTTTCTCTTTAGTTGTGAAAATTTTACAAGGGTTAAAGTTAGGTTGACTTAACTATAACACTATGTACGCATAAGATTATAAGAACTTGTAAAAATAGGTCTATGAGATTTATAAGTCTGAAACTCATAACCTTTATTTACATACTACATTTGGTGGTCATAAAAGCCAAGGTTGGATCCGATCCGAACCTGGGTACGGGTAGTACCCCATGGGAGGTATACCAGGGTTGGACCTTTTAAACTCGTAGGATTGGAACTGGTTTTAGATTTTAAGTTTTTTAGCGAGCCCAACCCGAACCGAACCGGTCTGGTTCAACCCGAATTGAGCCCGGTATTGGACCCAGTATTGGATACACACACAAGAAAATAAAAAAAAAACTAAACTGGTATTGGACCCGGTTCCCTACCCGACCATACCCTACCCGGGTATAGTGGGTAGGGTTTTCAAGTAAGTGAACCCAACCTAGGTTCATACCCGTTTTCGCCTCAACCCGGGTACCAAAATGTTGGAGCATATATTGTCATATATAGTGTGTATGTCGCTTGACGAATAGTCTAGGCTTAATGTAATACACCTGATATATTGTAAACACATGAAACTGGTCATTCGCAGGAGCATATGCGAATGAGACTCAGTCGTACGACTGAGCCATGCTAATGGACCAGTCGTGCAACTGAGAGATGCAATTGGGACATTCGTAAGACTGAACCATACGCATGGTCCAGTCGCACGACTGAACCATACGCATGGTCCAGTCGCACGACTGAACCATACGCATGGTCCAGTCGTACGATTGAACCATACGCATGGTCCAGTCGCACGATTGAACCATACGCATGGTCCAGTCGCACGAATGGGCCCAGTCGCATCTAATATGGGCCGAGGCCTATATATACCAGTTTCAATGTGTAGAGATAAATAAGGGTTTAGAAGGATTGTGCACGGGAGCCTAGGTGCTGCCGGATGAGAGGGGAGATCATGCTCGATCTCCCATTGCCAAGAGTCGTGATTCTTATGTTGTAACGAGCTTGTAATCATTAGGTTTTATCAATGAAACCATTTTATTATAGTTCGTGTTATGGTTTGTCTCTTGGTTTTGGTTTTTGTTTCCTTCCGTCAAGTACACGCTCGGATGTTTACCGATCCAGCGCCTTCACACAAAAAACCCGGTTGGGCAGAACACGGTTTCGGGTACGACCCAAAACTTGTCCACCTCTAACCAAAGGTGCGAAAATCGGGTTTTGGGCCCAACTTCGACTGGGTAAAATCCTGGTTTAGCCCAACCGGTTTTTTGGGCTCGGGTAATACTGTAACCGATTATGAACTTTGGTCGAGTTCGTGGATATGAAAAACACGCCAACTAGAACCACATAGGGGTGTAGGGTCAAGGATGGGTCGTGAACCAAGTCCAATACAAGTTTTTTCCTACCGTTTGGCGAGGGTACGAATTTGAATGTTGGTAATGACTACTGATTCAACTATTACCACCGACTATGGCATATAAATACTACTAAATATTAAACTTTTTTCACAAAAAATTACAATCTTTCTCTAACATTAAAAAAACATTTCATTTGAAATAACGTGAAACGTTTATAGTGATAATGAGAAGTTGAAACCGCATACGACCTCACATGTTTAAAGGAGCTGGAACTGGGTACACCTTTGATCGGGCACTACCCAGAACCGGATACACGTAACGTACACTGGGTTGGGTCTGTTACACGGTTATTTTTCCCACGTCTGATACAAATGAAATCTTCTAGCTTCAATTAGCGAAGTCAAACACAATTCCAATTAGCGATTACTCACTATAAAACATCTCTGCTTCGATGTACACCACAGTTCAATCTTTTCAAATTCAAGTATGTTTTACTACAACACAATCTCATATTCACAATTTCATATTCATTATTTCAAACCATTCTATAACAAAATAAAATATATTCAAATTTTATCATGATCTTTATTTGGACTTAAATTTAGATATGTGTAGTAAGTAAGTTATAGATATAAAAAACAAGTAATCAGTTTATTAATCCTTACTCCTGTTATGTTATCAATATCAACTTTTAAACGGGCATACTTTCATTATTAATCTCTAAATATCTAAAATTTAATTTACACATCGAAAGATTCGACCCCACCAAAACTACTATAGCTGATTATATCTAAAGGGCAATTTGATAGTCCTTTAATAGTTATTAAGAGACTACCTTTTAATGGTTTGTAGTCTCTTAATAATCAAGAACCAACTTTAGTGTTAAATAGTTAAAAGAAACCACTAAGATTTAACCTATTAACCATTGAGCATTACGGTTATCATTTAACTATTAAAAGCATATAAACCACTAAGAGATTGCCTCTTGATGGTCATGAATAGGCTACCAAACAAACTCTAATTTTTTGGGTTGTATCGTTTCGGCGACATAACTGACTTCGGGGGTTGGCCTTCGATAAACAAAACCTAATTCGGAGGAAGATGATCACGTTTACACTGTTAGGATTATTAATATTTTTGTTTTGATTGTTTTTAGTTTTTATGTTAAGTTGGTTCTATTAATTGAATTATAAATGAATATGTTGTATGAATTCATTTTTTACACATATTTTTTTTGCGTTGGTAATGTTATTTTGCTTGATGAAAATCTTTCTACTTTACTAAAAAAGTAATTAAATGGGACACATAACAACACTAAATTCACCCTCACAAAAAATTCTTTATTTTTATTTTTATTTAATAGTTAAATTAATTACTATAATATTATTTAATTATTTAGACTAAAATACTTTTTTAATAAACTAAAAACAATTATATGATTAATGTTATTTCTACAAATATAAATTTTTATGAAGTAAGAAATTTTTTATAAAATACCAAACTTTTTTGAAAATACAAAATATTTTTAAAATTGGTGTTTTTAAAGGTAAATTTTTATAGAACGTAATAATTAAAATTGAAAGTTATAACAAAAAAATTAAACGGTTTGTTTTGAAACTTAATGCTTAGTTCTTTTTTCCTAATAAAAAAAATACTAAAAGTTTAAGAGGTTGAGATTATCATTTTATAACTTATTTACTCATACGTACTTCAATCATATATTATCTTAGAATATCATAATAATTAAGAAAATATTATTTTATTTTTTATTTTATTTATTCAACTCGTGTAATATCAATAAGTTCACAATTGTTATAATCTATAATACGTTTTTTCTAAAAACATACATATTAACAATTGTATCTTTATATAATCTTATTAAGTCAGTTTTGTAAATGTGATCTGCATATCTACTAGAATCAAATATATATATAAACATATATAGATTTATGAAATAACTAGATTATAACTCATGTATTATACGAGTCAAATAAATACAATGTTATAAATTTCGTAATAATGATATTTAGAAATTTTAAAATAATATTTTGAGTTAACAGATTCTTGATCGTGAAAATCAATAAGATGACATTAGTATTTTTAACAATTTTTTCCATTCTAATATCCATGTAAAATAGTTTTGATCTTATAATTTTGTATTTCTATTACATATAATCTAGTTTAGCTTCTTGTTATTACATTATAATATACTAGCTTTAGTAAACCCGTGTATTCTACGAGTTGAATAAATAAAATAGTAATATAATAAAATCTATTAATTATAAAATGATATTCTAAGACATGATATAACTGACTATAACTAGTAAAACAGTGATATCAACTTTTCAAAATTTTGTTTTTAATTTTTTTCCAAAAAAATAAATATAATGTCATTTTTTAAAATTCTCTTATTATAACTCTCATATTTAAGTATTTTTTATTTTAAAAAATCAAAATTTTGAAAATACCAATTTAAAATATTTTGTATTTTTTAAAAATTTGCATCCTTTAGAAAAATTAATTATTTTATAAAATATTTGTTTATTTAAAAATAATATTAATAAATAAATCTCTTTTTTAGTTTATTAAATGTAAAAAAATGTTAAATAATATTATGAGTAATTAAGATAATTATTTAAGAGAAGAGACACGCGGGAAAATTTTTGTGATGATGATTTGGTGTTGCCACGTGACACCTCAAGTTACTATTTTATTAGAGTAAAAAATTATATTATATTGTACTATCATTATATTATATTGTACTATCATATTATATTATATTGTACTATCATTATATTATATTGTACTATCATATTATATTATATTGTACTAAAACACAATGAATAGTGTTTTATTGTTGTAGGTTGTTCGATTGTTCACGGTTATACGTATAAAGGTATGATGATTGTAGTGATGTTGTGATGGTGGACGTATATTGGTTATGTTCTTCAGAGGTACATGTGACGAGGCTATCTGTACAAGTAAATGGAGTGCGGGATCACGTGTAGACGTTTGAATCTGCCACCAGTCGTCTCATACGTGTAGAGTTCTTAATGAAACAGAAATAGAAATATAGAGAGAGTTATAACCAAAACAATGAATGCGTATTTGCATATTGATAGGTATAGCTGTATCTGTTTTATAAGATCTCAATTCAATTGTATGGGTATGACAAAACTGATAGGTTTAGTTGCATAATAAGATTATGGCAAATGGTTAAGTCACAAACAATATGCAAATAAACGAGGAACCATGGGAGACTGAGGTCTCCAAAATCTATTGGAGGAACTAAAGCTTGATATATTCATTGAAGACGAGAATAAGAAATGGTTTTTGGTTTGTTACTTTGGACACATATGGTGAAGTTTTTGCAAGTTACAACCATTGAGATATTTACGTTGTCTTATTATTCATGCTTCAAGGCGAGGGCTAGGTACCCAAGGACAAGATTTGCTTAATTGCATGCATTTACTTGATTTTGATCAAATCTTTAAGGAACATTTAGTTTGATAAGACAAATGTCACTCAGTTTTCCCTTAAGTGTTTAACGTTTTATCTTTACTCCTTTATAATTTATTTTAATAAAACTTTCTTACATTTATATTTTTGTATGTGTCAGTGCAAATTCAAGTATGTTTATGATATAGTATAGATTATAATCGATCAAACTTATTTACGAACTAGATTTATGTCAATATTCGAATTATTTCAAATTACGTTTAAACTTAGACCGACTACCCGAGTCGTTTTAAATAAACTAATTTAGTTAATTGACTAAAACAAAAGAGCATTTACACTAGCTTTCCCATTATCATATTCATATTTACATTAAAAACACAATTTTTACTCTCTCTTTCAATTAAATAAATAATAACTTTTCATAACATTATCATTATATTTTTTTCTCTTTCACTCACAACCTCTTTTAAAAAATTACAGAGGTTGTATCATGTTTCCCCAAATATAAAAATCACGGTACAATCCCCATAAATTTTCTCTATTTTTTACTTACACCTACTCACAACCATTTTCCATAATATAGGGTCCATATTATATCAAAATAGGAAACCCACTATGAATTCTTTGCATTCATATGACTAAATTACAAACTCATGTATTACATTAGTCGAATAAATTCAACATATTATAATCACTAGACTTTATATTTTGTATGTTACATATCATCAGCCATTAATAAAAAAAAAAAAAAACTAAGAAACCATAAATAAAAAATAATAAAAATCAAGAATTATAAAAAATAATATTTCAATATGAAATATAATTGAAATTTCATATTGGTTTAACTAAACTAATTGTTATGATTAATTCCTTTGTATACGAAATATATTTAACGTTCTTTTAAAATCATTCTTAAATTTTCTTATGAGAAGTAAACAGTCTTAAACTTCTTTTAAGAACTAATCAAGTCAACTTTGACAAATCATAGAAGTATGTAACTAATTTATTTTGATCAAACATGTCTAAGTAGAAATTCTAGCTATTTTGTGTTATGACATGGGCATAACAAAAGAGGATGTGGATGCGTAAAATGTGTCATCCAATATCCTCTTTTATTTTTATTTTTGAATTTAAATGATAAGATATTTTTTATCAGAGTAGATAAACGTATATATGCTACTTACTAACTATCATAAGAACAATTATATATATATATATATATATATATATATATATATATTATATGTAAACATACCAAACACTTCACTTTTATAGACATGTAACCATCGGAATATTTAAGTTGAAACAACATTACTCTATATAAAAAATGTTTCGGTTAATGATTATAACAATAGATAATCATTTGCTTATCTTTTTAGTAAGATCATATAGCAGGAGCTCCATTTCATGCACTTAATTACCACCGATCTCTCAAGTTGCACATGTAGTTAGTTAGTAGTTACTACTGAAGGCACAAGCTAACATGAATCTATTTACCATTAGGATTTTTTTTCTAGTCAAATTTGAATGCTAAACACTCTACACTCAAAATGTCATAAAATTAATAAACAATTGCATTTGAAAGCAAAGTGATCGATTAGTTCTTCGGTCCACGAGCGGAAAGTGGTTTTCTCAAGACCATTTTAAATATATATACCCACAACCCCTCGGCTCTTATACAATGAATCACTAGATTTCACATGTATTTACCTCCTTCAAATGGATCACAATCTTTATCAAGGTTTTATACATTTTTTATTAATATAATTCGTGCTTAATTAATAATAACTTATACTATTTTATCGATTTTCTTACAACTATAGCAAATCACTAAGTGGTATCTTGCAATTATTTATTCTAAACTTATCATCTCCGGAGTTATATTAATTATAAAAATTGCATCTCTTTTGTACCAATATGCACATGTATTACATACGGATCTTGAGTCACGGTAACGAATGTATCGGCTCAAGAATGAAATTAAACAAACTAAAGTATCCGTATGGTTTGGCCCAAATTAAGGATAATGTTTATCAGTCAAACATTGGTAAATCTCGTAAATTTTGTAACATATGCTTGTAATTTAAGTCCTTAGCCCTTTAAATTAAATTGGGCAACCTTTAATATTTTAGAAAAAAACATTTTACCTTTTTTCTTTTAATTTTAGTAAACTTTGATATTATATATTTTAATTCTAACATAAAACATTGTTTCTTATATTCTCCAATAATTTAAAACTAGCTTTAGAAAACATATGTGTTACACGAGTTGAATAAAATAAAATATTAATATAATAAAATTTATTAATTATAAAATTAAATTTAAGATATGATACGACTAAATTATGTATGATAAATAACTATAACTAATAAAACAGTGATATCAACTTTTTAAAATTATATTTTTAATTTTTTAAAAAATAAATATTTTGTTCTAAAACAAACCGTATAAAAATGTTTTTTTTTTCAAAAATTTTCTTACTATATGGAAATAACATTGATAAATAAATATTTTTCTTAATTTATTAAATTTAAAAAGTGTTAAGTAATCTATAGATACTAATAAAAAAAGTTTCTTTTTCACTTATCATCTTTTTAAACCATCATTTTGACACTTGTTATTTTTTTAAACATCCTCACTTTAGTTTTCCTCCAAAAAAGTATTAAAGTAATTTAAACAGTCAAACAATTTATCTATTTTCATAAAAATTAATTTGGTTAATTTATACATTTTTCTCTCTCATCTACTTTTTTTTGAATCAAACTATGTTTTTAAAAGTAATTTTTATTGAGAAATTAAAATTCATATATTTTCTAAAAGACATTGAATCTTTTGAAACAAAATATTTTAAATCAGTAATTTTTTAAAATAATTATAAAAAATATGGAATTTTCAAAAAGTAGTTTTATATAAACAACCAGAATAATTAGAAACTTGAGTTTTTAATAAACAAGATTTTTACAAACAATGAATTTTTATAAGAAAGTCTTAAAACAATATTTAGAAATGAAACTATTTAGATAAGAGAGTTAAAAATAATATAATTGTTTTATCTTTTGAACAAATACGTATATATAATTTTATATATCTTATTTTAAAATATCGTACTATAACTTTTCGTGTTTATTACTAACTATAATCTATAACTTTTAGTAAAGTAAGGTTTCTTTTGCCACTTATCATTCTCTTAACCCATGTTTTTGTCACTTGTTATTTTTTTAGACATTCACAAATAAATTTCCCCCCCGAAAAGGGTATTATAGTAATTTAAATACTCATACAATTTTTTTTCGCTTATTACAATAAATATTATTAATTGTTATGTTTCTCTCTCTTATCTAATTTTTTAATAAAGAGACAACTTCATAGAATAATAATCAAGTTATAAAAGCATCCTAATTAAGTCACTCCTATTTTTATTTGTTCCAATCAAATCATTGATATTTTTATTTGTTTCAATCAGGTAATTAAAGTTTTAGGAGTATTACAATTAGTTCACTCATATTTTTTTTATTTTTTTAAAAATCACAAATTTTTAAATGATTCGAATCTTTATAAATATTCTTAATATTTTATATATTTTAATTGATTTTAAAATATTTTTACAATTTATGAGTGATTTAATTAGAATAATTCTAAAACTTTAGTGACCTGATTAAGACAAAAAAATTATAAGTGACTTGATTGAGACAAAAAAAATTGTAAGTGACCTGATTGAAACAAAAAAATTATGAGTGACCTGATTGAGACAAATAAATTTATGAGTAACCTAATTAAAACAATCTTGAAACTTGATTACTATTTTATAAAGTTATCACTTTAAAAAATCAATCTATCTTTTTTTAGAATAAATTTTATGAATCAAATTAGAAATCACATCTTTTAATCAAAATCTAAATAACAAAAAACTAAAGCTTTAAATAATATGAAATTTCCAAAAACACTAAACATTTTTAAACAAAATATTTAAGTCGTTTTGTTTTTTTAAATATAAACAGGTAAAATATTTTAAAACAATCTTATTAAAATAATCAGAATAATTACAAACCAGATTTTTGTTAAAACAATATTTTTATAAAAATATTATTTATAATAAATCTTAAAACGAATGTTTAAAAATAAATTTTTTTACATAAGAGAGTTAAAAAATAGTATAATTTTTATTCTTGAACTAATGTATATATAATTTTATAATGTTATACATTAAAATATTATACTTGACGTAACATAATGAACATCATATTTTATCTTTATATGATTTTATAATGCATAAGTTTTTATTAATAATAATTTAATATTTTTTTTATTCAATCCGTGTATTACACAGGGACTAACCTAGTATTATTAATAAAAAAGGTAATTATTAATAGGAGAGAGAGACGAAAAAATTTAGTGAGTATGATTGTGGTGTTGACACGTGTTATCCCAAGATACTCCTCTATTAAGGTAGGAAGATGTAACTGAAACAAACAGTGAATGGCGATGTTTTCGGTATTTCACTATGCATCGGGTATTATGTCGGTATTTCACTGAGATTGTTAAATTGTTGTACACGCCTCACTTCATCTCCCTGTTCGGCCGGGATGTAGTTGGCGATGGTGGTAGGTGGTGATGGTAGTGTTTGGGGGGCCGCTTAACGTTGCCACTACAAAGGGGTGAGGTGGTATCTACATGCATGTTAATGGTCGGATCCATCGCATTTAGTGGCCGCTAGTGGCGTTGTCGATGGTTCTGTTCTGGGGGTTGCCTTGGTGTTATGGCAGTGATCGATCGTTGTTGATGTCTCTGATTGTCTTCTCTTGGCACAGTTTGACCCTTCGGCGCTTATGCCGATGGTGTTTGCTGAGGGATGGAACTACGCTACAACAGGCGTCCCGGCAGCCTGCTGTGGCGGCGAGGCTGCTATGCATGTCGTTGGTTTCTCCATTCTTCCTATTTTCAATTCTGATTTAGTTGTTTGTGTTGTTTTTGAATTGTTGTGATAAACCTTTATTTTTTGTGGTTGTTGCTTGATTAGACAACGGTCTGGCGGACAATAGACGACCTTAGTGTTAGTGGCTTGGCTCTCGTGGTTTGTTTGTTGTATGTTTTATCGGCCATTTCTTCTTGACTCTGGTGGTTTGCTTGATTCCGTCCTTCGATTTTGGTTTAGTGGTCCTGTTTGATTATTAATGTAATGATCCTGAGCTATAAACATTGATTTTTAAGGGTGGTGGTTGTTTCACTCAATGAGGATGACCGGCATGTCATCTAAGAGGCAGACCTTGTGCCAAATACAAAAGCAAGCAATCGTAGTGTTCTTAATAATTTGATGCTTGCAACAAAAGTTTCCTTTGTGTTTTGATTTGCTCTGTTCGTGAGCATTATAAAGCGTAAGAAAATGGTACTCTGAATCATGATATCTGAGCCTAAATTTAACAAGTAGTCCTAAAAGTTAATGAATGGAGATTTTAAATGTTTGCAGCAAAGCGCAAACCCCCCTCTCACATTGAGTGTAGTTCTTCAAGACGCGGAAGAGAACTCGCAACTCGCCTGTAGCCACGGTGGAAACTATCTTTATTTTTTGAATGCTCACGTCTATGATGAGTAAAACGATGTCTGTGCGCGTTTGTTGAAACATCGCTTTAGACAGGCTTATGATGGTATTATGGTACACGTTAAATGTGAGATATTATGATCATTGGATTACATGTGCTTATCTGAGCCTTGCTTTGACCCGATTACCACTCGCGCATTGCGCGTAGGATCAACCCTAGTTAAAGTTGAACCTTGATTATACAATGCTATGCTGTATGTTGTTGGTTTTATGCTTTGGCCATTGAGAATATTTTTTTTCCTTTTTTTGTATGTTATTGGTGCTATTTTCAGCTTTAGGTTTTTGACATCCTTGCATATGTGTTATTTTTTTCCACCTCCTACGAACTTTTTTGCCCACCTTTTCACCCATTGTTTTAATTGAAAGCAATCATCCGCTTATGCCACAAAATTTCAATGTTGATGAGATGTAGATATAACATTGGACATGCGTCATAGCACAAGACAAAGATGATGAAGCTGATATCTTTCTCTTTTTCTTTCTCTATTATAACAACAATACTATTAACAAAAACGTTTGACATTTATAGTTAGTAAGAAATAGCCAAAATAAAATCAGAGGAGTTTATATTAGTAACAAATAGGAATCTAAAATTAAAATTTGAGGTTCTTTGATTTAAAATAAAACTTTATATACCATAAAATCACATGTACGTGAATAGTGAAATTCTCATATTTCTCAAACTTTTTTCATTGTTCTTTTAAGGGTGGATGTGTGTATTTTTTAACATTCCATGTTGATGGTAACACAATGATGTCGGGACGATACTAGCAACCCCAAAACATTTAAAATTATTTTCAGAAACAACTATATTTTGAACTTGATTAGCGATTTAAAGTTCGGCCAACGGCATAAATAATTTAAAATGTCACCGTATGAATGTATAAGAGTTTAATTTTGAATAACAATACATTATTTTTTGGTTGAATTTGTATTATTACTAGTTACTAGACTATAAAACCTTAACTACATAAAATATGAAGTTTAAAATAATAGTTATATCATAAATAGTATTTTAGAAGGGAAAAAAGTTAAATTCCGGTACCATCTGCAGTCGGCTAGTCTATAATCTATAATCCTTTAGTACTAAACAGTTACATAATAATTTATTGTTATTTTAAACTACAAATTCTAATATTTGGGTTCTATACAATTACTTATTTTTTTTTATTTTTGAATTTGTGTTTAAGTCAAATTGCATTTTCTAGTTTATACTTTTAATTTTTATTTATAACTTATAGAATGTTAATAATTTGGTTTATTTGGATAAATTCAGATTATTTGAATTTATTCTAATCCAATCCGAATTGAGTTTGGATAGATCCAGTTTGGATTAGATTTTAGATAGAGTCATTTAATTTGCAAACCGAATAATACATTTAATCCCTTATCTGATTTAATGAACACATCTAGATATTAACATCGATATTGAAATATTCCACTTCTGAAACCCAATTTCGAAGCTCATCTGTAGCTAATTCGATATTTGATTTGATCAATTTTAGAGTTTATTACTTTCGATCTATGATTTGACAACACTTTGAGCCGGCTCTCAAAGTACTCATATGATTAAAGGTAGTCGTTTTATGTTTAGTTCCGATTGAGATGTCTTTTAAATTTCGTTTCTTGTAAGTTTTGATATGCGATGTTGTTTGTGTATTCTTCATAATGAATTTGTAGTTCGTTTGAAGTAATGTTGTAGAGAGTTAATAATCATCAAAGTATTCTAAGTTTTTATTATAGCCATTTTGCCTCTAAGACCAAAAATTTATATTATAGAAATTAGACCAAGATCATGGTAATGAACTCATTTCATCCTTTTGAATTTTGTTTGATTTTATGTTCTTAGTTTTAATATATAATACAATGTAATACACGAGTTTATATCCTAGTATTTTAGTAATCATAGTAATCCTAGTAACCTATAATAAAAGAAGGTTTTCTAAGACACGTGTCATCATTTTAGCATATAAAAAAATTATTTTCCTATCTCTCTCATAATAAATACAAAAAGTATAAAAACAATTAATTTGACTTTCGTTTTTAATTAAATATGTTAAAACTAATATATTTTATACTTGTGATTCTTGTCTCTCTCATATTAAATTATAATTATTGTATATAAGTAAAACTAAACTATTAAACATCTAAAATATAAATGTTGTTATTTTAATAATTTATTAATACATATTAAATATAGATTAATGATTTCTAATTCATTAAATGTTCATTATATTTTTGTTTTATCAATGGATAATAACATCTAGAAAATAAAATATTAATAAATCTAATAATTTTAATATGTATTATTTATTTCACACATGTAATACATGGGTTTTAACCTAGTTTAAAATAATAAGAACTGTTTCTTTTCTTTTTACTAAAGATTCTTTTAGGTATTTCCTTACAAAATTAGAAAAGCAGTCATATCAAATATGCATATGATGGAGACGAAAACAAGAATTTAATAAACAGATTGCTGGAGAATTTGGGAACATCTTACACAGAAGACCAGGAGAAGTGTTTCTCTAAACACCATAAAATGCTAAGCATATATAATTATAAAAAATTTATAAATTGAGGTTATAAATTTAAGACGTAAGAAACTATCTATTGTATAAAGTATAAGGTAAAACTATATACATTTGTTCATGAACAATCCACACTAAGCAAAAGCCAGACCAGCAATTGATTACGTCCTTTAATATTCGAAAAAGGTTTTAAATCGTTTCATAACAACCAATTAGGAGTTAATTCAATCGATAATGATTTCATTTTCCATTTATACAAGCAAAGTTGTGAAAAACAAAATCTTAATGATATATAAATCACCGTATGTAATGATATGTAAGTAAGCAAATAAAAACAATATACTTAGTAAAATCACACCCATATAAGATTTCTAATTTTGTAAGGAAATACCTAAAAGAATTATATCTAAAATTTCATATAAGGATTCGGATGCTAAAATAGACATCCAAAATAAATATATTATAAAATTAATTAAATAAAATATATTATAAACATATAATACAAACTAAGCAATTAAACAATTATGAACAAGTAAATAGAATATCAACTTAAAATTATTTTTATATATAATTATATCAATCGTAGGTATGTTTTACAAATCATTATATAAATTTTTTTGGATATTAGAAATATCCAAACATTTTAAAATAAGTGTTCGAGTCTGAATCCGAAAATATAAATATATGAAGTTCGGATCCAAATTTTCAGATTATTGAAATTCCGATTCCAGAGTTTTCATTCGAAATTTGGATCTTTATGAACCCCTACCGTTAGATGAGAGCACACATGGCTGCTCTAATATTATTTCAAACTACAATTCTTATTACCAAACTTAAACACACAACCATTTAGTTGTAAGCATATCTTTTATCAGCAAACTATTCTTTTAAAGACTAAAGGCTGTTCCTAATGATACTTAACGAAAACACCTTAGAATGGAATATTGGAATCTTGATGGTAAAGTAACAATATAGTAGTCTATATATATAATGTAACTCCTTAATTTGCTTTTAAGTTTGTACTTGTGCTCATCTTTATAGGGACAAACTCAACAGGCCTTTGTTTTAACTTTTAGGGTGGCCACAAATAAACAACCTTAATTTGTGGGAGACAAGAATTTACAAGCACAAGACTCAAGTCATATGTTTATGCTTACCATCATGTCTCTCTGTTGACTGACCCCACCCCTAACACATATATAAACACATGAGTTTAATCCAAACATTTCAAGATTTCATCTGTTGGCAGTTACATCTTTCCAAGGGTGCAAAAGGTTGGCTATCTTTCACCCAATCCCCACAACATTGCTGTTATGTATCTGGTTTAACTAGGAATATTATTTCAGATGTTCGTCTGTACGAACAAGGTTATATATATATACTTTTGGTTTCCGTAACGGAAACATATTAATCGAGGAGTCGACTTTCTTGATTTTGTTTCAGGGATGGGTACAGAAATATAGATTTGAGGCAAAATCATCTGGAGTTTGAATACAAGAAAACAACATAGATGGAAGGTGACAGGTACATAGAATTCAGTATGATCCCATCACCAAACATACCACAGCCAGAGACACCGATGGAGCCGATGGAGTTCTTGTCCAGATCCTGGAGTGTTTCTGCAGCCGAAATTTCAAAAGCGTTTGCTGCTGCGCAGAAGCCGAAGCTCGAGAAAAAGACCATTAGTCCAATACATGAATCATTCATTGCACCGCAACCCGTGAGTTAAAGAATCCAAACATAAATAACCAGCTTAAACTGTTGAGCATTTTGGTTTTTTATTGAATGATATGCAACTGTGTGCAGCAGGAGAAGGTATCAAGGGTCAGGACAAGGGGCAAATGGTTTAATGACAGTAGGAATACAATCATGAGGAAGAAAGATAAGGTCCGGCGAGAAAGAGCACAGACGCATGCGGCACTTTGTGTGGCGGGGCTAGCAGCGGCTTTGGCGTCCATTACTGCAGCGGCAGATACTGCAGCTAAAAGCTTGGAGCTTGATGGTTCTAAAATGACCACTGCACTAGCCTCAGCTACAGAGTTACTAGCAACCCATTGTTCTGAGTTGGCTGAATCGGCCGGAGCTGATCATAATCTCGTGGTTTCTGTTGTCGAATCAGCAACCAACATCCATAGTCCAACTCATCTAATGACTCTCACAGCTGCAGCTGCAACAGGTTATTTTATTCATCATTCACTGTCAACAAAAGTCTACCTGTATTGCATTCATGATAAATGTTAAAACTAGTGTATATACATCTGCTAAATTAATCAGCTTTCGTCTGCATTTAATAGCTTTGCGAGGCGAAGCAGCACTGAAAGCTAGATTTCCAAAAGAAGCGAAGAAGAATGCCACAGTAATTCCATTTGAAAAGGGAATGGGGAGTCATCATTTGCTTACTAGTGAAACAACAAAATGGCAGCCTCAAGGCATGCTGCAACAAGTATGCAAAGGTTAGATTCTAATACGCGTTTGGCGCGTGTTTGTATGATAAAGATATTGTCACATTTTAACAGTATATCGTATACAAAAGGTTGACCTTTTATATTGCATTTAACGGCTAAATACATGTTCGATCGTCTGTCTAGGAGGATTACACTGGAAGCAAGTATCAGTCTACATTAACAAGAAGTCCCAGGTAAATTTTAGAGACATTAGGACATATGAAGAGCAACTGTTTAAGTTTTGAGTGTTGATCAGAACATAAACTTTTGCAGGTTATTATCAAGCTCAAAAGTAATCATGTTGGAGGGGCTTTTTCCACAAAGAATAAAGGCAAGTTTTGACTTCATTCCAACAATTTTAAAGCCATAGGCATAATCTAATTTGCTATCATTCTAAAGTACTTAAGTTTCATCCATTTATACAAGTATACAACTTTCTTCAATCAATCAAGTGAAAGGGACCCGTAATCATATCTTAGTTTGAGTAGGATCCCACAACCATAAAATTAAAATGTTGACCTTCAAGGGGTTGTGCAACAGGAAGTGCTTGAGTCTCTCTAACAGATGTCTCAGGTTCGAATCTAGCTTCTACTGGTTTTCTGCCATTAACCCCTTGTAGGTCACTCGTTTAGTATAAAGATGTGTTTTACCTGATCCCGTAAGTTAGCAGTTCGTTCATGGTTACAAAAAAAGGTTACCCTAACTCTGTTAACATAAAATGTCATGGTACCAGGTGTTGTCTACGGCGTTTGTGACGAGAAAGCCACTTGGCCATACTGCAAAGATAGGGAAAACTCAGATGCTTATTTTGGGGTCAAAACAGCAAAGGGTCTTTTGGACTTCAAGTGCAAGAACAAGATCCACAAACAGAAATGGGTCGATACGATTCAATATCTTCTTCAGAAAACCAACATTGAAAACATTGGGCATTCTATGAACATGTTAAACTGCATAGAGTGAAGGAAGATCAAACATGTGATGGTTTGTGCATCTGTTATAGTTTTGTGTTTCTGTCGTGTGATTTGTAACTCTCGTGTGATATCCTAAGGCGCGAGCCACTTGTTATCTGCTTTTATTTTGGATAGATGCTTTTTGTTTAGTGTTTATATGATACTTTTACACTTTAAAGTTACACTTGTACATAACATTAGTGAAGAGATGAAAATCAACAAAAGCTTCCATTTTTGAAAGGCTATATTATAATGTGCACACACGTTTCTTTCTTTCTTGTGAGACTACATGACCGGGTTAAGTTCCGAATGGACAACAAAGGTGACTTGACTACTAGTTTATGTTAAGATAGTCAAAGTCAACCATTAGTACAGCTGCAATTTGGTTAAATCAGTTTGTCTTGTAACTACCTGTTACTGGTAATTAGGTTTTAACCAATTAGGTTGAACTTTTAGGCTTAAAAACCAGGCATGATATATACTAGTTTTCAAAGCTGACAACTAAACATAGTGGTTTTTATGCTGATTGATACAATCATTCACTGAACCAAACACTCAGCGACTCTAAATGATTAGAATTATGGGTTTGACCCTTACAAATTTTAGGGATGGTTCTCCACCCGGACTTTAAATCAATAAAATATGTCTACTCTGGGCTCTATCAGTAGAAATAGCCACATCAAATCGAATGCGTAAACCACATTGTATTCTCGTTAAGCCTGCTCACTGCTTGTTGAATGGACCATGTTGAGCCTAGATCAAAACCTGGAAGCTATGAAATCATAGGTCTTGAACTGTAATATGGTCGGTTAAGATGGGCGGCTTTGTAGTAAGCACTAAGCATAAAATCTAGTTGATGTGGTTCTAAATAATGTCTGTATGAATAAAGTACACTCGTGACAACCATGTGCCAAGTCATCATATGAGCAACATTAAACGTCACCCAAGCTTATACTTTCACTCGTAAGCAATTATCGTCTATTAAGAAATACAATTGTAAGTATAAAATGATTGATAGATACATCTCAGAAGCATGATTATGCATCTTAACGTGAAGACTGAAAGCCGAGCTAGAGTACATTCAGATCAGCAAGCAAACAAAGAGACTCTTTCATATGGCAAAACTATCATTCTGATCAGCACAAAAAGCATAACGCATTTTCATCTATCCTCAATATAACTCAAAAAACCTTTTGGTATGCAGTATTTTGTTTCCACAAAACGAAAGAGAAATATGTCATGCGTCGGTAAATAGCAAAGATGAAATGAGCACAAGATAGGCAAGAAAGAAAAAGATGATTATCTGCATGAACAACTTTGGATTGTTTGGAGACGTAACCGCCCTGCAAACCACCGGTCAAATGTTTTGACAGTTAGATATCAATTAGCACAGTTTTAGTGAGAAAAAATAAAACGGTTCAAATAATTCTTCGTTATTCATCTTTTTGTGAGGCACCTGCTCCTGGTAAGTTCTCAGGGTCTCAAAAAGAAGATGAGGGGTAAGATACCTCGCAATGCGTTGAGAAAGGCGAGGGAAGGGCAGACTCTGAATAAAGACAATTCCTGGTCCCGTCACCATCGCTGTTACCAAATTAGCACCCTGTGTAAACCATGAACAGTTATGATATAATATGTAAACAAGCACATAAAAGACAGAAAATAAGTACCCCAAAGAACGGCCTTCTCCCTGGGCCATTATATTGGATTTGCACGTTTAATGTAGATGAGAGGGCGATAACGCTAGAGACGTCCACTGAAAGTGTCTCGCCAACCTTAAGATTCTTCTGCACAACTAATACCGCATGCGAAACAAACAATTCAGTTAGATCTAACATTTGTCCATGTAAAAATGAATAAGGAACAATTAGAAAGGAAAGAAAAAGAAAAGGGAAGGTTGGATACTTGGATATTTCTCCATTCACACGTAATACAGAATACAAAGTAAGATGCATTATTACAAATCAGTTTAATGTAGATGGATAGTTTTCCAAATTCTAAGAAAATAACGATAAAGCTCTTCTTTTTTGCACTTTTAATAGAATGATAATTAAAACTTGAGTTATTTGTTTGAATTTGGTTTATGTTTGAATATATTTATTGGATATATTTATATTATTTATGACTTTGTCTGGTTCTTAAATCTGGTCCCACCGGTCGGACCAGTGAACATTTGAGTCGTTCGGTTCGCTCTTTGGTCCGGTCCTATAAACATTGGAAGTAAGGACTTAATGAGCTCGTTCATCGCATGTCGTTAACATACCAGATCCACCCCCCACAATGAATGCCAGTCCTTGTCCAGATAGTTTTTGTCTCAAAAATCCCTGCAAACACCAGATCAGTTATATGTATAACAAATTAATTTGGATCACACATAAGAACACGTAAAATAAACATCTCACCTCAACTCCAGCTATGACATTGCGTGCCCTCTGATCAAATGTGTTACTGACCTTCACATCACCAATGGAGCAAAGAAATGCATCTGGCTACACAATATTAATAAGAAATTCAGATCAAGACTTTCTCACAGGAGTAGTAATTTCAAGATAAAGCAGACAATGTATCAGATATAGTTACCTGGCATAATATTTCACCGCCAAACTTTGCCAAGTCAATCTACAGAATTAAAAGTAGATCAGAATCAAGCAAGAAGAAAATTTAATTTACCAAAAAAAAAAACAAACCGGAAGAATTCTTCCTAGAGAAGGTGCAGCAACGCCAACAAACCCATCAGTTGAACCACTATTTAGAAAATATGTTTTAGTCACATTCTTTCCAAAAAGCCACTGCCACATTCCAGCTTCATTTTCTGGGGCATAAACATTTTCCATTTCAACGGAGCCCGACATATAGCACATGCATCCTGTGAATAATTTGCATTGTATAAAACACAATGTACATTAGGCCCGATTCAAACAATAGATCTAACATTATAAGGTGAATAGTACCTCTAAAAAGTTTGCAATTCAATATAGAACTAGAAGTAAAGTACTAATGCCTAACTAAACAACTTCTTCACCCTCATAAGGAAGTGAGAGATACAAAGATAGCAGTGAAATACAGAGATTTGCAGAAAATGAGCACTATAAGTTTACAGAACTATTATGATGAGACGCATAGAGATGGTGTTCGAAAGGATAAGGACTTGTGATTTAAGGGACAAAATATCATTCTCTAGTAGAGGATACATGTCATCTCATATGGTGAGGGAAGAAACATTAAATTGGGAATATATGTGTGTGTGTATTTCTATTCAGTTTGCGATAATTCATTATCAGGAGCGAAAGCAGGCAGGGTGCCACAACCTAACCTTTCAAATTAAGGCATGAGCCAGTTGACAGAGTACCACACAGACAAAATATTACTGGTTAATAAGGTAACAAATTTAATCAATTACCTGGTTTTGCAGTTATCTTGTCTTCTGGCTTCAACATAATCTGGCAAGGACAAATCAGGATGGTGAAGGTGAAATTTCTTGAACATTTTCCCATAAAGCATTAGTTATACTAAAAAAGTACCTGAACTATCTGAGCTTCACCACCCAGAATCTGAAAAGGCGTAACAGCATCTTCTGGACTCTATTGCAAAAATAACCACCATCAGTGATTGATCAATAAAGAAGTAAGCAAATTTGTAGACGTGCTTAAGGTATAAGCTAGACTGCTCGCTAGAAATAATTGTTCTAGTTTTGCTATCCACATTATACTCTAGCATATAATGCATAACATGTAAGCATGTTTTTGCAGACTTGCAGTAATCGTCACATCCTTTCAGCGCATATAACTCAAGGAACAAATTATTTGCTATAACCATAATCATAGTCCAGCAAGTTATTTCAAATATCTAGTCCAAAGGCATCGTCCACGCCACTTATATGAGCTGCCCGCATTCAAGTCTGAGTAAAAAACGATTAGCACACTGGTGATACAAGCAACAATTTCCAAACTAATTCCTTATCATTTACTTAACATCATTCATGCTCTGAGTAAGAAAATAATCCACAAATCCAAATAACCCGCTTTCTCCCTTAACATAACCTAAGCGAACTAACATGCACTTAAAATTCAAACTTTCAGCTCATCACAACAAGATCAATTTTAATCAGCATCATAAACCAATTTTGCCTAACCGTGTAACCCTCATGGCACATTTCCACCTCCAATAAACAATGAATAGTACCCTCATGACACCCCAACACGATCATCAAAACATATTACATCAGTGTCGATGTGTCATATCACTCGAAACTACAAGTAAGCACTTACATTAACTTCTCCATCGCCTTTACAAACCCTAGGTTTAACCAGCACTGTAGCACATCACATAGCAAAAGCTCCAAAACCTAACTAACCACAACAACCTAATTCTAAATTCAAACTTCGCGTCTCAACACAATCGTAACATCAATTATCAGATCAATACGAATTCAGATACAATCACACACACATACACACACACACACACGTAAATTAATTAAAAATCCTTCACCAATAATAAAAACCTAAAACTAAAATTCGGTAATCCACATGAACCGTAGATCACATACCTGATAAACGAAGGGCTGAAACGGCGTCGAAAAGAAAGGAGCCGCCATGAACACACACACACTTGCTTCAAATCCAACGGCGATTAAACACTAACTACTGAGATTGACAAAACATGTCAGATCAATGGATCGACTTTGAGTTTCCGGTGAATCGTGCGATCAATCTCGTTGGAATTTAACAGATTTTTGATAAAATGTCAGAATGGCGATCGTTTAAGTTACGTCTGTATTTGACTGTTTGTTGTGGGTCTGGTGTTGATTGTTGAAGAAGGGTGTTGTGTTTCGACTTTCGAGCATTTTAATAGTTTTGAATATTTTGGTTGACGTGGATGGTGACATGTCAGCATTTGGGTGTTGTGGCATGCTTGATATGATGTGGCGAAGTTTTAATGGTGATGGTTAACGTGGATGGTGACATGTCATCGGTTGACAAAGGAATATTGAGTTTGGGGCTTTGGGTGGGGCGATCTCATATTAAAATTATTGACCAGCCCATTTAATATGTTTTATACTGGTTGGGTATTGCATGTTTTGATTGTTATTGTTATGCATAAAGTTTAAAGAGTTTGGTGTAAATTACTGTTCATTTGGTTGAGCTAAACTACATCTAATGTTTTCAGAATATGACAAATCGATTACCTTACTGGTTGACTAGTCGAACCGGTCGGATCGAATTTAAGAACCGAATTATATTATTTTTATATATGTGTATATTAGATATATAGTTATATATATAATTAAATATAAATATTTTATATTTGTAGTTTATAGTTGTATATAAAAAAGTTAAGTTCAATTTTGATCCATAAGGTTAGACAAAAATAACTATTTTCATCTAAAAGATTAAAAATATCAATTAACCTTCATAAGTTTCATAAAGTATTTCAATTTAGTCCAAAAGTTTCATCATGTTTCAACTTGAATATAAAATAATAAAACTTTTGAACTGAAATTAAAACAACTTATGAAACTTTTAAAGGTAAATTGATGTTTTTAATGTTTCGGAGGAAAATAGTTACTTTCATAAGATTATTATCTTATGTCAAACACTCTAATTTATAGTTTGAACCACCCGTTAAACTCATTAAAATTCAAAAAAACAAAAAAAAATCACAATTTGGTCCAACCACTGAACCCGTTCGAACCGACCGGTTTCTTGAAACAAAACGATTTAGGGTGGATCGGACCGGTCCGACCTCCAAATCCCGGTCCTAATCCGAAAACAATGGGTACAACGTATTGTTTGCCTTTAAAGATGATATATCAATTGTTAAATGTTCTTAAAATTAGATGAGATGATTACGTACATTTTTAATATTTTAATAAACAACACATGAACCATGTATATAATTTACTCAAAATAACAAAAGAAAAACCCTACCACCCTTCATACCTATTTGACTACCACTAGTTATACCTCGGACAGAAATAAATATATGGGTGTGGTCAGGGGAATTAACGCCTTTGATATGCATCTCTTAGTTTACAAAATATAATACATGCTGAAAATTGTTTTTAAAAACTTTACACACACATACATATATATAATTCAAAGCCACTGGTCAGTTAGTGTCAGATTCGTCTCCAACCCAAAACACAGGAGGTAACGTGGGCTCGCCGGAAGCGAGCCTAAGCTTCATATATCGAGCTCGAGCCGCCTCACATGAGCTTTTTATTTAAATAATTAAATATATTTATATAAATAATTATTGTTATATATGAAATTATGACAAATGAAAATAATAATATGTCTAGTGTTATATAGAAAATATATAATTGTAATATATACACAATTAAATATAAAATATTAAAAGTTAATAAACAAGCCGAGCTTAAGCTTTAAAACTTTTGATGACTTGAACTCAAACTGTATATATAAAGCTTAAAACACAATGAACTCAAGCTCGAGCTCTCTTAAATCAAAAGATACTGAACTTGAATTTAAACGAGCTTGTACTCGGCTTAGCTAATTTGCACCCATACTTCTAAATCAAGATAAAGACCAAAAAGTAGCCCAAGAAGCAACCTGAAAAGCAATCGAAAAGTAGCCCAAACATTGGCCCAAACAATGTTTGAAGTCCCATAGTGAAACACTTATGTATCTAGAAAATTTCTAATTCTATTCAAATCCCAGAAATATTTTCAACTTGGTTGGGTTGCGTTGGATAAAAAGAATGTGCTTTTAGTTCAAGAAATAGTTGTAATCGTATAAAACTGTCTTGATTTTACATCATGTTAAAATACTAATAAGTTTAAATTCTTCCTAACTGCTTAAAACATATGTCAACATTAAACTATTACAAGCCAGATGCTTTTTCTATAAAAACAACTAAAAAGATAGAAAGTTTAGCAACATTCACTAAAACTAAACAATAATTTTAGGTTCGTGGAGTTACATGGTCACAGCTCGCCGATCAATTATGAGTATTATCGTTTAAAAATATATCATGTCATTTAAATGTTAAATACAATTATAAAATATAAAACTCATCTAATATGTGTCGTATAACACCGATCAACGCTTCTAGTTACATACATGTCGTAGAAGTATGTGGTAAATTTGATGTATGAGCTGATCAATCGAACAACTCAAGCCTATAAAATTAGTGAGGTGAACTTGAGCTATGCATACAAAACTAGAAACAAGTACAACATTAACATATAGGAACAAAACAAGCTACTCTCAAACTTATTTGAGTGTCATGTGTTAATCGTAGGCATTTGGCTAGATCCTTGTAACGTGTGGTTCATATCATACTTAGTTATCTTTTAAGGTATCAAAATCATAGGTTCTTGTGGCTTCGGACTTATTTCTTTGTGTTTTCTAAATTTACAAGGTTTTCACAAGTTACAATTACAACCCTTGATACCAAAATTTCTTGTATATTGGTCACGTTTCCATAATCTAACGTTCTTTTTTATGTAGTTTCTTTCTTTATGTTATAATTAGAGGTGTTGCATCATTTTTCCTAAAAGAGGATTATTGTTACATACTTTTAGCATTTATAACTCCCACTTTCAAATCATTTAACAATCCTTACAATATCAATATAATTATCCAACACAACCACGCAACCTTCGTTTTTAAAACTTTATTCTTTTATTTTATATGCCAAGTAACGAGTAATGATAATACATACCTATACTCGTAGCTCTAACACTCGGAATGACAATACTTACTCTATACGTATAGCTCTAACGCTCAGTGCTTTATTCAAGTAGGCATATCATCATTACGTAACTTATGATTGTTTCGTTTTAAATGTTTTGGATCCTAGGATAGAATAAGTGTCTCTTCATTAAACCTAAACACATGTGGCGTGACCAAACTTTTGTCAAGAAAAACAGGATACCAACACTGCAATTTTGTTCGTTTCTAAAAACAATGATGATTCCAATGGTGATGGTAAGGATACAATTATTCTGCAATGGTCCAAAAAGAGTGATCATTTATGTTGCTTGGTACCTTGGACGCATGCCTATGTGTAGAGATA
Source organism: Flaveria trinervia (assembly GCA_025506515.1). Lineage (NCBI taxonomy): Eukaryota > Viridiplantae > Streptophyta > Magnoliopsida > Asterales > Asteraceae > Flaveria > Flaveria trinervia. The sequence continues at coordinate 95,204,908 of CM046447.1, read as the reverse complement.
ATAATGGTCCTCTTTTGTATCTAGGAGTTCTTCAAGATAACTTTTGTCATTTCTTGTTAGGATATAACACGAAATAATAACTAAGTTTTAGTATTGTTTTGATAGGTGTACTCATATTATTGTGTAATTTTGTTATTCGAAAAAGAGAACGTTCACTTATTGTTATGTGTCAGTTTTTATATATGTACGTTTGAGGATGGTTTAAATCCAGATACTTAAAATAAAGATATTAGAAGTTGAATTAACTCACTAGTTTAAAAGACATGATGTGACAAAATTTATTATAGTTATTTACTTTTGGTTCGACGAGCTTAACTGGACCATAAAAACTAAACATGAGTTGTTCGTTATGTAGGTCTCTATCATCTTCCATATTCAAAAAGAAATTGAAGTCTCAAGATGAATATATAGCGACCTATAACTTATTTCTAGAGTATATTCACTAGTTTGGACATATAAGAAAAATGCTAATTATAAAGGATAAAGATGTGACCTTGCTCGAAGTTGCAGATTTATTAAAGCAAAATTTCTCAAGCTAATGATCGATTCTTGTTGCTCATGATTTAAGCTAACTATCATCTAAATCTAAATAATTATATAAACTCTTATATCTACAAGGATGAAGGACCAAACACTTGCATAGAATTTGTATATAAAATAGTACAATCCTAAGATCCAATTATCATTAGTCACAATCAATAAAGATGTATTCCATTTGTTAACAATAAAAACAAAATATGTTGTTATAATCAAAGTAGAGATCAAACATTCCTATGATTTCTATAAACATATCGACAATAATATTAAAATTTGCTAATATTTATTGCACCAAGGCAAGCAACCCAAACTTCAACCTATGGAATTGTATGGATGGAAGACATGATTAATCATATATGATGAAGTGAAATTAATATGATGAAATGAAAGCCAAAAGACGATGAAATGAAAGCAAAAATTTAAATTGCATACTCCAATCATTTACAGTTCCTTTGGTCATTTCTTTAAATTTTAATGGTCCATCTCTTTTACCGTCCTTCCCTTTCATTCTTCAATACTTGCAAAAGCTAGAAAATGACATATATCTATTTTATATGATTGTGTAGTTTAATTAAAAATATATATAAGTCATAAATAATATTTTAATAACTTGTAATCATAGACTGCTTAATCTTTTCTTTCAGGTCTTAAAAACATAGAACTTCTAAAATCAAGCCATCAAACACTAGTTATAAACTGAACTAGTAAAACCTAAAACCATCTTATATAAAAGAGTCAGTTTCATGATCTTTTTATGTAACATAATTATTCTCATGTAATTGAACAACTCAAGTTGCTATACCAACAAAGATCAAGAATTCCAAACAAATTCAATGCTTGCAACTTAATTGATGCTTAACAATTAACAACACAAGAATAAGATCCTTTTACCAATCAATCACATATTACAATGACATAATTCCTAAAATATAATAACTTTTATATGTTTTATTATTTAAAGAAAATGTACAATAAACTAGATAACTTTATTATTTTTAATTTGAGTATATGTTATATATATATATATATATATATATATATATATATATATATTAACTTAAGATGATGCGTTATATACGTGGTACATAATTATAGAATATTTTTAAAAAATATAGCAATAGTAATTATATGTACCCTAACATGTAATTACATATACTTGGTACATAATTTTGTATGGACGATTATGCACCTCGTCTGGAGTACGCATATCACATTTTAGTGGATTCATGCGTTTCATACGGTTTTTTCTCATGTACGTTTATTGGCCTTTTTATATATTTTCTACTTTAACTATAATCATATACTATTTAATATTTTTATGTTGTTCTATATTTATAACACTAAATAAATATAATTATATTTATATTAATAAATGTTGAAATCTCGGACGCGACTCAATTATTTAATGAGTTTAAATTTAGATCAAAGCTTCAGCTCGAGCTCAATTAATCTCTTGGTTCAATTGAGCCTCTGTTAAAATAGTCTTGAGCAGTTCATAAGCTGTAAATATGACTGATATTGGTTTAAATACTTTTGATAAATTAATAAGAAAAAAGAAAATACAAGATTAAATATGTCTATAATTCCTCTTCGTTGGTGACTATAATGCCTATTTTGGCTAGCTATTTTTTTCTAAAGTTCCACCAACACCGCCTCCAAAAATCCTCTGAAAACCCCCAAAACCGCTCCAAAAGCTTTTTATTCCAAAACTGTAGTCTCGTGTAATACACGGGTTCAATCAAAAAATATTGTTGTTGTTTAAAAAAGTGTATAAGTTATATTGTTGTTGATACTATTTTGTATATTGTGTAACATTTCGTATTTTCGTTAACTAAAAGTTAACTTCGTTTACTCTTACAAGGGTTATCTTTGTCAATTTTGAAACTTGCGTGATTGTTTGTGTTTATTATCTATTGTAATTGGGTTTTCATGAAATGTTATGTATGTATAATAATAATAAGGTTAATGTTAATAAAGTAAATAATAATATTGAATAATAGTATTAGTAATAATAAGATTACTAATAATAAAGATTAATAAACTTAACCATCTTTAAATTATAAACTTAAATTAAGTTTGAGGGTTAATTTGTCATTTTAGAAACTTGAAAATAGAACTTTATGCATAAAATAATAGAAAATCAAAGTTGAGGGACCAAATGTGTAATTTATCAAAAATCCAAACCCCCCCCTTCTCACCCCCGCTTTTCCGGTGACCTCGCCGGCCGGACTCCGGCCAAGTCCGGCGAGGCACCAAAACCGCCAAAAACGATGTTTTCTTAATCCGAAACCGTCCCCAAACCGTTCTTGAATACAGATTCGAACTCAATCATGAACTTTAATTGCGTTTAAACGACGGTTATGAACCCGATCGAGTGATTAACCGAGCGTTTCTAACCATATAGCCGTTCGACCATTAACACTTAATAATAATCAAATTAAACACACATACATGATCGCCTAACTGTAACTAAACTCCTACGCAAGCTAATTTCATTCGAAACACAGCCAAACAGCTCGAACAAGCATCACCTTCATCGCGAACTACACCTTAGTCGAGCATCACCTTCTGCATACTTGGAACCGCAATTGATTAAGGGCTATCAATCACCGTCCCTCGCAGAAGCTCCCTGTGCAATTAATTGGGTTATTATCACAAATTGCAATCGAATCCAGTCGCGGTTGTTCTTCGTTTGTTCTCTATTTGTTCTTTGTTTGCCAAACGTCTTTCGGGTAATTAAGCCTATCTACATGATCGATTTAACATGGGGAATAAAAGCCCCATGAATCTAACCTGTAATTGAATCGAATCGGGGTTCAATTGGGATCAAATCGTTCTAGGGTTCTTAAGGATTTGGGGGTTTTTTTTTAAGTTTGTATTTAACAATTAAAACGCGAATTCTAAACGTGGCTGGAAGCCTGGTTCACTGGTAACACACATGACCCCTAGACAGGAGGTCCCCGTTCGAATCCGGGGAACCTCATGTATTTTTTTTAGGCCTTTTTGGCCTTCAAATTTAATGTTAAAAATTTCTAAAATTATGAAAAATCAATTCATAAACTTTGTTTCTTTTAAAATTATTTAATTATTTTTTTTTTCTGTAATTTATTTACAAAAAAATATAAATATATCTTTATAGGATTATCCTAACGTTAATAATATAATTACAATATTTTATAAAAATGTAGACTTTAAAATTTGGTTTAATTTACACAATCTAATATTTCAAACATACCTTTAATCTATTGTTTAATTTTATGCTCTTTTTATTTAATTATAAAATTGATCTAAACTTGTTAAATATTACAAAATTATTATAAAAGTTATTATTAATCCATAAGTTTATATAAAATAAATAAAATCGTTTCCCCGAGAATATAAATGAGTTCTTACTTGGCAAATATAATCAACAAAACCTCAAACATCAATTGATTCCTAGTCCTTAACCTTATTGTAGAGCTTTAATTTTGTAAATAACATATTTAGGTGTCTTGTGACGATACATCTTGGAGCGACGCTTATTATTATTCTTATTAATCGCCATTATATATTTATTGTCAAGTGAGTTTTCCTTGCCCCTTTTTACATTTTTCACACTATTTTGGGGTGAAACATGATACTTATACATCGTACACTTATAAACGTTTGAGACTTGTAATGCACTTGCAATTCATCTTTATATTTTGTCATGGTTATTTGTGTGTTGTAAGTGATTATATGAGATACATAGTTTGTTTACAATCATTAACTATTGCTAGCCTGGTGACGTCTTAGATCTTTGGGCCTGACAAGCCTATTTGGTGCTAAAGTCGATGTATTGCCGACTCCTAGGAGCCGTATGCTTGTGCACTAGGGAACCAAATACACTTAGCCAATCTTTTATACTTGTAATCAAGTTGAGGTTTGGTTGTAACGATATGTGTTCTATAACCTTACTAGCTTATAACTTATGACATGAATTGCTACTTGTAACTTTCTTTTTCATATTATGTATGAAAACCTTGAAACTCACCAACCATTTTTAGTTGACTCTTATTTTTATCATGTTTCAGGTCAACCTCAAGCTTAATGTGATCTTTTTGAAGCATGCTATAATCTAGGATTTGGACCTAGTAATGGAATAAAAAGTTTACTTTATGTTTTGCTGCATTTGAACTTATTACTTGTTTGGGAATTATGATTGTATTTCGTTTCAAGACTTATGTTAATAATATTTACATTTAATATAATGTTATGTGGCTGTGAACAATCTTAACCCTCACATCTCGACGTTTCCGCCGTCATGGTTGGGGTGTGACAGATTGGTATCAGAGCCCATAACTATAGGGATTTAGGTTATTAGTAATGGTGACCTAGACTATAGCTTATGCATGAACCTCATAGGATAATATTTATATTCTTAGAAATATATATATATTGTTACATGCTACATAATGCTATACTTTACTTATGTGCAACTTGATGCCTTAGCATAGGTTGCCTTGTAATTATCTAAACTTTGTTACTTGTCTCCCTAAACTTAACTTTGACTCATTGACTCTCCCCGAAAAATGAAACTTCTTAATATTATTCTCGTCAACATGTGGAATCGTATACTTATGCTTAAGAATTTAATCTTTAGACTTATGTCTAATCTATGTAAATCTCATCATGGTTTTGATTTCATAAACCTAAGAAATTTGTGTGACACGTGGACACCTGTATTCTGGATTTCCTGGCAAAAGGCCCTCGGGCTAAGGCAAGCATATCACATAAATCCTACGGGACTAGTTATGCTTACCTGGGGATTTCTGGGATGAGTGATAAACCATGGTCAACATACACAAATTTCTAAGGCGAGTGGGTCAACTTACCTTGACGTGTCAACGTTTCCAAATGGTAATGCGTTACTCCAATGGAACCATTCCATGTGCCTTACAACTTTTTGCCTCCTTGTTGAACATTAATCCTTGTTATTCCAATTCTAATATCTAACTCATTTGTATATTCCAGCATGTCTCGTCATCATGGAAAGCGTGGAAGTTCCGATCGTAAGTTAGCCGCCATGATTGCTCGACAAATGGCTGCTGTCATTCCGACCATGGTTGCTGAACTTAAGAGCACCTTAATGACCAACGCAAGCAACAATGGAAATGGTCATGGAGAGAATAGAAACAATCAAAACGGGAACAATCAACACGGGAATAATCAAACTTGCACCTTCAAACACTTCAGCTCTTGCAAGCCCACTAGTTTTAGTGGCAAGGAAGGAGCCACTGGCCTTCTTGAGTGGTTTGAAAGCATGGAGAATACCTTTATCAATTGTGAGTGTCCCGATGCACTCAAGGTTCGTTATGCCACTAGTATGTTCCAACAAATGGCTCTTACCTGGTGGAATAGCGAGAAGAGAAATCGTGAACCCAATGCTATTCTAGCACTTACATGGGAAGAGTTCAAGAACATCGCCATCGCGAAATTCTGCCCAAGAAGTGAATTGCAAAAGTTGGAAGAAGAGTTTTGGAATTTGAAACAAAATGATGGTGATCATTTGGCCTACTCAACTAGGCATCATGAGTTGAGTATACTGCTGCCCCATATGGTCGACACTGTTCCCCGCAACATCGAGAAGTTCATTAAGGGTGTACCACCCCAAATTCAAGATGCTGTGGTGGGTATCCGACCCACAACCTTGGAAGAAGCCATTACAATCACCGCTCAACTCACCGAGAACCATATAAGAGCGGGCACCATGTCTGTGAAGGGTGCAAAGAAGGTGGAGAAGACGGCTACCGAGGCGGTTAAGGAGACCAAAGCTGAACCGTCTAACAACCACAACAACAACAAGAAGCGCAAGTTCACACCGGCGCGTAACTATGCCGTGGCTGCACCCAAACAACCCCAAGGACAACTTGTACCTACGGCTACACCTGTGGCACAAGTGCCTGGGGCTAGGGCTTATGCTGGTCCTCAACCGATGTGCAACACGTGTAGGTATCATCATCCAGGGAATCAACCATGCGGCATTTGCACCTTATGCGGTAAATATGTTCATTTGGTGGCGACTTGCCACCGTGCACCTAACAATGCTGCTGTGGTCACAAACCGTGTTTGCTACAACTGTGGGGAACCTGGCCATTTTCGCCCACAATGCCCTCGTCTTGTGGGTAATGTTCCACAAGCCCGAGGACGTGCTTTCAACATCAACGCTAACCAAGCACAAGCAAACAACGATGTGGTGAATGGTACGTTAACTCACCCTTAAATGTTGTGATCAAATTCATTTCATATTTTACCTGTATTGTTAAATACCGTAAAAGTTGAACAGGTATGTCCTTATTAACAAAACTTATGCCTATGTCCTATTTGATTCTGGAGCCGATAAAAGTTTTGTTTCATTAGAGTTTGAACCCATACCTGCTAAGCCACATACGAAACTAGAAAGACCTCTTACTGTTGAAGTTGCCGATGGAGAACCAATCACCATTGATGTTATCATTCGTGATTGCATCTTAAGTCTTGACACGCATGATTTTCTTATCGATCTTATCCCTATGAAACTTGGAAGCTTTGACGTCATCATTGGTATGGATTGGTTAGCCAAACACCATGCCGAGATCATTTGTTTCGAGAAGTGCATTCGTATACCGTTACCCTCTGGAGATACGTTGAAGGTGTTCGGTGAAAAATCTTCCAAAGGGCTTAAACTCATGTCTTGCACTCAAGCCCAAAAGTGCTTAAACAAGAAGTATATGGCCTTCTTGGCTTACGTGGTCAACACGAAAGTCAAAGGGAAGGAACTTAAGGATGTCCCTATCGTACAAGACTTTCCTGAAGTATTTCCCGATGACCTTAGTGGTTTACCTCCCGTGCGTGAGGTTGAGTTTAAAATCGACTTGATACCGGAGCAAACCTCGTGGCTAAGTCACCATATCGGCTTGCACCATCGGAAATGCAAGAACTCTCTAGTCAACTTCAAGAGCTGTCCGAGAAAGGCTTCATCCGTCCTAGTTCTTCGCCTTGGGGTGCACCTGTTCTTTTCGTGAAGAAGAAAGATGGATCATTTCGTATGTGCATCGATTATCGTGAACTTAACAAGCTTACCATCAAGAATCGTTACCCTCTCCCTCGCATCGATGACTTGTTCGATCAACTTCAAGGAGCTGCTATTTTCTCGAAGATTGATTTACGTTCTGGTTATCATCAATTACGAGTTCATGAGGATGACATCCCAAAGACCGCTTTTCGTACTCGTTATGGACACTATGAGTTTATGGTGATGCCTTTTGGTTTAACCAATGCTCCTGCTGTCTTCATGGATCTCATGAACCGAGTATGCAAGCCTTATCTAGACAAGTTTGTGATCGTCTTCATTGATGACATACTTATCTATTCCAAGTCCAATACCGATCATGAACTACATTTGAGATTGGTTCTTGAATTGTTGAAGAAAGAGCAATTGTACGCGAAGTTCTCGAAGTGTGACTTCTGGCTCGAGGAAGTTCAATTTCTAGGACACGTGGTGAATAGCCAAGGAATTCACGTTGATCCTGCAAAGGTGGAAGCTGTGAAAGATTGGTGTGTTCCTACAACTCCTACCGAAGTTCGTTCTTTTCTTGGTCTTGCTGGTTATTATCGGCGGTTCATTGCCAATTTCTCGAGGATCGTGAAACCGCTCACTACTTTGACACAAAAGAATAAACCATTCGAGTGGGGTTCCGAGCAAGAAGAAGCTTTTGAAGCGTTAAAGCATAAGTTATGCAATGCTCCTATCTTGACCCTACCCGATGGAAACGATGATTTCACTGTGTATTGTGACACATCTAAACAAGGCCTTGGTTGTGTTCTTATGCAACGAGGGAAGGTCATAGCTTACGCATCGAGGCAATTGAAGGTTCATGAGGTGAATTATACAACACACGATCTCGAGCTTGGTGCTGTTGTATTTGCTTTGAAGATTTGGAGGCATTACCTGTATGGTACGCAATGTATAGTATACACCGATCACAAAAGCCTTCAACACGTTTTCAATCAAAAATATCTCAACATGAGACAACGTCGTTGGGTGGAGTTGATTAGTGACTATGATTGTGACATCCGTTATCATCCTGGTAAAGCAAACGTTGTAGCCGATGCACTAAGCCGAAAGATTCACAACAAGATGATCTCATTCCAAGAAATTCGCGATCGACGTCAATGGTTTGACACTTTGGGGGAGTACGATACTGAGATACGACTAGATGTCAACGAGACCACCGTACTACTACAAAACCTGAGAATAGATAGTGACATCGAGTCTAGTATCCTGGAGGCTCAACAAATGGTACAACGAGAAGGAAGAATGAAGGATGAGTTGGAGCATAATCTTCTAACTCAATTGGAAACAAAACCCAATGGGTTGTTGTACTTCGCCAATCGTATTTGGGTTCCAAATCGCGATAACATTCGTACCTTATTATGAACGAAGCTCATCAAACTCGTTATTCTATTCATCCTGGTTCCGATAAGATGTACATGGACCTACGTGGTCAATATTGGTGGCCTGGAATGAATAAAGACATAGCGACTTATGTAGCCAAGTGCCTTACATGTACGAAGGTTAAAGCCGAACATCAACGTCCAAGTGGATTACTTGAGCAACCCGAGATTCCTATGTGGAAATGGGAACACATATCCATGGACTTCATAACAAAGCTACCCCGAACCTCCCGAGGACATGATAGCATATGGGTGATTGTTGACCGATTGACCAAGTCGGCACATTTTATACCCATACGTGATACTTACAAGACATCAAAGTTAGCTCGTATATACGTTGATGAGATTGTAAGTCGTCATGGAGTACCTCTGCACATCAAATCTGACCGAGATGCTCGTTTCACTTCACATTTTTGGTCGTCTATGCAAGAACTTTTGGGTACACAGTTGGATTTAAGCACGGCTTACCATCCTCAAACTGATGGTCAAACCGAGCGAACGATCCAAACTTTGGAGGATTTGCTACGTCTCTGTGTTCTTGACTTTGGTGGCGATTGGGATACGCATCTACCGCTCGCGGAATTTTCGTATAACAATAGTTACCACTCGAGTATCAAGATGGCACCGTTTGAAGCACTTTATGGTCGAAAATGTCGTTCACCGATCTGTTGGACCAACATTGGTGAAAACTTCATCACTGGTCCTGAACTTATACAAGAGACGACCGATAAAGTTTCTATCATTCGCAAGAACCTCGAAGTGGCGAGAAGTCGTCAAAAGAGCTATGCTGACAAGCGACGTAATGTAACACCCGGATATTTATTATTTTGAAGCCGGTGAAGAAAGAAAAGAAAATAAAGTCCAAAAGTTGAGGGACCAAACTCGCCAACGAAGAAAAGTTGGGAAATGTGGTGATATATGTAGGGAGAGGGCAGCCCACTCTCCCCACACTCACATTTCAGCTCACAAAAAGAAGAATAGAGAGAAAGAAGAGAAAAAGGAGGAAAAAGTGTTGGTTCGGGTCGGTTTGGGTCGCCAAAATCATCGTGAAGCAAGCCGAATCGAAGCTCTTGTCGTTGTGCTCGTTTAGGTGAGTTCTAGGACCCCTCTTTTACTTGTTTCAAACGATTTGAGGTTGGAAAACATCTGAAATCGAGTTTTTCGTATGTGTGTAAGTTGACCCGTTTGTGTATGTGTATGTATATGTATGACGCGATTGTGACTTGATTCTTGCTTGGTTGTGCTTGAATGATGTTATGGTATGCATCCCTAAGGTTTAGGATGGTCGATTTAGGCTTAAAATGGGTTAGATGAGTTTGGAGGCCGAAAACCCTCGGCTGCAGTCGGGTTGAACTGCATTCTGCATCAGTTAGGGTTAGGCGACCGACTGGAGGCCGAATGGAGGCCATACGGCCGATTAGGGTGCGATTGGGGTCCATTCGCACGATTGGGGTTCATTCGCACGACTGGAGGGCCAGTCGCATGGGGGTCATGCGACTGAAGGTCCATTCGCACGACTGGATGTTCATTCGCATAGGTGTTCATCCGTATTAGTTCAATCGCATGATGTTCAGTCGCATGGAGGCAATGCGACTGAAGGGTGTCCATACGCCCGAATAGGGCTGTTGAACCCGAGGAAGGTGTAGATTGACTTCTGACTTTCGGGGGAAGGTGCAGATGTAAGTGTTGATGTAAAGGTTCCCATAAGAGTTTTTAAGATGACGATCGAGGTCTTAGAAGCATGTTGGGCATGATGAGGGTGATGATGTTGTACGTTATGTATGTATGATGTTGCCATGTAGGATGTGATGTTGATACATGTTTATGTTCCTTAATGTGATGTATAATATCTTTCCTGTGGCTTTACTTGTTATGATGAATGAACGAAGTATTATGTAACGTAAAGTGAAAGATAAAGAAAGAGGAACATGATGAATGAATGCATGTATTAATGAACAAATGAAACGTCTTGCACACATCGAATACGGGGTCCTTCTTGATGATTGACCCAAAATGTAGAACCTCTACCGCTCACCCCTAGTACTGTGGCATACGTTTAGCTGTCATTCGTTGACTTTGGCCCAGTAGCTAAGACTGATGGTTACTCCTAGTACCGTGGCATACGTTTAGCTGTCATTTGTTGACTTCGGCCTGGTAGTACGACTAACCGGGGTGTAGCACATGGTATTGGTTTGGGATGATGTCCGATGCGCAAGTAAGGTAATGAAAGAACGAATGAACGAATGAAGAAGATAATAATGATATTATCTATGTGTACGTATGATGTGTGATCATGTAAAAGTACGAACGGTTTTATCTGAAAGTAAAGTATGTTTTATTTATAAAACTAGAACTCACTCAGCAACGCTGACTTTGATGTGTTTCCAGTTGGCAGGTAATGATTGCTGAGGATGGCACGGGCGACTACTCAGCTCTTTTGGGATGGCATTCTTTTGATTAATGTTTTTGCATTGTAATGCGAACAAACTATTTTGGTAATGAATGTTGTATTAGTTTGCAAAAGCATTTACATGGAAATGAAAGTTTGTTTTAGTTTTCCGCTGCGATTTATTAAATACAAATGTAATTATATGTTTTATGTGCGATCAGAACCCAGCTGTAAGCGTCCCGGGAACGGGGCCTTACACGTAAGCCATTGGAATTCCAAGTTGGGGAGATGGTTCTTCTTAAGGTTTCACCGTGGAAAGGTGTGATTCGCTTTGGAAAGAAGGGCAAACTGGCTCCAAGATTTGTAGGACCTTTCAAAATCCTGAAAAGGATTGGGAAGTGGCTTATAAACTAGAGCTACCTCCCGACCTTAGTGGAGTTCATCCCGTATTTCACGTCTCAAATTTGAGAAAGTGCTTGGCTGACGAAAGTCTGCATGTCCCGTTGGAAGACATCCAGATTGACGAGTCATTGCATTTTGTCGAGAAGCCTGTTGAGATCATGGATCGCATTATGAAGAAGACTAGAACCACAACAACCCCAATCGTCAAGGTTTGTTGGGAAAATAAACGTGGCGCTGAATTTACTTGGGAACGTGAGGAGCACATGAAGGAGAGATACCTGTTCTTATTTGTATAGTTTCATTTCTTTTAATTTCGGGACGAAATTCCTTTAAGTTGGGGAGACTGTAACATTTCGTATTTTCGTTAACTAAAAGTTAACTTCGTTTACTCTTACAAGGGTTATCTTTGTCAATTTTGAAACTTGCGTGATTGTTTGTGTTTATTATCTATTGTAATTGGGTTTTCATGAAATGGTATGTATGTATAATAATAATAAGGTTAATGTTAATAAAAGTAAATAATAATATTGAATAATAGTATTAGTAATAATAAGATTACTAATAATAAAGATTAATAAACTTAACCATCTTTAAATTATAAACTTAAATTAAGTTTGAGGGTTAATTTGTCATTTTAGAAACTTGAAAATAGAACTTTATGCATAAAATAATAGAAAATCAAAGTTGAGGGACCAAAGGTGTAATTTATCAAAAATCCAAACCCCCCCCTTCTCACCCCCGCTTTTTCGTTGACCTAGCCGGCCGGACTCCGGCCAAGTCCGGCGAGGCACCAAAACCGCCAAAAACGATGTTTCTTAATCCGAAACCGTCCCCAAACCGTTCTTGAATACGATTCGAACTCAATCATGAACTTTAATTGCGTTTAAACGACGGTTATGAACCCGATCGAGTGATTAACCGAGTGTTTCTAACCATATAGCCGTTCGACCATTAACACTTAATAATAATCAAATTAAACACACATACATGATCGCCTAACTGTAACTAAACTCCTACGCAAGCTAATTTCATTCGAAACACAGCCAAACAGCTCGAACAAGCATCACCTTCATCGCGAACTGCACCTTAGTCGAGTATCACCTTCTGCATACTTGGAACCGCAATTGATTAAGGGCTATCAATCACCGTCCCTCGCAGAAGCTCCCTGTGCAATTAATTGGGTTATTATCACAAATTGCAATCGAATCCAGTCGCGGTTGTTCTTCGTTTGTTCTCTATTTGTTCTTTGTTTGCCAAACGTCTTTCGGGTAATTAAGCCTATCTACATGATCGATTTAACATGGGGAATAAAAGCTCCATGAATCTAACCTGTAATTGAATCGAATCGGGGTTCAATTGGGATCAAATCGTTCTAGGGTTCTTAAGGATTTGGGGGGTTTTGTTTAAGTTTGTATTTAACAATTAAAACGCGAATTCTAAACGCGGCTGGAAGCCTGGTTCACTGGTAACACACATGACCCCTAGACAGGAGGTCCCCGGTTCGAATCCGGGGAACCTCATGTATTTTTTTAGGCCTTTTTGGCCTTCAAATTTAATGTTAAAAATTTCTAAAAATTATGAAAAATCAATTCATAAACTTTGTTTCTTTTAAAATTATTTAATTATTTTTTTTTCTGTAATTTATTTACAAAAAAAATATAAATATATCTTTATAGGATTATCCTAACGTTAATAATATAATTACAATATTTTTATAAAAATGTAGACTTTAAAATTTGGTTTAATTTACACAATCTAATATTTCAAACATACCTTTAATCTATTGTTTAATTTTATGCTCTTTTTATTTAAATTACAAAATTGATCTAAACTTGTTAAATATTACAAAATTATTATAAAAGTTATTATTAATCCATAAGTTTATATAAAATATAAATAAAATCGTTTCCCCGAGAATATAAATGAGTTCTTACTTGGCAAATATAATCAACAAAACCTCAAACATCAATTGATTCCTAGTCCTTAACCTTATTGTAGAGCTTTAATTTTGTAAATATACATATTTAGGTGTCTTGTGACGATACATCTTGGAGCGACGCTTATTATTATTCTTATTAATCGCCATTATATATTTATTGTCAAGTGAGTTTTCCTTGCCCCTTTTTACATTTTTCACACTATTTTGGGGTGAAACATGATACTTATACATCGTACACTTATAAACGTTTGAGACTTGTAATGCACTTGCAATTCATCTTTATATTTTGTCATGGTTATTTGTGTGTTGTAAGTGATTGTATGAGATACATAGTTTGTTTACAATCATTAACTATTGCTAGCCTGGCGACGTCTTAGATCTTTGGGACTGACAAGCCTATTTGGTGCTAAAGTCGATGTATTGCCGACTCCTAGGAGCCGTATGCTTGTGCACTAGGGAACCAAATACACTTAGCCAATCTTTTATACTTGTAATCAAGTCGAGGTTTGGTTGTAACGATATGTGTTCTATAACCTTACTAGCTTATAACTTATGACATGAATTGCTACTTGTAACTTTCTTTTTCATATTATGTATGAAAACCTTGGAAACTCACCAACCATTTTTAGTTGACTCTTATTTTTATCATGTTTCAGGTCAACCTCAAGCTTAATGTAATCTTTTTGAAGCATGCTATAATCTAGGATTTGGACCTAGTAAATGGAATAAAAAGTTTACTTTATGTTTTGCTGCATTTGAACTTATTACTTGTTTGGGAATTATGATTGTATTTCGTTTCAAGACTTATGTTAATAATATTTACAATTTAATATAGTGTTATGTGGCTGTGAACATTCTTAACCCTCACATCTCGACGTTTCCGCCGTCATGGTTGGGGTGTGACATATTGACTTTTATGTATAATTTTTTAACGTTAGCTATATCTAATATTAGCAGGTTTTCTCTATAATATTTATACATCTAAATAGTGTATAATATGGAATGAAATAAATTTATAAATAAAAAGTTTAACTAATAAACAAATTAAATTGAACATGAAAAACAATATTTCAAATTAATAAACATCTGAAAAATTATTTGTATACAATATTTAGTGTTCTGTTAGTTATTTTTCATCATTATCTAACATTAATAATTTTAACATTTATCTACTTTTAACTCGAGATAATACAACATATAACTGATCATTATCCATGTTTAAAAACAAACTACGTTGGATATCGATTATCACTGGCTGTTGTTTTATTGTCATTGCATAACACACTGATAATAACAACTGTCTTGTTTGGATTTAAAATAAATTCTTTTATCTAAAGGTGTCAAGCCAACCGTGGAATAAAATATGATTTTCAATATTATTTCCAGATACATCAAAATAATTTATACATATCAAATGAACTCCTATCAAACATAATAATATAATAATATGACAGTACACATAAAAGAAGATAAAAAGTTTAAAAAGTAAAAACATATAATATCTTTTTATAGATTGACTTGTGAAGTAGATCATCTTTAAAAAAATTAAAGTAAAATAATATTAATCCAAAATCACAATTGTAGACAATGATAGGTTAAATCATAATCGCAGGGGATTAAAGTTCAAAAATATAACAAAAATAAATACCTTTTGTTAAAGAAAACTTGATAAAACTGAAGCCAAAATGAAAACGTAAATGAAGTCTCTTGAATGCGATATTATCAGATTTATGAAGACAAATCGCGAGGGTCGTAAACCTGGAATGGTTGAGAAATATTTTAATACGGGTATGACTTTATTTTAAAAAAAAAGATGCCTATGAATTCCTTCAAACTGAAAGGAGTCGATTAAAAAATTCCGTAATTTTTGTCAAGAATGAATATAAATCGAGTTTTTAATGGAAAAACACAATCAAGGAATCAATTTAATAGATGAAGAAAATTATAAATAATTTATATAGTTTTAATTGATGAATTATTTGAAAAAAGAAAAAAATATATAAGGTATAATTTAATTTCCAAATAAAAGATGTGCTTTAATTTAGGGTTAAATTTCCAATTTTTCCTTAAATATCTCTTGTATATAAGTTAACTTTTAGTCAAATGAACCTAAATCAACACTAAAAACAGATACATATTTAGGCGGGAATTGAAAAAATAGAGGCTTAATAGAACGCCACGTGACACTAAAATTATTGTTTTATTAATAAGTATAGATTATTGTTTGGAGGAAATATGTAAAATAAATTGTCACAATGATATCATCCAATTATATATATTATTAATTTCTAACTTGATTATGCAATATGGTTTATATCTATGTTGTATTTTTTTTCTTTTTCTACTCTTGGCCGTAATAATTTTCATCTTTTACATTTTAACCATAATATTTTTTTCACATTCAACTTTGCTCTCACGTAACTTTCATCTTCTACAAAATTTTCATTTTACATTTTAGCATAAAAATTTTCGAGTTAATATGTCACATGTTTATGTGGTTTAATATTTTTACATTTTTTATATGTGACAAGTGTGTTGTGTTTTATGTTTCGGTTTAGATTATGCATATTAAAACGTTGCAAAAGGCATGCATGATTCAACATTTTTTCAATGTTAGTGGTCACTGATCGTGATGTGCTATTGGTACTACTTGGAATAGTTTTGGTTTTATGTCCCCACTGCAACACATGGGGACTTAATCCTAGTTAACCACTAAATTGTAAATTTTAAAATGTGCCAATACTATTTAACGGTTGAAATATGTAAATATTGAAAGAAAGTATTACATTTACCTTTAAATCTATAATCTATAACATATAATAAAAAAATGTTTTCTTAATACATATGTCATCATTCTAGCATATCAAATAACACGTGTCATCATTCTGGCATATAAAAAAATCATTTACCCGCCTCTCTCTCACAATAAATACGAAAATTATAAAAACAATTAATTTGATTTTTTTAACTAAAATATGTTCAAACAAATATATTTATATTTATTTTTCTTGTCTTTCTCATATTAAATGACAACTATTGTAAATAAGTAAACTAAACTATTAAACATTTAAAATATATATGTAGTTATTTTAATAATTTATTAATACATATTAAATATAAAGTAATAATTTCTAATTCATTATGTGTTATAACTTTTAAATATTTATTATATCTTTATTTTACCGATGAATAATAACATCTTGAAAATAATATATTCATAAAACTAACGATCTTAATATGTTTTATGTATTTCACCCATGTAATACATGAGCTCTAGACTAGTAATAATAATAAATGAAAACTAACATGTGGCTTATGTTTTCTTTTTCACCATAATATTTTGGTCCATAAACAAGGTAACATGTGGCATATTAATAAGTGGACAGTCAATCATTCAGCGGAGTAAATTGTAAGCCATCACCAGCAGTTATATAGGCTAGTCCTTTTTATCTTGTGCCAGACTGTTGCTAAAATAACAATATCTATAGTATATTACGTAGTACAATTAAAATTTTAATATAGTACAATACTACAATTAGCTTAAAATAAAAGAAATTACATAGAATACTCCTAGTAATAGAAAATTTAAAGAGTTGGAGGATCCAAAGACTTTGTCTAGTCCCACATATGATTACGTGATATGTTATTTAAATGAGTGAAATAGACAACCATAGAAATTTTGTATCGAAAGATATCTTTCAATCATAATTTATGAAAATTGCTCAACAACTATTAACATTCTTTTTGACCAAGTCATCACAAAAACAAAGATGAGCGTTTGCTTGTGTACATGATCTATCCTTCGAACAACCTTGAATGACATAGTAATGTGTAGATACGATGGAACAATAATTGACAAGGGAGACTTGTCTCAACGTGGAACCGACTTAACATGTTACCCTAAGGACAAAGAAAGTGTATCTAGCAACGTATTATGATACACTCCACGAGAGCCATCATTCATAAAATATATGATCACTGAAACTTTCTCACATGCTCAATATGAGAGGTCAAGCAAATAGTCCTTGATTTCCCTTTATAAACACCAACTCCTACTCTCAAATACTAGTGTTTGATTCTATCCTATTTATCCAATCAACTGTCTATCCTGTAGAGGTACTCAAATTGGATCGGTGATCGATTTCTAGGTTCCGTCGTACACTTAACTGATCACATTCAATTAAGTAAATCAATAGTTCAAACCACACTCAAACGTAGGGCATTTCCCATTTTTATAGAAACTTCTGTACCAGAATCATTGATATCTCCAATTATAACCCTGAGACAAATGTATGCATTTCGATTCGGGTCTTATCATCTAACACTTTATATTATTATCTTTGTCATACAAACTCATAATCACACTATATTCATTATATTTATTCCATCCTACCTACGTGTTTAACCAAAGAAAATTCCTCCTGAAACCAAATATATAAACGGACTTAACTATGAGCGGTGGTTCCTTGGCACACACATCTATCATAGGAGTTAGTGATGGGCAAAAAAACCGGTTCAGGAACCGGTTCGGCCAAAAAAACCAAAACCGGTTTGAGGCCCAAACCGGTTTGAAACCGGCTCCAAACCGCCGGTTCTCATGTGGTTTCCCCTTTCCAAACTTAAAACCGGTTACAACCCGGTTCCAAACCGGTTCTTCAACCCGGTTTTAAACCCGGTTTTCAAACCGGTTACCGTTGTCTAACGGCTATATAACCGTTTGTACCGTTGTCTAACGGCTATATATACCCTACATAAGTATATAAAAGATGGCAATTCATGTTTAGAGAACAAAGTAAACTAGGGATGTAAGACATGAATGCACAATCAAACCTCGACAAAGTTTTACAAGTCTTAAACGTTTAAAAGTATATACGATTAGCTAAGTGTACTTGGATCAACCAAGCAGGTTTGTCTGGCCCATAGATCTATGACTTCGCTAGGCTAGCAATAGTTAATGATTGTACATATATTCGACATTACATGGTAGCTACCAAGTTCAATTAACTACAACATACATGTGAAATGCCATAAGTTTACAAATATCAACGTGTTTACAAGTGCAAAGTTTATAATGTAACATGTTTTATCCCAAATGTGTAAAAATATAAAAAAGGGGTATAGAAATACTCACTTGATCATATGTATATAAATGACGATTAATAAGAATAATAAGCAATAATTCCAACGAAGTTCTTCACAAGGTACCTAAGTGTGAATATATTTACAAGATTTAGATTAATGATTTAACATGATCTAGGGTTTCGATGGGAATTTGGGGGTTTTAATATTTAGATAACGTTAGTTAGTGAGATCATATATATTTTAGTCCAAGAACAATATCATGTATGAATTTTAAAGGAATTAAATCCTTTATAATAATTTTGTGAATTTAACTTATAAAATATATAATTTCTATAGTAATCATGATTAATCCATAAATATAAAATGTTTAGAGTCCAAATAATAATTAAATGATTTAAAAGAAAATATTATATAAAGTCTATTTGTACATGATTAAACTAGGCAAAATATTTGTTAATTTTATTTTATAAGAAATTGTTAAGGTATTTATGGTGATAAATTTATAGAAAATAATGGGATAGCTTTAAAAATAAGCAAAGTTTACAAAACTATTTTTTATCATTTTCAGAAAATTTTATATATTTTTTTAAAGGCTGAAAAAGCCTAAAAAATATATTAGAGGTTGTCGGGTTCGAACCCGGGACCTCTAGTACAGAATGTGAGTGGGGAACCAGTGAACCAAGGCCTTAGCCGCGGTTAAACTTGGTTTCCAAATCTTAAAAGCATCATATACACACCACCCCCAAATCTTATGAACCCTAGGTTGTTCTTGAATCAAATCGAACATCAATTCGATGTTGTTAACCAAATTAATCATGGGGCTTTTGTTCCCCATGTTTAGATGAACATAAAATTGTGTTTAACTTACTTGATTACTTTCGAATTGAAGTGTTTGTGCTCGGGTTTTGCCTCGGTTCGCTCGCGAATGAGTTTGAAATCGGGATTTTAGTAGATTTTTTTGTGAAATTAAAGCTATAGGGAGTTGAAATGGATCGAATGAAACATTTCCCTTCCGTTAAATAGCTTTGATTTGTTCGTTGAGATGCCGAACGGGTCCTGATTCTTGTTCGATCATTTCAGTTTCAGTTTGATGTTTAATGGATGATTTAACTCAAATTAAACTATACATTAAGCTTGGAAATGATTATCCGAGCGTTTCTGTACGATTAATGTGATTAATCATCAACATTTGAACGTTTAACGGTTATATGTCGATTAAGGTGTTTGTTTTAGTTCGAATCCCTTAACTCCGATTGTAATGGTCCAATTGGTCATGGGTTCGAGTTCGCGGTGCTTCTCCGAGTCGTTTGGTACCTTTAACATGGTTTAAATCGTTTAAATTTGGGTGTTTGGTGGTCACTGGAGTTTGGCCGGAGTATGGCCGCTGGTGACCGGAAAAACGTGGGTGAAGGGAGGGTTGGTTTGGGTTTTAAAAAATGTTAAACTTGCCCCCTTGAAGTTTTTTTTGTTATTATCTTATGCACATATTTGTTTTTAAAGTTTATAAGATGACATAAACACCCCCTTAATTAACTTCAAGATTAGCATTAATCTAAGTTGTTATCTTTTATAACTTACTATTAATTATTATTAGTATTGTTGTTATTATTATCATTATTGTTATTATTATTATTACCTTAGTTAATATTATTACTATTATTATTATTATTAGTATTATTATTATTATAACCTTACAAATTAAAGGATTAAAAGACCAATTAAAGTAATATGCATAAGCAATCCATAAGTTTCATAAATGATACAATTAGTCCATACAAGAATTTAACAAAGCTAACTTTAATTTAACCTAAAGTTACAAGATGTTACAGTCTTCAAGCAACGTGGTGATAGCAATCCTTCCTACGAATAGGAACCCCGAAGTATGGTGCAATTACGATTTATGTCAAATGGCTAGCGGTCCAAACAAGGCTCGTTGCAAGTTTTGTCATAAGTTTTTCAAAATAGATGCAAACACAACGTTGAAAAACCATATTGCAAATAAATATTGTAAAGCGTTAAAAGGTGAACCTTCTCAAGGTCAAGCTTCGATGACAAATGAAGGAAATATTTGGGATTATAACGTTGATACGGTTTGGGAGCAAGTGACGCAATTTGTAATTCAAGAAAGCTTGTCATTCAAACATTTCGACAACAAACGTTTGACTCGACTCATTCAACGAACTCTCCAACCACGTTACACCAATGTAAGTCGTGCTACTCTTCGAAGAGATTGTTTAAAAATATGGAAAAAAGCTAAAAATGAATTAATATCTTATTTTGAAAATTTGTGTCACCGCCCATTGGGTTGAACCCGATTCGTGGCAAACGATGAAACGTACGATTGCGTTTGAATTGTTTGATTATCCTCACACCGGCCAAAACATTTTTTATCTTATTGATAAAGTTATTCAAATGTATAAATTAGAAAACAAAATATTTTCTATATCTTTTGATAATGCGTCAAACAACACTTTTGCGATAGATCATTTGAAATTAAAATATAAACCAATATGTGAGGGTGTGTTTTTTAATAGTCGATGTGTTGCGCACATCATAAACTTAGCCGTTCAAGACGGTTTAAAAACGATTGAAACAGTTAAAGATTGTTTAAAAGAATGTTACGTGATATTTTTAGTAATAACCAAAAATATACTAAATATCACAAGTTTTGTAAAGACGCAAATACCAAATGTTTAGGTCCGAATTGGGACGTACCAACATGATGGAATTCCACATGTAACATGTTTGAAAAGGCTATTGAACAAAAAGAAAGTTTAATAGCCTTTCATAATAGTTTGGTAAGTCGGGGAAAGGCAAATTCTTACCATCCATCAGGTTGGGTCGTCATCAAAGAAGTAACAAAAATGCTTCAAGTTTTTAAAAATGCAACTACATGTCTTTCTGGAGTTTATTGCCCAACGAGTCTGTTTGTACTTCACCAAATTTATATAATGACTTCAAAGTTAAATGAATTGTCGTGTAGGGGTAGACATGTTTAAATTAACTAATTCTATGGTTTGATTTATATTACTTTAGCAATTTATTCATATTAAATCTTTTAATATATTTTTATGGTTATATTTTTGGCATGATATGAGCTGGTTACAACTAGAGGGATTGATTTGGAGAATTAAGGAAGGTATTGAGGATCGTAGTTGTCTTTTGTTAATTCTCATCGGGTATATAAAGACCCTTTTGGCTTAGGGTTAAGAAAGAACACGAGCTCTCTCATTCTCTCAATTGTTCTCCTTACCAACTTCATCTTGCTGATCAATTTGCTTGCTTGCTGTTCTGCACCATATAAGTTGCAGATTCTCATCTGTCACATTCACTTCATGAAGCTAAATCTCGCCGACTAGTGTAACATCATTCTACACTTTGTATTTTTGGTTCTAAATAGCTTGTATTAGTGAAGCTTTGTAATCAATTTGTCAAATAAAACCATGTTTTAACATGGTATCAGAGCCTGGTGCTCATGATAATTGGTTATTATTGACAAATCGATCCGTTACTTAAAAACCCTGGTATCTAAGATAAACCCTATTCAAGGGTCTATCGAACATTTAATTGTTTCTTTTTTAAACCGATTGTATGTCTGTGATAGGTTCTTGGTTTGATTATTATTTCAGATCATTAAGGAAGTTTCGAGTGAGTCATCGTTTGATACGATCTCTCGCATTTTGATATCTATAGATCATAATCTTGGGGCCAGAAAGAGCAAAGCACATTCGTTGATTTAAGGAAGCATTCTTACAAATCTATCACTTGGGATTCAATCACCCAAGCCTAACAATTTGTTGACTAAAGGCGGCTTTAATCAAATAAGGGCACTCTTTCTGTGAGACCATTCTAAACTCTCTTTTATTAATTTCTCTACATTAAGCATTTTTTGTTGGCTGGGTTAGGAGTACCAACATCTGTATTGAAACAGGGAGAGACATCCCCTGTCTTGTTTTTTAGGCATTTTTAAGGATTCTCTATTTGTTTTCTATTTGTTCTCTATCTTGATTAAGTGGCTGCTGTTAATACTCATGATCCCATTGAAAAAATAAGCAATCTTGATTTTGGTAATCCTTTATATCTTCATGCATCAGACACCAATAACGTATCCATCATAAATATTAAATTGACTGAACTGAAAATTATTCCATATGGGCTAGTTCAATGGAATTAGCACTTTTAGTGAAGAATAAAACTGGATTTATTGATAGAACTTGTGTTAAATCAACTAATAATCCCACTCTTGCTACTCAATGGGAAAGATGCAACTCTGTTGTTCTTTCTTGGATTCTTAACTCTATTAGTGAAGAACTTTATGTGGGGCAGTTTTTTTTTCAAAAATAGCGTCTGATGTGTGGGATGAATTAAAAGAAACATACAATAAAATAAATGGGTCAGTTATTTATGATCTACATAGACAAATTAACTCTACACATCAAAATGGTTCCTCCATTTCCGACTATTATCATAAACTAAACTGCATGTGGAAACAATATGACACTATAGTTAATCTTCCTAAATGCACATGCGCCGCTGCAAAAGAAATCACCAATTTTAATCAAAGAATTAAACTCATGCAGTTTTTAATGGGTCTTGATGACACCTACCAGCCACTAAGAACCCATATATTGTCTAAGGAACCCTTGCCTTCTGTCAAAAATGCTTTTGCATTAATCTCTAATGAGGAGTCTCATCGGGCCCTCAATCCTTCCGGGAAAACTCAGTCCACTGCCTTTGTTGCTAGAGGACCTGACTCGAAAAAAACCCAACTAAAAGAGAGCCTCTCAAGTGCTCTCACTTTAAACTCACTGGACACACTACTGACAAGTGTTATGAGCTTGTGGGTTATCCTCCTAACTATAATAAAAAGTATAATCTACAAAGAGCTCACCAATCAAAAACAAATCAAGATAAAACAAAGATGGCTAACTCTGTTCAAACTAGTTCTTTTCCCTTTACACCTGAACAGGTCAACAAAATCATGTCCTTGATTGTGAAACGCCTGAAAGCAACCATCCCAGCTCAAACATGTCAGGTAATCTTTTTTGCTCTATCGACCGGAACACTTTTTTATGCTTAAACAGTTTGAGAAACATAAATTTTTCTGATCATTGGATCATTGATTCTAGTGCCAACCAACACATGGTGGCATCCCACAAAGGCTTAATTAATTGCACGAATATTGCTGAATTAAATCTTACTATTTCTCATCCAAATGGAACAAAGGCCCATATTACAAAAATTGGGAACCTAAAACTTTCTGAACATGTTACACTTAAAGATGTGTTAGTTATCCCATAATACAATGCAAACTTACTCTCTGTTAATAAAATGGCAAAGGAAAACAAAGTATACAGCCTATTTACTGAATCCACATGTTATGTTCAGGACTTTCAGCACCAGAAACTCCTGATGACTGGTAAGGAGTTAGGAGGCTTATACTTTATCAACACCATGAACAAGGGTCAGTCTTTTTGTAATTCTACCTTTAACAACTCGGTCATGATCTCTGCTGAGTTGTGGCACAACAGGTTAGGACACCCATCTAATAAAGTGCTACATGTTTTAAAAGAAGCCTTACCTCTTAAAAATTGCAAACCAACATACCCATGTGAAGTATGTCATCAGGCCAAACAAACCAGGTCTGCTTTTAAACTGAGTGAACATAAATCTAAAGAATTAGGAGATCTAGTTCATATGGATCTATGGGGACCTTTCAAGGTAACAAGTAGAGAAGGTCATAAATATTTTTTAACTATCGTGGATGATTATTCTCGGGCGGTTTGGATATATCTTCTAAAATCAAAAGATGAAGTGCTTAGACACATCATTGGATTTTTCAAACTAATTGAAACACAATTTAAACAAAAAATCAAAGTGTGTCAAACTGATAACGGAACAGAATTTATCAACAAACAAACAGATATTTTTTTTGAACAAAATGGTGTAATACACCAAACCTCGTGTGCATACACACCTCAACAAAATGGAATTGTTGAACGAAAACACCGACACTTACTTAACACAGCAAGGTCTCTTATGTTTCAGGGCAATCTTCCTCTTAATATGTGAAATGAATGTGTATTAACAGCTACCTACCTAATTAATAGGACCCCTTCATCCATTCTAGCTGGTAAATCTCCATATGAGCTACTATTTAACACTAAACCTTCTTTTTTCCATCTTAGAAGTTTTGGGTGTCTTCGTTTTTGCACAAATTTAAACACATCAAATAAATTTGATTCAAAGTCAATCAAATGTGTTTTCATTGGATATTCGGTTGAAAAAAAGGGATATAAAATGTGGGACTTAGAACGAAAAATCTCATTTTTTTCCAGAGATGTAAAGTTTTACGAAGATGTTTTTCCACTTAAACAAAAAGGTTCAAGCTTTCTAGATGGACTAAATCTATTTGACACGGTTTTTGAAAAAACACGCAAAACAAAGCACCCGCACCCGATGATGAGATGAAGGTGTCAGATGATCAGGAGGGGCAAGGTATTGAGGTTCAGCAACTGGATACCTCGATATAGGCTGCCGATTCTGAATTAGGAGGTTTTGAGTGGCATGGCAATGAAATCGCAGCCGAGCAGTCCTACAGAAGTACACCTTCTAGCGCTGACTCTTACTCGGAACCCCTAGCTCAGAGTCAAGGTAATACCACTACACAGGCTACTAGGAGGGTAGAACCCAATGCATCCCCAAGGACTGAATCAAATGAATCTGAGGGTGAAATAAGGCCTAATCAACAAAACACAACAGCTCCTAGGAGATCTGCTGGAACATTTACACTTCCACGAAAATTTGACCAATAGGTTGTAGAAGGAAAGGTCAAATATGGAATTGAAAAGGTTGTCAACTACTCCAACCTATCACCCGTAAACCTTTGTTTTGTGTCAAATCTTAACAAAATTGTAGAACCAAAAAACTTCAAAGAAGCTTCAAAAGACCCAAACTGGGTAAATGCCATGAATCTTGAAATGGAAGCTTTACTTAAAAATAACACATGGGTTTTATCTGATCTTCCTAAAGACAGAAAACCCATTGGATGTAAATGGATCTACAAAATAAAATGTAAATCGAATGGGAGATTGAACGTTACAAAGCTAGACTCGTAGCAAAAGGCTACAGTCAAAGAGAAGGCCTAGACTTCGATGAGGCCTTCGCCCCTGTTGTAAAAATGGAAACCATAAGGTGCGTCCTTAGTGTCGTGGTTCAAAATAATTGGACCCTATGTCAATTAGATGTCAACAATGCCTTCCTATATGGCTCACTTAACGAGGAAGTATACATGACTCTTCCTGAAGGATACTATAATAAAGATGAAACCAAAGTATGCAAGCTCGTTAAATCTTTGTATGGGCTAAAACAAGCCTCTAGACAATGGAATGAGAAACTAACCACTACCTTAACCCAAATTGGGTTCAAACAAAGTAAAAATGACTACTCTTTGTTTGTAAAAACTGAAAATGACTATATTTGTGCATTGCTTGTTTATGTAGACGATATTATTCTAACAGGAAA
The DNA here is from genome assembly GCA_025506515.1 of Flaveria trinervia. NCBI lineage: Eukaryota > Viridiplantae > Streptophyta > Magnoliopsida > Asterales > Asteraceae > Flaveria > Flaveria trinervia. The sequence continues at coordinate 95,178,581 of CM046447.1, read as the reverse complement.
TAATCCATTTGATCTAAAAAAGGTTAAATCTAGTCTAATGTCAGAATTTATGGTAAAAGACCTCGGGGAGCTTAAATATTTTTTAGGCATTGAAGTGCTAAAATCCAATGAAGGCTTAGTCTTATCCCAAAGAAAATATTGTCGAGATCTCTTAAATGAGTTTGGGATGCTTGTGTCCAAACCAGTTAGCAATCCAATTGAACAAAACATAGTCGTGACCGATAAACAAAATTCTTATAAGGATGATTTTGAATTGTCTGATGTCACTGGCTATCAAAAGCTAATTGGAAAATTAATATACCTAACTCTAACCCGTCCCGACATATCATATACTGTTGGGTGCCTAAGCCAATTTATGCACAAACCTCTAAACTAACACCTCAAAGTTGCAATGAGATTGCTAAGGTACCTAAAGGAATCTCTGGGTAAAGGCTGTTTGTTTAGCAAAAGTAGCAGCCTAAATCTAACAGCTTATGCAAATTCCGACAGGGGGAAATGTTTAGCTACTCGAAGATGCATTTCAGGATATTGTGTGTACCTTGGAAACTCTCTTATATCATGGAAAAGCAAGAAACAATCAACTGTTTCTCGATCATCCACTGAGGCTGAATATAGAGCTATGGCTATGGCAGGGTGCGAGGTGATATGGCTAACAAAATTATTAGTAGATTTAAAGGTTGATTATCAACTTCCCACACCCTTATATTATGATAACAAGGCAGATGTTCATATATCTGCTAATTCGGTATTTCATGACCGGACGAAACATTTTGAAATTGATCTTCACTTTATTAGAGAAAAAGTCGTTGCTCGAATGCTTAAAGTAGAAAAAAATTCATACTATTGAGCAACCAGCCGACATTTTTACTAAAGGATTGGGAATCTCTCAACACAAGGTTTTAGGTAAAAAAAACTACAGCTTGTAGACCTTTTCACACCATCGAATTAAAGGGGCATGTTAAAATTAACTAATTCTATGGTTTGATTTATATTACTTTAGCAATTTATTCATATTAAATCTTTTAATATATTTTTATGGTTTTATTTTTGGCATGATATGAGCTGGTTACAACTAGAGGGACTGATTTGGAGAATTAAGGAAGGTATCGAGGATCGTAGCTGTATTTTGTTAATTTTTCTCGGGTATATAAAGACCCTTTTGGCTTAGGGTTAAAAAAGAACACGGGCTCTCTCATTCTCTCAATTGTTCTCCTTACCAACTTCATCTTGCTAATCAATTTTGCTTGCTTGCTGTTCTGCACCATATAAGTTGCAGACTCTCATCTGTCACCTTCACTTCATGAAGCTAAATCTCGCTTACTAGTGTAACATCATTCTACACTTTGTATTTTTGGTTCTAAATAGCTTGTATTAGTGAAGCTTTGTAATCAATTTGTCAAATAAAACCATGTTTTAATAAGACCTTATTTCGATATGATACCCCCAATGAAAGAAAAACTTAAAAAGTATTTTGAAGAAATACCTTCCGTTATTACATATGCCGTTGCTTTAAACCCTTGTTTAATTTGTCGGGGGTTGAAACTTTACTTGATAAAATTACTTTTAATTTGGATTTAGAATTTGGTAAACCAATATATAGTAAAACTTTAAAAGCTACTTTCAACAAACAATTACAACAAATGTATGATGTTTATTTATTAAAATACGGGGAAACATCACAAATCCATGATGCTTTAAGGCATGCGGAAAATATGGAATGTTCGAATGATCCAATGTTTGATTTATATAATACTTTAAGGGATGAATGTAATAAACGTCAACATGGTAACACTCCGAGTAGTGAACTCGGGAGGTATGGTCTTACAAACTTTTTATCGACCATGACTCCACATGAATTTAAAATTTTTGACTTGTTGGCTTGGTGGAAAGGTAAGGAAGATCAATTTCCCATCCTATCCACCATGGCCCGAGATTTACTAACTGTCCAAGCTTTGACGGTAGCTTCGGAATATGTTTTTTCTGTTAGTGGCAGGGTTATATCAATAAGACGAACTCGACTCACTCCATAAGCGGTTAAAATGTCAATTTGCTTGAAAGATTATTTGGATGCCACGTAAAGAGTACAAGACAAACGCTCACTTGAAGAAGAACTGGAATACGAAACAGAATTATACGAGGACGAGATAGAGAGCGGATTGACACCGGGAATGACTGATGATGAAGCGGCATATGATGACTACCTTCGTAACACTTTCGGTTCTAGTGGCGCGGAATAAACGTACAAGTATAATGCGAACGAAGAAACGACTATATTAAATGTTTAGTTTTAAAGATTTTTATTTACCCTTGTATGTTATTTAAATTTTATAAATGTTTTATATATTGTTTAAATGTTTAAATTGTTTAATGTTTTAAATGTTATAAATTGTTAAAATATTTAAATTGTTTATAAATGTTATAAATTGTTTAAATGTTTAAATTGTTTATAATGTTATAAATTGTTTAAATGCTTAAATTGTATATAAATGTTATAAATAGTGTGTATATATATACATATTAATATATGTTTATAAATGTTTTAAATGTTTAAATTGTTTAAATGTTTTATATGTTTATAAATTTTATAATTGTTTAAATTATATAATTGTTTTATGTTTTAATTAAAAGTTTAAAATTTTATTTGAATATAACAAAAATCCAAATTTTCAAAAAAAAACGGTTTGGGCCGAACCGGTTCCAAACCGACCCAAACCGGTTTGATAGGGTTAGGTTTTTATCGTTTGAAACCGGTTTGAACCCGAACCGATTTGGGGCCAAACGGTTTTGACCAAACCGTTTTCGGTTTAGAACCCGAACCGGTTTGGGCCCCGAACCGGTTTGTACATCTCTAATAGGAGTTTCTTCCTTTGTGTCTACAACACTCCCTCCAAAATAACACCATGATGTAAACGAGAGGAGTCCTTGATGAGTGTGCTTAAACACTAATGATGTTTAGCTATATGTTTAGACTACATGTACACGTTGTGCAACATATTATTAAACATATTATTAACAATATAATTTCATCATCAAACTTACCACTAATTTATTCATGATCATCATATTCATATATATGCATGTGTATCGATAAAAATGTATAAGAAAACACGATCTGTTGGTAGTGTGACATTCATCTATGCAACAACATTTTTGTTACGATGCCTTGTCATTCATTTCTGCATTATTAACGCGTAAAACTAATTAACCTCTTAAAAAACATATAATATAGTCAATTGTGTATTTGTGTAAGAATCACTAATACCTAATGTAGAAAAAACAGATTTCCTAATATAAAGATCACGACACAATTATCCAAGATTAGAATATGTTTCCCTAGATCTAGCACACATAAAATTAATCTAAGAATAATTAGAGACAGAATGGACACACTTCCATGAGAAATTGACCTGGAAGATGCTTGCTTCACACTTGCTCATACATGTGATTTCTTCCAGCTTTTAATTTATTTATTTATTTTTAATTTCTATTTTTTTTCCTTTATCAACGTGACATAAAACTTATTAAAAAAATTAATTAAAGAAGGTATTAAAACGCACCTTTAATGACAAGAGCTACTAGAGTCTAGAGGCACTACATTAAGCTTGTACTTTTATGATTTAAAGTGACTACGTTATATCTATTTGTTTTTATGTTACATAAATTGGGAAATTTTGATACGCTAAATAGCTTTACACATTAGACATACAAATATATACAGGAATTAAGAAAAAAAAGGAATTTAAAACTCTCATTCCAAATCTATTTAATATTAGAATACTCAACCTAACCAGAGACATGATCACTGGTTATCATGCCAATTTTCAGCAGTATCCTAATTAATATACTAATCATTTCATAAAATATTTTGATATATTATAATTTTAATTAGGTTGCTGCAATTACAAATACCAATTAATATAACATACATATGATCTATTAAATTAATCTTATCAAAGATGATATTTTAATAATTAAGAAAACTTGCTAGCCACTCCACTAGGATCAACCAATGCAAATCAAAAGTGACCATAATTCACTTCAACAATATTGTACAAAAATGAGGAAAAACAATACACATTTCTATTTCACAAATAAATAAATTTAGGTTTCTAGTAGTATAATAAACTAATAATAATATTATTTTGGCATGAAAACACGTCTAACTATAGCTCCACAAATGATCTTCCGGCCAGAATTCATTGTTACCGGTGACAAATCCGGCGATCTTCTCCGGCAATGTGTAGAAAATCCGGTATCCAAGGTCCATGTAAAGATCCGGCAAATCGAGAAACGGGTCATCTGTTATATCGCTTTGAGGTGAAGATGAAGAACATGGAAGCTGATCAATTCGGGTCGGGTCGGATTCATCTTTGTTGGAATTAAGGTTTAGAAGGACCAAAGTGGCAGCCTTAAGTGCAGCGGCTTGGATGTCTCGAGGCGAATTGGAGGCTGGTTTGGGAAGCCGGTGAGCGAGTTCTGGGAAGTTGAGGATAGCTGAGTGGCCTTTGATCGCGATGGCGGCTACATCATGGGCTCTAGCCGCCATCTCTGGGGTATCAAAAGTCCCGAGCCAAATTCTTGATTTTTTCTTTGGCTCACGGATTTCTGATACCCATTTTCCCCAGCTACGCCTGCGTACCCCGCGGTACACAGGGTGGTGTTCTGTTTTATTAGTACTGGTTTTCTTTGTCTTTTTGCTTACTTCATTGCTCAGTTCTCCATCATTGCGCCGTTTGGTGACCGTGTCGGTGTCGGTGGCGGTGGCGGTGGCGGTTGCGGTGGTTGTGGTGGCGTGATTCATATTATATATGGTAGATGGAGTGGTGGTAGTAGGTGAGCATGGAAGTGTTGTCTTGTAGAAGAATATGAGAAGTTGTTCTTATATATAACCTTTCTTTCTCTTGTCTTCTTTTTCTTTTTCTTTTTCTTTTTCTTTTTCTTTTTCAATCCTTTCTTAATCATATCATTGATAAATTTTAGTATTCTAGTATTTTAGGTCAATTTTTAATTGATTTATTAATAATTATCATCTATTAAAAGACTTGTTTGATCATAAGTTATCAAATTAATAATCTGATTTGTTAGCCTATGAACAATTGATAATTATTTAAGTGACTTTTGGGATTTTATTCGACAATAATCTTTTTAATTTTAGTACCATCTGATCTTATAACTTTTTTTAGAATTTAAACTCACATCACAATTTACAAGTCAGAATAATCAGTGTTACTAAACTACAAAATCATATGCAAATAGTTTTAGATGGTTTGGACAAACTTTATTTTAAGGTACTTATTAGAAGTATTAATTTTTGTTATGATTCTTGTATTGAACTGTGTGTTGTAGATGATGCATAAAATAAACAAATTAATGTTAAAACTAATTCATGAACTTACATGTTAAAAGTAAGAAAAAAATATATGAATTTCATTTAACATTCAAAACTCATAATAATAAACAAAATCGTCACAAACCCTTAAACTATGGTGTGGCGAGACCGTTTATAATATTTTGAACTTTATATAAAAATAAAAACTTGTGAAAAAATTTTCACTGGAACTTCAATAAAAATAACCACGTCACAATCGAAAAAACCAAGCAGTTAAATGTATTAAGGTTAATAAAAATAAGCATTTACAAATTCATATTTTCTATGAAGTACAACTTTATTTTTAAATGAAAAACGTAAATATCAATAATTACGGCACAGTGTTATTTTTGGAATTTTACAAAATAGTATCATTTAAAATTTATAAGAGAAAAAAGCAAAGAAAAAACTATGAGTATGTAAAAAACATATAAGTAAGTGTATCGTATGAAATATGTATATAATAAAACTTAAACTTACGAAGGTCATATGTAACTTTTCAGGGGTATTAATGTATATTTATAAAAAAAGCACAATAAAAGGTCTGCAAAACAAATTGTACACTATGCATGAAAACTTTGCAATATACAATTTTAGGTACATATAATTACTCATTTATAAATAATTAAATTACAAAACAATTTCTATTTTTTTCTTAAGTATTATCATTGCCAAAAAAAGAACATTCATAGGATACGTACCAATAAGTAGTTATCCTAAACTCAATTTAAAACATATCAAATAAGTTTTGCGAGTGAACAATTAATTAGAAAGAATACCGTATATTTTTTTATCTAGTTAAAAATAAAACTTAATAATAAAGTTATGAAAGACAAGTAAACAATGTAATTATAATCAACATAATTTCCCGTCAATAAGCAAAACCAACACCAATTAAAGCTTGATAAGTAATAAGAATATGTCACGTGGTTGATTATAATAAATCTTAACGTCATTATTCTTTAGTTTATAATACATACAAATATACATTATATTATAATTGGTAGTTTAAGACTGAAAATGAGGCACGATTAATATATGCAAAAAGAATTGGATGGAATAAAGGGATATAAAAGAAAAGGCTTAATATAATGATTATTAAGGGCAACTCCTTTAGAGTTTTTTTTTTCTAAATAATAAAACTAGTGCTTTAACTCTATGCATATGATAAACACTCACCTACGCAACTTTATAAATCGACACCACTAATATATGTCTCGTACGTATAAAGTTATACGAGACGTATATGTCGACGACATTGAAATTCAAAGATTGTCAGAGGACTATACGTTTCATATAACCTCATTCGGCATGCCGGTCCATATAGCCTATATGATGCGTATAACAAAGTTCGACATAAAAAACAAAAAAATTATGAGGGTTGTCAGAGATGTTATACGTCCTATATAGTGTTATAAGATTCTTTATACAATGCATATGAGCCATACGACTCATATAAGTCTGGAGGGTTGTTGATTTATATTGAGAGGGTGTCTAAATATTAAAACACCCTAAAACTATCCATTCTATATTTTTATTCGGTGCATCTTTCACTAAACGTAATGCATGAGTAATATTTTCATCTCCAATCTAATAGACAAAGTAGTGTCGCGTACAATAAAAAAGTTTATGTTTTACAATTCTGTAAATTGCACGTATGATTTATTTATTCAATAAAATCCAAGAATTATTGCTAAAAAGGTAATATTTGCTTTTTTAATTACTAAAAGACAGAGTTTATCGATTTGATGATTCTAAAAAGTTAAGATGAAGATTTATAGGGGAGCGAATGCTAAATTACTAGTAGCGAACCCCAATAAATATTATACGTTCTCCTTTAATTCTTATTTATTTACCTAAAAATGGCCTGGCTTACGTTCGAAGATTCATTTGTCAAAAATCAACTTTCTTTTTACAAAAAAATGTGTAGTCCATTTTTTTAATTCCCATGTTTAACTTGCTCATTTAGTTTTCCTCAATTTATATATGGTAGGTTCATGTAAAAAAATTAGGGACAAGTATATATTTTAGACGAGAGAGAAAGCTTTAGATAATTAAAATTTATAATTATGCATAAAATTATGTAACATGTGTACATAATTATGCCTCGTAAAAATTATGTAACGTGTGTACAGTAAATGTATAGTAATATTTTACTCAAATCAAAGAGAGAAAAATACTCGATTTGAGTTTCATTTTTAAACAAAATTACACGATCATTTTTTTCTTTTTGTAGTACGTGGAGATAATCACACGTAATGACAGGGGACTTTATTATCAGAGGCTATTATGGTATATTTTCTTATAACGAATCATCAATTTTTTTTAATTCTAAACAAAATGGTAAAACTAGATAAATAGTTGAAAATGATGGATCTTCTTTTATCGTTCATTGATTGCCTTGGTCAAGGGTCTACGTCATTTCTTAAGAAAAACACGTTTTTTATTGATAATCTATAACTTATAATAAAAGACTAACTATAGGTATACGTAGCATTGTTCTAGCACGTCCACCTAAACACCACACATGATTGCCACGTGTCGTTACATCCTTTAATCTCGAGTTATTATAAATTTGGAAACTATTAACTAATATCAATTACATATTAACTCATATCAATTACTATATTACTATAAATATTATATTAATGATCAATTATCACTTTTAATTTGTTTGATATTTTTTACAAGAAATTATTATTTATGTTAACAAATAATTATTAAGTTATTAATTTTAATATTACCATTAACAAATTTTGTTTATTAAAATAAAAGTTTCTGTCATATTTTCTTTTGAAATAATATTTTTCTTTTAATTATTTTTAAAATTCATGACATTATTCATACTTTTGATGTTGTTTGTTTTTTTAACAACATTTCATTGCTATAACTTTTACTCATCTTTTATAACTTTAAATATTATTACATAAATATGAGTTTACATCTTTATGAACAAGTAGTTTTAATTTTAATTGTTTTTGTCTTAGTTACGATCATCGTTACATACTTTTTTAGATTTTATCAATTTATTTATTAGTTAATATTTTTTTATTTTTGTGTTTAATTGTTCTATATTTATTTATTTCTATTGTGGAACATCGTAATTTTTTGATATCACTATATAAAAAAGATTCTTATTCTAATTTGTCTTTTCAATATAATATATATATTTATCATATTACATATTATTGTAATTTATTTACTCATGTGTCATTTTAAATATTAGTCAACTCGTGTAATACACGGGTCACTAACGTAGTATAACTATATACACATATGCATATATACACGTGTGGATTATGTATAGGGATTGATTATATTAGGAAGGATGATAAATAAAGGATGAGAGATGAAGAGAACATGTATCGTATATGTTATTGATTTTAAAGATAAATCTTACGCATACAAAATACAACACAATTATATAATTTACTGTTCGCTTTCTCAATTATAACTATATTGGTTTATTATTATAGTAAAAATTGTGTTGGTTTACCATTAATAAACATATTTAGTTATATAAGTATATATATAATTATGCAACTTACGTAGCATATTACGTAGCATACCAGCATTCTATATATAATTACACGAGTTAGACATAATTTTTATAAAGTATATATAAATTAAAAAATATATTTATGTTGAATTTTAGTTCCACGTGAAACAAAATTACATTAATTACTAAGTTTTTCTTTTTACTGTAGAGGTCGTTGCACGTAACGACAAATAATGACTTTATTATTAGAAACTATTATGGTCTAATTTTTTTCCTTTTGAAAATGAGACATGCAGGTAGTTATTTGATTTTAATAAAATGTAACACTTAGATGTGTAAGGTTTTGATTTCGGAAACCTCACAGTTGGTTATTCATTACACATAAAACATTATAATTACATTTGTCTTACGAAAACATTGCAGCGGAAACATAAATAAAATATAACTTTTCATATCATTACAAATGTTTTTGCAAGTAATACAAGCGTTCATTTCAAAATATTATTCGTTCGCATTACAATGCAAAAACATTAATAAAAGAATGTCATCCAAAAGAGCTGAGTAGCCGCCTCGTGTCATTCCCAGCAACGTTACCTGCCAACTGAAAATGTATAAAAGTCAGCGTTGCTGAGTGAGTTCTAGTTTTATAAATAAAACATATTTTTCTTTCGAAAACTGTTCTTTACTTTCTTTCAAAATCATACTATACTTTATATTCATCCGTGATCATACGTCATACGTACATACAGATAATATCATCATTATCTTCTTTAATCTTTCATGCTTTACTTTCCTTTCTGACAACCATAAACCCTTCTCTTCTGTTCATGGTACTGGACTTAGGCGTATCATAGACCTTCTATAACGGTGCATCTCACCTCGTGGTTACAGTACCTAGGGTAAGATTTAGGTTACTATGCAATACCTTTCTGTTCGTGGTTCTGGACCTAGGCCTATCATAGACCTTCTATAACGGTGCATCGCACCTCGTGATCATAGTGCCTAAGGTAAGATTTAGGTTTACTATGCAATACCTTTCTGTTCGTGGTTCTGGACCTATGCCTATCATAGACTTTCTATAACGGTGCATCGCACCTCGTGGTCATAGTACCTAAGGTATGCAGCAATAGTCCTACGCACATGGTCAATCATAAAGAAAGACCCCGATATACATGTCATGCTTGCAAGATTATCACTACTTTCATTACTCATTAATGCATACATTCTTACTTCATGTTCCTTTTTCCTTTATCTTTCACTTTACGTTACATAATACTTCATTTATTCATTAACATGACACGTAAAGTCATGGGAAAGATAAACGTACATCATCATAAGGAACATAAACATATCATTCATACATCATCAAGCCGGGCATCATACACACATAACATACATCATGTATAACCATGCAACATCATCATCAATCACATAACATAACATGCCCATCATACCATCTATGACCTTAAAAATAAGCTTACATAGCCCCCGGAAATCTCCCAGATCAAAGCCTACATTACACTTTTTCCCCAAAAATCATAAAAACATTCTAAGTCCTTAGACGCATGGAAACTATGGAGGCGCATGGGAAACACTTAGGCGCATGGGCAACTTTCAGGCGCATGAGCAACTTTCAGGCGCATGGGCAACTTTCAGGTGCATGAGCAACTTTCAGGCGCATGGGCAACTTTCAGGCGCATGAGCAACTTTCAGGCGCATGGGCAACTTTCAGGCGCATGGGCACTATGCAGGCGCATGAGTGCTTAGGCGCATGGGGAATCCTGGACGTCTGGACACTTAGTCAATTCCAGCCCAATTCTAGACGTATGGGCACTATTCAGGCGCATGAACCACTTGGGCGCATGGCCCTACACTTAGTCATCCGACTAATATTTCTAGGCGCATGAGCCACTATTCAGGCGCATGGGCTATACTTAAACAATTCTAAGGTAATCTTAGGCGCATGGGCTACTGTTTAGGCACATGGATTACACTTAATCTTTCTAAGGCATTTTCAGGCGCATGAGCCTTATCTAGGCGCATAGACCCTCTGTTCAACATGTTTCCAGTATGTTTTCAACCCAATCATCGAACCCATCTGTTCTAAGCTTAATATGGCTATTCTAAACATGAACAACCTATAAGCATTCAAGAATCAACATCCAATCATGCACATCACATACGGGTAAACATACATAAGGTTTGAAAATCGTTTTAATACATTTTCAGCCCCAAGATAGTTTAAAACAAGTAAAAACCGGGGTCTAGAACTCACCTGGTGCAACTTGGGTATTTCTTTCTTTCTAACCCGCTTGCAATGAGTTCAAACACCTAAAAACAACACCACACACACACACACCCGAGCACATACACAACACATAAGCACATGAACACATAACCAGAATAAAACCCGTCATAAACACATAAAAACCACGAATTCTTACATTGAATTCGTTCACTTCTTCTTCTTCTACAAGCCGAGAGTTTTCCCCTGCTATCTCTCTAAAACCGAAGAAATGTTGATGTGAGGTGAGGGTGGGCGGCCATGCCCACCTTTACACCAACTTTTTCAAAGTTTTGTCCTTTTGGACACTTTTAGTCCCTCCACTTGGACTTTATTGATTTTCTTTCTTTTTATTCTTCATTTCTTGTCTTTTTAAATAACCGAGTGTTACATGATGAATGTTGATGTCTTAAAGTAGACAATTAGAGTGGTAACAAAGCATTGTTTTGAAAACCGGACTGGATCCGCTCGATCAAAAATCGAAGAGGAGACCGATATGAGCATCACTAAATCATTTTGTAGTCAGCGGACCAGTTGGTTCAGACCAGTTCGATGGTAAAATAATTTATTAGATAATTCATAAAATTATATTTATTAGTTATATTCTATTAAATAGTTTTCTTGTAGTTGATTATTTTTGTTGTTGGTAAAATCCAATTCACCATCTCAAAATTTCAATATCTAATCCAAATAAATTCGATCGCACTTAAGGCCCTCGACAATCGTCTCGTTTTTCTTGTTTTTCCTCTTGTGATATATTAACGTCACATCAATATTTCCTATTTCCCCAGTTCTTTTCGTTTTACATGTGTCATCCTAATTTTTCTCCATTTTTCTATTTGTTCCAAATTAAATTTTTTTCCGAAATTTTGAAAGGAGAGGAGTCGATGGATCCCGGTGAAAATTCACCAGGTAGAGTCTAAAAAAGATCCCTCCGGTCCGGGACGTTGTGTTCCCACCCAAGGTCAGTTTTTCCAGAGCAATCACTGGTCCATACCGTGTCCCCTAAAAACACTAATATTTGTATCGTAAAAATGAGACAACATAACATTAATTAATTTGGAAAGAAATAGATAGAATAAGGAATAAAGCTTAACATAAAATGATCATGAAGGACAACACCTTTAGAAATGTTACAAAAAGAAAATAAAACTAGTGCTTCAACTATTTGCACGTTAAACAATAAAAATCATACGTTTCCTTTCAATTTGGCCCTCAAAAAGGCTTGGCTTATTTGTGAAGACTCATTTGCCAAAATCAACATCTTTCTTTTTACAAAGACTTGTGTAGTCCATTTCTATAATTCCCACGCTTAACTTGCTTCTTTAGTTACTTTTCCTAGAATATATATATATATATATATATATATATATATATTATATATATATATATTATATATATATATATATATATATATATATATATAATATATATATATATATATATGGTATGTTAGGTTCTTGTAAAAAGTTAAAATATTTGAAATTTTAATTATAGATAATCATTAATTAATAAATAGCTATTATAGCATTTATAATTAAAAGGAGAAAGAAACTGAAAAATCAATTATTAGATGACCTAAAATGGTGACAAATGTCCGGATTTATTTGTATACTAGCTTTAGTAAACCCGTGTATTACACGGTTGAATAAATAAAATATTAATATAATAAATATATTAATTATTAAATAATATTTTAAGATATAATATGATTGAAATTACGTATCAGAAATGACTATAAATAATAAAATAGTGATATCAACTTTTTAAAATTTTATTTTAAAATTTTTTCAAAACGATAAATATTTTATTCTAAAACAAACCGTATAAAATATCATTTTTAAAAACTTTCTTACTACAACTCCCAATTTTGATTATTTTTTGTTTTAAAAAATTGACTAATTAAAAATATCAATTTATTTAAAAATAACCTATAAATATATTTCTTTCTTAATTTAATATATATTAAAATATATTAAAATAATATTATTAGTAATTAATTAATTATTTAATAGGAGAGAGAGGCGGAAAAAAGTTAGTGAGAATGATTATAGTGTTGACATGTGTCATCCTTATTTACCTTTTTATTAGAGTAGTAAGATATTAGTATACAGATTAGTAAAGTAATGTTAGTGGGTGTGTCTAAATTTTTATTTTTTTATTCTATTAGCTCTCTATTAACATTTAAATAGTTCATGGGATAATAACAAAAAAATGTGTTGGTGGAGATGATTTACATACATACTTTCGAGACAACACACCTGATTTCTATCCCCTCTCCATTAGGCTGATTGAAATTAACTGAATCTTAATGATAAGATATAAGATGAATAAAAGGCAATTAACACAGATTTGTATTGAAGAAGAAGAAGATGGGAAATAAAAAGAGAATTCAAGATGAGAAGACTAGACATTCATACATATAATTCATTTATAACCTAAACATATTTCTTCACTTTTATCCTGCAAATCCTTCATGATTTGGTGGGCTTCACTAACTTTCGAATTGGGCTACATGATTGGATTCATTGTGGTGGACTGGTGGTGTTGATATCCGTTGGGCTTAGGTCCACAGTGTTCATAACACTGAGTTTCTATTCCCGTCTTTTGTTCTTTTTTTTCTTTTTCTTTTTAATTTTAAACATTGTTCTTTATTTCCTTTTGGTTTTTAATTCTTTTCATTTTTTACGAACATTCCGTTCCTTTTAACAGTTTATTTGGTGTTGCGACGTATATATTTTTGTCACTGTTTAGCCATTATCTATTTTAACAGTTTCATTTCTTTATATTATATTACCTTTCATATGATGAGCTAAAATGATTAAAAGATGAACAAGAATCAATCTATTCGGAATAAATTATTCAATCAAGAAATTTTATTAATGTGAATGGTGATAACTACTAATCTCATTAACTAAGCCTTTATACAATGGTAGTTACAATTCAACAACCAATTTCTAATATCTACCCTTACAAACAAAACAATTACATTATTGACCCTTAGAAGTCAACATGATTGACAATTTTAAACTCAAACAATACACTACTAAATTGGAATTAATCCAACATTCTCCCCTCTTAATTCCAATTTTTTCTGATAAATCTTCAACACCCAACATTTTCCTCATCTCAGCAAACTTCATATGTGGTAGCGGCTTAGTAAAAATGTCTCCCTTTTGCAAACTTCCACAAACAAATTTTACTTGAATTTTGTGTTTCTCAATACACTCTCTAATAAAATAGTATTTGGGCTCAATATGTTTTGACCTGCCATGAAATATTGAATCTTTCATTAACACCAAAGCTGACCTGTTATCCACTTTTAATACAACCGTTTGTTGCACTTGACCCAGTAACTCATTGATTAGGCCTTGCAACCAAATGGCTTGACAAGCTGCTGTTGTTGCAGCCATAAACTCAGCTTCACAAAATGCAACTATTTGTTGCTTCTAAGAGCTCCAAGAAACAACACTATTATTATAAAAGAACACATTCCAGATGTACATCTTCCATCACCATCCCCTGCAGCATAATTGCTATTATTGTATCCAATAAGATCATCAACTTTGAGCCTACCATACATAATTCCATAATGCAAAGTGCCCTTTACATATCTGATCACATGTTTGACAGCCTTCATATGCTCTTGCTTAGGACTTTGCATAAACCTACTCAAATAACCAACTACATACATCAAATCTGGTCTAGTGTGTGTTAGGTACTTTAAGGATCCAATTAACTTTCTATACTCAATCATATTTGTCTCTACACTTGTGCTTAATGACCCCAACTTCACTCCCGGTTCCATGGGAATCTTAGTGTCATTGCATTCTTCCAGACCAGCAATACTTAGAATCTTTCAAGCATATTTTGACTGCTTTACAAACATGCCCTCCTTTCTTTGACTTACCTCAATACCCAAGTAGTAACTACGAATACCAAGATCAGTCATTTCAAACTTATCTTTCATTTCTGTTTAAACATTTCAACTTCATTCAGATCACTTCCAGCCACTATCATATCATCAACATAGACACCAACTATAAGTTTAGCACTCCCACTGGTTCTCATATAAACTGCAGCCTCTTTTTAACATCTGCTAAATTTCAGATCTCTTATTGCATCATCAAAACATTTGTTCCAAGTCCTTGGCGTCTGTTTTAGCTCGTATAGAGACTTATGCAACTGATAAACCTTTTGTTCAGCTCCCTTTACCTCATAACCTTGAGGTTGACTTACATATACATCCTCTTTCAATATGCCATTTAGGAATGCTGCCTTGACATCCAAGTGATGCTTTGATACCAATTGATGAGCTGTTTTAGTTGCAATTGCACTGAGTCTTCCTGCAAAGTCATCAATACTTTCTCCTTCTTTCATGGTGAGTCTTTCAAACTCATTTCTCAAGGAGGCCATTCTTGACCCTGTCAATGCCCACAAACCTTGTTTTCATAGCATCCCATACTTCTTTGGCCGTTTTCATGCTTGCTACTTGCATGATCATATCTTCAGGCATTGCTTGATACAGGTAAGAAATTGCTTGGTTGTTCTTCTTTGGATCGATAGGAGTTTTAGCGATTGGTTCGACCGCCTCCCACAGACCATGTACATTGAATATGGCCTTCAATTTGATTGCCCAGATTGAGTAGGTTGTCGCTGTGAGGGTGGGGCACTGAAGTGGTATGGTTGCTTCTTTGATTGTGACGAATTGATTGTTGTTTGACGAGGTGCTAGCGGACGAATTGGTTTTCTCTACGATCGCCATCTCTGTTTTCTTTCTTTGATACGCAGTGTCTGTCACACCCCAACCTTGACGGCGGAAACGTCGAGATGTGAGGGTTACGATTGTTCACAGCCACATAACGCTATTTATTAATTCCAAATATATTATTCATAAGTTTCATTAGTAACATTACAAGCAAAAGTTTCAACAAAGAATACATCATGTACAAATGCTACAAATAACATGATCATCCATTTTATCTCTAGGTCCAATCCTAGATGTAATAAGCTTCAAAGAGTATGACACAAACTTGAGGTATACCTGAAACATGTTAAAAATAAAAGGTCAACATAAAAAATGTTGGTGGGCATTCCATAGTTTTCAATACATAAGTATATAAAAGATGGCAATTCAAGTCATAAGTTAGTGAATAAAGTGATTAGGGATGTTATGAACAATGCAACAATCAAACCTCGACAAAGTTTTACAAGTTTCAAACGTTTACAAGATTATACGATCAGCTAAGTGTACTTGGATCAACCAAAGCAGGCTTGTCTGGCCCATAGATCTATGACTTCGCTGGGCTAGCAATAGTTAATGATTGTACATATAACGCCATAACATGGTAACCACAAGAGTTCAACTAACCACAATTTTGCATAATGAATTGCCATGAAGATTACAAGTCTCAAATAAGTTTACAAGTGCAATGATAATAAGTTAACATGTTTCACCCCAAAGTGTGAAAATAAGAAAAATGGGTATGGAAATGCTCACTTGATCAAATAAGTATAGAATGACGATTAAATAAGAAATGTAATAAGCAGTGATCCAATGTAGTTCTTCACAAGGCACCTAAAATTATATATATATTTACAAGGTTAAAGTTTAATAATAAATTTGATGTTTTAACGAGCACTAGGGTTTTAAGTGGAATTTGGGATGTGAATAATTAGATCCAACTAACAAGGTAAATTTGATTACGTTTTAGAGTCAATATACTATTTGATCATTTTAGTACTAAGAAATAAAAGATAATTATTTGTAACAAGTCTAAATATAGTTAAGCAAACTTTTATAATAACTCCCATTTTAAACAATAATATATACTTGTTATTTGAACAAACAATGACTTAGTGAGTTATAACGGTATTTACTGTCTATTTTATAATTTTTTATATATTATTTGAGCAAAAACTATTCAGTAAATTAAAATAATATTTTAAGTTTAACTTATAAGAAATAATTTAGATATATTATTTGAACAAATAATAATTTAATAAGTTAAACAATATTTAAAATCTATTTTATAAGAAATTGAACTAATTATATCATTTGTTTAAAATAATTAATAATAGTATTAAAGTATTAAAAGAAATAAATTTCTAGAAAATTAGTTAGATGATTTTAAAAATATTTAAAGTTTTTAAATGAATTTAGTATATTTGCTAGAAATTTTCTAGAAATTATTTTGGGCTGAAACCCCAAAAAAATAAGATGGTGGTGCCCGGGTTCGAACCGGGGACCTCATGTGTGTGGGGCAAGCATCTTAACCAGTGAACCAGGGCCTTGGTCGTGCAAGATTTCAGTTTCGAAATGCTATAAACACAACCACCCAGAAAACCCCCAATCCTAAGAACCCTAGAATGTTCTTGGATTAAATTGAACCCCGATTCGATCCTGGTAACGAATAATTTCATGGGGCTTTTGTTCCTCATGTTAAGAAGAATGTATCCATGCGTTTAATTACCTGGATTCGAGCAATTTCGATAGAGATGAGCATAAGAACAGTTCGCGATTGACTTTGGTCCAACCATGAGCAATTGCAAATGATAATCAAATTAAACTCGTTCGTAGTTTCAGAGGGTTGTGTTCTTCGAAAACCCTCAATCAATTGCGTTTCTAAGTGTGCAAAAGGTGGGGTTCGACTCAGTTGCAGATCGCGATGGAGATGGAACTTCTTCGGGATGTTTGATTATGGTTCAGGTGAAATTATGTTGTGTAGAAGTTTAGTTACAGTTGAACGATCATGTAGGTGTGATTAATTGGATTATTATTGTGTGTTAATACCTAAACGGCTATGTGATTAAGATCATCGGTTATGTGATGGTTTAAGATGTAACCGGTGCTTTAATCACAGTTATTACATGCATACCAGTTCGAAATGAGTACACGAACGGATTGGAAACGGTTTAGAGATTAAATCGATTGAAAAATTGGGAGTTTTGGGGGTGACCGGACGGCCGGAATCTGGCCGAAAGTGGCCGCCGGAATCACGGGGAGCGAGAGAGAGAAAGGTTTTGGGTTTTGAAATTGTACAACTTTAGTCCATGTGGTTTAAACCTTTGTTATTTTATGCCAAAACATTTATTTTAAAGTTTCAAGATTAACAAATTAACCCCTTAACTTTTAAGTTTTAATTTTTTTTTTAAGTTTTATAATTTTTATAAATTATTATTATCATGATTATTATTATATTACTCTTATGATTATTATTATTGATATTATTAATAGCATTATTATAATTATTATCTTGATTATTATTATTATTATGATTATTAGTGTTATTGTAATATAATAGTTATATTATCAAAACTTTTTAAAATTTAATGACGAACCAACAAGTAAACGTATATAGCCCGCAAATTTCATAAAAGACACAACTAGTCCTTATAATAATTTAACAAAGTTAACTTCTTAAATTAACGAAAATACATGATGTTACAGTGTCGAATCTCTTATTTGAATCTAGTCCTTTGGATTTCCTCAGTAGTCTTTGATTCGATCCTTTGAATCAAACCTTCCGATCGATGCTTTTCTTGATTTCTTCGATAGATTGTTTCGATTTCAACATAGTTCAATCCTTCGAACTTGCATTGAAGAATCAATTCATCTTCACCGTAGCTTTGATACCAATTGATGAGCTAAAATGATTCAAAGATGAACAAGAATCAATCTATTCAGAAAAACTTATTCAATCAAGAAATTTTGTTAATGTGAATGGTGATACCTACTAATCTCACCAACTAAGCCTTTATACAATCGGTACTTACAATTCAACAACCATTTCTAATATCTACCCTTACAAACAAAACAATGACCTTTAGAAGTCAACATGATTGACAATTTTAAACTTAAACAATACACTACTATATTGGAATTAATCCAACACCCTATACTATCAACTCTCTCTTAGACAACCGATGATAGCATCTTATCAAAAATTGCAGATCTGCGCAAAAAGGCCGCGCTAGGGTTTCATTGGGGGAGAATAGATGCAAAGAGATATTATGAGTTGTTGTTTTTTCAGGTTATACCAGCCGCGACACAACCACCGCAACCCTTAGGGATCGAAAACCTCCACCGCGACACAACCACCGCAAACATATGTGGCCAAACAACCAACAAAAGAATCTAATTGTTTCTCACCTTCCTTTTTTCATATGTAGGGTAATAAAGCAACATACGACCCAATTTAGTAAACCAACCAAACACGTATACAAGTATACAACTAGTCAAACCCGGTGCAAAACTAGCCCAACTAAGATAACAATCCAAAAGTCCAAATCAATCCTATACACCTATTTTTCTTTAAGCAATACCCTTTGATTTTAATAATCAAGACTCTTAAGTTTACTCTTAATCAGTATTGAAGCTAGATGGTCTCCAAAGAAATTTTCATCCTTAATATCGGACTACCAACCCAAGTGGAAAATAGGACAAATTGACAAAAAGAGGAGCATGAAATCAAAATTGGGTCGGTCGTGGATGCGTATGCAATTTCTTACATGCATAATACAAATCTTGATTTAAGATATCCCTCAAACTTCCATGTATCCTCTTTTTAAACTTGTGTTATTGTCTAATGAAACTCCGTCTTCTTCAAGGTAATCAAAATTCAGATGTTCTGCATTAGACAATAACACAAGTTTTAGAATCATCACAAGCCGCAAAGCGCAAACAACTATGTATAATTATATCTTTTGCGGCTTTTATTTGATCTCTAGTCACTACTCGAATGCCTTTGAACACTCGACCGCTTCTTGAAAGAACATCGTTTTTTAGTCAACAAACTTTTTAACGGTTGTAGTAGTAGCCAAGAATTGTTTTCTTGGTTGAAAGCTTCCTCACAAGTGCTTTTTCTTCAAAGGCTTCGTCTAAGTTATTTGTCTTTGACACCAGCTGACTTATCTTAGTCACGATGTTATCTATTGTATTAGTATCTTTCATCTTAAGTTATTTAAACTCAGATTAAGTGTTTTAAATTGATACCTCAACCTGCTGAACCTCTCGATGCTTATGTAGAGCATCACATATCTTTTTGGTGGTGGTGAAATGCACTGCTTTCATCACCAATTCTTTTGGCATTGCTTGATATAGGTATGCAATCACCATGCTATATTTCTTAGCATTGACTTGAGTTCCTTTCAGTGGCTAAACAGGCCGTGTACAATGAATATGGTTCTGACCATTACAATTTAGATTGTATAGTTAATTCAGATTGTGTAGTTTTATGTCAATGAGAATCGAATATTGTGACATGAATGATCCAGTTTCTTTTGTGTTCACATATTGATTTTCAATGTTCCCAGTGTTTGTCATTGTTGAGGTTTTCTTTCTTCTGTTGCTATTGTTGCGTTGTTGCGTTCTGGTTTGACGCAGTTCTCCTAACTGGAAATTGAGTCCTTCAATTATAAACAAGAAGCCTCAATGATTTATGGTTTCGATCACTGTTGTTGGGTTCTGATCAAATTAGTGGGCTCTTTTTGCTAGAGCTAATCATAGATTTCTCCTTGGCTACCTTGATCCTCGATCCTTTTGACCCGTTGCAAGATCTTGCAATCATAATTTTTTATCATCTTTATGCTAGACTCAACTCTTTCGGTGATCCTAGTTGCTACCGACTTGCCTTTGTTATGTACCGTGAAAAGAGTAAACTGACACCGATCCAAATGAATCTAATCTTGTTCCTTGTATTTGCGATAACAAAATTGATTTACAATCCCCTTTATCTATAAACCTCGTAGGATTCACAACAAAGAAATCTTATTAGACTGGAATTACAACTAGGTAAAAAAAAAACTAACTAAAAACCAAAGATTCTTTAGCCTAATAGTATCGGGTGTGGTATAAGATGCTCCATCCTTAGCATTGATGGTTCTAGTCCTAAGACAAATTAAAAAATAGAATTATAAGTAAACTAGCTTAGTTATGTTTCCGTTCCATTAAAAGAATAACAAAAAAAAACTCCTAATTTGCAAGTACGTTGTCGTACCCCATTGTTATATATCTTCTCTTACATAAGATTACACTAACCTCACCCATAAACCTCACCCGTAAATCAAAACCAAATGATGCAAAAATAACAAAAAAGTTCATATAGCATAAGATCAACCAATAAAAATGTAATTATACGAAGTGATTATCATCTTAACAACCGGATTAACCTCACCGGAGTCAATTTTGTGCAGTTGATTTCCTAATCGATGCTATTCTTTGCAGTCTAATCTGCTCTCTGAACTTCGCTATAAACTCATCAGCTTTCTTATCAACATCTGGACCATTATCACCACCATCAACACCCACCGTATCTCCGATCATCACACCACCACCACCTTCTTCTTCCTCCTCCTCCTCGCCGGAGCTCTCGCCGGAATCAGAATCTTCCGGCCACTCTTTCTTCTCCTCTTTTGGGTACTCCATCTCTCTCTGACTCCCAATTCGCTCAATAAACCTTTCAATTTCTCTGTCGTGTGAGAGATTTGCATCCAATTCGGAATCTTTTCGGGTCCTGAATGATCTTGATTCCGATGCATCACTTCGAGTTCCGATTGCGAACTCCGACGATCTTCTTCCTCTGGTTTGAAGCTCCTCCGGCACGCTTCTCACGTTTCGCTTCAGCTCCCTGCCGGCGTACGGATTGGTTCTCATGTGGGTGTGGTTTATATTCACCGGTGGTGGCGGTGGTGGTGGCGGAGGAGGTGGGGTTTGTGAGAAAGACGACGACTTGTGGGTGATCTTCCTCCGGCCGACGTCGCCGAATGTCTGAACTTCCGACGGAGGTGAAGATTTGGAAGATTGATATCGGAAAGAAGGTGAATCAATGGGATTGATTTCAGAAGAATCATGCACAGAAGGTGTTTGTGAAAATTCCTCTTTCACTTCCATCATCCTCCCTGATCTTGATCTCCATGGTATCGGCGATCGTAACACAATATTCTCCTCCGATTCCTCATGTTTCAGCTTGTTTAAGTTTCTTGAAACACGTCTCCAGTTGGATCTTGCGTAAGAACTCGCCGGAGAATCGGTCGCCGGAGCTTCAGACCCACCGGATTTCAAGCTCCGAACGGGCAAAACCAGAGGCTTTTCGACGGTTGCAGCATCATCAGACTCTTTAGCAACAACAACAATGGGCTCCCCTCTGTAATACTGCGAATTCCACGTGTGAACCCTATCGTTACCCCCAGACGGGGTTTCAGAATCATCATCAAAAACCGATGATCCTTGAAGCAATCTGGCGACGTACGATTGGGGGTTATCGGATTTGAACGATGGTTCTTCTTTGTGGGGTTCGTCGTTTCGCTTGCTGAAGAGGCCGTACGAGACGGCGATTCCGACGAAGATGAGTTGCAGAAACTCCCAGCTTGTGGGGGTTAGGGTTTTGTTGTTGATGAATTCAGGGGCTTGTGAGGGGAATAGTGGAAGAATTAAGAGGAAGATGGAGATGAAGATGGCTTTGTAGAGGAAATGGGTGTAGAATTTTGTTGGGTTTGGGGGGAGTTGTGGGTTGTTGATGGTGTCTTCCGCCATTGATATTGGTGAATTGCAGGTTTTGATGTGGAGAAGATGAAGAAGATGATGATGGTGGTGGTGGACAAATCTTGAAAACTAAGGCAAATGATAAAGATTTTGGATGAAGGAGTTGGATTGAAGCTATATATGCTTTACTTGTTTGCTTTTTTCTACAAGTTCCTACACACACAATATACTTGTTTTCTCTTTTAATATTCCCTCTCTTATTTTGATTTTTGAATTTTCTTTATTTGGATACGTCTGTTTATGAAACAGACCGGTTGAACCTAGAACCAAATACTTTCTGGTTCAATTACATGTAGTTGAATCGTTTTTGTTTAAATCAACCGTCTATTAGTTGGACTGAGAGCTAGATCGGGTTTGATTTAATTATCTTTTATAATATCAGTTAATAATTTATTTACTAAGTTAAACTCGATAACTTTTTTAAAGTTTAATATTTTGTTAATATTGTGAATTCACCCAAAAGTGATATTTTCTTATTTTATCTTAAATAAATAAGTTATAGATTTGCATGTTTGATTTTTAAATTCTATAATCTGGTCCAGCAACTTAGATTAGTGAACTGGTAAAACGTTTAGTTGATATTCGATTGGGTTTGAGAAGATTAGTGAAAGAGAATGTAGGGGTATTTTGGTAAATTAGAGTGTGGGGGGGGGGGGGGTTGCAAGTAGGTTGCTTGAATGTGTTGGTGATTCTTGTTTTGAGAGATGCCAACGCTAGCTTTTGTATTATATTAAAAAACAAAATTAAAAAGGAAAAGGGAAGAATGTAGATAGCTGAGTGGGTATGCTTTTCTTCACTCTTGATATCATTCCTTTACGTCTTTAGGAGGTCATCACTACAAAATAATCACTTCTATAAACAATGTAAATAAATTTTATATTTTCTAAGAATATATGTTTTGTAAGGCTCGAGTTAAGAAATTACTATGTTGTAGCTAAAATGGTGCCTTGAAGCATAGCATTACATGTCATCATTTATAAATAGTTTTATCATAAGTCACTAATGGTTTGATTAAGGAACTTAAAAGTAATGGTTTGATTAAGAACAAAGAGACTAGATGCTAGGTTGTAACACAAAATCACGTACAAATAAAAGTTTAGGGAAAGAAGTTGGAAAAATGAATTATTAAAGATGAGTTAGATGAGAATTATAAAATAACAAAAACCAAAGAATAACGTTTTAATTCATTGGATTGTATGTTAACATAAGGTTGAGATCTCCAACTTTTATATCTTAAAGTCCCTTACACTATAAATTATGAACTTTCCTTGTTTTTCTATTCTATAATCATAAGCTAAAAAATGTTTCATTTAGCTTACAAGCATTTAGTGGCTTTTATCTAAATCAATATATGTAATCAATAGTTTTTGGGTCATTTACTTTGACGAGGGCTTCGTAACAAATTAAGATGTAACCGATTATATGTAAAATGAATGAGCTATCAATATTAAAAGTACGGTGTTTAAAGTATATGTTGAAAGGAGGGAATGAGTGTATCCTCTTTTATCTTGTATTATAACTTATCGTTAATTGTGTTAATGTTGGTTGGGAAGAGAAATGGGTAAAGAGAATATTTGTTCTTAAATATGATAAATGGTCCCATATAATTAAATTTAAGATATTATTTTGTAGTGAACATATCACATCAATCTAAAATTTTAAATGCAAAGATGTGATCTAATTTGTGATAAGGGTACGTTTTCATCTTTTTTCATTTACATTACTTTGTTCGTAGTCTCAAAAAATATATATTTTTGAACTGTACAAATTTATTAAAACAGAATTAAAACAGTATAATGCCTAGCTAGAAGCTAGCACATGTAAAACATCTAAAAGAGCTAAAACTAAGAGGACGTTTGGTTGGAATGAATAGAATGTAATAAAATGAAATTGAGAAACAAGTATAATTTTCAAGTAAAATTATGCTTGAGTGAGTAATGAAATGTAAAACCTAAGAGAATATTTCATATCAAATTCTTTTGATGGTGAGATTTCAAATTTCCTCTTTAGGTGGAAAGATTTTGAAATCACACAACCAAAAGAATTTAAAGTGAAACATTTTATTGAGTTTTACATTTCATTACACACTTAAATATAATTTTACTTGAAAATTATAGTAGTTTCTCAATTCCATTTCATTTTATCCTATTTCATTACTTTTAACCAAACGTCCCCTAAAGGTGTGAGAAGTTAAACACAAATTTTAATCTTGTCTTTCAACACCAGTGAATGACAAGATGATTACCTTGTTCAATATTTGATAGGGAGACTAAAAATGAAACCTTTCAAGTGATATAAAATCTATTTTAGAAAAAAAGATTTGAATTGAATTGATAAGAAAACTATATATACTTTTAATAATTATATTATTTAAAGCATTCAACTTTCATTTCATCAATTCTTAAAAAAACCCCAGTGAACCCAAAACTCCACCAACGACACCCTCCATCTCTCTCCTCTAGCCTATTACGGAAACTCTTAAAGAAATCTAATTATATTCAATTAAATAAGTGATATTTACAATATGTGTTACTTCATGCAAAGGATTTTGTTTTGTTAATTTGGAGTGCATTTTGGGCAAGGATTAAACGAATGGGATGAGAGAGAGATGCTAGTGAAATGGTTCTTAGAGCATCTTCACTTGACCTTCACACACCTTTCAAACTTGAACCGATTCTTTGGCTTTACACATTCTCCTTTCCTCTATCAACCAATTCACATATTCTATTTGTCATGTTGTATTATTTTACACATTCTACTGTCAATCAAATATGTTCTGCAACACACACGAATTGAATTGTTGTACCGTGTTAAAAGGTACAAGAAAGAACAAACCTATTTTTTAGTGATTTTTGTTATGGGTGTGAATGAGTCGAAGGTCTCATGGTTTACTTGAGATCGTCTTGTTATACTTTTGATTGCGTCGAACTTTGACAATATGAGTCCAAGCTCAAGTTTCATACATTAAAGTTAAAAGAGCTTAATATTTATGTACATACAATATTATTTATAATGAATTTTATAATTAAATAATAAAAATAATTGTATATAAATTTGTTAATAACTAAATTATAGTATGCATATATGTAACTAACTATATGTATACATAGCAAACAATTAAATATAACTTAAAACAAGTAAAGTTCGAACTATGTTAAGTAAGTCAAACAAATGATATATGTCGTGCATATATGTTCTGCTTTGATTTGGGAATTTGATTCTCTTTTTTCTAATGATGTAACTATCTTTAATTTTAATTAATAATTATAAAACCTCATGGTCATGCCTTGCTATTAAATTTATGTTGTGTTTGGTAACTGCTATTTAACCATTGTTTCATGATTAATACTGCCTATGTTTTTTAGTTAGATGTCATCTTGATTGATTCTTACTTTTACTTAAAGCTTGTTATGATAATATTTATGTAGGTTTAGTTTTCTTTTAACCACAAAAATATTATATGTAATTGACACTAGCAAGAAACTAGAGAGTAGAGACCATAACCAACACAAAGTATGAGTCATATTGTCTATATAATTTGAATTTGACTAGGTGGCATCCTTTCACGCTTAGCTTCGTGGCGGGTGTAAAACGGTCACGACACCGTACAACTGTAAAATCCGGATTAGAAAGCTTGAATTGATGTATCGTGACTTTAAAAGATCGATTGTCATGCCAAAAAGACATACGCGACATGTGTTTCTATATAATAAATCCAAAGTTTCCTGTTCTTTATATTGTTTTATTAATATTATAGTATATAGTATTATATAACGTAATGTAATAAATCTATACTGATAATTTAATATTTTACAAGACGATATCATATACGATTTGTATGCGAATTTTGTGGATAACACGTCAGGTGTATAAGATATACTTTAATTAACTCCAAAGTATTTCTTAAAGAGAGGAAAAGTGATATACGAACAGACAACACTGTTCATGTTCAAATATTCGAAACCTTCAAATTAGGGCTAAATTCATTCATTCTTTTTATTTAATTTCACCAAAAAAGCGATGCTCGATCTTTCATCTCATTCAGATTTCAAGTTAACGCAGTTCTCGCATTGAAATCCGTCGATTCAAGGTACGTGAATATCCAATTATCAATTTCAAAGGCGTAATCGTGATTTCTGTAGAGTAAATTATGATTTACCTGTTTAGTTTCAGATTCAGAAGTTGCTGCATACTCGATCATAACGAATTGAAGAATAGCGGAGTTTCTGATTCATAATTTCATTTGATTTCGTATGCTTTTAGAAGTGATTTCATGTAAATTTTCTAAGGTTACAATCCTGATTTGCTGGTGTGGTTAGGGGGATACTGTTTTAAGTTTAGTTATGTATATGAGAACTTAAATTGTGTTGATGAGTCTTCCGGTGGGAGGGCGGAGGAGATTTTGCCGGTGGTGGCTACCGGCGGGTTGTATGATTCTAAAAGGGTTCTGGTAGGAGCAGGTGCTCGTGCATTGTTCTACCCTACGCTTCTGTACAATGTTGTTAGAAACAAGTTTCAGACTGAGTTTCGATGGTGGGATCAGATTGAGGAGGTATTATACTATTATTCAATTCTCTGTTATTCACTTATTTGTGCTACAATTCAACCGCGGGTTAACTTTAATGCGCTTATAATCATAATGGCAGTAGTAATACTAGCATGTTATGGATCAGTGAGTTTCATCATTGTTTGTCCTTTATGGACATGTTTTGATTGTTTCTTGCAAATATTTTCATCTGTGTTATACTTCCTGGACTTTTGTGTTGTATGTAATATTGGTGTATTTAGTTTCTTCTGCTAGGTGCTGTTCCGTTTCCTACAGATGTTAAACGGCTTAAGGACCTTGGTGTGCATGGAGTTGTTACCCTCAACGAGCCTTATGAGACTTTGGTCCCTGCATCTTTATACAGAGTAATCTCTTTAATTATTTCTTCTGTAGCATGTGTACCCATACACGTTGAAGATATGCACATGAATGCACCTATACATGGATTTCAGTAATGTAAATTGTCCTATCTAGCTCCTCAATTGTAACTACTGCTGTTTGTTTTGCATAGGCTCATGGTATTGATCATTTAGTGCTTCCAACAAGGGACTACCTGTTTGCTCCATCAATTAATGACATATGTGAAGCTGTAAATTTCATCCATGGTAAATATAATTCCTCATTGAACTGCATATTTCTTTTCACTTTTGAGTTTGTGTTTAATTACATAGATAATAAACATGTACATATCTGCTTGAGCGGCGGTATTTTATATATGAATCCAACCCGTGATTTCTTGCTTGAAACTACGGGATCTGTTGCATACTTGCATCACTTGATGCTTCTCTTTCTTGTCGAAGCCAAAGTAGCACACAGTCTGAGGTGACTGATTCCATATAAATTCTCGAATCTCGATCACCAAAGGGCACGTAGCCTGATGGTACCTAGGTGTTGGAATGGATCCCTCCTGAGCGGTTGAGGGTTTGAGTCTCATTCTTGAAATGGTATTGATTTCAATGAGTTGTGAGTTCATGGTTCAGAAAAAGATGTATTAATTCCTCAGTTTTGATTTTTTGTTGATAAAATGATGACTAGGTATAGTTTTTATTCGTCATTTTTGCCTTTTTGGTTGATAATGATGTCTAGGATATAGTTGTAACTATTTTTTAACCTTGAAGGGAAAACACTTCTGAAGCAGGCTACATATGTTCATTGTAAAGCTGGTCGTGGACGCAGCACAACCATTGTAATATGTTATCTGGTGAGTATTTGTTGATTTTTTTGCTTACGTGTGTGTTTTAGTGTTTCTCATTGACTTAAGTTGTTTGTTTCTACATAGATACAACATAGGCATATGTCACCTGATGCTGCCTATGCGTATGTGAGATCAATCCGGCCAAGGGTTCTATTGGCATCTGCTCAGCGCCAGGTATATGAAACATAATTGCTATTATTTTTGTAATAGGGTAAAAGCTGTATAAACAGTTGATTCTTATTATTCTAGTTTTGCAACTTTCACTGTTTTTTTAAAACTTTTAAATTATTTAAGATCATCATGAGTTTATTTTATATTGCATTACTCTAATGGTAGTAAATGACAATAAAATGTGTAGTTTATCATAATAAAAAATACGCTTTAAGAAAAAAATTAAAATACCTTCAATAATAGACACACCCAAGGCAATTTAGCTGTGATAAAATACATGCACTTAGGTAAGTTCGACCTGAAAACTAAGGATTGAAATTTTCATGTGATTGGAAAGAATAAATGTATGTGTATGTGCAGGCAGTGGAGGAATATTACTATCTAAAAGTGAAGAAAGCACAATTCTCAAGCAAATTTTTGTCAGGTGTCAATAGCCAAAGTTGTAGCACGATTTGCAGGTTCTTCCCATATGCAGCAGCAGCAACAGATGTGTTCACATTTGATGATGGTTCTGTAGTTGTGATAACCAAAGCTGATCTTAATGGATATGATGATGATAACGATGATGATGAAAGCCATGGTGGTGGTCAAATATGGTCAGGCATGAATATGGTTTGTCGGGTTCCAGTTGCTGCTTTGGCAAGGTTTTCCAGCTTGTTGTTCAGCAGCAGCAGCGACAAAAAGATGTCAAATATCCTTAGCCTTGTAACTGGGGGGAGCACAAGAACCACTCATGAGATGAGAGGCGGTGTCAGCATAAACATCCATCTTTACTGAGGAAAAAAAATACTGGTTTGTGTACATATTCTTGCTCAAATGTAAATGAAAAACAATATATGATATGTTTTTTTTTAATGATACCTTATAGTGACTCCCGTATCATATGTGTATATATAAGTTTGCAACTTGAGAGTTGGGCTGCTTCTTGAATATTTGGAAATTGGGGTTCTTCTTGAATATCATTGGGAAACTTAAAACTTATATATTTGATTGTTTTTTTAACCCAAGTGTATAGAAGTCCTAGTTTTTTTCCTCATGGATGCACTTTTTAAATGTGTTTTTTCAGAGATACAAAAATACAAAATAAATGTACTAAATTAATAACTTATTAATATTTGGAAAAATCCACATTACAATTACTTAGAGCCGGAGGCATCAATTCTGAATACAACCCGGAGGTAGACATGGGCAAACCGGGTATTGGGCTGGACCCGGAACCGGGTTCAAACCGGGTACGGGCCGGTCGCGTATTTTGGGACTCGGGTATTGATGAACCCAGGTTCGGGTACGGGTCGGGTTGGTCACCCTTAAAACCCTACCCGGTTAGGGTGGGGTCCGGACCGGGTCGGGTCCAGAACCGGTACAACCGGGTTTTTTATTTATTTATTATTATTATTGTTATTATTATTATTATTATTATTATTATTATTACTATTACTATTATTATTATTATTACTATTATTATTGTTACTATTATTATTATTATTATTACTATTATTATTATGATTGCTATTATTATTATTATTACAATTATTATTATTATTATTATTATTATTATTATTATTAATATTATTATAATAATAACATTAAAAAAACATTTATAACTCTTAATTTATTATTTATTTATTAAAACAACTTAAAATTTTCATTAACGAATCAATAAAAAATAATATAAAATTTTTATTTAACTAATCGACTATTTTCTTTGAGAGGTTTCATCAAATGTTAATTTTTCGTCGGATATACCAGAAGATACTCCTACATTTTCATCGTGTACTTTAAATTCGATTGCAATTTTGTCTTCAAGATTTGTTTTTGTCTTGTATATGATCCATCGCGTCTAAGTGGTCTTTTAAACAAATGCACATCTTCACCGCTTTCGGAGTTAATCTTGTTCTCCGTAATGATATTACCCTGCCACTAAGAGAAAACGCAGACTCCGAAACTACCGTAGAAGCTTGGACGCTTAGTAAATCATGGGCCATAGCGGAAAGAATTGGAAATTGGGATTCCTTTCCTTTCCACCAAGCCAAAATATTAAATGCATGATAATCTTAAGTACTCATAGTTGAAATAAAATTCGTCGTACTATATATACCAAGTTCGCTTGTTGGGGCGTTACCCCTTTGACGTTTAGCCGTCACATCCGAACAACATTCAACATAGTCATAACAGGGTCTTTAAACGAAGTACTAACACTTGAGGTTGATTCTCTTGGCGTAGTTATATTTACGTTAGGCCCATATTTATTTAAATAAAAACTATAAAAAAATTTCAAATTTTTATTAAAAACTTCTTTTGCTTCGGTTGAAAAATTGGGGTTTCGTCATGTATATCCAAATTGTCATGTATCTCGTCTATTAAACATTCTACCCCCGCAACATTTAAAAAAGGATTTAAAACAACGGCACAAGTAAAAATGGGTGGTAACTCAAGAAAATATTTTTTAAATTTGTTTTTCATTGGTTCTATCATTTCTCTAAACATACTATTTTTATTTTGAAAATTTTTAAAATTCAAAGCCATGAAATATAATTCTTGAAGCACCGAATAACTAGTGGGATAATAAACTCCCGATAATTTTGTAGTTGAGTTTTTAAACACCTCAAGAAATTCAGATAAATGTTCAATATTTTTCCAACCCAAATCCGGAAACAGGTCGGCTTCGTAATTATCCGAAAGACTAATATGAAAAGCTTTTAAAGTGTCTTTTTGTTTTAAAGCACAACCAAACATATGACAAATCGAATTCCACCTAGTAGGTACATCCCAATTAGGCCCTAAAAATCTAGATTCTCTATCTTTACAAAGTTGTTTATAATCTTGATATCTTTTTCTATTTTTTTTAAAAACGTCGTGTAACATAAATCGAAAAGCTTTTATAAAGCTATCAATAAATAGTACGGATAGACCATCTTGTACTACTAAATTAATAATATGTGCAACACAACGAGTATGAAAAAAAGCATCATTTGCAATCGGAAGATATTTTAATTTTAAATTTTCAACCGCGGTTGTGTTGTTGGAAGCGTTATCAAATGCCATTGAAAATATTTTATTATGTAAATTAAAAGTAGTTATTACATTATCCAAAAAGTAAAATAAAAACTCTCCGGTGTGTGGATACGGAAATAAATCAAATGCAATCGTACGTTTCATCATTTGCCATGAACTGGGATCTACCCAATGAGCGGTGACGCAAAGGTACGATTCGGGCAAACCGTGTGGCGCCGACCAAATGTCACTAGTTAAGTTTACAATGGTATTTATATTTTCAAATAATACAATTAAATCATTTTTGCTTGCTTCCATAATTTTAAACAATAACGTCTAAGTGTAGTACGACTTACATGAGTGTAACGAGGTTGAAGCGTCTCTCGAATTAAGTTGGTTAACCGAAGGTTGTCGAAGTGATTGAAAGGCAAAGCTTCTTGAATCACGAACTTTTCCATTTGATCTCGAACCTCATTAACGTTGTAATTAAAGATTCCACCGTCTCCACTCAATTGTGTTTGTTACAAATCCGGATTATTTTTCAATGACTTATAAAACTTCTTGCTAATGTGTTTGTTTAAAGTCGTGTTAGAATTTTTAGCAAGTAAAGCTCTACAAAAATTGCAACGAGCCTTTACAGATCCGTCACTCAACTCAACCATATCCCAATTGCACCAAACATCTATGTTACGATTGTGTGGAAGAACACGAACAACGGTTGGAGAGTTCGATGAACCTTGACCAACGGAAGATTGAGAGTGAGCCATATTGAGATTTGAGAGATTACGAGAGTAAACGAGAGTATTGTTTGCGTTTTTTGCGTATGGTTTTTTGTGTTTGAAGCTTGGGTACCTTACCATATCAACCACACCTATTTATACTTATTTTAGAGGCAAAAACAACAAAAAAAGGTCAAATTTGGTCCCCAACGGCTATATAGCCGTTAAAAACGGCTACTAAAAAAACGGTCGAAACCGGGTTCAACCCGGGTTCAACCGGTTCGGGTACGGGTCGGATCCGGGTCCGGGTCGGATCCGGTTCCTGAATATTCCAAAAACCCCAACCGGGTACAACCCCCGGTTTTTACCGGGTACGGTTCGGGTATGCCGGGTCGGGTATGGACCCAGTTTTTTTGTTCACATCTACCCGGAGGCACAACATGAATCTGGTTTTGGGTTGTCCTGTTAGTCTAACAAGAATAATAAAAATCTTTTGTTTGAGTTGACCCATTTAAATCCATATTTTGGTTGGGTTGACCTATCTAACTCTGTTAGCAAAAGTGATTTGTTTGGGTTGTAGGCTTGTAGTTGAGATAAAATTGCATCAAATTATTGACATGCCAATCCATTTACATTTAGAAATATAAAATGTATATTTGTATGTTCATTCCATCAACTCGTACATAGCTATGACAACCTTTCAACCCATTTGCTTGGAACTTAGATTATAACTCGTCTAACTCATTTATCCCATTTAAACAAACAGGTTATGCGAGTCGTATATGGGCTGTATGGTTTTAACTTTTAAGTGTGCCAATATTAGAGTTAATAGCTCATGTCAATCTAACACAACTGACACCCACACACATAAAGCTGATTTAACAAAAATCAATATCGCATCAATTAGAAATAGGTTTTCAGGTTAGCTAGGTTTCAAAAGATTACAAAAATGTAAACATTGAATACCAATATGCACATTAACCCTAGGTGTCCTTTAATACACTTTTCTCTTATTTCGTTATTTTCAGATTGTAATCTTCTTTTTTATCTAAAATATCCGTTCTGTTACATATGATAAGGATGGGTCATTGAAAACCAATCACATGAACCTAAAAATTGATTTTACATTATTTTGACCCTTGTGACATTTTCCTACAAAGATATTTAGGCCTTCAATGAATGAGAAAAATCAATCTGCAAAGGATATAGACATAAATATATACATAAATGTAAATTACCATCTATACATTTATGGATGAATATACATGTTATGCCACCAACCTCTTTCTAGCATGTATACACATATAGATACAACTGTAAAAATAGGATCAAGGTAAGCAAGGATCATGGGAACAACCATCAAACCTTTGATCATCGACAACATTGTAATATAAGGAAGACAATCTATTGTCGAACTTGGAGACGACTTTATGAACAGATAATCCACAGTAGCGCTTCCCAATCCTAGCTATGCACATGTCTATGATCTTCTTGAACATGTGGTCTCCTTTGATTAACGGTTGTTCAACAAACTCAGTCAACGCCATCCACTACATAACAAAAATAGACTAGATATTAAAATTCTTGTGTCTGTTTGTGCAGATATTTAGTTTGTGCAGATACATACCTTGGCTGCTTGAACTTCAAGATCATCGGTCTTGATCTCACTTGAAAGTGGTCTCAGCATGCAGATGAAGAACAAATCCGACTTCTCAAAAGCCACATTATGTGCATGCCTGCAACATTTACAAAATTATATACAGAACTCTGTGTTCAACTCCATAACTTTATATATTAAGCATACCTAAAAGCTATAACTTCCAAGAATTCAGTATCAATCTGAAACAAGAATATGAAGTAAAAAAGGTTAGATTTTGATTCAGTAACTAAGACTACCCGATACTGTCATACATCTTTTTTCATGGATTCTTACCCCAGTTTCCTCTTTCACTTCTCTCACAGCTCCGGTGAAAATCTCCTCTGACTGGTGAACATAAGAACTCAAAATCTTTTTAAAAAGTGTTGTATGGGTTGTGTAGAAACCAAGTCAGATTAACTACAACAATGCATACCTCGAGAATGAAGCCAGTTGGTAATTTCCAAAGCCCAGCAAGCTCGGGTGCACAATGTTTCTCTTGAACCACAAGAACCTACACCCAACAACATTTTCTTAAAGAACTTATACAGATTCATGAGTACATGTCAAATTATATGTATACACATACCTCATTCTTGTCATTCATCACAAAACCTCCAACTCCCACTTGATGTGAAGCATTGGCTGGTAGCATACATGGTTCATTAGGAATCCAATATGTCATCATAACATATCCGGTTTCCGCATGATGGTACTGAAACCCTTCCTGTAACAAATATGACAACACTATCCACTCAAAATCTTTCACTATATGTCACTCGTTCAATCTAAGAAGATCAAAGCATTAAGATGAATAACAAAGCCCAAAGGAACATGTTCTTTGTCATTACAAAGGCAGAAACTTTACCTTCACTGCTATAGGAACAAGATCACATTTGTCTACAGGCAACTTTAACCAAACTCCTTTCTTACCCTGCGATTAGAATCAAGAAACATATTGTAATTGCCTAGAACAAAAGGATATCTTGGGGATAAGTTCTAACAGCAAGAGAGTATCACTATATGAATACACTTCACCTCTGTCTTCCAAATTGAAAGAGACGACCGAAGGATAGGCGCAAAAACATTAGCCTCAAATGGTAGTTTCTCAGGATTTACTACAACACCACCATACTCATCATCAAATGCATCAAGAACTCTCTTTTCCCGAAACAAACCAGGGTTTGTGCTTGATCCATCATATCTATATGAACAAGTTCCCACCTTATATTTGTCTTGCCCAACGAAACTGATAGCACCTTGAGAAGCACCTATATAACAGTTAAAAGTATTCCAATAATCAATCCCCGATTCAATTCTCCATCACATGTATTAGGTAAAATGCTAAAAATGTTCACAATCTTTCAAAACCATAAGAAACTGACTGACCCTTTTTATTCAAAGATGCCTACATCTTGTATTATCAATCAAGAACGATAAATAGCTGATTAATAATACACAATACCAACAAGAATGGCATATATTGTAGCAAAATGATACCTTTGTAAGAGCATATGAATGGGGAAACCTTAAAAGCACCAGACTTGTAGTTGGAGGTTAAGAAAGATCCATTTGGACCAATCAAATTTGACACAAAAACTGATTTAGAATTAAATAGTTTCAAATCCATGACCAAATCTCAACTATTACTCCAATCTACACCACAAAACAAGCCCCAAAGCCTACTTATACCCAAATTGAAATCAAAGCACACAATCTTTAAAAAACCACTAGAGAATCTTGATGAAAACAAGGGGGATTTTTAGGGATGATCAATCTCGTAGAAAACTAAACTTTGTGTCCAGATAACCGATCGGCTATTGGGTGTAAATCTAGCAGTGAAGAAACAAGAAGATGGGTCTGTAAAACAGCAGCAAGAAAAGTTGTAAACAATATAAAAATCAGATTATTAAGTCAAAAAAGAAGTATTTTTTGTGGGATTTGTGTGAGGGTTTGATTTAAACTTGGAGAAATTGCATCAAGATTGAGATGAAGGGGAGAAGATGAAATACAGAAATTGGGTGGTGAGTGTGAAGGAGGGAAATCTTAAATGGTTGTCATGTATGTGTGGCTTAAAACAGAGAATCAGCGTGTTAATTGCATAAACTTTATATTTTATTTTTATATACAAGTGTAGAAACATAGAGTCTATCCAAAATTTTTGTGGGTCTTGTGAGCACGCTAATCACGTGTCATTAACGTCGTTTTGTATCAACTGATTAAAAATATTTCCATTTAAAAAAATCTTTGGACAAATATCCGGGATGAGTTACTAGAAAATCATGATCAGATGTAGGGGTGCTTAAGTGTTCATTGAATTGAATTTTGGTTATTCTGAGTTAATTGGTTTGCTTCGAAATTTCAAAGCTAGATTTCAATTTAAAATAGATTTAAATTCGAGTGAATTTGATTTGTTAGAATTGATTAAAAACAGTACGAACCAAATATACTCTTCATTTTTTCAATTTAAAACATATTTAAAATAAACTTTTGTTTGACATCATAAAACAAATCTATGGGATTTGAAGTGGTAAGGAAATATGGTAAGAACTAAATATTTAAAATCAACGGAATTAGTTTGCTAATTCTGCTAAAAAATCAAATTAGAAATGGTATCTAATTCAATTTGGTTCTAATTTTGAGTTTTTTGATTCGGAAAATGAATACTTCTGATTATGATTCTTTTTCTTCTAATAAAATATATAAAATGAATAGGAATGTCATTAACAACAATAAATACAAATTAATAAAAATGTCAGACAACGTGCCTAATGAACACAAAAGGATACGAATCTTGTCAAATTTTTTATCAAGTTACACTCGATCAGTTACGTTTGATTTTTCATATTATAAAAGTTATTATGTGTTCAACTTAATTTTAAAAAAGGTAACAACTATTTTACTCAACAAAGTTTAAGTATTAATTTTAATTTTCATTATATTTAATAAAATTCTCAACATACACGTGATTCCCAAATTTCCTTAATATTCAAAACATTGTTTTATGTTATGATTAAAGTGTAAAAATATTAGAAAGAATTGTTGTTATATTATACACAACGTAACTTCAGTTTTTGACTCTCTATTACCATCAGTTTTTGACTCTTTATTATATCTTAAATCGAATATCTTTAAACAAATGCAATCTTGTGTTAAACGAAGCCATAACAAGTCATGTTCATTTGTATATTTTACTAGAGAAAATATATAAAAGTATTCCGTTTATTCCGGTGGCCATTTGGTGTATATAAATCATAATTTAGAATTATAGATTTTAATGGATAATGTTTAATTGTTTTAGCTAATAGGCTGTCATCTGTCAGTTTGTTGCTTGTAATATGTTTAAATACGATCACTTATTATTCTTTCAATATCTTAAGACATGCCATGAGTATATAAATTATGTTTCTTTCGTTAAACCCTCGAACAAAAGGCATCATATGCGAATATTTTTTATAAAGAAATTCACAAAAATAGTATTTTTTTAGAATATTATATACATTATAATCATTTCACTAATAAATTATATTTGCTGAGGATTTGCAAAACAAGATAATAGTACATGCACGCTTACTCGTGTGTCCTTTTTTTTAATCCATGAATGCGTACCTAAATTTCCAATTTATGCGAAAATACTCTAGTGACATTGGAGTCCGGCATCGGCCTAGGATTTCAATGAATTTATATTCTTAGTTGCGCTGCTTCGAATATAATATGGGTGGAAAAAAATTCACATACATGGATGTTAAAGGCACTAAGCTCAGCAAAATTGATAACTAATTGCGTTAGAGATGGAGGGCTGGTCCGATTACTCCTCTATTTTATTGGAAATCATTGGTTTGGATTTTGGAGCATCTCCGTTTAGATTTTTTAACTCTTGGCTTCAAATTCCGGGTTTTGACGAGCTAATCCTAAGACTTTGTAACTCTTTCCAGTTTGAGAGCCCGACAGACAAAAGGCTAGCGGTCAAATTGAGATGGTTAAAATCAGGGATTAAAACATGGCTCATGGAGATTCGTTCTAAAGAAAATGCTCAACTTAATTTTTTGAAGGCCCGACTTGCATATTTGGATTCCTTGGCTGAAAATGATGACCTTATTGATAATCTTGTTGATATAAGATGTTGCGTAATTGAAGATCTGAAATGGTTTCAATAGCAGAAGAAGGATGACATGATACAAAAATCTAGATTAAGATGGGCTTTAGATGGGGATGAGAACACAAGTTTTTTCCATAGGGTAATAAACTCCTATATCTCAGCACCAGAATCCATGGAATGTCAATTAATGGAGTTTGGGTGACAGATTCGAACATTATTAAGGATCACACGACTGAATTCTTTAAAGAGAGGTTTCAATGCGAGCCTATAAATTTGCCTGATTTCTTTGTGCCTAGTGTGCGTAAGTTGCCGGAAGATAAGGCTTTGGAATTAATTCGGCCTTTCACTACATCTGAAATAAAAATGTGGTATGGGAATATGAAGGAAATAAAGCACTTGGGTCAGATGGTTTCAATCTTTGTTTCATAAGAATATTCTGGGATTTGTTGGAACAAAACTTCCAATATCTGTTGGTTGAATTTCATGAAAAGGGGGGTGATTAACGCAGGCTGCATGTCTTCCTTTATTACTTTATTACCAAAATCTAAGGATCCTCTCACTCCTAATGACTTCAGGTCACTAAGTTTAATTGGAGTCATCAACAAGGTGATATAAAAAATTCTACTAAATAGGCTTAAAAAGGTGACACAGAGTCTGGTATTGAAAGAACAAAGTGCTTACATCACCAATCGGTATATTCTGGATGGTCCTTTAATTATTAATGAAGCGGTTGCATGGCTAAAGAAATAAAAAATAAGGGGATGATTATGAAATTAGACATTGCCAAAGCGTTTGATTCACTTAAATGGGATTTTTTTAGATCAGGTGATGCTTCAAATGAACTTTCCATCGTTATGGAGATCATGGATATGAGTGATTCTTAGCTCGAGTCAGGCATCAATTTTAATAAATGGGTGTCCGACTGTGGAATTCGATTGTCATAGAGGTTTGAGGCAAGGTGATCCTCTGTCGCCTTTCTTATTTGTCATAGCTATGGAAGCATGGTCATGTATAATGAACAAAGTTACTAGGGTTGGTCTTTTGAAGGCCTGCAGTTGCCTAACAATGGTCCTGTAATATCACACTTCCTCTTTGCTGATGATGTGATTCTAATCGGTAAATAGAATGTGATGAGTGTTAGGAATATCACAAGGCTTTTGAGAGGTTTCTTCTTGATTTTAGTCTTAATGTGAACCTACTCAAAAGTTCCATTATGGAGTTGGTGTTAACGAAGAGGAGCTCTCACTTATGGCTTCAATTTTGCATTGTAGGGCAGGAAAACCTCCATTCTCTTATCTTGGGGGGTGCAAATATGAATCTCTCAAAAAATTGGCTCCTAGTGTTGGAAATTTTCAAAGCAAGATTGAAAAAATGGAAAGCCAAGACATTATCTATAGGTGGACGGGTTATATTAATCAAATTGGTGTTAGAAGCATTACCGTTATATTTTTTCTCTCTTTACCGGGCCCCAACTAAAGTTATTAATGCATTAGAAAGTATTAGAAAAAACTTCCTATAGGGAGAAAATAAAAACAAAAAAAAAATTCACCGGGTGTCATGGGAAAAAGTTACACAGCCAAAGAAAATGGGTGGCTTGGGAATTACACCTCTTAAACACTCAAATATGACTATGTTATCGAAATGGTGGTGAAGATTTAGAAATAAAAAACACTCTTTATAGTGGAATGTCATTTGGGTGATCAATCACACCTCCAGAAGTTGGAATCCAATCCCGGTTAGATTGACTCAGCCTGGAGTATGGAAGAATATTCATAAAATTACTAATGATTTTAGCAATAAAGATGTTACTTTGAATCATTTGATCATGGGCGTGTTTGGAAGAGGAAATACAATTAGATTTTGGGTG
Organism: Flaveria trinervia; assembly: GCA_025506515.1. Taxonomy (NCBI): domain Eukaryota; kingdom Viridiplantae; phylum Streptophyta; class Magnoliopsida; order Asterales; family Asteraceae; genus Flaveria; species Flaveria trinervia. The sequence goes on along the minus strand of CM046447.1, from coordinate 95,138,661 downwards.
GATAGATGGTTGGAAGATGTGCCTCTAATGGAGTTATATCCATCATTATTCATATTGGAAAATTCTAAATCTGTTTTAATGCAGTATTGCTTTAAATAGGTCAACAATATCTTGGTGTGGTCATGGAGGTGGAAAAGGGAGTTACTTACATACAACGAGAATGGTGAGTTATCTCAACTGTTGGCAAAGCTTAATACGATATTGCCAATTGATCAAGATGACACGTGGAGGTGGGGTGATATGACCCAAATGGAGTTTTGCTCGAAGTATGTTAAAGCATTGCCGCAAATTCAAACAACAACGGAGAAGGGTACAAATTTTCTTAGAATGGATGGATTCCTAAAAAAGTAAACATCTTTAATTGGCTTGCTGAGCTAAACCGGCTTCCCACTTTCGACTCCCTTGCAAAGAGGAATATTCCTCTTCAACAAATGTTATGTATGGTTTGCGGATTGGTAGATCATTTGTTCATTTCGTGTGGGCTTGCGGTGCAGGTTTGGTCAAAAATATCCTCATGGTGCAACATAAATCTAGTGTTCGCGTTCTCATATAGAGACCTCATGAATGGTCCTTATCTATTAAAAGGTGATGATGATTTCAAGAAGGCTATCCATGCTATCTTTATGATAACTTTATGGAACTTATGGAAGCATATGAATGAAATTATATTGAGCACGTTAAACCCTCGGTCTCCAAAGTCTTATGTCAAATAAAGGTGGTTACCTCTTTGTGGATAAAGGCAAGATGCAAAGGGAAATTCCCCACTGCAATTGGCAATTTTCTCTTAGAACCTGATTGATGTTTCTTTGTATGTTTGTAGTTTTTGTTTGATTGTTGCTTATTTGTCTTTTGTATGTCTGTTTGTTGGGGTTTTTAGTCTCTTGCTAGCTCCGTTTCTAATATATGCTTTATTTGCCGTTCAAAAAAGTAGTCATATTAATGTACGGAGTTAGACAAGTCTATAGATTAATTTTAAAGCTCATCTAAGCACATACAAACACGGATAATAATATGGATGGTTTATTTATCAGATTTGGTTCAATATTTCTGGAGGCTTAAAGCGAAATAAAATTTGGGGCCCTAATGAATTTTCTGAAGAAACTCAAGAGTCGAAAAAGTTCAAGAGGAAAAATATTTTGTGATATGAATACATCGGAGTTGATATGACTATATCGATGCTGATATGTTCATATCAATTACCAAATATCAACTACCAAACTTCAAGCAACTTATTTCTAAAAGTAAATATGGTCGTATCGGTTTTGATATGGCCATATTGTGATAAAAAGCAAGTTTATAAACCTAATGCACCCTATTTCTAACATAACTTCTATTTTTCAAAATCCTAGCATCCCTCGAACCCCTAGTTGATTTGGATATTTTTAAGACTTTCTTTTAGAGATTTAAAGACAAAGATTAAAGATATCACACTTTCAAGTAGAATCTAACATCATCCATCCTATTTTCCACTCAAATTGGTATACATTTCTCTAAATCTACTATGAGTTCTTTCAAGTTTACGAGTTTGGGTGCATTTTTTACGCCTCATGAGATAAACTCATATTATCACTTGGACTGAATTAAACATATTTATCATGATTTAACAACTTGTATATGATTCTTGGTGTTGCGTATATTGGTGTCATGATGAAACTTAATTATTCTTTCAATGATTATGTGTATATCTTATACTTTGATAAATGTTTAACCTTGTGAGTGTTGTAAACATGTCATGTTACAAAATTCTCATATTTTTACAAGACTTGTACATATGATTGCATATTTTGTGTGTAATTTGTGACATGTGGCTAGTAATGATAAATAAAGGTTGAAGGTTTAGTAAAATTAGGTAAATGTGCATCCTTATACGCATGTTTATGAAAATCATGGTGTATGTCATTAATCTTTCTCGTCATTGGTTATGAATTGGTTTTGTGATCGTGATATGATGTGTATGAATTGAAAGTAATTATAGTTTTGTCTATTTTACATAAGTTGAAGTGGAGTCGAAGTCCAAGTGGTATCTTTAATTGATTGTGTATCTTCGTCTTTATTTTATTGCTTTGTTAGTTTAACTTGCTAATCATTTTTAGTTTGTTTTGCAATTCACAAATCTAAACTTAATTGATTGGTTAGATAGTGATGAGAGTTTTGTATTGGGAGCTCTTATGTTCGTGGATCGATACTCGATTCTTACCTTAAGCTATACTATTATGCAATAGGTGTCTTGTCTATTGTGTGTAGTTAGTCTAAAGGTGATAATTGTTTCTTTATATTAAAACCTAATTGTGTGAAAAATTCTTACTAAAAATCTATATTTACACACATTAGCAACATATATGCCGCTTCATATCCACATGTTTACATGAAACACCCAAGAACATGATTTTGTGTGCAGTTATACTCATGTATCATTCTTTATTCCATCAATGCCGACTTGCGTAAAAAACTCTCATGTATCATTTTCACATATATCATCAATAAATTTACATTTAATGAAGTTAAGTTCATATGTGATATTACCCACATATTCATAGTAATATTCATATGTTTCCACTAATATTCGTGTATCTAGGTGTTAGTATTCATAATTTACATTGAATCGGTGGCATTTACCTATGATGATGATCCAAGCATATTTTAGATCTCAACAATCACATGACCAATCTCCATTTGTGGTTAGGTTGTAAGATCAATATGTGTTGTGCAACACTTGTTAACTCATCACAATGTTAGAGCATCAATTGTGTCTTGTTTCGATTCATATCCATATAATTTTATAACATTCAATGGATTGCAAACACCTAGTTTTTTATTTGTCTAAAAAGGTAAGGTTTCTGGCTACTATGTGACTTTTAAGCTACGCCTCTAAGGTTTACTTTAGTGTCTTTTAAGATGGCATTGTACAAGTTAGCATATTAGCCGGGATTCGTGAACAAGTGTTATATTGTGTCATGTGTCTTACATTTTCGCATTATTCAAAAATCTTTTTGTTTTCATATTGTTAATCAAGCGACCCTTGTTAACAACTTAATGCAATTTTGGTAGCTTAAAGTACTTGCATGTATGTATGTATATGTGTATGTGTGTATATGTGTATGTATGTACGTATGCATGTGTACTGGAAGGTTACCCGGCCACCCAAGCGATACAAAGGGGGACACATCACACTAACACGGACACTAGTAAAATATGTAATCACTTAATGGTATATAATAACATAACATGTAAATCTTCTTTTAATTTAAAAAATAAAGCAAGATCATACTCAAAATATTAAAAAGAATATTCACTTTTATGATGGAACTTTATTTTATATATTATCACTCGAGAAAGTTATGGTTATATATTTTAATATATTAAAAAGAATAAAGTATACCAATTCTATACTTGAATTAAAGAGAATAACATATTGGTTTTATAGTGTAATTTTTTTAGAAAAATATTAACATAGGGAAAATATTTGATCATCTAAAAATACTTCTATTATTATTGTTGTTGTTTTTTTTATTATCATCATTTAACGTGAAATGTGAATGATCATTTTTATTGAAATAGTAAATTGTTATTTTTCTCCTTATGAAAAATTAACTCTATTAATTTAAAATGTTAAACCACTTATCATTAAAAAGAATATTTATCTAATTTTGAAAATAAAGACACAATTCTTATTTATGTTAATGTATTGTCATTAAATGCCATTCATATATTATTGTTCCATTCACGAAACCTAATCAAACATTTTCTCTTATTATCTTCGAACCTATTATCGTGACTGAATCACAAGATCATCGGCTTTATCAGTGCGGGAGGAAGATGGACCTCGTTTTCTGTGGCGGTCAGGAACCCATTATGAATAGGTTGTATAATAGAGACCACTACCTCTAGTCGTCATCTTCCCTATATCTTGATTTAGTTCCACTCGATTATAGTTATGTAATTGAGAAATTTGATTTTGTAGTTTAAAGGTAATTTTATCAATTTACTTGTTTAACAATTTAAATTAATAGAGTTATTTTTTAATAAAAATAACATTTTCTTAAAATATTGGGGAGCCAGAAAAAAAAATTTGAATAAAAATAACAAATACGATTAAAACACATAAAAAGAAAACATCAATTCGTTCTTATTGAAATTAATTACACAAATAGATTTAAAGATTGTAAGATATATTTTAAAACTTGCAACTATTTTTACATTTAAACTTTTACAAAATTATCTTTCTACATTTCGTATTATAATATAATATAGACATATGATGGACTTGAAATATTGTTTACGATAAAATGTTAATAGAAAGGATGATATGTGACAAGGTGTGAAGTTAATTTTTGTTTTGTTTGATGTAATAAAAAGGGATACCCAACGTGTAACTTTTGACTATATGCAACTAAATTTCTATTTTCACGGATCATGAATTTAATATCTACTTTTCGCTAATCATATATCACGTTGTTCATTTTTACTAGAATAAGTATATGTATTCAATACATGTGAAAAAATTATCTTATCCGTACACGTAAAAAGTTACAATAATAAGAATATTTAATTTTCTCTTTTTATCCTTGTGAATTATATTCCTGGTGGTGTTTTTCAAATCTTTGTTTCCATATCTTTTCACCATTTTTTACTAAATTTAGTTATCATTATTTTCTACGGTTCTTTACACATAGACAATATGAACAACAAAAATTTTAAGATTTTTGTCAAGGTGTTATTCTATTTCGGTCACTTGTGGCTACCAAACATGCCAAACTTTACGAAGGTTTTCAATTTTATTGTTTTTGCTTGATGAGGTTGCCTAACTTAATAAAGATTGTGAACATCAGAAAATATATTCGATTAGGGCGTAGGGTTTTGACGCCTTGTGACTAATGAGTCACGACTAACGCCTATGACTACAATCATTTTCCACTACCAGAAAATATACCTTTAATGACACGCGATGATTTAACGATGCGCAAAAGTGTGTGTCATAAAAAACTATCATCTTTGCTAAAATCGGAATGAACAGTGACACGCATTTTTGCGTGTCATTGTTTTATCATCGTAAAGACAAAAAAAAGAGACGTAGTGTGCTTTTAAAAAACATGTGTCATCTTTCCTTGTCATCTTTTATTTGTTTGAAACTTGTGCATGTTTCTACGTTAAAAAAACCCTAGCCCACCACCGTTCTCACATTTCATCTGGATTCACCATTGGAAGAAGCCGTAGAAACACCATCGGCCGCCACCATTCGAGAAACACCATCGTCCACCACCGTTCGAGCCAGAGAAACACCATCGGCCACCACCAATTCGAATGAGAGAAAGAAAGAGGCTTCAAGAGAATATCTCCGCTTTTTTACCTCACGGAACCCTAATGGACGGTGGTCGGCGGCGGCTGATCTGATTATAGCCATGGGCAGCAGAGGCGACGGTGGAGGCAATAATGGGGGAGGAGTGCAGGGAATACTGGTGGCGTCGAAGAAGATGGTGTAGAGTTTCAAGGAGATTGTAAACAGAGTTTCTGAGGCGGAGATCTATACGACGCTTAAAGAGTGTAATATGGACCCTAATGAAGTTGTTAGCCGTCTCCGATCTCAAGGTCAAATAAGGAAATAAATTTTATTATTTGTGATTTGAGGATAGGTATGTGATTGTTTTTGTGTGTTTGTGTTGGTGATGCAATAGGTTATTATTGATTTTTTGGGATTTAGGGGTGTGGTGGTGTGAGATATTGAAGATGGTACCCTAGAGGAACTGAAGTAGTTGTTTGTGGAGATATAATTGGTGATATGTTATGTGTTCTTATGTTTTGATTGTGTTTAGATTTGAAAGATTGCAAAATTTGAAGTGGTTTTGTTTTGTCGTTTCAAAGTTTGAAAAAACAAACAAACTAGGTTTAATGCTAGTTTTGGGGGCTTACTTTTTCTTTCTCTTTTGAATTTCGGAAGCACATTATTGCTACACGGATCCTAATCAAGAGATTAACATCTTGAAGCAGTGCGAGAATGAGGCTACCACCATAGATCAAGTCCTGACTTGGTTTGTACTGCGACTGGGATAATAGCGTCGGGGGCAGGTTGTGGCTGAGCTTAGACTTCGGCTTAAGGAGAGTATCTGTGAGACAAAAACAACACCGTGAGCCTCGTTACGGGCAGAAGGAATTTCTCCTCGTAACCACACTCCGCCGTGAGAATAAGTATATGGGTGAAGAGAATTCAAAAGGAGAATTTTTACAAGTAACTGATTGAAGCGAGAGTGTTGAGATCGCTTTCCTTACCTGTTGAGTGGGCGTATTTGTAGTACTCATGGGCTCAAGCAAAGTATACCTTGGTTCTATTTCTAGTAGTCTGTAGTCAACAATCTTGACCTAAGCCCCCCAGTTAGGAGGTTCTATACCTCATTGATACAAAGGGTTTCCGACTTGGAATTAATGTCGTTTGTCTTTGTAGTTGACTTGGGAATTTTGTGGGCTACTCTGACCTTTTATTAATGTCTTGGTTTAATTCGTTTTGTTATCGTATGTTTTCGTCTTATTCCCTTGTAACCATGGATGACTTCCTTGGTTACCATGCTTACCTTGTTTCGTGCCTTTCATGAAGACCTTTTGAGTGTCATAAGTGAAAAAACCCGCTTTGTCTTTTTGCCTTGGATTTAGGTCGTCAGCCGCGGCTTGGGTCACTCCTTTTAGCCGCGGCTTTGGTAATGACAGTTCCCTACACTCTTCCTTTCTTCCTTTTGGTGATGTCTTAGGGGTAAGTTGCGGCTGCCATCCCCCTTCTTGCCGCATCCTGGTATTTGTTTAAGCCGCGGCCATAGCTGGCGTCTCCCTGTTCATGGTCGAGTCGCAACTGGGGTTCCTGTTCTTTATTTTTAGTGGTGTGGTTTCGGGGTGATACCCCTTCATGTCCCCCCAGTCCAATGTCATCGTGTCAACCATGTCATCGGAATCAATATAAATGGTTAGGTATGGTTGTGCTTGTTTCGTCTTGTCACCCCTTTTTATTGATGTGATTCGACCTTTTGGACTTCTCAATCGACCCCTTGTCACCCGTCCTCAATTCGCGGCCCAAGAGCCATCACATCCTTAATCCACGACCCTAGGGTAATTACTACATCCTTTTCCTTATAAATCCCCCAACTCCCTCTTTTTACTTCATTCTTCTTCTTTCTCCTCTTTCTCATTTTCCTTTTGTTCAAGTTTCTCCTTTCAAGAACTCGGTTGCGCTGGTAAGTCTCCCGAACTCGCTATTTTCTTTTATTCAAATGGATTGTAGAAATGATATGGGCCTTAAAACTTCGGTTATCTCTCGAGATTTTCTGAACAACTTCGTGCTTTGTTATGGTATTTCTTCCGAACTTAAACCTCTTGTTCCTCCTCCTGCTTTGACCGTGAGGGATGTCCCATCTGGGACGGTAGCTTTATATACTTCATTTCTAATTTTTGGGTCCCAGTCAGTGATTTCTTGTGTTTGCTTGTTAGGCATTATGATATTCACCTATCTCAACTTGTTCCTTTAGGACTGCTTAAGGTATATCATTTGAGATATCTTGACGTGCTCATAGTTTGGAACCCAAAGTTAACCTTTTTAGGGCGTTTTACAAGTTGACTAGAGTAGGTGACTGGTTAACTTTTGAGAAAAGGAAAGTGCCACACCCCCCTCTCGTCTTACGTACCATAACAAGTTTGAAGCATTGGAAAAGCCATATTTTATTTATTTCTGCTAGGATAATGCCTTTTGAGATGCACTGGTTGGAAATCGGTAAGTGTATCCAAGATCCTTTTCCCGAACCCAATACATATGACATATCCGCTTATAACCTTTTGAAAGCTGACCCTACTCCCATTCGTTGCTATTCTGAGCATTTATTTGTGATGGCCGGCGTTAGTCGTAATTGGGCTGATTCTAACATGGTTCCGTTCATGACTTATCAAGGGAAACATAAGTGGCTTACCCCTTGTGCTTTATTGCCCATGTCCATATGTCTAATCATTGCTTAATTGTTGTGTTTTTTCAGGGATGGGGCTCTTCGAGAGCATAAAATTGTCTGCCAAGGAAGACGTTACAAAACAAGTTGAAGCTTTGTCTGTGGGTGTAACTCCTATGTTGGAGACAACTGCTAGCCTCGTCATTCAACCAGGTGAATCCCTGCCACTTCCATTCGGCAAGTGAAAAAGCAATGACGAACTTGCTCCCCTTGCAAGCTGACCCAAGATGAATCGCAAGAAAGGGTTAGGTGGTCCGGGGCATAAACCGGGGTCATCCCCCCACCTTTTGCTTTTGTTGCGGCTAGCAGGGAAGGTCCCCCAGCCGCAACTGGGGTGTCGTCCAGCTCAGAGTCGGGCAGTGGGAGTTCTGGACCCCTGTCTGTTGACGGCCAGTCTGTTGGTGGTTCCGGTAAAGGGAAAATGGTTGCTTCATCTGAGGACACCAATCTAAACATGGAAGAGTGGTTCGTTTCTGATTAGGACTTGATTAATGCAACTGTTTTCGAAACTCTGGATTCGTGTAAAGAGTTTATGTTCGCATCACGCACACCTGTTGAGTTTTATTATGGCGAAGGTCTGAAAAACAAGGAGTTATCCGATTCTGGGTGTTTGGCCAGTGGTGAATGGTTTATTCTCCTTTGTTGAGATTCATGGTCGTTGGGTCGATGGTGTCAATGAGATTCAAGATCTCAAGAATCAGGTGTCAAAATTTGAGGTCGAGAACATGTCTCTCAAGTCCCGTTGTGATGCGTTTGAGCTTGTAAAAGAAAAACTTACCCAGGATCTTAGTGGTGTCCAAGAGGAGCTTTGTCTTCAAAATGTTATAATGAAAAAAGCTTGCTTTGGAATTGAAGGATAACAAAACGGCTTCCGAAGGTCGTATCGCTAGCCTCGAGGAATGAGTAACACATCTCACGTCTAAGAAGAAGTGGGTCATCTCAGATGGTGTCGGTTTGGCTTTTAATAAAATACGCAATAGTGAAGAGTTTTTTTGATGCTTTGGCCAGGATCAATAGTCTTTCCGACAAAGTGGGGTACAACACTGGTTTGCTAGATGGGGCTTGTCTTGTTGCGGAAGGTAAAAAGCCTGAGGAAGCAATGAAATTTGACAAACATGCATTGAGAAAGCTACAAGTTGAATCAAATTGTTTTGATAAAGCTACTTTTCCTATGACTGAAGCCATTATTGCCATGTGTGACTCAAGCTTCGAGGAAATCAAGTTGTTCATGTCCCCTCCTGCTCATGGTTCTTCCTCTACTTAGATAGTTCATTTTGGGTGTCTTTTTTGTATTAGTTTGATGCATCCAAACTTGTTCTAGATGCTATGTTGTTTCCTTTTTGCTTTGCTAATGGTGTAAAACTTTGGCACCCTATTTTATGTTTGTAACCCCTGCGTATGTTTATCTTTCTTATTCATGACTTCACTTTTTGCTATGGCTTGTTCTTGCTTATGGCCTCAACCGCTGCTTATCCCTTGTTGATGGCTTTGGCCGTGATACTCCTATTGATTATGGTTATGTCTATAGTAGTGGTTTTGTTCCTTGGTTATAGTATTTCAACCGTGGCTTTGTCCCTTGGTTATGATTTTGGCCATGACTCGTCTTTTAGTTGTCGCTTACTTCTTAGTGGTGGTTTTGGCCGCGGCTAGTTCCTTAGTTATGACTTCACCCGTGGCTTACCCCTTGGTTATGAATTTGGGTGTGGCTTGTCCTTTGGATATGACGTCAGCTGCGGCTCGCCCCTTGGTTATGACTGTGGCCGCGACTCGTCTCTTGGTTATGATTTTGGCCGTGGCTTGATGTGGTTATCAACGTATTTTTTTGTTATGATCGGCACCATTTATTTTGTATAAGATGTTATTTTGCCTTATACTCTGTTGGCAGGGCGGGATCTCAGTTGCGGCCACCATCATTGGCTTTAACCGCGGCTTGGCCTAAAACTGGTAACTTTGTCACCCATATTGATATTTGGGTTGCCTGTTTTTTTTTGGCATTGGTTATTTTCCGAGTGGAAACACGTATTTTGAGTGGCATTAATTGTCTGCTAAAGTATAGTCATGTGTTCTAAGTGATGTATTTAGTTTTCTTCGAGAGTTGGTTACGAATAATGAGTTCTACTAGCAAACCTTGAGAATGGCCTGTAATTTCTTATTTCTTTGCTCGTGGAAAAATTTTTATGGTTTCGTTTGCTTAACTTAGTTTGGCAAACATTAGATTATTTGGTTATTTAATATACCACCCACGAACGTTGCTTAAACAGTTACAACGGTATCTCATTTCTCTTTCTTTGCTCACGCGTCATTTTGGTTTCATGGTTTATCATGAGACTGGTTATATAAAAAATTCATTGATATGGTGTAACTACCGATACTCGCATGCACCTTCTTGAGGAAAAACGAGTTACAACATTAAGAATCTACTGCCTATTACATGTAGCATCACCAGAGCTGAGCTCCATTCCAAGTTCGTGGAACGGGCGTTCCGTCCAACTTCCCTATTCTGTAAGCTCCATTCATTCCAACTTCGATTATCTGAACTTTGATTATCTGATATGGAGCTTCCCAGCGAGGTCCGAGTTTTCCTTGGCTTTCGACCCGACTTGTTTTATTGCTTCACAAGACGTAGTCTCCTGGCTTGAAAGATTGTCTCTTCACCCTGGAATTGTAATATCTTTCTACTTCTTTCTTGTGCCTTGCTTCTCAGATTGCTGCTATTATTCTTCGTTCTTCGAGCAAGTCCAAATTTAACCGTAATTTGGTCTCATTGTTAGTTCGCGAAAGTTGTAAAACACGAGTTGATGGCATTCCACTCTCAACGGGTATCCATAAGTTAAACTGATTGGGTTTCTCCATGACTAGTTTTTGGCATGGTTCTATGAGCCCAGAGGACACTTGGTAGTTCTTCAACCCAGTTCTTGCCTTCTAAACCTAGGCGTGTCTTGATTCCTTCCACAATGCTTTTGTTCACTCTTTCAACTTGGCCATTGCCTTAGGGATGGGCACCTGTAGTTAAAATCTGCTAGATCTTCAAAATTCACACTATGACCTGAAAGGGTTTTCAGCAAATTGTTTTTCGTTATATATCACAATGAATAATGGAAGTCCGAAACGACATATGATGCTTTCCCAAATGAATTTATTGACCTGTTGTCCTATAATTGATGCTAGAGCTTTGGCTTCTACCCATTTTGTAAAGTAATCAACCCCACCAACAGGAATTTAACTTTCCTCGCGGCCTCCAGAAATGGACCTACGATGTCCATTGCCCACTTTTGAAAGGGCCAAGCAATACTAACGGGGATCATATCATTTTTTAGACGGTGACACATGGGAGCATGTCTCTGGCACCTCTCACATTTTTGGATTTCAGCCAAGGCACTCTTGTGCATGCCTGGTGAATAGTATCCTGCTCCTATTGCCTTGGCCACCACCATCCTTGGACCTGCATGGATTCCACATATGCCCTCATGGATTTATTTAGTGACATAGTTGGCTTCGTCTGGTGTGAGGCATCGCATAAGTGGTCCCATATATGACTTGTGGTATAGGATCCCTTGGTGTATTTCGAACTGCAATGATTTTGCTTGTATCGCCTGTGCCATGATCGATATCGAAGTACCAATCAAATAAGATGTTAAATTGTATTTCTATTCACTTTAAACTAGTTAGGGTAAGTAGGGTTATCGAACCTCGTGGAATTCGTGGTCGGTGTATTATAAATTGATTTATAAGAAACGATTAACTAAATTATCAAATTACTTAAACTATTGCCTCTTGGCTGTGAAAATTGGATCTTGGAATGATTAAAAAAGTAAATAAGAAAATAAATTACAAATGATTAAACTTGATTAAGAAGTAAATTATGAGAAAAAGTAATCCACTTCGGAGTTAAGGTTTAGTTTTCAGTAATCGTTTAGTTTAACTTGGTGGAAAATCCTTAACGAGGATTCTATACGTGTAATGGTGAAGTGATAATGATAGTCAAGACGTAACAGGTCTTAATACACAATACCAATTCAATTAGTAACCAAAACTCTACAACCATACGATTCGCGCAATATCATATGACATTCAAATAAAGGTTAACCAAAACAATTGTTTAAATAATCAAAACACAAGTTAAACTTATAAAAGAACTTAAAAGGTTCTAGAGTATAATCCCAACACAAGTTTAACACAAATGAGAACCTAATCACACGAAACCCATTACCCGAAGTACATCACGAGAAGTTTAGCCGCTTATTGTTCTTGGATGATCTTCAAAATCATTGTTGAATTGCATCCCGGATGATTGAATGGTGTTAGAACGATGTAGAATGGTGAATCACAGGTCTAGAAACACCTAAAATTCGTCTCAAATCATCCTAGGTCGAATGGGGGGCAAGTGGTGGGTGAAACCTAACAAAAATGTGGTTTTATAGGTGTTTCACGAAGGTCCTGACGTAGGCCGTAGCCTATGCTGGGGGGTATTCTGTTGTTTTTGTTGATGCTGGCGTAGCCTACGGTGGCTGTAATAGGCTACGGTGGAAACTTTTCTGCTACATTTTGAATCTTCGTTTCTTGACCCCTCCAACACCTTGTTTCACCATTAAAGCTTCCAACTTTGTTATTTTACCTATAAAATCATTTCAAACTCCTAGTTAACCTATTCAACATGATCAAATGCATAAATACAAGCAATCAAACTTAATATTTAACATTTAAACACTTAAAATAACATTTCAACACACTCACATCATGCCACTCCTTTTTCTTCTGAAAGACTCCCATCTACTAAGATTCTCATGATCGGGCTCATCCAGCACTCCTTCGATACGCCTTCTATGGAAGCTATAGCAGTCTATTCGATTGGCGATGCCTGTAGCACTTCAACTTTCACCTCACTAGCTAAATGTCTGAAAGCGATAGAGGCCAGTCTGCTAAGGGCATATGCTTTCTTATTCTTGTTGCGTGGGACATGCTTTCTTATTCTTTTTTCCCATGATCTCGAACCTCCCGGTCTCTTTTGTGGGTCCCACGCAGGGGACCGAGTTTTTGTGTCGTCCTATCTTTCAGCTGCTCACATGCCCTCTTTCCCCTGACGAACGCTTTTGCTCTCTCCAACATCTCGTCCACTGTCTTTGGGAGATGTTCATGGAATCTTTCTACTAACTGGTCATTTCTTACTCCGTGAATGAAGGCTGAGATTCGAATCGTTTCTACGACTCATCAAACTTGCATGTTTTCTTTTGAATATCTTGTGATAAAATTCTCGATAGACTCGCCATCGCCTCTCTTGATGTTATCCAACTCGGTTGGGTCCTTGGCGGATAACCTTTGTTGACTGAAGTTCCTTAGAAAATCTTCCTCTAATTTCTCGAAACTGTTAATTTCTTCAATTGGGAGGCTGTCAAACCATACCCTAGTTGCACCTGTTGGGGTCTGGGCAAACATATGACACCATACAGGGATCGACCATTGCTCTACCTCGACAGCCCCTACAAAAATCGCAAGATGATCGTCCGGGTCCCCCATTCCTCTGTACTTCCCCACATTGGATGGCATTTTGTGTTTTAAAGGGAAGGTGAGTTTTGCTATTCTTGGTACGAACTTGTATCTTGCTCACGCCATCGAGGGTCGGTATGGCTTGCTAAACATCACCAGCCCCCATCTTTTCTTGTTTTACAGTTGCGTCTTGGTTTATCTTTGTTCTCGTATCGTCTTCAACGTTATTTGCCTTGTCTCCTCGGCTATGCTCTTCTTCCTCATGGCTTCTTCGCTCTGGGGTTTCCTCATACTCTAGTCGGGTCCCGATTTCCCTCAGGTGTCGTTCCCCTTCCCTCCTGCTCTAACATGGAGAGAATTTGCTCTTGGTTCTTGTTGATGAATTTCAAGGTGATGACATTGCCACCGTGGTTGTCACCCCCGACGGTGGTTTCTAGTGCGGAGGTAGTGGTGTGCGGATTTTCAGTATTGCTAACGTTCTTTTGGTGAGGAGTTCCTTGACCTGAATCCATGGTGGTTGTTTTTGAGTTACATCAAGTTCCCACGTATGGCGCCAAATGTTGCTACGGATCCTAATCAAGAGATTAAGATCTTGAAGCAGTGCGAGAATGAGGCTGCCACCACAGATCAAGTCCTGACTTGGTTTGTACTACGACTGGGAGAATGGCGTCGGGGGTAGGTTATGGCTGAGCTTAGACTTCGACTTGAGGAGAGTATCTGTGAGACAAAAGCAACACCGTGAGCCTCGTTACAGGCATAAGGAATTTCTCCCCGTAATTACACTCCGACGTGAGAATAAGTATATGGGTGAAGAGAATTCGAAAGGAGAATTTTTATAAGTAACTGATTGAAATGAGAGTGTTGAGATCGCCCTCCTTACCTGTTGAGTGGGCGTATTTATAGTACTCATGGGCTCAAGAAAAGTATACTTTGGTTCTATTTCCAGTAGTCTGTAGTCAACAATCTCGACCTGAAAGGAGGTTCTATAACTCATTGATACAAGGGTTTCTGAATTAGAATTAATGTCGTTTGTCTTAGTAGTTGACTTGGGGATTTTATGGGCTACTCTGACCTTTTGTTAATGTCTTGGCTTTATTCGTTTTGTCATCTTATGTTTTCCTCTTATTCCCTTGTAACCAATGGATGAATTCCTTGGTTACCATGCTTTCTTTGTTTCGTGCCTTTCATGAAGACCTTCTGAGTGTCACAAGTGGAAAAACCCGCCTTGTCTCTTTGCCTTGGATTTAGGTCGTCAGTCGCGGCTTTGGTCACTCCTTCTAGCCGCGGCTTTGGTATGACAGCTCGCTACACTATTCCTTTCTTCCTTTTAGTGATGTCTTAGGGGTAAGTTGCGGCTGCGGCTGCCATCCCCCTTCTTGCCGCAGCCTGGTATTTGTTTAAGCCGTGGCCGTGGCTGGCTTCTCCCTGTTCGTGGTCGAGCCGCGGCTGGGGTGGGGGTTCTTGTTCTTTATTCTTAGTGGTGTGGTTTTGGGGTGATACCCTTCACACATAATCAAGTTAATTGCTTTTGTTGATTTATAGTAGGTTGTTTTGTATTTAAAGAAAGTGATTTTGTGATTATACTATAGCAATGAAGGCATGAAGCATGCTGATTGGGTTTAGGGTTTCATATGCGTGTCATCTTAGAATTGGATGTGCAGTGTTCATAAGAAGAAGCTAAGAACATGTTGTTTAGACTCTTGTTTGTTTACTTTATGGGTCATATGCATTACGCAAATTATGGAGTTTGATCTTAGCCCCCACTATTATTATCACTTCATATAATTGTTTCTAATGACTTTTTGTTTGTTCTAGGGTGGATCACAAAGCAATTGAAATGCTAAAGACATTCAACAGGTAAATTATTATTCATGTATTTATTTTTATTTTGCCTCAAAATAAGTTTACAAGTTGTGATAAAATGTTTTAATTATGAATGATAGATATTACAAGATTCATGAATGTCCAGCTAAGCAGGAGGGGAGTTTTAAAGTTGTTTCTATGTTGAGTTTCAAAGATGAGTTTTCTAATAAATCACTAAAAGTATGCTGATAATAAATATGTTCTACAATATGCAGTTCATTTGAAGAATTAGGTTGTTTAGGCATTCTACAACCTTGATCTTGGATTTTTATTAGTAAAAGAATGGTGTGATTGTATCCTCTAATTTTGATTATACAAGAGCAATATAACTAGAAGGTATAACTTGCAATTTTCCATGTTTTTAATTCTAATTGCAAGTTTATGTGATCTTTGACATATTATTATCTTTCATTTGCTGTAATATATATTACTTCACAATTTACTATAGGCTCATGTTAAATATATCTATAAAGTATGTTTGGGTCTCACACTATTGTTAGTTATAGAAATTCAAGTAATAAGATTTATAATCATTTTAGTCAATATCATAAGTTAATCTCTTTATTCTTTCTTTAGGTTGTATCTTTAGTTGTAGAAAATCGCAGGCTTAACCTTACTTATTACCAAAACAAATTAATGAATGAATATGTTTGTATTTTAGGTGATGATAATTTTAGTCTTATGGAACTTCATACAAGAACTTTTGCTTATGGTTCTAATTCGGGTTCCAGGCCATGTAATATCAGATTGTGAAGCTGAGGTTCACTGTTAACTATTCGGTGCCTACTTGTGCTGATTTTGTCATACCTGAGTTGTGCCAATCTACCAACTAAAGATAAAGGCTTATACCCAGGTATGATCTTTACATATAATGCTTATTTTCTATTGTCATACCTCTTAATGCTTATTTTCTTTTTTAACTTTAAATTTTTGTTTATGATACCAGAAACCTTGATTTGTGTTTATGTGTCATGTTAATTGAGTTTGTTAAAGTATAATTTTATGCTAATGAGTGCCACATGACATGGAAATCATGTTTAATTGAATTTTCTAAACTCCAGTTCTATATGATTTTATTTTTCTTAAATTTCAGGATGGGGGAAGGAAAGACAAATACTCAGATGCTCATAATGATGAAATCCACAAAGAATGATCAACTTTTGTCATGAACTTTATTATTCGTTGCATTTTGTATCTAACTTGAAATATAATGTTTTTAACTTTAAAATGTTAGTTATGTATTATGAAATATTGTATGGAACAACATTATCTTGTAATATATGTAGTTTATTTTATATTATGTTATGAAATAACTATGAAAGGTAGCAAATAGGTAATTGTAGGTTTAAAATGGTCACGAGTAATAATTTTAAAACAATGACATGCATTTACGACACATAAATGCATGTCATTGTTATTTATGACAAAAAAATCCTTGACACGCATTGTGTATCATAAAAGTGTCAAGAATGTGTGTCATAAACAGATGACACACAAATACGTGTCATAAACAGATGACACACAAATGCGTGTCATAAACAGATGACACACAAATGCGTGTCATAAACAGATGACACGCAAATACGTGTCATCCTCATTTATAACAGGGGCTTCCTTGGCACACTTTTGCGTGCCATTTATATCCTTTTATGACACGCATTGCGTGTCATTAAAGGTATATTTTCTAGTAGCGTTCATCACTAACCATTAGTAATAATAGAGTAACATCCCTAGAGGTTTAATAATCAGCTATTTAATGATATATATTTATATAAGATTTATATGAATTTATGAATCATATTTAATAATTAATATAAGTTAAGTAAATTGATCATAACTTAATAGTTAATTTGATTACGGATATATTTATGTAGTATTAAAATTATTGTATGAGGCCTTGACCGTAAAATTTGTTGAATTTAAGAATTATCATCTATTAATTTTACATCTAATCTCCCTTCTTTTAATGACGCCAATATATATATAGATGATCTAGCAAACTAGCTAGCAATAAGCTAAATCAAAATAAAAAAAAATACAAAGAATATCTCATTACATATTATATATCATAAAATTTTAACGTAAATCTATCTTTTTAAACCAGTCTAACTTTTCTGAAATATACTTCAAATAAACGTATTGACTTTAATTTCTTCCAATAATTCTTTTCTAGTCTTTTATATACAAACAACAAGAGTTAAATATTTATTTAATCTCTAGTTTTATATCACTTTTGTCATTCCAGTATCATCGTTTAATTATTACCACCGGTGTTATTATGTTTTGTACACATTTTTTACATGGGACTCAAACCTTTAACTAAAAAAACTGTCACATTAACTCTAATAGTTTTATCATGTTACCAAAATACCTCTTTTATATGTTTTTGTTTGGTAAAGTTTAATGTTATGATCTGAATATTCATTTCTAATTTCTTAATTATTTATTACAAACTGAGCACTAAAGCTTCCCCTTTCCTTCTTCCGATCTTTACATCACATCTCAAAAATTTTAAGCAACAAAAATAACACCAAATTACACGTGTCAATCACCCACTATCTTCATTCCCATGCAATCACTATCCATCGGACACCAACAACCCACTGCCACCACGTGCCACCGCTATCACCACCTTTATAACTTATTATCTTTACAACTTACAACACATCTTCATCCATCTCTTCACATCTCAAAACATTAATCAATCATCATCATTCAGTCATTCACCATGGCTCACAACCAACAACACTATGATCACCAGCACCGGCACCTGTCGCACCAGGTCGTCAAGACCGCAACCGCCGTGACCCTAGGAGGGTCCCTGGTGGTCCTATCGGGGCTCATCCTAGCGGCCACGGTGGTCGGTCTTGTGGTGGCAACGCCGGTACTGGTAATCTTTAGTCCAGTACTGGTACCGGCGTTGATTACCCTCTCGCTGATATTCAGCGGGTTTATGACCTCGGGCGGCTTGGGTGCGACAGCTACGTTTGTGCTGTACTGGATGTACCGGTACGTCACCGGGAAGCACCCGGTGGGGTCGCACCAGCTCGATACGGCCCGGGATAAGATCGCCGGGGCCGCGATGGGCGCGAGGCATAAGGCGGAACAGTTGGGTCACCAGACGGCTGGGAGGATCGCTGGTGGTGCAACCGGTGGTCAAGGGGGTCAGGTTAGGGTGGAGCATCAGCAGGCGTAATTAGTGATCAGAAACTTGTTAATTATGGGTATTAACGACTGTGGTTATGTGTGTTTTTGTAAGTGGTGGAGGTTTAACCTGATGCATGTAGCAGCATATATGCATGTGTGTAATTAATTAATAATAATATGATCTTCGTATCTTACTTTCGAGTTTGAAAACATATTTATTTACATTTTCCGCTTCTATATGGGTGGTTTATTTGTAAATAGTTAAGTTGAAATAGGATATATAGATCTCGTCTAATGCATTACTTATCTGAACTTTTTAGTAATATGTTATATGTATTTATTTTACTTTCGAGTTTGAAAACATATTTATTTACATGAGTGCCGAGAGTGTTAAGAGTTTTTTATTTTTATTTTTATAATTATATTAAAAATCATTATATTTTTTTTTTTCTTTTTAATTAAATAATACTTTTTATGCCTTAACATTATTTCTTTCCTTCAATTAAGACCATTTAAAAATATTAAAAAGTTTATAAAGGTTGAATAGTGATTCTTCAAATATACCAATTCACAGTAATATTTTTTCTGTTCTCCACTTACAACCACACAAAACCATTCCATATAATATATCAAACACACTCATACTTTTAAAAAGAATCCACTGTGAGTGCTCTCGTACGAAACATTCACATAACATTCTCTGTACATATACTTATAATTTTTCAAAAAATCTATATCCCTTCAATTTATTTCAT
Source organism: Flaveria trinervia (assembly GCA_025506515.1). Taxonomy (NCBI): domain Eukaryota; kingdom Viridiplantae; phylum Streptophyta; class Magnoliopsida; order Asterales; family Asteraceae; genus Flaveria; species Flaveria trinervia. The sequence continues at coordinate 95,119,439 of CM046447.1, read as the reverse complement.
ATTTTCTAAAAATCTTCCAAATTAGAGTTTTTTTGAGTTGGGTGATCTCAAATTTAGGGAACATACGGGTTCGAAGTTTTTTCTGCGACTCTGCGAGGACTCGATCCCAAACTCTATTTTAAAATATAATTTATTGATTTTTGAACCTTAAATTTAAATGTGAAATGTCGGTTTTTTTCAATTCTGATAAAGTTCCAACTTGTAAGGAAATATGTGTTTCATTAATTTAACAGTAGAAGACAGTTATATGTTTCATTTATTTCTCAATAAGTTTATAAAGAACTGATCTTTTTTATAAAAACTAAAAGAAATATCTTACCTATTTGTGAATGTTAGAAAAATTGAAGAAGCACCGACCCCTAGAGCAATGTTTTTAGTGAACCGGACGTCTTACCGGTTCGCTGGTCGGATCGGTTTAACCGGTCGGACCGTATATAAGAACCGGATAAATTAATTATTTTATAAATATATGTAAAAACTACGAGATATATATATATATATAGTATATAAGAACCGGATAAATTATATATATATATATATATATATATATATATCGTAGTTTTTACATATATTTATAAAATAATTAATTTATCCGGTTTTTATATACTATATATATATATATATATATATATATATATATATATATATATATATATAACTGATTCAACCGATCCAGTTTCCCGTGGATCACGTCCACATCATTGTTAAGACGCCCATTGTTAAGACACCCATGATGTAGCCAGAAACTAAACCGTCTAGCAAAACTATGTCGTTCGGAAAAGTGATTACTATTAAGTTTTCGGGATTAAGAATGAACATTGTATCAAATGATTACAATCAAATCTTGATCTCACCGATTGTGATGAGAACAAACAATGAACACAAAGAAAATAGAATCAATTACATTGACTAGGAGAAAACTGATAATCAGACCACTAAGACAAGTAACGATGAACAATGAACAAGTAACGATGAACAATGAGTTTTTCAGAGATGAAGATGAAAACCCTAATATTTGTGTGTGTTTCCCTAGCAGAGCAAAGCGATGAATATATAGTATCCAAGAATATTATTAGCACAACAACACCCCTTCAATAGACAACAAACATTCAGCAGCAACACCCATCTTCCATGAATGACACAATAGTCTCTCAACATTAAAAACAATTAAAAATAAGCAGAGATGAATTGATCAAATATATATAATTTTAACACCCACCCTTAATTCAATTCTGAAAACAAATCAACAAGACCTAATTTTTTACTCAAAGCTTTATGTGAACAACACCAAGACTCTTCATAAAAATCAGCAGGCTGATTTAATGTGTCAATTTTAACAATTTTAAATACACCAGCAGAAACTTTTTCTCTTAAGAAAAACAAGTCAATCTCAAAATGCTTAGTTCGCTCATGAAAGACAGGATTTGCAGTCATGAGAATAGCAGCAGTACTATCACAAGAAATTTCAACATGAATAGGACAAACGACCTTTATGTCTTCCAAAAGTTTCCTTATCCACAAAATCTCACATCCAGTAGTACACATTGCTCTATATTCAACTTCAGCTGAAGATCTAGCAACTGTATTTTATTTTTTACTTTTCCAGAAAATAATATTATCTCCTAAGTAGACACAAAAACTAGTGACACATCTCTTTGTTTTTAAACACTTCCCCCAATCAGAATCAGAAAAACCTTTTAAAACAAACTCTGATTGTCTTTTAAACATTAAGCCTTGACCAGGATTAAGTTTCAAATGCCTTAAAAGTCTTAAAGCAATTTTAAAATGAGATTGAAGAGGTTTATGCATATTTTAAAATGAGCACTGCTACAGCTGCTCACCGGTGGGTGAGGGAAATGGAGACTGTCCTTGATATTAGTGAATGTCGTGAAGATCAGAAAGTGAAATTCGCTACCCACTCTTTTATGGACTCGGCTTTGTGCTGGTGGGACAACATTGTCCAAGCCGAGGGTAGCAGGGCCATTGGGAGAATGAGATGGCCTGAACTGAAGAAGTTAGTGATTGAGAAATTTTGTCCTCACAGAGAGATAGACAAGGTAGAAAGAGACTTCCTGCAGCTGGAGGCGGGAACGATGACACACCAGCAGTACACCATCAAATTTAATGAAATGGCACGGCTGGTGCCCGATCAAGTGACACCACTGTCACGAAAGATTAAGAGATACATCCAGGGGCTACCTGCGGATATCCGTAGGCATATGATGGCCGCCCAGCCGAGCACTTTTAGGTCGACGTTTGACTTGGCTGGCAGATTATATGATGTGAGCGAGGTGGTGGTGGCTGAGGTGAATAAGAAGGATGGTGGTAGCCGGAACTGGAATGGGAAACGGTTTGGACGTGGTAGAACTGCTCCAAACAAGAAGGTGGCAAAGGTGGGTGACCGACGTGTGGTCATATCTGGATCAGGGCTGAGGAGGTGTGACAAATGTGGAAGAGAGCATATTGGTGAGTGCAGGATGGGGATGAATGCATGCTTCAGGTGTGGCCAGCCTGGCCACATCGCTAGAGACTGTAAGAAGCTGAGGGCGGAGAGCTCTGGAGTAGAGAAGAAGAAGTCGGAGGAAGGAGGGCAGAGGGCGAGTGCTAGAGCTTACACTATGACCCGGGAAGAAGCCAGAGCTGATCCCGATGTTGTGTCAGGTATGTTTCTAGTAAACCAACTTGTGCCTCTGTATTGTTTGATTCCGGTGCTAGCAGGAGTTTTATTTCCATTACTTTCTGTGCTAAGTTGCCTGTTAGTAGTAGCAAGGTCAGTGCACCATTCGATGTAGAAACTGCTATTGGTAAGTCCACTAGAATTACTGATGTGATAGAGGACTATGCCATAGAACTAGAGGGCCATAGGTTTACTGCTAGATTACACGTGATACCCCTAGGTGGATTTGATGTAGTACTAGGGATGGACTGGTTAGCAACCTATGAAGCAAACATTGTGTGTCGCAAGAAGATGATTCCATTAGTTGCGTCCGACGGGAGTTTGGTTACGATTTATGGAGATCGCGTCACTACGATCCCGAAGATGATTTCGATAGCGGTGGCGGGAAAGTGCATAAGACGTGGATGTAGTGCCTACTTGGCCTACGTAAAAGATGTGGATGCGTCGGTACCGCAATTATCCGAAGTACCAGTGGTGTGCGACTTTCCGGACGTATTCCCGGAAGACTTACCCGGCGTGCCACCGGATCGCGAGATTGAGTTCCAAATTGATCTGATACCCGGTGCTCAACCCGTTGCCAAAGCACCGTACCAGTTAGCTCCGACAGAAATGAAAGAACTGATGGAGCAGTTGCAGGAGCTGCTCGATAAGGGGTTTATTAGACCGAGTATCTCTCCCTGGGGTGCTTCGATCCTGTTTGTGAAGAAGAAAGATGGTAATATAAGGATGTGCATTGACTGCCGAGAGCTGAACAAGTTGACGGTGAAGAACCGATACCCCCTACCAAGAATAGATGATCTGTTTGACCAGCTTCAAGGTGCCGGTTGGTTTTCAAGGATAGATCTTCGATCTGGTTACCATCAGCTGAAGGTGAAGGAGCAGGATATCCCTAAGACAGCTTTTCGCACGCGTTACGGTCACTATGAATTTCTTGTTATGTCATTTGGTCTGACCAATGCGCCAACTGCTATTATGGACTTGATGAATCGAGTGTGTCGGCCAATGTTAGATAAATCAGTGATTGTGTGTATTGATGATATCCTGATTTATTCAAGGAGAGAGGAGGAGCATGCCGACCACATTCGGGAGGTGTTAGAGACCTTAAGAAGGGAGAAGTTGTATGCCAAATTCTTCAAGTGCGCGTTCTGGTTACGCGAAGTTCAATTCTTAGGTCACATGAGAAATCCCAAGGGGATTATGGTAGAATCTGCTAAGGTGGAGGCTGTGATGCAATGGAAGCCTCCAAAGACGCCATCCGAGATTCGTAGTTTCTTGGGGTTGGCGGGGTATTATCGAAGGTTCATTCAGGAATTTTCCAAGATCGTTTCTCCACTGACTAAGTTGACCCGAAAGGATGTAAAGTTTATATGGGGTCAAGCCCAAGAACAGGCTTTCGAGAAGTTAAAGGTAAGGTTGAATCAAGCTCCTGTCTTGTCATTACCCGAAGGAAGCGAGGATTTGGTGGTATATTCAGATGCTTCATACTCGGGGTTGGGGTGTGTATTAATGCAGAGAGGGAAAGTTATAGCCTATGCATCCCGACAGTTGAAAGTTCATGAGGTCAACTACCCTACTCATGACTTGGAGCTAGCAGTCGTGGTCTTCGCACTAAAGATTTGGATGCACTATCTGTACGGGACGAAGTGCACCATTTTCACTGATTACAAGAGCTTGAAGTACTTCTTCGAGCAAAAAGATCTGAACATGAGGCTGAGGCGATGGTTGGAGCTTATAAAGGATTATGATTGCAAGATCCATTACCATCCGGGCAAAGCCAACGTGGTGGCTGATGCTCTTAGCCGGAAGGAGAGGCCCGAGCTGATTCGGGTGAAAGCATACCAACTGATCATGACCTTTGATGTAATGAAGCAAGTCAAGGAGTTTCAGGATGAGGCATTAAAAGAATATCATTTAAACTCTGAAAGAATAAGAGGTCTGGTTGGGGAATTGGGTGAAAACACACTTGGTGTTAAAACCGATTTGGACGAGTATGGGTTCCTCGTTTCGGGGATCTACGTGTGAGGATTTTGGAAGAAGCTCACAAGACTCGATACTCCATTCATCCTGGTGCCACAAAGATGTATCAAGATATGAGAAAGATTATTGGTGGCCGGGTGCGTGACGTGGTGGAGTATGTGAGTAAGTGCCTTACTTGTTTGCAAGTGAAGGTCGAACATCAGAAGTCGTATAGGAAGATCCAACCTTTGGATATACTAGAATGGCAGTGGGAGCACATCACCATGGATTTCATTACAAAGCTGCCACGTACTCTGAAGGGGTACGCTGCCATATGGGTGATTGTTGAGCGCTTGACGAAGAGTGCTCACTTCCTACCGATCCGCGAGACATATTCATCCGAGAGGTTGGCTGACCTGTTCATCAAGGAGATTGTAACTCGTCACGGTGTGCCGGTGTCCATTGTGTCTGATCGTGACACCCGGTTTACATCTAAATTCTGGAAGAAATTCCACGATGCTATGGGGACGAGGTTACATATTAGCACGGCTTATCATCCCAAACTGATGGTCAGTCAGAAAGGACCATTCAGACACTGGAAGACATGCTTCGGGCATGTGTGATTGATTTTGGGGGAAGTTGGGATGACCACTTATCGTTAGCTGAATTCTCGTACAACAATAGCTATCACGCCAGCATTGGCATGCCACCATATGAGATGCTATACGGTAGGAGATGCAAAACACCCGTTTATTGGGGTGATATTGGTCAAATGGAATTGGGGAGCATCGAGGTAATCGAGGCTACGACTGAGAAGCTTGAGAAGATTAAAGCCTTCATGAAGGCAGCCAAAGATAGACAGAAGTCGTATGCCGATAGACGACGCAGACCGATCGAGTTCCAGGTGGGTGACCGGGTTATGTTGAAGGTCTCACCTTGGAAGGGTATTATCCGATTCAGGAAGCGGGGCAAATTGAGCCTAAGATATATAGGCCCTTTCCGAATCATTGCTCGAGTAGGAGAGGTGGCCTATAGATTGGAGTTACCAGATGAGTTAAGTGGAATCCACCTGACATTCCATGTGTCTCATCTGAGAAAGTGCATAGCTGATAAAGACATGATTGTTCCACTGGAGGATATCGAAGTAGATGAAAGGCTCAATTATGTGGAGCAACCAGTGGCAATCATCGATCATAAAGAGAAGAGGCCGAGAAATAAAGTGGTTCCTCTTGTGCGTGTACAGTGGAAGCACAGGAAGGGATCCGAGTCTACATAGGAGACTGAGGAGGAGATGAGGCAGCATTATCCTCATCTGTTCGAGGAATAATAGGTTTCGGGGACGAAACCTATATAAGGGGGGTGGACTTGTAACACCCGGTTATTTAAAAAGACAAGATGTGAAGAATAAATGAAAGAAAAGCAATAAAGTCCAAGTGGAGGGACTAAAAGTGTCCAAAAGGACAAATCTTTGAAAAAGTTGGTGTAAAGGTGGGCATGGCCGCCCACCCTCACTTCACATCAACATTTCTTCTGCTTTAGAGAGAGAGAGAGAGCAGGGGAAAACTCTCGGCTTGTAGAAGAAGAAGAAGAAGAATAAGTGAACGAATTCAAGGTAAGAATTCGTGGTTTTTAAATGTTTATGACGGGTTTTGTCACACCCCAACCTTGACGGCGGAAACGTCGAGATGTGAGGGTTAAGATTGTTCACAGCCACATAACGCTATATTAAAATGTAAATATTAATATCATAAGTCTTGAAATGAAAAGAAATACAATCATAAGTCTCAAACAAGTAATAAGTTCAAACGTAACATAACATAATGTAAACTTTTATTTCATTAACTAGGTCCAAGTCCTAGATTATTTCATACTTCATATGGATCACTTTAAACTCGAGGTTGACCTGAAACATGATAAAAATAAGAGTCAACTATAAATAGTTGGTGAGTTTCCAAGGTTTTCATACATAAAATGATAAAGTTACAAGTAGCAATTCATGTCATAGGTCATAAGCAAGTAAGGTTATAGAATACATATCGTTACAACCAAACCTCGACTTGATTACAAGTATAAAAGATTGGCTAAGTGTATTTGGTTCCCTAGTGCACAAGCATACGGCTCCTAGGAGTCGGCAATACATCGACTTTAGCACCAAATAGGCTTGTCAGTCCCAAAGATCTAAGACGTCGCCAGGCTAGCAATAGTTAATGATTGTAAACAAACTATGTATCTCATATAATCACTTACAACACACAAATAACCATGACAAAATATAAAGATGAATTGCAAGTGCATTACAAGTCTCAAACGTTTATAAGTGTACGATGTATAAGTATCATGTTTCACCCCAAAATAGTGTGAAAAATGTAAAAAGGGGCAGGAAAACTCACTTGACAATAAATATATAATGGCGATTAATAAGAATAATAACAAGCGTCGCTCCAAAGTGTATCGTCACAAGACACCTAAATATATATATTTACAAGATTAAAGCTTTACAATAAATAACAAGGACTAAGAAAATCAACTTGATGTTTGGGGTTTTGTTAATTATTATTGTCAAATAAGAACTCAATTATATTCCCGTGGGAACGATTTTATTTATATTTTATATATAAATATATAGATTGATAATAACTTTTATAACAATTTTGTAATGTTTATAAAGTTTAAATTAAATTTTATCACTAAATAAAATGAACACAAATAAGAAAAATTATAAAGGTAATGTTTGAAATAATAATAGTTTATATAAATTAAACTAGTATTTAAATTCTAAATTTTTATAAAAATATTCTAACTATATTATTAAATTTAGGATAATAATATAAAGGTATTTTTTTTAAACAAATTACAGAAAAATGTTTAAATAGTTTTAAAAGAAACAAAGCTTATGAAATGATTTTTCCTAATTTTTAGAAATTTTTTAATATTAAATTTGAAGGCCAAAAAGGCCTAAAAAGTTTTTTTCTAAATAAAACAGAGGGTGCCCGGGTTCGAACCCGGACCTCTAAGTGGAGATGGAAGTGTTTAACCATGAACCAAGGCATCCAGCCGCGTTAGTGTTCGCGTTTAAATTGATAAAAAGCATACTTAAACAGAAACCCCCAATCCTTAAGAATCCTAGAACCCAATCGATTAAAATTGATCGTCATTCGAGGTTGTTGATCGAATTAACCATGGGGCTTTTGTTCCCCGACCAAAATCGAGTTTAAACATGTGTTTAATCACTTGTTTGTAGATTAATTGATTATGAACAATTGTTGAACCCAGCCGCGACCACAACGAGGCTCGATTGTTATGCAAACGTTGATGGAAATCAAATTGAACTCGTGGAAAGCTTCGAATGAAGTTCTTGATGCAAAGCCCTCAATCAAATGAAGTTAAAAATGTTCGGAAGATGGCTCTCGCTTAGCTTGCAGGTTCGTGACGAAAGGGTAATCAGATTGCGTTGTTTGAGTGTTATTAGATGTAATTGATAGTTCTGAACGTTTAGTATTGGTTGGATGATTGTTTAAGTTCGTTTAATTTGGTTATTATTAGCGTTTAATGCTCGATCGGTTAACTCATAGATTAAAGTTTCGGTTTCACGTTCGATCCACTTCATAACCGAGTTAAAACCCAATTAAGTCTTACGTTTTAGTTGAATCGTGTTCTGGAGACGATTGAAATCATTTGAGGATCAAAATTTGAAGATTTGATGCGGTTTCGAGGCTCGCCGGACTCCGACCGAAGGTGACCGGAGCGGCTGCGGAAATACGGGGGAGGGAAGTTTTGGGTTTTAATTAATTACACATTTGGTCCCTCAATATTAAGTTTCTTTTTATTTTAAGCAGAATCTTCAATATAAAGTTTATAATTGACATTAAGACCCCCTAATCTTTAACTACTTAAAGTTTTAAACATTGTTAAATTTAATAACTATACAATTTATTTTTATTATCATTAGTAACATTATTATAGTTATTATTATTCAATTATTATTACAAATATTATTATTATGATTATAATTATTATTATTATTACTTTTATTAATATTAACATTATTATTTTTATTTAATATTTATTTTTAACCTAATGACAATAATGAATAAGCACAAACAACACATGAGTTTCAAAATTAACAACAATAACCCTTGTAAGAGTAACGAAGTTAACTTTTAGTTAACGAAAATACGAGATGTTACAGTCTCCCCAACTTAAAGAATTTCGTCCCGAAATTAAAAGAAATGAAACTATACAAATAAGAATGGGTATCTCTTCTTCATGTGCTCCTCACGTTCCCAAGTAAATTCAGCGCCACGTTTATTTTCCCAACGAACCTTGACGATTGGGGTTGTTGTGGTTCTAGTCTTCTTCATTATACGATCCATGATCTCTACAGGTTTCTTGACAAAATGTAATGACTCGTCAATCTGAATGTCTTCCAGCGGAACATACAGACTTTCGTCGGCCAAACACTTTCTCAAATTTGAGACGTGGAACACAGGATGAATTCCACTAAGGTCGAAAGGTAACTCTAGTTTATAAGCCACTTTCCCAATCCTTTTCAGGATTTTGAAAGGTCCTACAAATCTTGGAGCCAGTTTGCCCTTCTTTCCAAAGCGAACCACACCTTTCCACGGTGAAACCTCGAGAAGAACCATCTCCCCAACTTGGAATTCCAATGGCTTACGTCGTTTGTCAGCATAACTCTTTTGACGACTTCTCGCCACTTCAAGGTTCTTGCGAATAATAGAAACTTTATCGGTCGTCTCTTGTATAAGTTCAGGACCAGTGATGAAGTTTTCACCAATGTCGGTCCAACAGATCGGTGAATGACATTTTCGACCATAAAGTGCTTCAAACGGTGCCATCTTGATACTCGAGTGGTAACTATTGTTATACGAAAATTCCGTGAGCGGTAGATGCGTATCCCAATCGCCACCAAAGTCAAGTACACAGAGACGTAGCAAATCCTCCAAAGTTTGGATCGTTCGCTCGGTTTGACCATCAGTTTGTGGATGGTAAGCCGTGCTTAGATCTAATTGTGTACCCAAGAGTTCTTGCATAGACGACCAAAAATGTGAAGTGAAACAAGCATCTCGGTCGGATATGATGTGCAGAGGTACCCCATGACGACTTACAATCTCATCAACGTATATACGAGCTAACTTTGATGTCTTGTAAGTGTCACGTATGGGTATAAAATATGCCGACTTGGTCAAACGGTCAACGATCACCCATATGCTATCATGTCCTCTAGAGGTTCGGGGTAGCTTTGTTATGAAGTCCATGGATATGTGTTCCCATTTCCACATAGGAATCTCGGGTTGCTCAAGTAATCCACTTGGACGTTGATGTTCGGCTTTAACCTTCGTACATGTGAGACACTTAGCTACATAAGTCGCTATGTCTTTCTTCATTCCAGGCCACCAATATTGACCACGTAGGTCCATGTACATCTTATCGGAACCAGGATGAATAGAATAACGAGTTTGATGAGCTTCATTCATAATAAAGGTACGAATGTTGTCGTGATTTGGAATCCAAATGCGATTGGCGAAGTACATCAACCCATTGGGTTTCGTTTCCAATTGGGTTAGAAGGTTATGCTCTAATTCATCCTTCATTCTTCCTTCTCGTTGAACCATTTGTTGAGCCTCCAGGATGCTAGACTCGATGTCACTATCTATTCTCAGTTTTGTAGTAGTACGGTGGTCTCGTTGACATCTAGTCGTATCTTAGTATCGTACTCACCCAAAGTGTCAAACGATTGACGTCGATCGCGAATTTCTTGGAATGAGATCATCTTGTTATGAATCTTTCGGCTTAGTGCATCGGCTACAACGTTTGCTTTACCAGGATGGTAACAAATGTCACAATCATAGTCACTAATCAACTCCACCCAACGACGTTGTCTCATGTTGAGATCTTTTTGATTGAAAACGTGTTGAAGGCTTTTGTGATCGGTGTAGACTATACATTGCGTACCATACAGGTAGTGCCTCCAAATCTTCAAAGCAAATACAACAGCACCAAGCTCGAGATCGTGTGTTGTATAATTCACCTCGTGAACCTTCAATTGCCTCGATGCGTAAGCTATGACCTTCCCTCGTTGCATAGAACACAACCAAGGCCTTGTTTAGATGCATCACAATACACGGTAAAATCAATGTTTCCATCGGGTAGGGTCAAGATAGGAGCATTGCATAACTTATGCTTTAACGCTTCAAAAGCTTCTTCTTGCTCGGAACCCCACTTGAATGGTTTATTCTTTTGAGTCAAAGTAGTGAGCGGTTTCGCGATCCTCGAGAAATTGGCAATGAACCACCGATAATAACCAGCAAGACCAAGAAAAGAACGAACTTCGGTAGGAGTTGTAGGAACACACCAATCTTTCACAGCTTCCACCTTTGCAGGATCAACGTGAATTCCTTGGCTATTCACCACGTGTCCTAGAAATTGAACTTCCTCGAGCCAGAAGTCACACTTCGAGAACTTCGCATACAATTGCTCTTTCTTCAACAATTCAAGAACCAATCTCAAATTTAGTTCATGATCGGTGTTGGACTTGGAATAGATAAGTATGTCATCAATGAAGACGAACACAAACTTGTCTAGATAAGGCTTGCATACCTGGTTCATGAGATCCATGAAAACAACAGGAGCATTGGTTAAACCAAAAGGCATCACCATAAACTCATAGTGTCGTCCATAACAAGTACGGAAAGCGGTCTTTGGGATATCACCATCGTGGACTCGTAATTGATGATAGCCAGAACGTAAATCGATCTTTGAGAAAATAGCAGCTCCTTGAAGTTGGTCAAACAAATCATCGATGCGAGGAAGAGGATAACGATTCTTGATGGTAAGCTTGTTAAGCTCACGATAATCGATGCACATACAAAACGATCCATCTTTCTTCTTCACAAAAAGAACAGGTGCACCCCAAGGCGAAGAACTAGGACGGATGAAGCCTTTCTCGGACAGCTCTTGCAGTTGACTAGAGAGTTCTTGCATTTCCGATGATGCAAGCCGATATGGTGACTTGGCCACGGGGTTTGCTCCCGGTATCAAGTCAATTTTAAACTTGACTTCACGCACGGGAGGTAAACCACTAAGGTCATCGGGAAATACTTCAGGAAAGTCTCGTATGATAGGGACATCCTTAAGTTCTTTCCTTTTGACTTTCGTGTTGACCACGTAAGCCAAGAAGGCCATATACTTCTTGCTTAAGCACTTTCGGGCTTGAGTGCAAGACATGAGTTTAAGCCCTTTGGAAGATTTTTCACCGAACACCTTCAACGTATCTCCAGAGGGTAACGGTATACGAATGCACTTCTCGAAACAAATGATCTCGGCATGGTGTTTGGCTAACCAATCCATACCAATGATGACGTCAAAGCTTCCAAGTTTCATAGGGATAAGATCGATAAGAAAATCATGCGTGTCAAGACTTAAGATGCAATCACGAACGATAACGTCCACGGTAATTGGTTCTCCATCGGCAACTTCAACAGTAAGAGGTCTTTCTAGTTTCGTATGTGGCTTAGCAAGTATGGGTTCAAATTCTAATGAAACAAAACTTTTATCGGCTCCAGAATCAAATAGGACATATGCATAAGTTTTGTTAATAAGGAACATACCATTCACCACATCGTTGTTTGCTTGTGCTTGGTTAGCGTTGATGTTGAAAGCACGTCCTCGGGCTTATGGAACATTACCCACAAGACGAGGGCATTGTGGGTGAAAATGGCCAGGTTCCCCACAGTTGTAGCAAACACGGTTCGTGACCACAGCGGCATTGTTAGGTGCACGGTGGCAAGTCGCCACCAAATGACCATATTTACTGCATAAGGTGCAAATGCGGCATGGTTGATTCCCCGGATGATGATACCTACACGTGTTGCACATCGGCTGAGGACCAGCATAAGCCCTAGCCCCAGGCATTTGTGCCACAGGTGTAGCCGCAGGTACAAGTTGTCTTTGGGGTTGTTTGGGTGCAGCCACGGCATAGTTACGCGCCGGTGTGAACTTGAGCTTCTTGTTGTTGTTGTTGTTGTAAGACGGTTCAGCTTTAGTCTCCTTAACAGCCTCGGTAGCCGTCTTCTCTACCTTCTTTGCACCCTTCACAGACATGGTGCCCGCTCGTATATGGTTCTCGGTGAGTTGAGCGGTGATAGTAATGGCTTCTTCCAAGGTTGTGGGTCGGCTACCCACCACAGCATCCTGAATTTGGGGTGGTACACCCTTAATGAACTTCTCGATGTTGCGGGGAACAGTGTCGACCATATGGGGCAGCAGTATACTCAACTCATGATGTCTAGTTGAGTAGGCCAAATGATCACCATCATTTTGTTTCAAATTCCAAAACTCTTCTTCCAACTTTTGCAATTCACTTCTTGGGCAGAACTTCGCAATGGCGATGTTCTTGAACTCTTCCCATGTAAGTGCTAGAATGGCATCGGGTCCACGATTCCTCTTCTCGCTATTCCACCAGGTAAGAGCCCTTTGTTGGAGCATACTAGTGGCATAACGAACCTTGAGTGCATCGGGACACTCACAATTGATAAAGGTATTCTCCATGCTTTCGAACCACTCAAGAAGACCAGTGGCTCCTTCCTTGCCACTAAAACTAGTGGGCTTGCAAGAGCTGAAGTGTTTGAAGGTGCAAATTTGATTATTCCCATGTTGATTGTTCCCGTTTTGGTTGTTGCTATTCTCTCCATGACCATTTCCATTGTTGCTAGCGTTGGTCATTAAGGTGCTATTAAGTTCAGCAACCATGGTCGGGATGACAACAGCCATTTGTCAAGCAATCATGGCGGCTAACTTACGATCGGAACTTCCACGCCTTCCATGATGACGAGACATGCTGGAATATACCAATGAGTTAGATATGAGAATTGGAATACCAAGGATTAATGTTCAACAAGGATAAGGCAAAAAGTTGTAAGGCACATGGAATGGTTCCATTTGGTAACGCATGACCATTTGGAAACGTTGACACGTCAAGGTAAGTTGACCCACTCGCCTTAGAAATTTGTGTATGTTGACCATGGTTTATCACTCATCCCAGAAATCCCCAGGTAAGCATAACTAGTCCCGTAGGATTTATGCGATATGCTTGCCTTAGCCCGAGGGTCTTTTGCCAGGAAATCCAGAATACAGGTGTTCATGTGTCACACAAATTTCTTAGGTTCATGAAATCAAAACCATGATGAGATTTACATAGATTAGACATAAGTCTAAAGATTCAATTCTTAAGCATAAGTATACGATTCCACGTGTTGACGAGAATAAGATTAAGAAGTTTCATTTGTCAGGGAGAGTCAATGAGTCAAAGTTAAGTTTAGGGAGACAAGTAACAAAGTTTAGACAATTACAAGGCAACATATGCTAAGGCATCAAGTTGCACATAAGTAAGGTATAGCATTATGTAGCATGTAACAATGTATATATTTCCAAGAATATAAATAGTATCCTATGAGGTTCATGCATAAGCTATAGTCTAGGTCACCATTACTAATAACCTAAATCCCTATAGTTTTGGGCTCTGATACCAATCTGTCACACCCCAACCTTGACGGCGGAAACGTCGAGATGTGAGGGTTAAGATTGTTCATAGCCACATAACGCTATATTAAAATGTAAATATTAATATCATAAGTCTTGAAATGAAAAGAAATACAATCATAAGTCTCAAACAAGTAATAAGTTCAAACGTAACATAACATAATGTAAACTTTTATTTCATTAACTAGGTCCAAGTCCTAGATTATTGCATACTTCATATGGATCACTTTAAACTCGAGGTTGACCTGAAACATAATAAAAATAAGAGTCAACTAAAAATAGTTGGTGAGTTTCCAAGGTTTTCATACATAAAATGATAAAGTTACAAGTAGCAATTCATGTCATAGGTCATAAGCAAGTAAGGTTATAGAATACATATCGTTACAACCAAACCTCGACTTGATTACAAGTATAAAAGATTGGCTAAGTGTATTTTGTTCCCTAGTGCACAAGCATACGGCTCCTAGGAGTCGGCAATACATCGACTTTAGCACCAAATAGGCTTGTCAGTCCCAAAGATCTAAGACGTCGCCAGGCTAGCAATAGTTAATGATTGTAAACAAACTATGTATCTCATATAATCACTTACAACACACAAATAACCATGAAAAATATAAAGATGAATTGCAAGTGCATTACAAGTCTCAAACGTTTATAAGTGTACGATGTATAAGTATCATGTTTCACCCCAAAATAGTGTGAAAAATGTAAAAAGGGGCAAGGAAAACTCACTTGACAATAAATATATAATGGCGATTAATAAGAATAATAACAAGCGTCGCTCCAAAGTGTATCGTCACAAGACACCTAAATATATATATTTACAAGATTAAAGCTTTACAATAAATTAACAAGGACTAAGAAAATCAACTTGATGTTTGGGGTTTTGTTAATTATTATTGTCAAATAAGAACTCAATTATATTCCCGTGGGAACGATTTTATTTATATTTTATATATAAATATATAGATTGATAATAACTTTTATAACAATTTTGTAATGTTTATAAAGTTTAAATTAAATTTTATCACTAAATAAAATGAACACAAATAAGAAAAATTATAAAGGTAATGTTTGAAATAATAATAGTTTATATAAATTAAACTAGTATTTAAATTCTAAATTTTTATAAAAATATTCTAACTATATTATTAAATTTAGGATAATAATATAAAGGTATTTTTTTAAACAAATTACAGAAAAATATTTAATAGTTTTAAAAGAAACAAAGCTTATGAAATGATTTTCCTAATTTTTAGAAATTTTTTAATATTAAATTTGAAGGCCAAAAAGGCCTAAAAAGTTTTTTTTCTAAATAAAACAGAGGGTGCCTGGGTTCGAACCCGGGACCTCTAAGTGGAGATGGAAGTGTTTAACCAGTGAACCAAGGCATCCAGCCGCGTTAGTGTTCGCGTTTAAATTGATAAAAAGCATACTTAAACAAAAACCCCCAAATCCTTAAGAATCTAGAACCCAATCGATCAAAATTGATCGTCAATTCGAGGTTGTTGATCGAATTAACCATGGGGCTTTTGTTCCCCGACCAAAATCGAGTTTAAACATGTGTTTAATCACCTGTTTGTAGATTAATTGATTATGAACAATTGTTGAACCCAGCCGCGACCACAACGAGGCTCGATTGTTATGCAAACGTTGATGGAAATCAAATTGAACTCGTGGAAAGCTTCGAATGAAGTTCTTGATGCAAAGCCCTCAATCAAATGAAGTTAAAAATGTTCGGAAGATGGCTCTCGCTTAGCTTGCAGGTTCGTGACGAAAGGGTAATCAGATTGCGTTGTTTGAGTGTTATTAGATGTAATTGATAGTTGTGAACGTTTAGTATTGGTTGGATGATTGTTTAAGTTCGTTTAATTTGGTTATTATTAGCGTTTAATGCTCGACCGGTTAACTCATCGATTAAAGTTTCGGTTTCACGTTCGATCCACTTCATAACCGAGTTAAAACCCAATTAAGTCTTACGTTAAGTTCGAATCGTGTTCTGGAGACGATTGAAATCGTTTGAGGATCAAAATTTGAAGATTTGATGCGGTTTCGAGGCTCGCCGGACTCCGACCGAAGGTGACCGGAGCGGCTGCCGGAAATACGGGGGAGGGAAGTTTTGGGTTTTAATTAATTACACATTTGGTCCCTCAACATTAAGTTTCTTTTTATTTTAAGCAGAAACTTCAATATAAGTTTATAAATTGACATTAAGACCCCCTAATCTTTAACTACTTAAAGTTTTAAACATTGTTAAATTTAATAACTATACAATTTATTTTTATTATCATTAGTAACATTATTATAGTTATTATTATTCAATTATTATTACAAATATTATTATTATGATTATAATTATTATTATTATTACTTTTATTAATATTAACATTATTATTTTTATTTAATATTTATTTTAACCTAATGACAATAATGAATAAGCACAAACAACACATGAGTTTCAAAATTAACAATAATAACCCTTGTAAGAGTAACGAAGTTAACTTTTAGTTAACAAAAATACGAGATGTTACAGGTTTTATCCCGGTTATATGTATATGTGCTTATGTGTTTGTGTATGTGCTCGGGTGTGTGTGTTTGGTGTTGTTTTTAGGTGTTTGAACTCATTGCAAGCGGGTTAGAAAGGAAGAAATACCCAAGTTGCATGAGGTGAGTTCTAGACCCCGGTTTTTACTTGTTTTAAACTATCTTTAGGGCTGAGAATGTATTAAAACGATTTTCAAAGCTTATGTATGTTTACCCGTATGTAATGTGCATGATTGGATGCTGATTCTTGAATGCTTATAGGTTTTTCATGTTTAGAATAGCCACATTAAGCTTAGAACAGATGGGTTTGATGATTGGGTTTGAAAACATACTGGAAACATGTTGAACAGATGGTCAATGCACCTAGATAAGGCTCATGCACCTGAAATTGCCTTAGAAAGATTTAAGGGTAATCCATGCGCCTAAACAGTAGCCCATGCGCCTAAGATTACCTTAGAAATGTTTAAGTACAGCCCATGCGCCTGAACAGTGGTCCATGCGCCTAGAAATGTTAGCCGGACGACTAAGTGTAGGGCCATGCGCCCCAATAGTGCCCACGCGCCCAAGTGGCTCATGGCCTAAGTGTCCATGCGTCCGAATTATCCATGCGTCTAAGTGTTCATATGCATAAATAGTGTCCATGCGCCTGAATAGTTCATACGCCTAAAGTGATAAATGATTAAGTGTTGGCAGAATCGCATACATAGTGATAAAACACCCGAACAGGGCTCATGCGCCCAAATAGTTCCCGTGCGCCTAAGCACTTAGAAATTTTTATAGAATTTTCTAGGAGTCTGTGCTTTAGGGTTTTGACCAAGGTTGACTAAGGGCTTATTAATGATGATGTTTCATGCATGATATGATTACTTATGATTGTTCCTTATTATTGTTATTGCTATTATTATTATTATTACTTATAGTATATGACTTTACGTGGTATGTTATTATCGTAACGTAAAGTATATCGTAATAATAAAGTGAATGAGCGATAAAGAAAAGAAGAGAAACATTAATGAAAATGTTAACAAGTCTTGCAAGCTTACAGGAGGTGCACGACCATGTTGTCGTTAGCTCAACTGTGTTGCGGGTTAGCTACCCTATTATGCACACAGGGCCGATCAATTTAGATTGGTAGGACCTTTGTAGCATGCCCTGGGTGATTGGGTTGGCCTTTTACACAGTACACACAACCCTTTCGAGGGATACAGTTGACCCTTTAGAGGGATACAGTTGACCCTTTCGAGGGATATAGTTGACCCTTTCGGGGGATATAGTTGACCCTTTCGAGGGATATAGATTGCCCATCACCCGTTTTCCATCGCGCATATAGTTGGGGTATTTCTCACTCGTCCATACAGAAAGTGAAACATAAAGATAAAAGTTTACAGAACAGACAAGGCATACAGTAAAGAGAACGAATAGTATTTGTTCATATAGTTAATGCGTGCTCGCATATACAGTACAGAGTTGTATTTTACAGAAAAAAGTATTTTCTTATACAAAATATAGAAAGTATTTTATTACTTTAAAACTAGAACTCACTCAGCAAAGCTAAATTTTATACATTTTCAGTTGGCAGGTAATTATTGCTGAGGTTGACACGAGGGTGAAGCCACTCGGCAGGAAAAGACTGACATCCATTCGTATTTTATGTTGTTGTTGTTTTGTAATGCAGTAAAATAATTCTTTTGTAATCAGTTAAATGATGATGTATTGCTCAACAACAGTGGTTTAAATGAAATTAATGGTTTTTGATAAATTATTTTCGCTGCTTAAGTTTGTATAATTATAATGTTTAATGTTTTAACTGCTGTGATTGACCAACTGTGAGGTTTCCGGGAACGGGGCCTTACAAAGAGTCCTGTTAATCAAGTAAGTAGCAGTTAAAATATATTCAGTCCATAGTCTAAGAGGAATACCACTCTGAAACAGTAATGCCATGGCAACATTTAACAAATGCCTATGTTTTCTCTCAACAACTCCATTCTGTTGAGGTGTGTAAACACTGGATGTTTGATGTATAATGCCATTAGATTTTAAGAATATTTCAAACTGATTATTTACAAACTCAGTACCATTATCAGTTCTAAAACATTTTACAGTGACATCAAACTGATTTAAAAGTAGCTTTACAAAACACTATATATTATAATAGACCTCATCTTTAGATTTTAGTAAGTATACCCAAACAACTCTATAATAATCATCAACAATGGTTAAAAAATATTTGAGCCCTTCCTTGCTAGTGATTTTGAATGGACCCCATAAATCTAGATGAATTAACTCACCTAATCTCATGGATTTATGATCACTAGTAGGAAAGGAATTTCTGGATTGTTTAGCCCTTTGACATACCTCACAAGGAATATTTGAATCAGGAACTTTCAAATTAAGATGAGGATTTAAAACTTTTAAAACTTGATAAGAGGGATAACCCATTCTAGAGTGCTATAATTTTAAATCAGTTAACACAGGAACATTACTGTTTCTACACAGAACTTCATCAAAAATTGGACAACCAAAGTAATACAGGCCATTCACCTGTTTACCGGTCAGAAGAGTCCTGGACTGGGCGAAGTCCTGAATCAAACAATTGAATTCATCAAACCAGCATCCTAATTTACTATCACGAGCAAGTTTATAGACAGATAGCAGATTAATAGAGTATTCAGGAACAACCAACACGTCAATCAAGACAACATCTTTAGATAGTTTAAGTTTCCAATGGATTTTATTGTAGCTTTAGTTCCATTGGGATGATCCACAGTCATGTTATAACTAGAAACATCAACTAAATCAAACAAAGACTCATCTGACAAAACCATGTGTTTATTGGCCCCTGAATCTATAACCCATCCCCTACAATTTTTAGGAGTTATCATAGAGACACCATAAAAGAAAGACAAACAAGCACTATCTTGCATAGTACCTGCCATATTGGATGTTCCTTGATCAACATTAACAGGTTCACTTAAAAGGTTCATGAGCTTAGCATATTGATCAGCATATAGTTGATAATTACCACCTAAACTCACAAGGATACCAGAAACAACATTATTAGCCTTAGGTTTATTCACAGATCCCTTACCTTTGTAGTTTGCAAGATACCCAATTATTTCAAAACATTTTCCAATTGTATGACCATTTTTATTACAATTGGAACATTTTAATGATGAACCTTTGTTATTAGCATTTATCTTTATCATAGTAGATTTAGAGACAAAAGCAGTTGGTTGTGACATATTGATGATGCTATTTCTCTATGAGATTCCTCACCAGATATCAAGGAGAAAGTAGCCTTAACAGAGGGTAAGGGCTCCTTTGACAAAATTGAGGATCTCAGAGGTAAATATTTATCAAGTCCCATTAAAAATTACATCAACCTTAAATTTTGATTATATTTTGAAACCTTTTCAGATGCATCACAAGTGCAAGAGGGTAAATCAGTTAAAACATCAAACTGTCTCCACATGGATGTCAATTTATGATAGTATTCTGAAATAGGGTTACCATTTTGTTTTAGATTGTTAATTTGTTGATGCAATTTAAAAATCACAGATCCATATACTTTTGAATAGGTCTCTTTTAATTCAAGCCAAACTTTAAATGCCAATTTTGAAAAAAATTGCCCCATAAATAGTTCTTCAGAGATAGAGTTGAGTATCCATGACAAAACAACAGAGTTACACCTATCCCATTTTCTACCAAGAACTTCATTAGTAGTAGACCTAACACATTTACCATCAACAAATCCAAATTTGTTTTTAACATGAAGAACAAGTTCCATGGCATTAGCCCACACATTATAATTTTCGGTTCCCTTGAGTTTAACATACACAAGGGCGAGAGTACCCGTATCACTAGGATGAAGGTATAGAGGATCACCAAAATTTAAACTACTAATCAGAGTAGGAGCAGAATTAGCAACAACCATAATAAGAACACAAATGCAAGAATGAAACAATCAAAGAATGAAGACTCTGCGAAACTCCTTCAGGGACCTGGTCAATATAATGATTGGCCAGGTGTTAAAGGAGGAGCAGAGACTCACACTAACAATAACAAGAGCAAAAAAATGCAGACACAACGATGCACACAAACAATTAGACAATCAATGCTGGTCCATCTAGCCCGGCCCAAGGTGCCTACAATGCAATACATAGAAAAAACAAGGGAAGAATACACCTTACAGCGGGGTGCCCTAACGAGGGACTTTTAGATACAAGAAGAAAAGAAAACCAGATGTTTGGAATAACCGAAACACAGCAGCGGAAGACAGAAGAAAATCACCCTGAGTGTATTTTAAGACTTATTTTTCAGCAATGATAGCACAACCTTCACTTAGGGTTGCACAGTCTTCACAAATCACCAGAAGAAGTTTCCAGATCAAGATCACCCAACGTCGACCAAGGGAGATTGCGAGAATCACCCAGACTTTCAGCAAGAGGTCCCACAAACCCTAGAATCCAAGGGTCGATGATGAAACCAGAAAAACACTTAAAGATCAAGAGCACATAGCTCTGATAGCATATTATTTTTTTGGATTAAGAATGAACAATGTATCAAATGATTACAATCAAATCTTGATCTCACCGATTATGATGAGAACAAACAATGAACACAAAGAAAATAGAATCAATTACATCGACTAAGAGAAAACTGATAATCAGACTACTAAGACAAGCAACGATGAGTTGCTTGACCTCACTGATTTATGCAGAAGATCTTCGAGAACGATGAATAATGAGTTTTTCAGAAATGAAGATGAAAACCCTAATAATTGTGTGTGTTTCCCTAGCAGAGCAAAGCGATGAATATATAGTATTCAAGAATATCATTAACACAGCAACACCCTTTCAAGAGACAGCAAACATTCAGCAGCAGCATCCATCTTCCATGAATGACACAATAGTCTCTCAACATTAAAAACAACTAAAAGATAAGCAGAAATGAATTGAACAAATATATATAATTTTAACATGAAAGGAGTGCTACGAGTGATCAAGACTTTGAACAGGCTCCTTCAAAAGGAATTGAATACCTTTAATGAGAATGATGGTGAGCAACAATCAGATCTTTATGGACACTTCAGAAGCATGCAGTGTGACTAGAGTTGAACTTTTGATCGGAGCAAAGGGAGAAACATTCGGAGACGAGCAAGTTGCGCTAGATTCGGAGAGGATACTAGTGTTTACGGCTAAGATTTAAGCCTTGGTGAGGAAGGTTGGGGTGCCAACACAAAGTTTGGTGGTGTTGCGTTCGATTAAATCGAAGTGTTTTCAGGTTCAAAATCATTCGATGGTGTTAAGCCTTGTTTGTGTGACAAAATTAATGATTTTTGGTTTTCATTTGAACTCGTCGAAACTATTAACAACAAATACACTAAGATCTGGTTTTTTTCTATCTAGCAAAATGAACTCTAAACACAATTGATTTTTTATTTTATTCCACATTTATTATTTTCTCTTTCTAACCGAACTAAAAAAAATAGCGTAAAAGCAAGTCAAAAACACGACGGCCTACCGCGTAAACCTAGGGATCAAACCTCTAACTCCACGAGGGTCAAAGTCAAACTTCGAAAGTCGAAAAACCCTCGAATCACCGGTTCACATCCCATCTTTTCTCTACAATGCTCCGGTCGTCGAGCTCCGCTAGAGTCTCCGGCGACGGCGATCTTTCCGATCACCCACCGCCACCGAACAACAGATCCTCCTCCGACGCCACCAGTGAGGTTTTACCCACTTACAACCCCCACTCTTACATTGCCACCAAACAACAAAATCAGATTAGATCTGCTCAAGCGGCCATTCATCTCATCCCTTTTCTCCTAGTTATTTGTGCTGTGATCCTCTGGTACTTTTCAGACACAGGTAACCAATTAATCCTCTTTTAAATTTGATTATCCTTCTGCAATTGTTAATTTGGTCAAACCATTCGATCACTGGAATCATGGGGATACTTGTATACGACTCTATGTATCAAAGTAGACTCTGATTATTAGTTTAGGTTAAATTTGGTTTTATTTAGGTGATTTAGGATGATGCTACATGAAATCTTTTAGATAAAGATTTAGGATCGAACATGTGCAACAATACACATGGTTTTCATAAGAAGAAATCTGGAGGATGCTTTGATGGTGGACATAGGTTTCCCTGATTGTTTTATACATTCAGCTATTAAATTCAATCTAGAAGTAGAATGAAGTTTAAAAATACTCACTTGAAGTTAAATTAAGAAGCTTCACTTCAAGTTTTGATGTCAAATGGTGACATTGAAACTGATTTGAGAGGAAGGTTAACATAATATCAGAAATACTGCTTTTAGAATTAGTGTGATGCTAGAGTTTTAATAGATGTTAACTGTAAAAGAGAGTTTGATCAAAGTGTGATGAATTTGTTCTAACTCTTAAAAGTAAAGGCTAATGTTTTGTTAGTTTTATTCTATATAACTTTTCTTTTAGGGTGACCATGAGTACTTGTTATCTAACCCCATCACTACCCTGCTATAGAACGAGATCAGGTCAAACGCAACATGTGTGGGCAGGTGGCCTTCAAGGGGTTAAAGGTAGAAAATCAGTGCAAAGTGAATTAAAATCTAAGACCTTTGCTAGAGGAATGACTCAAGTACTAACATTGCGACACCCCCTTGAAGGCTTTGTTTTATTTAATTTGCAAGCCATTAGCTAAGTGTCACGTCAAGCATCAACATGTGATATGGTGAATAAGTTTGATTATTGTTGTTGGCAGGTTCGAGGATGCATTAACGACTAGTTGCAGCATAGTTCCTTGCTTAAACAAGTTGATACACATTTCAAGAAATTAACTTCATTCAACAAGCATGCCTGGGTAATATGATTAAACCATAGTTTTATTGTTATACTTGATATTCATACATGTATAATCTTGTTAGTTTCTTATTTCCTACTTTCATAGATGCACATAGGTTTCCTTGTATCATATGACACAAAATTAGGCTGTATCATGTCTTTTATATGACAAAAAAATTGGGTGTTTTATGTCTTTCTTTTGATTTCTACTCCCCTATAAGGGTTTAGGTTTGCTGAGCTCTAACATTATCTCACTGTTGTGGGTCACTTGGATATTGTGTTTTCAGCGGTCAATGGTCTACAAATGTTGAGTCACTGCCAAACAAAACAATTTATATAATCATTGTCCTTTTAAGTCCATTCATGAATACCTGAGCTTCAGTGACTTACACATTGACTTCACTGGATGTTAGCTTGGCTCAAACATGATTTTCAGAAATTATAGTGATGACTCATTTTCAAATTCATTCACTCACTCCTAATCTCCTCCTATGACATTACATCCTGTAACATGAAATACTTGAAGTTATCTAGAAAGTTAATGATCAGGTTGGCTTATATACACCTAAGCCTCGCAAAATAGATAGGTTGGCTCGTGCCGGTTAACATGTCAAAATAGGTTCAGTCAAATAAGGCTCGGGTCAAAACAAGTACAGGTCAAAATGGTCCTTTTTAAAAAAGAATCGGCATGGTACGGGTCAAAAAGGCTTGTGGCCAACATGTGTTCAGGTTAAAACGAGTCATTTTAGTAAAAATATATTAAAAAGTGGAGTTAATTACGCAAATGGTTTCTGTCTTTTGTCAAAAGTAACGGGTTTGGGGTCTAACTTTGAGAAGTAACAAGTTTAGGATCTAAAGATTCACTTTTGTATCAGTTTTGGGATCTAACACTAACATCCGTTAAATTTTAACAGGAAAAAAAACCCATATGCCTTGCACATGAGGGTATTTTAGGTATATTAAATGTTACTATTAGTAATCGATTTTAATGTAATCATATACACTTTAGTGCACTATTTTTTCTTAGTTATCTATATAATATTATTAAGTGGTTGATATTACTCTTACTTTAATAGTTTATATTATTATTTAGAAAAATAGAACTTTAATCACAAGATGACTACAACATGAATTTTACGTGTTATTGTAGCTTTTTTATTTTTCTAATTTAATATATGTTTTCACTATTATTTTATTAAAATACAACATAGTAGCTTATTTTTATCTTTTACTTACTACTATAGATCTAAGTTATAAATAATAATACGTAGTATTTAAAAGGTAGCCTAGTTTTTTTAATTATAAAACAACCTTTTTTTAGGTCCAAAACAGTAAAGCATGAAAATTATTCATTGGTAAACTAGACAATGTTGATAATAAATTAACCTATATATAGTGTAACAAGAGATTACAAATAACCAGACCATATAACCATTTATTGGCAATAACATAGTCTTATACAAAAAATCAATAACCATATAGTAATAAGCATAAAAAGTTATTTAAAAGAGACATACCAGACTCAATTGTGAAACAACCCAAAAGATAAACCAAATCAATTCTTAAATACCATAAAAGTTAGTCAATTCAAGGTTAAAAACAATCTCATTTGGTTTCTAACGTCGCTTGTCCTTGGCCCTTACAAGATCTTGAGTTGTGACCAGTTTTCTTGCACTTTGAACATGTGATGCTCTTCCATTTGTTTCTTAGCTTTCCACCCTTCACAATTTCATCATCTTTCTCATTTGCATCCTTTTTTCTCATTTTTTTTAGGTCTTCCAATTAAAATGTGATGTTTTGGTTGAATTAACTTTGTAAAGATGACCTTGGCCACATGCTTCTACTTGAATAGGTTCCACCTTGAATGAGTACACATTTTTTCAATTTTGCAACCAATAACAAGGATCAACCCATGTTTCTGGTATTCCAACATCAATTCCATTTAATGCCATGTTCCAATTTGTAGCAACTGCATGTTTGCAAGGAATACCAATCAATTCCCATCTCCTACATGTACAAATTATCTCAACCACATCCACAACATGTTGTTCTCCCCAATGTCCTGTCAATGATATTTGGGTCCTCCGTTCCAAATCACATTGTACATTAATGCTTCTTTTTATAGCCTCAAACTGTTTTGTTACTTTTGGAGTTAAAGGGCCATCACATTTTCCAATAGCTTTCATTACATTCACAACTCTTTTCATCAAATACTCTCTTACATACTCTAAGACAGTTATAATTGACTTGTCCCTACCATCAACCAATCTAGCATTGAGGACTTCACACATGTTATTTAACAAGACATTAGACTTTGCTATTCTTGTTAAACATATTTACTTATTATTATGAAGCTAAAATAAACATGAAGTACAATCCTAAAAATAACAACATATTAAAATTTAAACCTGAAAAATGACTTCTGGGCTTCTGGCCCAATGGATAGACGGTATCTGTTGTAACCATTGGAAACACCCAACATCAAGAGCTTTTAATTCATCCATGTGCTTTTGAAATTCTTGGATTGTAGTGGCTGATGCACATTTCCATAACATTTCTTTAAATGCTTTACCTCTCCATTTGCTCTTCATATTTTGATGGATGTGTTTTAGACAAAACCTATGTTCAGCACAAGGAAACAACTTTGCAATTGCTGGAATTATACCCTGTTGAAAAATAAAAACATTTATATTATAAAGTCACATAATAAAATTTATGAAACAAAAGGTTTCTAAATGTTTTGTACCTTTTGCCTGTCTGATATAAAAGTAAAATTAGAGTTTGTTTCCAATTGCAAATCCTCACCAATATTCTCCAAAAACCAAGCCCAAGAATTAGAAGTCTCTGCCTCGACTATGGCATATGCCAAGGGATATATACCATTATTTGGATCTAAGCTCACAGCCGTAAGTAATTGTCCAGGGAATGAACCCTTCATAAAAGCCCCATCTAAACCTAATATTTCCCTTTTACATGCTTTGAAACCTTCCTTAAGTGGTCCAAGACATATATAGATTCTTTTAAATACCCTTGATTTAGTAGAAACATTTGGTTCAACTTCAACATCAAGCTTCACAGTTGTTCCAGGATTTGCCTTCTGTAACTCTAAAATATAATACTTTAACATATGATATTGTTGTTCATAATCACCCATTATTTTCTTCGAAGCCTGACGT
The DNA here is from genome assembly GCA_025506515.1 of Flaveria trinervia. Classification (NCBI taxonomy): domain Eukaryota; kingdom Viridiplantae; phylum Streptophyta; class Magnoliopsida; order Asterales; family Asteraceae; genus Flaveria; species Flaveria trinervia. The sequence continues at coordinate 95,092,702 of CM046447.1, read as the reverse complement.
TTTGCTCTAAATGCCTTCATCCTTAACACACTCATTTCGTACTTTTTTTGTAATTGTTCTTGTATTGATTTAATCGGAATAGTTGGATTGGATTCAATCTGCATCATTATCTCTTATGCAAGCCAATCTGAAGTGAAAGCCCTAACACTTCTACTCTGAAGACATTTGTGTTTCGGGTGATACGTTTTTACTATCCATGTCGGCTCTTCCCTTAGCTTTGACACATATAGTAACCAAGGGCATTTATTCACATTATCTTTTGTTTTCCTACCCCCGTCCTTTTGACTAGTGCATTCTAATAATGGGTCATCATCTATGTCAAATGAAAGGCCAGCCTTTGTTTGACTTATCTCTGGAATACTACCCTTACAAACCGCCCTCAATCGTAGTTTGTCACAAAGCCAATTTCCCTCCTAGTTTCCACAACATGGTTTTTTACAATTGATTTTACTTCTTTTGAACTCCCAAAGGTTTTACCAACATAAAAAACACAACTTTCTACACCATTTTTGTTGGACCAAAAGAACCAATGAGCCGGATCAGAAAAAACCTTTAAGTCTCACAGACGTCACAACAACTACTGAAAACCACAACAGCTGAAGACAACAGCTGATTACAAAGTCTAAAGACACAAGTGCTGAAGACAAAGTCTGAAGACAAGTGCTGAAGACAAAGTCTGAAGACAAGTACTGAAGACAAAGTCTGAAGACAAGTGCTGAAGACAAAGTCTGAAGACACAAGTGCTGAAGACCAAAGTATCAAACGTTGTCACAACAGCTGAAGAGGTCTTCTTCAGTAGTTGTGACGTTTACCTTTCAGTAGTTTTATGTTTTATCTTTTTAGTAGTTTGACACAACAGCTGAAGAATACTTCTTCAGTTGTTGTGCTCATCAGTAGTTTTATATTTATCAGTAGTTTTGTAAAACGACTGAAGAGCTTGTTCTTCAGTCGTTGTAGTTTCAGTAGTTTCTTATAAGTAGTTTCTTATTTTGTACTTAACACTCTGATATGTTCTCAGTAGTTGTGAACATTTCAGTAGTTTGTTAAGAGTTAGTTATTTTTGTAATAGATCTGCCAGTTGTCACTTTCCCGTGATAACAACAGCGATTGCACTCTATATAAGGAGTGTCAACCTATTGTAATAAATGAATGATTTGATCAGAAATATTCGATATTCTTAAAACATTCCTTGTTACAGAAATATATTCTCTCGTTATAACCGTATTTGTTCTTAATGCATACGAGCATCAAATTCTTGCTACAATTCGTCTAATTCTTGTTCTTATTCCGCTGCGTTACGCTCTAATACATCAAACTTGTGATCACTGATCCTGACAATTTTCCTTTGTCTTTCTTAATTGCTTTAAGGGGTGTTTGTTTTTTGAAAAAACCTCTTCTCCACCTCTTCATCTGCGCGCTCACAGACGCGGGAAGAGGTTTTTACTTCGCAGACTGTTTGTTTTCTGGAAGACGTTTCATTAAAAAACGTCTTTCCCACCTCTGCACGGAGAAGAGGTGGAACAATATCTTCACAACCTCTTCTAACCTCTTCTCTTCTGAATGAGCCCTAACATACCCACCTTCATCTTCATTCCCCACATACCCACCCCCTCACTCCCTTTCACAACCACCTCACCACCATCGCCTGCTCGCCCACCGTCGCCACCTCGCCACCGTCGCCACCTCCCCTTCGCCCCCTCCCCTTCGCCCCCTCCTCTTCGCCGTCTCCGAGAAGTCGTCGTCTCGGTGAAAATGTGTCCATCACGTCCGAGAAGTCGTCGTCTCCATCATATTTGTGTTCCACAAGTTTCTTCCCGGGCGGTGGCGGGATGGAAACTCATCATGGAACTGAGTGGTTCGGGGGTCTTTCGGTTTACCAACCGAAAGCTCCCATGAAAAGGGGACGCGGTTACGTGAGTCCCACGAGGAGGCTCGAGAGCTCGGGTGGGCGGTGGAACCGGTGGGTCGTCTGGTCGATAGTAATGGTGCGTCGAGGTTGAGTTCTTGGGTTGTGGTGTAGCGATTGGTGGTGGTTGTTGAAGCATAAAGTTTGAAACTTTGTTTGATATATTGTAAGCTTTGAATACGTGTTAGATGACTTTTAACTGTTGTACTTTTAGCTTATATTGTAAAAGGTGACAGAACTAACATGGGGAGTTTTATTTTTTTATTATAAAAAACTATATATTGGTGATAAAGTTGATGTTATATACTTGTATGCATATGAAAACAAGCACAAAATGACAGTTAAATAATGCCAAAATATCATCATATAGTTTAAAAAATAAATTTAGTTTAATTACAGAATATTTTAGCATTCTGTAGATGTTAAACAAAACAAACAGTCTTTTTCTTGCACACTGTAGACAGTTGGTCCACCTCTTCTGCTGCAGATGTTTGTAAATGTGATCCGCAGACTGCAAACGTTTTCCTGCAGAAAAAAACAGCACCTTAGTTTTCTTCTCCTAATCGAATGACTGCCATCAGCAGATGACAAACTAAAAAAAGAATCATCATCTTTTCCATCTTTTGCATCTTCCATATCAGACTCAAGTTGAATATTTTTTTTTATTTCTGGACCAATCATCTCAACATCTAAATCAATATTTAGATAAAAATCTTGCATATCTACCAACACTTCATCAACCTCCTCATTCTCTTCATCCATAATGTAATCAGAATCATAATCATCCGACTCTTTATCATTTTGTTCTTTATCACTAAGGTTATCACTTGATTGCCACTCTAATTGCCATGTCCTTGCACATGAAGATTCAACTGCTCTATTTGTAGTAACCTTTGTTTGCACTTGTCCTATGGTTTCCTCAATGAAAGAAGGCCTTGAGGATACAAAATAACCGGTTATATTTTTTTTCCCATGTTCAATATAAACACAAATAATATTTCTTAAAATAATATATTTCTTCATGATTATCAAGTCTTGGTCACTTCCTAAAGCTCTTAGTTCAAAATCTAAATCAATACCAGGAATTTAAAAATGGTAAAACATGAGCTCGTTTTCATGATAACCTAATTTTCGAACAATACAATCTATTTCATGTAGAGAGAATTTTTCAATATCAAGCAAATCAACATACTCTACTTTGCCTTTGCAATACATCATGCTAGGAAACTCACTAAACACACCTCCATGGTGTATCTTCATAAAGAAGAGGTTTGGGTATTCCCCTACAAACAAAAAAGAAAAAAAAGATTTCAATCTATGTTAATGAAATAAAAAAGATTATGTCCAAAATCATAGATTACGGTCAAAAGGATGGAATATATGTTGCTAACATAGAATTCTAATAATCTAAATATATTCATTTAAAATTTTAAATTTAATTTAAATATAATTATAAAAGAGTTTCGATATTGATATATTGCTGCCAATGATTTATATTTTACAGTCAAGTTTTATTTTCATTAGTTTGGTGATACACGTCATTTAAAACATTAAGAAAATAATTAAGGGAAGATGGTGACCATGTGTCACACCCCGACTAAAGCGGCGAAACATGCCGGGGCGCAACTAAGATTGTTCAAATGCACACGACACTATTAAAGTGATAATATTTAATCAACTCATTCATTTCATAACATGTTCTTACAAATACAAGAAAATAAATAATTCTTAACTAATAACCTAACGGTTCAAAATAAAGTAACGTCTTTAAATCTTCAATCAACCGATAATCAAACATGTAGCATTGCATAAAATATGTTTTGTCAACATGTATGTTGGTGAGCAATTCTATGACTTTATAAATATAATATAAGGCAAAAATCCACAACTCAAATATGTGAAGCAATAAATAAAAGTGACAATTGAGGTATATCAATAATTAATAAATGAGGCTCATTTCTAATTGATAAAACTACCATATTACAAGGAGAGCGTATGATCATACTTATTGAGGATGAGGATGAGGCTAAACGATCAAAAGCAATAAACATGTAGCAATTAATCATATGAGGTATATAACATACAATTGGACAATTATTCTAAGCAACACATAACCTAGAGGTTGTGGGTTGAGGATCTAGATGTTAAATCATTTTTTTTGGTTGAGTAAGTATGCTTGCTACCCCCAAAGTATAGAAGAGAAAACGGGGATGAAATTACTCACATGGAATAAAATGACGTTGATGAATAAATTTTGAATAAAATCCCCAAGTAAGCGAGTCCGACGGTTTTAACGTGCGTGTCCTAGATTGAAAGATCTTGAGTAAGTATTGAGTATTTAAGATGAAAAATAAAATGGTATAAAAGTTCATAAAAATAAGGCTTGGGTCTTCGGGAGTTTTAGTTATATTTTACAAAGTGTGTTTAAATAACGTAAGTATAAAAATGAGTTTTACAAGAAAACGGGTCCTTGATGTTTAGTTTTACTCAACCATTGTTAAGTTTTACATATGGGAGTTGGTTTAGTGCTAGTATGCACGATCCCATTAATGTAAGCATCAAGGTCTGACTTGCACTCTCTTTAACCCGAGTTTGAGACTTTAATTAATAAAGAAATTCGCTTAACCCGATATTAGTATAAAACCAAGTTTGGTTCCGTCATACCATAATATTATTAATACAATAACATAAAGCAAAACATAAGTTAAAAAAATTAGGAAAGATTTTTCTTTTGGCGTTTTGAACGGTGACTAGCTCGTTAAAACGATAAGTTTGACTTTTACTCGGGTTTATTCTTACCCGAAACTTGGTTTGAGCTAATATTTGTTCTAACACTTCCAAAATCTTAAGTAATATGAGTAATATAAATTAAAAGATAACTAAAAAGATAGGTTGAACTTTTGGTGGTTTGAACATTGACTAACTCGTTAAAACGGGTGTTCGGTTTTACTCGGTTTTTACCCGAAACTTGGGTTCAAGCCAAGATTTGTTCTACACCTCCATATCAACCATATAATAACTAAAATATCAAGAAAAACTCAGATCTAAAGTGTTTGATGTAACATGGTCACTTAAAAGTTATTTAAAGTGCTTAAACGAGCGTTCGGTTCGGTTTGGTTTTTGACTCGGTATGAACCCGAGGATGGTTACCACATGTCCAAAACCATTGAACTAAAAATAAGGTAAAACTTCCAGATCTAAACTCAAACAAGAAAGTTAATCGAGTAAACTTCCCGAAAACGACCCAAACGGGTCTAAAATGCATAAATATGAGTTTGAATGCCCACAAGACTTAAATAAAATGAAAATGGTTTTGTGAACATAAAATAACTTAGAAAAAAACTGAAAATAACCAAAATTACATACCCGAAATGATTTGAAATGCAAGATTCGGTTCCGTTGACTTTTTAAAGTCAAACTTAAGCAAAACTAGCTAGAACAACTTACAAGATCAAAACTTTTGGGAGAAAAAGATGAAAATGTGCAGGTGAAATGGTTGAGAATGAGTGGTATTTATAGGAAAAGATTAGGGTTTGAGGAAATGGGTAATGCGTTTGTCCGGTTGGTAAAATGGTGCACTTTGATTCTTTTATTTAAAATAAATTTTAATTTAAATAAATTATGACCAGGTATTTACATGTTTGGAGGGTTCTAGAATAGTTATGGGTTAGGTCTTGGTTGGTTTGGATGGTTAAAATACAAGTCCGGACCTTAAACGAACCGAAAATGTTAAAAAAACTGATTTTGCTGAAACGAACTGTGGGTCACGCCACGACAAGTATGAAACATAATTACAACATAAAATCCATCATTTTATTAATATTCAAAGATCCGAAGACCAAAACGAGTCGGGTTTACAATACAGGATAACAAATACAAAGCTAGTCGAAAATGACGAATGTCACACCATGAGTTCATGGAGATTGTATACAATGATGGCATTAGGTTTCATGAGGCCAGGGTTTGTAGTATAAGTCTCGTGGAACTAGTTGAGAAGATTAATAACGAGTTGGAAGCTGAGCTCGTATTTTGGGACGACATCGACCAACAAGACCCATAATTCTCTTCACTCTCTTACGTCCAAGTATATATATTATGAACTTTTTTACACGACTAAAACAAAATTCATGTGTTTTGCTTGGTCTCAAGTCGGACCTTGAACCAATTACAGGGGCATGGTGTGAAAGTAATTTTTTTTAGGGGGGGGGGGGATGACTTTATCCCCCACTAAGCTCCGCCATCCGTCTTAAGAGATTAGGGTCAATTTCGGGCAAACCCGCAAAACACATTTAGCTAAAGGGGTCGTGTTTGAGTTGACTTGACGACCTTATGGGTTGAATTGTATTTAAAAAAACAAAACATGTGTTTTGTGTTAAAATTAAACTGATCAAGTATTCTATATAAAAAATAAAAGATAAAAGAGAAATGAACATCTCATATCATACTTTAAACATTTATTATTTATATACACATTTGTATTTTTTGTTGTAACTTTGAAATTATAGAGTATTAATATGCAAAAATATATGAAATGAAATAAAATTGGGTGGGTTAAAGGGATCGTATTCATGTCAATCCATGGAAACTCGTATCGAATAAAGTTTCATGTGTTTGACAATATATAAAGTTCATGTTGTGTTTGAGTTCATAACAAATTTTCGGGTATTAGTTGGGGTCGGCCCGTCTAGTGACCAAGATCCGGTTATCACCGCCGTTGGAGGATACTTAACTGGATATAGTTGCAGCCTTCTTATGGACCCCTTCACCTTTACAATCTTCTTTAAACAATGGGCAAACATTCACAATTCTATACTTTTTAAACCTCAAATATCTATACTACCCATATTTTATCTCCAAAAGACCACTAGCTCCATTTCAACAACTTCAATACTTAGTAAAGATAAGGGCACAAGTATCATCTTCAAAGCCAAAACACCATCATCATCGTCGTCATTAGAAAACTTGAGCTTTGATGTTGCATTATGCATTGAGGAGGTGCAAAGCAAGCCCAGTGTCAGATTAGATCAAGGATCCAAATTTACATTGATGGTTAAACATGTCATTGTAGAAAAGAAGGTGGTAACGCTTTCAAAACACAAACAAGAAGCACAATAGAACCATGATGTGGTTTGTGAAGACTGTGATACTTTAAGGGCTGAAGATATTAGAGTATTCACACTAGCTTCCTCAACCACATATTCATAATTACACTAAAATACTACTTTTACTTTCTTTTTTAATTAAATAATATATTTTAATATCTTTATAATTACTTTTTTTCTCTCATTCACTCACAACCAGGTTTAAAAATATTAAAAAATTTATGAGGTTGTATCGTAATTTTTCATATTTCCCCAAATATGGGGAATTATGGTAGAACCCCCATAAAATTCTCTCTCATTCGCTCACAAGCACTAACAACCATCGTTATAATATAGGACACACACTCACATCGAAAATAAAACTCACTGTGAATGTTGTTATTCTCCAAAAGGGTAACATGCTTGCTTCTGTTTCTTATTGGATCAATTCCGTATTGATCAAGGCTTGTGATGGTAATTCCATCTCTTGATGAGGGTACATCGGGAATTTCGACCACGTTCATTGTCACACTTCTGGTTCTAGCTTTAATCAAGAGTAAAATGGCTATTTAAAGATTGTACTTGATCTGGATTTTATAGACATAATCACATATTGCGCATCTAGTTAAATAAACATGCGCACAAGGTGACTTATCGCTAGCGACATAAGTCGAATAATAACAGATTCGTTGCAATTAGGAGGAGGTTCATGACATAATTTGACTTTAGTTCCTGTACTTTTTATATTAAAAAAAATTGTTTAACATTTCAGTCTATATTTTACGAGTTAACACGTTACAATATGGATGTGTAGTTCAACATTTCAACACATTTTTTTTCTCGACCCCGTCGTAACGCGCTGGTCCAAGATCGACATAATTATTGTTTTATAAAAAATGTTTTACTTTTCATTTAACAATAATATGTCATTAATTTTACATTTCGATTGATGGACACTAACAATAGTGTGATTTTAGTAGTTTACGAGGCTAAGCCCCCGTGACAACTAGTAAATTATTAAAACTGAAAAAAGGGAAGAACAGCAAACGGGCCGGTTCAAACTAGCCCTGTTCATCTGATATCACATTATTACCAGGTTAATCTCAGATTCTCGGTAGTCTTCAAAACCCCCAATGATATAAATTTCTCGAATTTCTGCAAATTTCATTCAGTCTTTCGTCGTCCCAATTTGATAAACTCAAGATGAAGAAATTGATGGAATTTGGGAGGAAAGCGATGTTCTACGTAAGAGTTTTATCGGGTTATGAAGAACGACGTATCAGATCTTACCGATTGGACCTCGAAAAACGTATTAAGGAGGTAACCCACTTCACGCTTTACTGCTTTATATCTATCTTTGCCGCTGTTGTTGATCTTCGTGAAGTTTCTAAAATACAATTGTTCGATGTTGATTTACTATTAATTCTCAGACTGATAGATGTTTGAAGATTAAAAGCTCACCTTTCCACCCTTGATTTTCTGTGATGTGAATTAGAACCGGAAGAAGAGTGTAATCAGTGAACATGATAATGTCCAGATTTAGGGTTCTAGCGAAACAGACTCGAACTTTTTTTTAATTTTTTATTGTTTTTATATATCGTTGGGGTTTTGGCTATTGATGTTGTCTTTAAGCTAATGAGATTGACACAAACTCAGAACTTTAAGGAAAACAGGATGAACAAGCAATATTTGGCAGTGAAAGATTAAAAGTACGGTTGACACTGGTGACTGGTTATAATTTTTATTTGTAATTCTTGGTTAATGCATATTGGAAGTTTGTAAATTATATATCTTAGGATTACTGAAAAAATAGTTCAAAACCTACGAAATTACTTGAAAACTGGGCATAAAAGTGTTGTTTAACATTTTATTTAGCTTTTAGACCGACAGGGTGGTAACTGGTGTTTGGCCAGGACTTGAATTCGGGTAGGCTTTGCTCAGATTTCAACTGCTAATTTGGCGAGTCAATAATATTCTTTGGGTTAACTCATGATCAGACAGGCCTGTAATTGCTGGGCTGCTCTTGGCAATGATCAAGACTCAGGCCTTGGGCTCTTTGTGAACCACCATTTGGTAATTATTAATATTCTGAGACATAGGAAAATACACAGGCTCTAAAAAGCCACTTCCGTGCGAAGTTGGAGGTTAGAAACACTTGACTGGTGTAAGCTTCGACTAAGTGTTGGTTATTTTCATATAGGATCAAAATAGGAACAATAAATTTTCAGCTTCCATTTTGTGAATGTGGCCTTCTCATGTTGAGTGTTAGAAATCATGAAATGATTGGACTTTGGATTCCTTTGCCACTATATGATCATGGGTTATATTCTTGAAGAGGCTCCCCTACAAATAAATATGAGCCTTACATGGCAAATTTAGTTTTTAGGTGGATATCAATTGAGTGAATGTTACACACAAGTTTGAGCACAATGTATTAGGCATTAATGCGTAGAGTAGGATAATGGAAAAGTTTTTTGGCTCTCTTGAGGGGGGATAATATGAGCACCAAGAGAGTCGATGTGAAGAAAAGAAAAAGATAAAAACAGACTGACTAGTACATGGGTCAATGGGAATGAGGATTTGTGTGGAAAGTGTGTCAACATCAAAAGGTCATATCTTTGATCACGAGACCTACTACTCTTCCATGATCCCAGTATCCCACATAAAGGTCTGGAAGAGTTGGATGCATGGCAAACTTTCCACAATAGTTTGGCCCATCTATCAGCCCAAAATGCATACTTGTGTTCTGAATCCGAAATTTTCCAATACTTTTGGTTTTCATATTAGTTATGGTGTGTGTAAATTGTGTGATACAGGGATTCCCATCTACCACTCTGTGTTAATAAATCAGTTTTAGTTATTTAGGGTTTGATTCGAGTTTTGAACTTTCTGTCGTACCTGCCAAGAAAGAACCGTCTTCTATTAGTGACCCATTTTGTAAGCCAACACACTTTTTTGCATCTGTCCCTGGTTTGCCCTCGTCCCATGCGCTATAAGTGGGATATTACTGTCATGTATGGTTTCCTTACTTGCTAGTGATTAATTTAATGGAACCTATGTTGCTAGGTTCATGCTATTGGAATATCAGTTTTAATGTAGAATACTGTGCAACATTCTTTAACTTTTTGCTCTGCATCGCCATTAATGTGATAAATGTTTTCAGTTATTCTTTTGTCATCAGCATGGTGTGGTTGCAGATTGTTGTGCACCCTATGAGCTGACCTATCACTGATTTTAATAATTTGTAGTGTAAAAATTTATAAGTTTGAAAATTTTTAGCCTAATTTTGATCGAAATGGGGCCCTTTGACTGAAAAAGGGGTATTTTTTAACAAGCTGGGGGCACATATTGTTTGAATTCCAGATAGAAATTTTAACCCTTTGTTTTTGCCCCCCTTACCGAGAAGTCCTGGTTCCGCCACAAATGTCACGATGTAAGAAAGATACCATTAACTGGACACTAACCTATGTGTTTTCCTGACCTGATCAAGAACTGTCCATTTTTGTGTTACTACCAAGGAATTGCTTCCCTAATTGCTGTAGTCATATTCATGTGAAATCTGGTTCTGATTTTTTTACATGTTATTTGCTTTGCCGACCATATTCTTTTTCTTTAACTTCTGTGCTTCTTCTTCATCTTTTCCCCCTAAATGTATCTTGTAGGCAGAACGGAGGAAGGCAGAGATTCGAAAGATCCCAGAGCAGCTTATCTTATCTGAGGTGCGACAAATGGTGGAAGAGATGCAAGCTGTGAACAAGCAGTTAGAGGACACGGTAGGTTCCACTCTACTTGTCGTTTTACCTACCTACCTAAATATAGATAGTGAAATACAGTTCTAAGTAACTGAATATAGATAGTAAAATGGTATACTCCCCAATCTAATAGTTGTGGGCTCAAGTCCTGCAGAATACAAATGGCTGTTTTATCATTAATTTAGGTGTAGAGTGTAGAGCATAGAGTGTGTTCGCCGGTCAAAAAAAGTAACCGAATTATAACATCTTCGTTACGATCTTATGCTTGACTATTTGGGTGTTTGATTGCAGGAGGCAGCCATTAACGAATACTTCAAGCCAGTTGATAAACAAGCTGAGATGATAGTGGAGATGAAGCTTCAAGAAGAGGAGAAAACAATGAGGCAGATGATGCAAGCCATGAAGGTGCAAGCTTTGCTCGATGAACAAAAGGTCGAGGGGAATGCAAATCTCAATATTGCTGACAAAAAGCAAGAGACCCTGGATGATATCAGCAAAGTTCAAGCAGGATCAAGATGATTTATACAATCAATTATGCGCCTTTTTGATGGTAACAAATTCTCTTGTTGTCTGAGTAATAATACAATCGGGTTTTTGCCTATAAATGCACCAGGATGTTCTTGAAACTGCATGTGAAATGTATTTATAAAATAGAGATCTCATATAATGCACGCTTGTTCAACAATAGTACCTCTTGCTGACTGTTGTTCTCATCTTCTTGAGATATGAACAATATAGTTTAGATTTACTTTGTGTTTCTTTCTGTGTTTTGTGACACTGAAACAATGAACATCCTGTGTTCAAATTAGAGTATAACTGATTTGATTCCGTTGTCAGCTGTGTTTTGTGGGTCCTCTAACACTATTCATCGTAATGATCGTAAGTGAGTTCATTTGAACATATTGGATGAAAGCAACTGGATGAAAGCAAGAAGCGACTGGATGAAACCAATATTATCGAACCCATGTTTGAACCAACTGGATGAAAGCACGGAGCTAGAAAAGAAGAATCGACTTAAAACAACGTTATCTTTTATAGAAATGGATAGAAAGAGCGTAAGAAACTGGAACAAACAGCCATAGGCGGTTTGCCTAACTTTCATAACCAAATCCCTGCATCTTGATTTTTCTCAATTCAATGGTTTTAACTATTTTGATCAAAAAATACATATGAAACGTAGATTTCATTAACTCACATGTTTATTTAGTCATCTATTTTGAATCTAGATGATCAATTTAATTTTCTAAGTTTCGACAATACTCGTGGGAACTAGATTTCCATACAAAAATGCTTTGATATAGAAGTTCTCATGCACCTATTCACGTCACTCCTCTTAAATACTTATTCTATCTTGTGGTATTATCCTTGTGCTTGCTTGTTGAGAAAAAGTAACTAATACATTTGTTTTGATCTTTCTAAATTTTCTACCATTTGTTGTATCTTGGTTTCTGTTTGCTTCCAAGCAGGCCCTGAGCAGCTAAGTTTAGATAGCGATGTTTGGTTTACACATCACAACTTTCAATAATCTTTTTATGAAAATATTTGATTCTATGGGCACTTTTTTTGTTTCTTAATGGATCGTTACTGAAGTTAAAGACTAAATAAAGTCCATCCGTTTTGGTTTTTGGAAATTTGACATATTTTCAGTAATAAAATTTTCCAACTAAGGATTAATAACTTTTTAGATATATCGTTAGCTATTTAATTGTAAATTTCTGGCATACCCCTTTTCATTAGTTTTGTACATTTTTCAATTTGATTTCTTAGATTTATTGAGTACACTCTTGGATATAAGATCACCTTTACATAACCAATTTGAATCACCAAAATTTCGACTCATTTCCACGATTAACATCATCGCCTAAGAATTCATTTTATTTTGCAAGCTTCACAACAATGGATTACTTAACCACCCTTATGGATTTGAGATCATCTTTTGATAGCTGGTTTGGGTTATTTGGATTCGACTCATTTCCACGATTAGCATCCGCCAAGTGGGGTGAAGAATTCATATTGTTGTGCAAGCTTCTAAATAATGGATTTCTTAAACGCCCTTCTGGAACGGAGATCGTTTTTTGATGTTCGTTTTTGTTTTTAAAACTTTACATATATTTAGATTGAAAATATATAAAGTGAGGGTAAATTTTGTAGATATATTGACAGTTTTTTACTTATATATTTCATGAATATCACTTTCCATTTCTTATGTATGTTTTCAACTTGATTTCTTGTATTTATTGAATCCCCCACTCACTTTTACATACCTGATTTGAATCACCAAAATTTCAACTCATTTTCACGACTAGCATCCGCCAAGCGGGGTCAAGAATTCATTTTATTTTGCAAGCTTCACAACAGTGGATTATTTAGATTTGAGATCATCTTCTAATACCGGTTTGGATTATTTAGATTCGACTCATTTCCCATTTCCCCGATTAGCATCCGCCAAGTGGGGTGAATAATACATATTGTTTTGCAAGCTTCTAAATAATGAATTTCTTAGACACCCTTCTGGATTTGAGATCGTTATTTAATATTCATTTTTGTTTTTGAAAACCGTACACATTTTTAGAAATAATACGTATAAAGTGAGGGTAATTTTTGGGAATTCATATCCTTTGGGAATTCAACAAATGCATAATGATTTTTTCGTGTTTATATACATGGCTTGTTGATTTTTCACTATATACATATGTTTAGTCTGCTAGCTAAATATTCGTAGATCCGTTAAAACAAAAATATAATTATATCATGCTTCATACCATGGTTGAAGAATAGTTGCATATTGCTGTTGGATATTGTTGCTGAACTGTTGTCATATTTTAAACCAATTCTGTTCACATTACTTTTTTTTCTTTCTATTTTTGTGTCATGTTTAATTAGATCCTCTCTCCTTTGGGATTCCAATTAGTACAAACCATCTCTTTCCTGTTTGTATTATGTATGTTCAGCTAATATATCCTGAATTGTAAGGAGGACATTTAACTAGGCAATTGATTTTGCATTTGCAGTACTCCATAAGCCACTTTCTTAGATGCTACCAATTTGTACTGTTATACTTTGTGTTGGCATTTTTGCCTTAAAGGATCTTTCTCATTGTATTAACCTAACTATTAGAAATTATGTTTGTTTTGTTATATGGGTAAGTGGACAGAATTATTCAAACTTGTATAATCCTGGTGTCTAATGATTTAGGAACAAATTATATATTTATTGGAATTTGGAAAGAGTTATGTTTAAGTATGCATTGTTGATCTGAACATATAGTTTAATGTGACTTTTGGTTCTATAATTACTTTATATGTAACTGCATAGTGATGTCTACTTCTGCATTGTTTTTTTCCATTTACCTGCTGTCATGTTCGGTTTTTTGTTACTTTACTCTTGTATTTGTTTTCTTTGCTTGTGTTTTTATTAAGTAGCAATTCTTTCAGGATTAGTTGAATTTATTAATGGATTCGAACTAATATATTGTACTTGTGTGTAAGAAACTTTAAACTGCACATGTTTTTTTGTGTAGTAATTTGTAGTTTTGTTAAATTTTCCTCAAACATACACCACATTTCGTTGAATGGTTTTGGATGTTTGATTATATCAGCTTGGTATAGTCAATTATGTAGCTCAATGGGTCATAGGGTTGACTTTGTTGCTGACCATTTGTTAATTGGTTGTACTTTTTGTTGACTTTTTGTTAACCTGAAAGAAGTGTATTTTGTTTACATTGCTATTTTTTATGCTTCTAACTTATAAGTTGCAATTCATTTTAGTATTGGTATTATGTAAATGTTAAATTTGATTCTCTAGTTTGAGTCTAATTGGTTTCTTATATATTCATATATGTTGAGCCATAGTTATTTATCCAACTCATATGTTACATTGCTTCGTTTATGCTCTGAATTTGTAATTGATTCTTGCATTATTTTTGTGTCATGTAAGATTTGATCATGTCTCCTATGGGAATCTAATTCATTCAAATCTTTTTCTTATTTATTTATTTATGTATGTTTGGCATGATGAACTGTAAACTTTATCGGGGGGTCTTTGTAAATGTGGTCAATTAATTTTGCTTCTGCAATACTCCGTAAGCCACTTTCTTAGATGAAAACAAATTTGTGATGTTACATTTTGTGTTGGTATTTTTGTCTTAGGGGTCCTTATTGTATTAACCTAAATACTAATATGCATGTTTGTTTCATTCTATTTTTTCATTTCTTTTTTTATACGGGTAAGTGGCCAGAATTAATCCTTTTTATTTTGAATTAGACACTTGTAAAAACTTGTTTAAACATGGTGTCTAATGATTTAGGAACCATTTATATATATTTATTTCAATTTGGAAAGGGTTCTTTTTTTAGGTGTTAATCGTTGATTGTTCATATAGTTTTATGTGGCTTTTGTATTGTATATATAATTGCCTAGTGTTGGGGGTGTTATCATTTAAGATGGGTTTTCTCCTGTGGATGGTCTTAGCTTTGGGACTGATGGAGACGTGTCAATCTAGTGCTCTAAAGTTTCGTACTCAAGTAATGAAGATGATCGGGTGTGCCAGTGACCCGTATGTGATCCTATTAGCCATTCAAAACTTAAAATATAATCACATAGTGATGTCTACTTTTGTATTTTTTTTTGTTTACTTGCTTTCATATCTTTTTTTTGTTACTTGGCTGTTGTATTGGTTTTCTTAGCTTTTGTTAACATTGCTTTCATTAAGTTGCAATGCTTTCGGATTGGTTTATATTGGTTAATGGATGGACTAATATATAGTACTTGTTGATTAAAATTTGTCAAAATACACATGGTTTATTGTGTAGTGATCTGTACTTCCATTAACCCTTTTCAGACATACTAGAGTTTGTTAGAACTCTTTAGAATTATAGATTATATCACTTTGTTATAGTCAATTGTGTAGCTCAATGGGTCTTATGGTGTAGCTTTGAGATGGTTCACTCTTTTATCAAAGCAGCCTTTCTTTTTTTATGAATGAGGAAAGGTTTGTCCCTATCCCACCCCTCAGATACCCTATAAATAGTAATTATTATGTGTGGAATATACCGGTATGTTTGTTTGTTTATGGTTCCCTCCTTTATATACATACCCTCTCTATGATGTAAATATATAAAATAAAGTCTGTTCCTTTCAGGCTACTTATATACCTTCTTTTATGACTTTGTTGTTGACTTCTTTTGTTGTTGACTGTGGGTTAATTTATAATTGTATTATCTTTACATTGGTATAAATGATGCTTATAAGTTACAATTCATTTAGGAATTGATTGTTGGTATTATGTAAATGTTAAATTAGATTATCTATTTTATGAGTCTATTTGATTTATTATATATTAATGTATATAGTTATAGATTTATAATTATTATAAGATATGCTCGTCCTTAGTTATATGGTTATATGGTTGTGGATTTGTAACAACACATGTAAAGTTGAACAATGGATGTATTAGGTTGGTTATTAACTATGACCATAATAATTTTAAATTTTGAATATATTTTATCTTTTGCATCTTATTTGGAATATGTCATATTTTTAAGCTGCTATGTTAACGTAGTTTAGTTGATGCTTAGAAATTGCTATTCGTTTTTAGGTTAGTTTAGTGTTGATGCCAAATAGATGCCATGTCTTCTGGGAATCCAATGATTTCAATATGGCTTTTCAATGTTTATTTATTTATATGGATTATAGATTTGTTGACACATTCATATTTATTTATATCAAACATGTTGGGTTTGTGGAGTTTTGATTTGAGCTCGGGTTAAAAGACAACTAAGTGGCAGATTAATTAAATTAAAAACCTTACTCGTTGTTTAATTGTAGCCCATTAAGGTTTTCTTGGGTATTAAGTTGTAAACCCTAATTGTATCTGTTTATATTATGTATTGTACTTGTAATTTCTCACGATATAGGTAGAAAACAATAAAAAATATCCTGGTTGCAGCCTGTTGACGTAGGTCATATCGATCGAACCACGTTAAATCTCACGTGTTTATCTTTGTTATTATTTTCTCTCGTATTTCGATTGTGTTTGTATGTTGAGCTACACCCGGATTCCCAACAAGTGGTATCAGAGCTACGGCTCGTTACACACGAGAAACACATAGCTAGAGAAAGTTGTGATCTCTAGGTCGGTAGTACTGCCACCATCACCTCCATCCCATGTTTGCATCACAACAATAATACAAGCAGACAAAACCTGCATATTTTCATTGACACTAACAACTGTGAATAACCGGTTGTTGCTGTTGTTTCACACGTGTTCTTGATCAGAAAGCTAATAAAAATGTTTGTCTTCAGTTTGTTTCAGTTTCTGATTATTGGTTATCGGGGTTGGCTTCGGGTTTAATTATCAGGTTTTGATATTATTCATTGATACGTTTTGGTGTGATTGTCGAGATCTATGGTAGTGTAGCCAAGATCATTGGGGGTTAGTTATTTTATCCATGTATTCTTGATATAATTACTAAGATTTAAAGTCGAGAACACTCAGGTGCATTGTTGAACTAGTTTCTTTACTATTTTTTAAGACTGAGGAAAAAAAGGTAGTATTAATAGAACAACACTCAAGTTCAGGTGCCGGCCATGGTTGTGTTTGGCAGTACTTTTAGTCTTGAATCGATTAGTAAACAAGTTGTAGTTTGACATAATGACTGATAGCGAAAAACATCAGATTGAGAAGTTTGATGGAAAAGACTTTGATTGGTGGAACATGCAAATGGAGGATTTGCTTGTTCAGACAGACTTGGATGTTGTTTTGGGTAGGAAACCAGAAAATATGAAACCAATTGAGTGGAAAACTTTGGATAAAAAGGCCAATGCGGTTATTAGGTTTTTGCTTACAAAGGATGTTGCATTCAACATTTTGAAGAAAACTACAACAAAAAGGTATCATGGATGTGTTATTTAATATGTACGAGAAGCCTTTGGCAACAAATAAAGTTTTTTGATTCGAGAGCTGGAAAATACAAAGATGAAAATTGGAAGTTCAGTTTTAATGCACATCAACAACTTGAACTTGATTTTGTCAAGACTTGGGTCAATTGGCATTAAACTCGAGGATGATGTTTAGGCTTTAGTATTGTTATCATCATTGCCTGGTAGCTGGGCTGGTATTATTAGAGCGATTACTAGTTCCACCAACGCGTTCACTTTAAATGGGGTTCGGGATATTATTATGAGTGAAGACATCAGACGAAGAAATTTAGGTGAATCATCAAGTGAATTACTGAATGTTCGCATGGAAAGAAAGAATAACATATGTAATGGGAGCAAAAATAGGAAAAGAAGCTAGTCTAGGGCTCAAAATGATATGACTTATTGGAACTGTAAATAGGGTGGACACTTCATGTACCAGTGTCTAAATGATCAAAAAGAAGTTAACACCGCAATAGACTACTCAAACGATGATGCTTTAATCTGTAGCGTGGAGAGTAGTTTAGATTCCTTGGTCATAGATTCTGGAGCTTCGTTTCATGCTATCCACAACAATGAAGCATTGAGTAATCTAAAAAAAGGAGACTTTGGTAAGATAAGCCTGGCGAACAATAATGTTCTTGATGTTACGAGCATTGGTGAAATAGATTTAGTTACTTCAGCTGGTTCATGGGATTTAAAAGATGTCAGGGTGATTCCTGATTTGAAGAAACGGTTGAATTATGCTGGACAATTGGATGAACATGGACATAAGGTTAAGTTCGGGAATAAGCAGTGAAATGTTGTTAAAAGGAATCTTGTCATTGCTCGTGGAAAGAAAATGGGTTCATTGTATATGGTTAGTTTACCGTCTGAATGAAGTGACGTTTCAGTTTAGAAGAAGACTAAAATTTAGTTCAGAGAATCTCATGGGTAGAAGAAGGTTTGCTTTGCAAGTAAGAAACCTAAAGTCACATAAAAGATTTAAAGTTAATACGCATGGAAAAGTTCAAGTAAACCAGTTAGAGGATTACATGATAGTGGGAGCACGTGTCGTGCTTTATTTACAGTTCCTAGATGACAATGTGATTAAAGAACTAATATTTCATCTAATAAAATCTCTCCAGATGATTACTAATATTTCATTGAGTTGAACTCTTTTACAAAGTTTGATGTTATTATGTTGCTACTAAGATGTTGCTCTAGTATTATTAATATTTTTAACTATGGTAACTTAAAACTGTTAGGTTATGACTATGAGATATTGTGGCCAATATAATATGATTTTTCATTTTTTTTCTATAATCATGACAACAAGTTACCGTTCCTAGCTAATTAACGGAGTCAGATGGGATGTTGATGTGCATCATTGCATCACCCTCTAAAGTTTGTAACTTATAAACTTTCATTTTGATATATGGTATAAAGTTGTTCAATTAGCAAGTTGAGTCAAATCTTTAAGTTGGAGCTCCTAACAATACAAGCTGAGTTGGTTCATCTTGTAACCTTCAATTCGAGATGAAAGTTGAGCTCATGGGCGGAGTTATATGTAGTTGAGGGGTAACCTCCGCAACCCCTCAATTTTTACGGGTAATATAGAAAAATATTTTTATGGTTTTATGTAAATAATAATAATAGTTTTACGTTACACGTGGGAAAATTTGTGTTACCTTTAAATTTTTAAGTCAACACGTCATAAAAATTTTAAAGTTTTATAAAGAAAACTAATAATCTATAAAAAAAACTATACATTTTATAAAAACATAAAAACCCATTACGTATTACCCCATTACCCAATACCCAACCCAATACAATTATAAGCCCAAAAAAAAGAAGATCGACACTTCCACAGAACACAGCAGCAGCGCAGCGCCCAACCCCTCACCCATCGGTTGCCACTGCTCACCGCCTTCATCACCTCAAGGTAGAGGTGTACAAACTGGTTTTTATACCCAAACTGGTTCGGGTTCAAAACCGAACCGGTTTTTTCATGGTGGGGTCAAACCGGTTTTTTCATGGTGGGGTCAAACCGGTTTTTTCATGGTGCGGTCAAACCGGTTTTTTCATGGTGCGGTCAAACCGGATTTTCTTCAAACTGGTTCGGGTTACAAACCGGTTTGGCTTACCGAAAACTCGAACCTATCAAACCGATTCGGACCGGTTTGAAACTGGTTTTTTGCCCAATTTTTTTTTAAACCGGTTCCGGTTTTTTGGGTGATTTTTTTGTTCATGTCTACCTCAAGGTAACAATTTTTAGTTTTTTACTCTATTAGACTATGAAATTAAGGACTTAGGGTTTATGATGTTTAATTTCTAATATTTTTGTGTTATTTGTTAAAAAAGTTAATGATTTGAAATTAGGATATGAATTAGATATTTGAAAGATGAATTAAAGAGTTGATTTTGAAATTAGGGATTTGAATTTTATTATTTCTAATTGTAATTTGTAATCTTTTTGTGTTATTTGTTATAAAATTAGGGATTTGAAAGATAAAAAATAAGAATTTATTGACAAAGAGTAAGATATTAGTTCTAATAATTATAATGATATACAAGGAATTGATGATGATATTTGATCAACTACTTATTCGGATTCAATTCTTTCAGGTGAGGACGTAATGTTTCATTTTTAAGCTATGAAAAACCAAAGTGGAGAGTTCTGAGAGCTATTAGATATTTGTTTAACTTACTTTATTATCGTTTTTTTTTTTTATTTATAGAAATATACGTTAAAAAGATTTATGTAACCCTGAACTTGTATTCTAAATCTGTCACTGATTTAACTTGTATTCAACTTTCATAGAGTAACTCATAAGTTTGTATATTTTTTATCTCTTTTGTTTATACAAGTATCTGATAAACCTAACAACAATATTAAATTAAAAAGCCTCCGGTATCAAACAACCAAGACATAACAAAGTATGACACTAGATGCATGATAACATTCTTTCCGTTCTTTTAGTTTCGTAATGTTCATTTATTTTATTTGGCTTTTGAAAAAGTAATATACCTGATAAATTATTTGGCCATGTAATACAAAACAATAAAACCATACACATCATTAATGTAATATTTTGCATTATTGTGAGGAATAAAGTGTTAAATATATCAATGTTTAAAACAAAAACTTTTGATGGGTCATAGATGTATGTATGTGTGTATGGATGAAGGGTAATGAATACAGATAGATATGCCATTTACTCATTCAACATATATTCATATATTCATATATTCTACAAAATTAAATCAAAATTATATTTAAATCATAATTAAACCCAGTAAATCAAAATTATCTGTAGGTGTGTTTAATATGATGTAAAAGTATAACAAGACATATAACAAAGTATAGCACAATGAATTCCCCAACACAAAGGTAGCTAGCCAATGACGATAGATATACCGATCGCGATAAGTAGAATGGTGATTACTCCAAAGTAGATCATTGTATGGACGCAGATAGAGACTCCACTGGTCTGCATGTTGTTAAACTCCACTGCTCGGCTCTTCGCGGGCAGCTGAAACAGTAATCCTGGAGTTAGTAGCACGAAAAGTAACACGCCTATGATAACTGGTGCCCAATCTCCCATTTCCGACGACCTTACTTCGTTAATGTATTCAAAACTTTGAGAAATCAAAATGTTAAGTGTGATATAGAGTAGAATGCTAGTATCCAACAACATCAGATGACAAATCCAAATCCTAAAACTAGGCAAACAAAACATTGTAAACATCGTATAGCCGGCCAATGTTAATTATAGTTTAATTCCATATTTGTACATACGTACTCTAAAAGACGTAGGGTTGTCAAATGGGTCATGTTTGTAAGTCGAAACCGACACAACCCTGAAATTTGACATATATCCGAAAACCACACAGACTCAAAATTCATGTTATACACATAACCCCAACCTGACATGAGTTACTTTTCACAAGTTGACTGAACCATAACCAGTTTAACATAAGACATATATTTTGATATTCTTTTTGGCTTATTAACACTTGACAATTAAAAAAATCTACCACAGAAAATAAAAACATACATAAATAAATACGTTTGAACTATGAAATTAGATTTAGTTTCTTTTCCTTTATATATAATACACATGCACCCTCATTTACACCAACTCAGGCCCGTAATTCCGTGAATAACATGTTAGATTCATTACATATATAAACTTTCATATCAAATATTCGATCACTACTATACCCATAGAAAGGTGTAATTAAAGTAGATGATAGATCGAGCACTTGGACTCAATGCATACCCTTTATAACTTTAAATTTTAATAACAAATCTCTACCACATTCCGCTGAGTTAGCTCCAAAAGCTTTAATCTTAA
This sequence comes from Flaveria trinervia, assembly GCA_025506515.1. NCBI lineage: Eukaryota > Viridiplantae > Streptophyta > Magnoliopsida > Asterales > Asteraceae > Flaveria > Flaveria trinervia. The sequence continues at coordinate 95,070,705 of CM046447.1, read as the reverse complement.
AAGGAGACATATTATTGTAATCTGATGATGACAAAAAAAGGTTGGATAAAGCTTAGCTAAATTGTCCCCCACCACCCTTGATCATAAAACATGCCTTCATCCCCATGATCACTTCCTCACTAAGTAAACCGAAACCACTTACTTGTACACGTTTGCAAGCGGTTTAATTATCGGTTAGTTAAGGTATGATCAATATGATGCATATCGATTTGGGGCCATCGGTTGTAGCCGTGGCTATGTTCATACTGTTGTCACCAGGGTTGCTATTCCAGATGCCGGCTCGAACCAGGGTGATTGAGTTTGGGAACATGTACACTAGTGCCATATCCATTCTTATTCATGCTGTTTTCTATTTCTGTATTTATACTATCTTGGTTGTAACTATTGGTATTCATATGCATACTTGATCGTTCGGGCCTCTTCGCTTGTTCCAATCGTATATTCATGCGAATACACTGTTTCTTTTTCTTTCTAAAACCAGTTAAGTTGTTCTACATATATTGTGATGTTCATCTTGTGTTTCCGTTGTATAGTACTTGTGTGATATATATATATATATATATGACTGAAGTTTCGGTTCTTTTGTTTTAAGTTTTTGTGCGTTAATGTTGTCATTACTTATTTTAGTACTATACTACTATAAGTGAAGCAACTAAAAGTTATTATGTAGGTAAGTGAGATAAGTTCAGTATATGTTGATTTTGTATTGCTGTAACTAAAAGTCTTCTAAGTGTACTAGAAAACAGTTAAGTTATTCTTTTTTAGAAATAACGTACAAAAAATTTTACTAGTTTGCTAATATAATTTATTAAGACCAGTAGATGTTAATTTTTGGTTCGATAGTTAAATTGTTTTTTTATTATTATAAATATTAACTCTGTATCAAAAACCATTTTGTGTCCCTCAAAAACCATCATTCCAGCATCATCACTATTAGAAAAGACCCACACCAGAACCAGCATCACAACCTAGTCCTAACTATTTTACATGGGTGGCTAATGATGCTCATGTTCGCATGCTAATTATTTTCATCATCTCAAAAGGCTCTTTTCCCTATGTTCAAGGCACTACATCTAGCGATCTGTGGGTATCAACAACATTAGCATTAGAAACAGTTGGAACTAATGTCCAAGTGTCAAATTTCATAAGAGCTGCATATTCATTAGCCATGGCTTTGTGCCATTGAGGATCTTTGTCGGCAACAGCAAAAGTGGTGGGTGATGTGTTAGAGGAGGCCGGTAGTAGTTGTACGACTGTGTTAGTTGTTTGTGGTGTGGATCGTGTGCCCGTGTGAATGACTTGGGTTTGGACAGAATGTTGATGCGGCCATGCAAGAGGGCTGTGTAAAATTATGTGTGGTTGTGTAAGGCTGCTGTTTTGGGGAGGGGGTTTGAGAGCAAGGTCGGTCCCGAGGATTTTAATGCACTGGACAAGCCGGAAAAAAGGCTCATGGGCTCTAACGACTTAGATTATATAAATTAATTTTTTAAATGAAAATATATGTTTTAGCAATAAACATAGTAATACCATATTATTACAATGACATACCGTAATAGTTAACCAACGACTCGTAAATCTCTCCTAGCATTCTTGATAGCAAATTGGTTTATAACATATTTGTAGTTTATAGTCTCTAATATTATCGCCAATCTGCTAAGTCTTTCTTGGGACACCGTGGACCGTAGGTAAGATTTCAAGTTTGAATAGAACAAAATTTACAGTATAAATTAGTTTGTGGACTTTAATTACAATCAAAATTTAGATATTTTAGTGGGCTATTAGTTGAGTAATTGGGTTCAAAATATGTCACACCCCGACCAACGGCGGAATCATCGAGCCTATGAATGTGAAACGATTGTTCATAGCACATGGAACTAAATAAGTTGTAATAATATTAAATATAATTTTCATTGAACATTACAAGACAATTAAATAAATACAACACAAACAAGATATACACAACAACATAAGACTTTCAATTAATTAAATCCAAGTCCTATATGAACACAAAGAGATCTTCAAATAGTAAACTTGAAATATGTTAAAAATGAAGGGTCAACTTTGAAAACTGGTGAGTTTCCATAGTTTTAACACACGCATATATATATATATATATATATATATATATATATATATATTATATATATATATATATATATATATATATATATATATATATTCATGTCAATGGTTATGAGTTAACAAGTTTATAGAACACATATAGTTACAACCAAACCTCGACTTGATTACAAGTTTATAAGATTGGCTAAGTGTACTTTGTTCGCATAATGAACAAGTTATACGTCATTAGGAGCCAGCAATACATCGGCTTTAGCACCAAATAGGCTTGTCAGGCCCAAAGATCTAAGACATCACCAGACTAGCAATAGTTAATGATTGTAAACAAAATATGTATCTCATATAAGACTTACAACAACACAAATAACCATGACAAATAAAAGTATGAATTGCAAGTGCTTTATAAGATTTAAATATTTACAAGTGTAAGTTAAGATTAATATATTTCACCCCAAAAGGTGAAATAAAGTAAAAGGGGCAAGGAAACTCACATGAAAAACTCACGTGCTATAAGTTGCACTTAAGATAACGATAAGAAGATAATATGGTTCCAACGATTTCTTCATGATTCAACCTAAGATTTGATGTTTTAGGATTATGATTTAGAAGTAAACATGAATTAGGATTTCAATTGAAATTTGAGGTTTTAACAGTTAAGTTAAATACAACAACGTAACTAGTTATGTTTTGATACCACATAAATAGAATAATTTGATTAAATAATTACATTTTAAAACAAATGTGAATCATTACTGATATATTATTCAAACATTTAATTTGTAAAAATTGATGAAATAAAGATTCTTAAAGTGTGGAAGTAATCAATCAATTCAATAAGTAATTATTTAATCTCATGGTCAAAATAATCATGTGAATAATCAATTTAAATAAGTTATTAAAATAATTTATTTGATTTAAAGCTTATTTAATAAAGTAAATAAAAGATAAATCTTTAAATGACTTATGTCATAGTTTATATTATTAAAGTATTTTTTTAAGTAAAATAAAATATTATATTGTTTAAAAAGTTTTAGAAATTAATTTAATGAATTCCTAAAATAATTTTAATTAACCTTAATTTAATATCATAATATTATATTAGATAATTTAGTTTATAAAGTAAAAAGTAAAAAAAATAAACACTGAGGGTACCCGGGTCGAACCCGGGACCTCTTCCTTCCAAACACATGATGTTAACCGGTGGTCTAGAGCCCAGATTTGATTAAAATTCTGAAATAATTTTATAAATTCATTAATTAAAGAAAACCCACAAATCTCAAGAACCTTAATTCGATTTGGATCAAATTAAACCCTATTTCCATTCTGTTAATCGACAACACATTAGGGCTTTTAATCATCATCCAAAACCGTATGTTTGGAAGTGTTTAATTACCTGAATTACAGTGTCGTTCGATGATATCAAGAACATGTGAGGTCGCGATTAGGTTGAAGTCGATTCAGGATACAATCATTGTTGATGATCAAATTAACTTTGCAATTGAATTCTAAAGACGATAATAAGTGAAAGCCCTCTATTAATTGCGATTAATATAACTTCGAGCATGGATCACGATTAGCATGGATCACGATTAGGTTGCAGGTCGCGAATGAAGTAGTACTCGTTCATGGTGTATGTGTGTGTTTTGTATGTAATTGGAGTCGCAGACGGTTCAAAGGAGTTGAGTTGCAGGTTTCAACATGATTATATTAGCCCATTTAAGACTTCTTCATAACGATCGAGTTCAAGTTTTAAAGAAATGTTTCGGTTTTAAGAACACAGCCTTAATCAACCAATTTAATTCAATTAACAACGGTTTTATGTTCAAAACTGGTGTGCAATGGTTTAGAAACGATTTAATTGCAAGTTAATCAAGTGTTTCGGTTGTTTGGTGGTCGCCGGAGATGGTCGCTGGCGACAAGGAGGGGTCGACGGGGATGGGGATTTGGGTGGTTTGGGTTATTAATTGAAGTTACACGTTTGGTCCCTGTGATTTTAAAGTTTAACATTTTATGTGAAAAACTTATAATTTAAGTTTTATAAATGACACTTTTCACCCTAAACTTAATTTAAATGATAATTCCATTTATTTTATAAAATATTTATTAACCTTAATAATTTTTAATAAGACTTCTCCATTTAGTTATTTATTGTCGAATGATAAATAAAACTTTATAATTTTATAAAGAAAGAATTATTTATAAATTAATAATTTATTATAAGTTTTTAGATGATTTAACAAATGAAAACTTGAAATAAGAAAATAAATTCACAATATTATTTAAACTATACTTATAAAGCATTTGATTCATCAAAATAAATTAAATATTTTAAATAATGGATTCTGGTTTGGGTTATAATTTGAAAAATGACGGATGTTACAGTCTCCCCTACTTTAAGAAATTTCGTTCCGATATTTAATCACGAGTAGACTAATTTCAAAGATACGAGGAGACTTGGATTTCACGTCACGTTCGCAAGTGACACTTGAAACGTTTGAATTCAATGAGTTTAATTATGATGTTTTGCTATGCTTAAATTTATTAAATTCATAATTCATGATTTTATGTGTTTCTTGACAAAGTGAGAAAGATATTAATTTTAGAATTTTAGTTGATAAACTTTTGTACTTTAAACGGTTCAAGACGGTTAGAAAGGTTTTGTCATGAATGAAACACCAAACATTAGATCGATACGGGACTCGGCTTAACGAACATGAGAAATAAGTTCAAGATGCTTTTGGATGGGATATGGAATTCATAAGATCTTCTCAAGCAAATAACTTTAACGGGGTTTCTAGATGATCGATTTTTGTTTACTTATGTCATTAAGGTTTCAAAGTTTTATTAATGTAATGTTGATACGAGAATCATGTTTGTTAAGATTAAAGATTCAATTTGGAATGGGAGCATCATTGTAATGGATTTCAGGATAAGTGCAGTAGGGAAGACGTTTAGAAAGATTTTTAAGGGTCATTAAGAGAAATGGGATAATGAGTTTTAAGATTCAGGAAGACAAGATCAATGATAAGATGATTCAAAATAACAGGATGTTTCGAGTGTAATGTTCGGTTTACAAACCAATACATTATGTTGACTTATCAAAGTATTATGTCAACTACAACCTTAATAAAGACATGCGTACCTATAAGCGGACACTCACCCCAAGGGTTCCCAGGTAAGGTAAACAGATCCATCGGTTGATTTTGGATTTATATGAGTACCTTGCCTAGATAGAACACCTCAAGATACAGGCATCACACTCTTCCAGCATTACATGTTTCAAGTTGTAGGACACAGACTTTGACGAGATTTGAAAACCACGAATAACGATTCAAAACTCATTTTGATAACCATTTGATTTAGGCACATAATACCTTAGAATATAATTTAAGATTTGTGTGTACATTGATAAGATTCAAAGTATAATAAGAAACACATAAGGCAAATAACCACATAATCAAGTATAAACATGTAAACACATAAAATCCTATCTAAGCATATAAAATACATGAGAGGACTAATGTGTAAGGATACTTAGTTATAGTCTAGGTCATTCCATTTCTAATAACCTAAATCCTTATAACCATGGCTCTGATACCAATCTGTCACACCCCGACCGACGGCGGAATCATCGAGGTGGACGAATGTGAAACGATTGTTCATAGCACATGGAACTAAATAATTTGTAATAATATTAAACATCATTTTCACTGAACATTACAAGACAATTAAATAAATACAACACAAACAAGATATACACAACAACATAAGACTTTCAATTAACTAAGTCCAAGTTCTATATGAGCACGAAGAGATCTTCAAGTAGTAAACTTGAAACATGTTAAAAATAAATGGTCAACTTTGAAAGTTGGTGAGTTTCCATGGTTTAAACACACGCATATATATATATATATATATATATATAATATATATATATATAAAGGTTTACAAGTAGCAATTCATGTCAATGGTTATGAGTTAGCAAGTTTATAGAACACATATAGTTACAACCAAACCTCGACTTGATTACAAGTTTATAAGATTGGCTAAGTGTACTTGGTTCCCATGATGAACAAGTCATACGTCATCAGGAGCCGGCAATACATCGGCTTAGCATCAAATAGGCTTGTCAGGCCCAAAGATCTAAAACGTCACCAGGCTAGCAATAGTTAATGATTGTAAACAAAATATGTATCTCATATAAGACTTACAATAACACAAATAACCATGACAAATAAAAGTATGAATTGCAAGTGCTTTATAAGATTTAAACGTTTACAAGTGTAAGTTGATAAGATTAACATGTTTCACCCCAAAAGGTATGAAATAAAGTAAAAGGGGCAAGGAAACTCTCATGAAAAACTCAGGTGCTATAAGTTGCACTTAAGATAACGATAAGAAGATAATATGGTTCCAACGATTCCTTCATGATTCAACCTAAGATTTGGTGTCTTAGGATTATGATTTAGACGTAAACACGAATTAGGATTTCAATTGAAATTTGAGGTTTTAATAGTTAAGTTAAATACAACAACGTAACTAGTTATGTTTTGATACCATATAAATAGAATAATTTGATTAAATAATTACATTTTAAAACAAATGTGAATCATTAGTGAAATATTATTCAAACATTTAATTTGTAAAAATTGGTGAAATAAAGATTCTTAAAGTGTGGAAGTAATCAATTAATTTAATAAGTAATTATTTAATCTCATGGTCACAATAATCATGTGAATAATCAATTTAAATAAGTTATTAAAATAATTTATTTAATTTATAGCTTATTTAATAAAGGAAATAAAAGATAAACCTTTAAATGACTTATGTCATAGTTTATATTATTAAAGTATTTTTTAAGTAAAATTAGAATATTATATTGTTTAAAAAGTTTCAGAAATTAATTTAATAAATTCCTAAAATAATTTTAATTAACCTTAATTTAATATCATAATATTTTAAAAAGTTTCACAAGTAGCAATCCTGAAACATATTAAAAACAAAGGGTCAACTTTGAAAGTTGGTGAGTTTTTATGGGTAAGGCATACATATAAATAAAAAAAGTTTTATAAGTAGAAATTCATGTCAATAGTTATGAATTATGTAAGTTTATAGAACACATATAGCTATAATCAAACCTCGACCAAGATTAAGATTACAAGTTTATAACGATTGGCTAAGTGTACTTGGTTCCGTTGATGAACAAGTCGTACGTCATCAAGAGTCGGCAATACATCGGCTTTAGCACCAGATAGGCTTGTCAGGCCTATAGATCTGACGTCTCCAGACTAGCAATAGTTAATGATTGTCAACGTATAATGTATCTCATATAACACTCATAATAATATCAATAACCATGACAAAAAGTAAAGATGAATTGCATGTGCATTTATAAGTATCAAGATGTTTACAAGTGTAAGTTTATAAGGTTAACATGTTTCACCCCAAAAGATTTGAAATAAAGTAAAAAGGGGGCATAGAGAACTCACATGGGAAACTCACAAGTATAGTGATGGTTGTAAAGTACATAAGAAAGCTTGGATGTCAAGAGTCAAAGGTGATGTCCTAGATGATAAAAAAACAATAACTTAAGGTCGGAATTCATTACAAGAAGTTAGGACGCTTAGGAAATGCCAATAAGCGAAAGGTAGATTGAAAAGCGATTATTATACCAATTTTAGATTCTGGACAGAATGTTTGGTACGTGTTTAAACAAGTTTTTAAAATAGAAAACGGATTCATAAAATTATAAAAATTACATTTAACTAGTTCAAAGTCTCGTGGAAAACTTTCGTTCAGAAACATTTTTATGAAAAGATTTGTAAACAGGCCAAAACATCAGAACAAGACAGAAGGTGCTGAAATGCGCATTTATCTTGTGAAGGTTATTGTTGAGTCGTCTGATTAAGTTTGAAGACGTATAAACTATCGTTAAAAAGGTATTTCAATGAAATTAATATTGGAGTCCGAGTTTACTCAAATATAGTTTGTTATGATCAAGTATGGTTGGGTGAAGTTAGATTATATTCTACCAAAATTATAGTAAGGCACTTAAGTGCACTTTTAAAATCGTTAAAACATGAGATGGGTTAGAACAAATTTATTATGTTGATATATGATATATTAGACTTCATTTGAGTTATATAACAATATTCCAAGACTTCAGCATAGCCATTACTTAGGGAAATAATCTTGTGGAATAACCGAATGCGGCGGCATAGCCGTCCATATGCAAACGGGATTCTTTGTTTACGTTAGTGTGTTCTTAGCTTGATTTAGGATGTTAGTGATTGTTATAAGATTAGTGAATGTTAGAAAGTTAATGATGAAATGATAATGAATCAAATTAAAAGAGAATTAGTAGAATAAAGAATAAAGTAAGAACATAAAGTCATGAGAATAATTGGATGTTAGGATAATTGAAATAATATAGAAATGTATAATATAAAAGAAATATAAGATTAACTTAGTATTATAAGATTCTTGAAACTACTTGTAAAAGAAAATTCTTGAAATTGATTATAACCAAAGGATGATAAAAGGTTTATGTGAAAGATTTTAGAGAATGAGCAAATGAAAAGTGAGACCCAAAAATAAAATAAATAGATAAAAGAATAATTACAATTTAAACTTTTAATTTATTAAAACCTTAATTTTAATTTAATCAACTTATTTTATTATAAAATCTTTATAACTTTTTATAAAACTTGTAACTTTATAATTTGATTATTTATTTTCAATAATTAAAATTCATAATTCTAATAAAACTTTATACGTTTATCAAAATTCATTTTATAACTTTATAAGTTTTAATAAGTCTTATCCCTTTAGTTATTTATTGTAAAATGATAAATAAAAATTTATACTTTATGAAAATGATTTATTATAAATAAATAAGTTATTATCCTTTGTTGAAATGATAAAATGAACAAAACAATCTTCAATATTGCTTAAATTGCACATTTAACGTGTTTGACTCAATAAAATAAATAATAAAAATTTTAAATATTAAAATTTCCATCGTATGAAAGTTCAAATTGAGTTCGGGTTTGGTTTCATAATTTTAAAATTCAGCGGATGTTACAGTTATCGTTAAAACGAACGTGACGAGCAATGTTGAGACAACCGTTTGTGGTGTCTAGCTAGACATTCTTGCTACTTTTCTTACATGCAAACACAATATCTTAAATTCACATATAAATAATATAATAATTAGCGGAAAAAAAATCATTTATAAAAGGACAAATTTTACAACCCAAAACATCGTAGATCACAGATCAAAAACAGGAAATCAACATAAATCATTGTTCTTTAAAGACGATGAGTTGTCATTGTCATCAACATAAGGCGTTTGTGAATTCTTGAAGAGTGATGTACATCGATAGAGGGGAGAAAACAAAAAAAAATGACATTGTTATTTTTCTAAACCACAACATAATCATGCTCAATTTATCTCGTCTATAGCAAAACTTTTAAAGGGTTTTTAGCGGGATTGATGTAGGCAAATCTTATTGTCATCTCGAGGGTAAAAAGTATGCTACCAACAAGACACTCGGCTCCAATAACCACATTTTACTATTTATGTACCTGATTTACTTCTTAAGTATAAAATATCTTTATACACATACATTTCTAAATAGTAAATAGTATTGAGCGATATATAAGTTTTGTTACTTTTTATTTATGCTACAAAAACTTCGAAATAAACTTACCAATTATCTATATCTTGATTTTTGAATTAAAAGAATAGTATATTTTAGGTTTTTTTAAAATTGGATATAAAAGTTTTCTTTCTTTAGTTTTTTAACCCCTTTAATGTTATGTTTAACAAAACAAGCTTCATTATCCGGCTAAAGTAAATATTGGATTCAAAATTTCTCAGATCAATTGTATTCTGTTTTATCCGGGTACATATGACACCACCGCACATGTTTATTTTTATATACGTTTTGATTTTGTTTATGTTTCAACATTAATTTTCTTTTGAGTGATGTGATATTTATATTACTTTTCGATCGTCGGTATAAGTTCTTATTATTCTATGTGTCGGTGTAAATTTTGTTCGAAAATAAGTTGCGTCGATTATAGTATATGTTTTATTCCGTCACATACGTCGAGGCCGCTAAAATGACTAGTTATACTTAATTTTAAAGGTCGGTGGCAAATGCCACCGACCAAAACCTCCCCTCAAATTTCATGAATTAACATTTTAACCCCTAAACTATTTGTAAAACTCTAAAAAAAAGCTATTTCGACAACTCGAGTTCTAAAACTTTGAAAAAATTAATTTCGTACATCCTTATTTTTTTATGTATGTGTTGATGCACGTTCGAGTTCATCTAAGTTTTGACACAAATTTTGTTTGGAGGCATTCCGAGTCAAATGTAAAACGTTTTCACGCTAATTACTATATACTTAATTTTAAAGGTCGGTGCCTAATGCCATCGGCCAAAACCTCCCCTCAACTTTCTTGAATTGACATTTTAACCCCTAAATTATTTGTAAAACTTAAAAAAACATCATTATGACCATAGAGTTTCTAAAGCTTTGAAAAGACTAATTTCTTACATCTTTATTTTTATGTATGTGTTGGTGCATGTTCGGGTTCATCTAAGTTTTGACACAAATTTTGTTCGGACATGTAAAACGCTTCCATGCTAATTTTATGTGTTTTTTTTCTTGGATTCCGTTTTAACATAGATTTCATTTGAAAACGAGTTAGTTTATACATATTATGTTTTCATTCGATTATATAAATTCGAGTAATATACGTTTCGATATAAATTTAGTTTGAAAACTAATCAGGACAATTATAACGTATATTTATCATGTTACATACGGCAGCGCCATAACACGCGAGTATATTTACTAGTTTCACTTAAAATTATAGATTTGTGTTTTAGAAAATACTTTAGATAAAACTCCACATAAAATAAAATAATCATAACCCTACCTCACCCATGTGCAAACCATGTGATTTGTTCCCTTCTGAATAATTATATATTCACCTCATCAACCATATAACTATAGTATATAATAATAATTTATGTATTCCCCACAATAAATCATTCGAAACAAATGTCACTTAACCACTTTGTACCTTATCCTACTAAAACTCAAGATCAACTTTCTTCTCTCATTTGATCTTTATCTTCGCATTCGAGTTCGTGTTCTTGGAGTCGAGATGCACGATTGGGCGGCCCCCATCATAGCGACGGCCTTGTTTGCGCTTCTAGCACCAGGACTCATCGTTCAGATGCCCGGAAAAGAGACACCTATCGGTTTTTTGAACATGAAAACTAGTGTGATATCCATGATTCTACATACGGTTCTTTATGGTTTGCTTCTTATTTTGTTTCTTGTTGTTCTTGACATACATATGTATGCGTAGTTACGGTGGCTTTTTAGTTTACATGGTTATTAAGTTCGTGATGGTTTTGTAACATCATTAATATATGTAGTTTTGTATACATTTGCATGTTTGTAATGAGACCAAAGTATTTTTCTTTTGAAAGATTGCAAGAATACTCAATTTTTTATTTAGTTGATCTACATCAACAGTTCAAGATTTAAAAGCAGACACACTATCACTTTAAAAGTTTTTTTAGTCAGATCAAAATAACCAGGTAAAGATTACAAGTACCATATAAGTTATCCGCGGAAAAAGAAACAAGAATCACAGTACAAGTATCGTATTCGTTGGATACGAGTTTCGATCTAGCTGAAACCGGAATCTGGGTTTGTGGATCTAACTTTTGATTCAATTATTTGAGTTATAGGGCTAGTTTTGGTTTTGTTGAAACCCTTGGATTCAAAATCTCTTAGTATAATAATCTATGTATTGTGATTTTAAACATTATTTATAAGCTTTTAAATTAGTTTTTGTGTTGCTAAATAATATGTATGGCATAATTTGGGGGCAACTTTCGGTGGCAGTTTGTCATTTTCCCGTAGAAGAGGTTGAAATATAAGTCGACGGTCAACTTTACGGTGAAAATATTGGCTTTTAGTGCGGGATTCAGGAAGCTGTTGACATTGTTGTTATTTTAGTTTGTAAAAGCAGATGAGTCTGTAATGTAACTATTGATCAACATTTTGTTGGTCTGAGAATTAATAAAATGTTTTGTTTGACTTAAAAAAAAAGGAGATGAGTCTCTATGCTACAATTAAGTAGAACTATTATTCTAGACCTCTAAATTGTAAGTGGCTTACAAAAAACTATTTTCTATTTATATCTTAAATTAAATATATGTAACAATCCAATCAGTGACAAGATGGATGAAGGTTTATCGTAGTCGTTTTACAAAACTTGGTTCGTTGACTGTTCACCATTTACATTTATTTCAGGTTTATCAATTCTAAAACTTTTTTTTGACATTAATTACCTAATCTACTAATTGTTATTGTTTGATTTTAATTTATACTAAATTGTTTTAATCTATTATTGTCTTTTGTCATTTTAATCTATTGTTGTCTATTTTGATTTTCATATATGTTTGGGATTGATATTCCTTTTTACTTATATATTTTTGTTTGTTTATTATTTAATTTGCTCTTTCAATTAATATTGTTTCATTTTCTACGAAAATATAAACAATTTGTTTATGTCGTCGGTCCAATGCCAATATTTTTAAGAATATTATGTAAATGAGGGCCTAACAGAAATGTTAAGCCACCCTGTTATCAAGCTAGCACTTGTTCTCGCTAGGGCCATACTTCTTGAGACTGTCAAATTGTAACCAACCGAACATGGAGTAACCTAACGTAAACCATTTGTTAACGGTTCAACAGAAAGTTCTTTCGAATATATATATAAATAAAATTTTGAATCAATTAACAAAAGATAAACTCATATCATGTTTGATCATATATGTTCGTAAACATTCGTTTAGGTTCTTTTATTTACCTGTACTTATGTTTGTACATTATGTTCATTTGTTTATGTTCATCAATTAAATTTATCATTTTACATTAGTAATATTAGTTAGCTCATCATTTAAATATACGTCCTTTACGTTCATTTTTAAAGCTTGTATTTGACTTATTTTTTTACTCATCCAAAGTATTTAGACTTCAATTTGGATAGAAGTGTTTACTTTCAATTGTATTGCATCATGTATTATGATATGATTTATTTGATTTTAATAATCTCAAACTTTATTTATTGGTCAGGATTACGACCAACTCAATAAATATTTACAGACATTTTTTATTTTGAGTTTATTTTATTCTAACAATTTATTATTTACTAAAAGTTAACCCTCATTCGTTTTTTTGACGAAATAGCGTCAACTTTAAGCCATTTTCAACTCCGCTGTCACCGAGCCTCCATCAAGTCCATTTTCCAGTGTCTAGCCTTCATCTGCACCTAAAATCTACCTCTAACAAGTCAAGTGATTCAAATCAAAAGAAGAAGATTGATAGGTTTCAGGATGCAGAAGTCTAAAATGACGGATTTAACATGTTGTTTAGTGTTTTAGCCACATAAGCAATCTAAATCATAATAAATAAATAAATAAACTAACAATATTAACTCTCAGTTAGTAAGATATCATTAGAGGAGACTTAAAATTGAAAGTGTCTGTAAACATGTCTTTAGTTAAAATTAATCTCAGCTTATATATAAAAGTTAGGATTAATAAAATCCAATAACCCTTATAGTATTAAGACTTTGTTGTTTACTTGTTTTTTGAGTTCATTTGAAAGTAATAACAAACACACATGTAAATGAAACTCACCATCTGGTTTCTAGTAAATTTTAGCGGATACGCAAGACAAACAATAAAATCCATTCATTTAAATATTCAGGTTCGTCCCTTATCCCATTAAAGTTCAACAAATGAAGTAAACAAAGCCTCGTTCGTGTTCATATGATTCATTTACAAACCCACAAACATCGGCTTAACATAAGAGTTTGTTATGTGGCCACCACCAAGTGTTCGTGTTCTTGTTCGTTCAAGCCCCTTCAAGCATCTTGGTGTTGACACATTCTATTTTTCTTCACCTTTGATCATACTCTTTTAACTTTACAATGTAAAATTTTCTAACGTTCAATGGATCAAACAAACGAAGGAATTAAGCTAGAACAAAAACCACTTCTAGTGAGGAAAAAAAGAAGAAATTGGTTCATTACCTGAAACCCAACCCATTTTAATCTCTTCTACCCACTATCCATCACCTCTAAACAAACACAAACATCTAATTTTCGGTCACTGCTAGCATATGCGCTAGCAGTGAATATGAAACCGGCTCGTAACCTAAGACCGAAACCAATATTAAAACTGTTTGGAACTGATAGTACCCGTATGGTTTAAATTGGTTTGTAACCCTTTACCTTGAAACCAATCAAACCCAACGCCAGATAAAACCCAGCTTCAAACCCAAACTGGTTCCACAACGAACCGATCATTTTACTCTCCAAAAAATGGTTTGAAACCTGAACTGGTTTGTCTAAAATCAGTGATAGCCATCTTTGACCTAAACCTAAACTGGTTTCAGCCCAAACAAGATTGTGAACCTCCAGCACATGCTACATCAATTTGGAGAATTTAACAAGTCTTAATGTCTATATGGGTCAGATTGTTTTCTTATTTCGTCAGTAGAGAAATTCAATCACCAATTCTAATACGCAACACAATAACTATCAGACATAGTTGCTATGCGTATTATTCTTATTCGCTTTAATATTTTTCTCTAAAACAACCCATTAAACCTTCAGCTCAATTTGGTCAAAAAGAACCAAATCTATACTTTCTTGAAACAGTTGCTTTAAAGTTGATCCTAATTACCTAATATGTTATGACCCGTTACCCGACCCAGCCCAACCCGTTTTTCTAGGCTTGGATGCTAGCACAGAAAACTGTTGGTGACTATTTTGTGTGTTTGAGGGGTGGGAGAAGAGGGTGCTGCATAGGGCATGCTATTGTGACCCTTAATTCAAGACAACCACAATAAATTTCACCCACTAATCCATAGACAATTATCAGATAAAGCCAGACACAAATTGCTTAGAGAAAATAAAAAAAGATAGTTCTCACGTTTTGGAGGGCACAAAGGCCAAGCAATACTAGAATGATTTATCATCTCAACACGTATAGTAAATTTGACAAGAAATTTTAAGAAATGGGTGATGTTCATAAACTAATGAAACACACTCGGGTTCGAGAATGACACATTGACACCTTTTTCTCATGCATAGTTCAAACGGAATATGTCGTTGAACACATAAAAGCTTCCTTGTGATGTTGGCATCAAATGAAACATCTGCATCAGTACCATCAAACAAAAATAAGCCATAAGAAGCAACCTCATGCGTCCAGATACTGCTGTAAATCATCATACATGTAAAATGGATATATATATATATATATACATATATATGTATATATATATATATATTATATATATATATATATATATAATGTTCAACACTTCAACAATCACCAAAACCATTCAAATAAACAGGCCAATTTTGGTTGTGTTTAATAGTATTAATACAAAAAGTTGCCTAAAAAAGAAAATTACTAGAAGGGTCAAATGGATCAAAACTTGTTCAATGTGTTATGCAGAAAACCTCCAGAAAAATATTATATTCTGAAAAAAAAGGATTATCAATGTAAGTAATTGCAAGAACATCTAACACTAGTTACTTACAAAATGTACACCTTTTCGACACAATGTTTCATGTCAAATCTATCTAAAATGTTTTGGCCTGTATCAAATATAAGTTATTTCCCGTTTTTCCCCATTGCCCGAGCCACAACACTAGAATACAATGAGGTACATTATCTAATATATCTTTTCCCCATGGAGAAATAACAGCACCATTACTATCATGAATTCCAGCAAAAACAATAATATCACAAATGGAAAATTACTAGTTCATTGACACCAATAACCTCATAACTAACTTAATAAAGACAGAAACTTTGTTGGTGTAATTAGTAATTGGAAGCAATGAAGCACTATAAAAAGTAGAAACAAGTACAACGTCTTCAAAGTTCAAACACATCATAATTACCCCTTTTGTAGTATAGTTACCTTTTTAATTATGCAAGGAACAGAATATGAAATGTTGCATTATAAAGAATCTAAGCAAATGCTCAGATAACAAAGCTTTAAGCACGCACCAGACATTTTTTTTATTTTTCCGTTACTTCTATAATTCTACTACCAATGTGATCATTAGGCACCTATCCTTATCTCTTGTTCTAGTAATTAGACCCACGTTCCTTGCATGTTCTTATCCTTAACATAGTATTGATGATAGACAGATAGATTTAAAATCTATACTAGATACTGCAACTATTATTCAAATTACTCCTAATTTCCTATTGTATTTTGATATAGTATCATCAACCACACATGCACTTCATAAAGATTAAAGACATATAAATGACATTATAAATAAAACAATAATGAATATTGTTGCTTGATATTTTGTGTTTTTTCAACAGAGGTGGTCCTTATATCTGTGAGTAAGTTCTTCAAAAGGTGGATCCATCAAGGCTTTATCAAAAGGGCATACTTCAATGGCTACCAGGCCACAATAAAGATTATAGGTTACCTTCTTGGAAACCTTCCTTACATCAAAAAGTTACTATGAGACCCTTAATAGTTAATACTGATATGTCCAACCAAGATATGGACCATCAAACAAGCCAGAAACTATTTAAAGACTTGACAGAACCATAAAAACTCATGACCTTCGGAAAAACACAATGAACTGTTTAACCAAGTCCCCTGTTAATGACGACCAGCTACTTGCCGTTTGACAGTTAACAATATAAATTTTTAGACATACCTCTCGAAAACTTGCACACAAAACAGGTAACCAAAGAACAAATTCAAGCTTTTAACTAAATCTAGATTCAAGGGTTGGGATCCAGTACGAAGATTCATGTTATTTTATTTCAATTTCTAAGCATCCTAGTGTTTCTACTTCAAGTTACTACTTACCACCAACCATGGCTTTCTAAAAAAAATCTCAGAGTACTCAGTACCCTAGTGACCTAGTCTGATAACTTTGTTTGATTGTTGTGTTTTATTTTGCTAGAAACCATAAGCACAATCAGAGTAAAATAGTAGGTGAAGGTGCAACCATGGACGAACACTAATGAGCAGATCTACTACAGGATGTCCTGATTCTAATTTATCACATAAGAGATCCAAACATCAAAACACACACAATAAGCAACTCAGCTACTAGCCTACTACTGTCAAACACATTCCACACTGGTATAGTAAGCTGTGTTTCAAAATGGCACAAGGCCAGAAGTACATCAGGTAAAGGCTAGGTGCAACGTGTACCCGATGTGTGCACTTTATAGCACTTTTTTCAGTGTTTACGGACCACGTGTTTTTAATGGACTTCATTGAACATGAGCTGTTTCTCTATTTTTAGCTTTAGACTCTTACAGACGCTCAAGCAGCATTTCTTTTTTCGTTTGACTTGTTTCTACCATAAACTAAGATCACTAACCCCTGCTATAAGCCTATAACACAGCGTTAAGGCAGATCACTAGCAATACAGCATACCGAAATTAAAAGTATCAACAGCACAATTTCATCAAAAACTGCAAAGCAGATAAAAATCATGTACCAAAACATTCGAAAATAAAAATGAACTCAAAACGATACGAAATCGTCGATCATCCGTCACAAATCTGCAACTCTAGAGCATCTTACCGCTTGCTTAAGCTGTTAATCCAAACCTAATCCTAAACTCTCAACATCATACGAATCTCAAACACATATTATAAGATCCACAGCAAATCAATCACATACAGGTGTTAATTCATCAAACGCATACCTGACTGAACCTAAGAGCGTGTTGTTCTCCGGCGAGTTGCAGGTTTCCACTAACGAACACAAGCATACCACCAGCCGGTCCAGACGGCTGACAATCAACAGTAGTGATGCTATGCTTACACTGCTGAAACGGAAGCGACGTGAGCTTGGCGACGATGTTCTGAGAGCCTTGGATCTTCTGGCCTTCGAAGGTCAACATTGAGGCATCTTGATACAAATTAGCTAATCCTGCACGATTGGTGTCGAACGTCGAGTAGTAATGCTCGACGAATGCCTTTGATAAAGCGTCTGGATCCATCGATTCTCTGTATCTCCGCCTTCGTTTGTTTTGTTTTCCTCCTTGTGTTTGAAGTTTGAACAATGAACCCTCTGTAGTTTGATCTTACGATCTTCTTCAACACTTCAACCTAGCTGATAAAACACGCTACTGAATCGGGCTTGTTCGATGGGGCTTTTGCGTTTTGTTGTTGATAATAATAGCGTGGGCTTTTAAATGGAGATATGGAAATATCACAGCCTCATAGGTGCCCAAATTAGTATCCGGGTCTACACGGTTCGGGTTGAAACTGGTTTTGATTATGTCGAACTTAGTTAACATTTTGGTTTAAACCGGTTGTGGTTTAATTTGGTTTTAATCGGTTTTCAAATGGATGGGGTTATAAACGGATATTAACCGTATGGTTTGGTTTGGACCAAATTGATGTCTAAAACGGTTCTAGGTTTTAATTTGGTTTTAATCGGTTTCAGATTGAAAACTGGTTCTAGGTTTCAACTTAGTTTTTTTGTTTACTTTTGTATGATAAAATTAAGAAACTATTATGTTTCTGAAAAAACATATTTTATCAATGTTATTAATCTTTCATTTGTATACGATCTATAAACTTTTTTATTTCTTTTGAGATGGGAGACAGTGTATATGTTCTCGTGCATGTATATGTATACTAATATTTGCCGATCGAAATTTTGTGAGAAGTTTCATAACAATGAAAATAAGTAAAAATCACATAACTAATAAGTAATCTCTAGATAGAAAATCATAAATTAACTTTGTTATATGCGTCACTTTGTTTAATTATATATATAAAAAAAGAACTATAGTGATTAAATTTGGTTTTGTTGTTGTTTGATGTTGTTGCATATGTTGAGGATTGTGATGATATCTAAGCCTCACTTCTTAAATTTGGTTCGATGGTTGTTGTTGTTTGAGATTGTTTCATACGTTGAGATCTGTGATGATGAGCACCCATTCATGTAAGCCTCACTTCTTGAACTTGGTTTTATCGTTGGATATTATTTGTAACCCCTAACTTTTTTTAGGTGTTTCAAGAATGTGTTGGTTAGCTTATGCTCATCTCAGCTCGGATTTGATTTTGGATATGATGATACATGTACATGCAAAATGAAATTGATGGATTAAACGACTCTGGTACAAATGCTTGGCGTTCATGGTAAACCACAACCATTTTGGGTGTTTGAGGTTGTTGTTCCATGCATTAAGGGCTGTAATGATGAGTACGCATCTGAACCTCAAATTTTGAATTTGGTTCCATTGTTGGATATTGTTGGTAAAACTTAACTATTTTGGGTGTTTAGAGGTTGTGATAGTCAGTTTGTGTTCGTCTCGTCTCAGTTTGGATATGATTTTGGATATGATGATGCACACACGTGCAAAATGAACCTGATGTATTAAACGACTCGGGTACAGATGTTTGGTGTTCATGGTAAACCCTAACCATTTGGTTGTTTATGAGCTACTGTTGTTCGATGTTGTTGGATGTAAGGGTTGTTATGATGAGCTCGCACTCATTTGAGCCTCGATATGACTTTGCACTCATTAGAGTCTTGGATCTATATCTAAAATTTGATACTGTTGTTTTTAAACCCATGGAAACAAGATTAACCATTTTATTTCTTAGTATTACTTATTCATGCATAGTATATAGTTATTTGATTTTTACATTGTCCGTTCTTTTATACTAAGTTTGAAACTCATTTAAGCACGGTTTGGAGTGATGCTCTAGATAAGTGATGAAGATAAAAAGCAAAATTGTTAAAATCGTTGTGTGTAGGCCTTACACCAACGGTAATATCTTCAGCCACAACTATTTTGCAAATATGAGCCTTCGGAACTTTGACATACGTTTTCATCATTTTATAATTGATGTAACAAATTTAAACATATGTTACCTTTATAATTAGAGGTTGAAGTCTTGAAGGTTGAGATGATTTCTTTGATATCCTATCTTCTATCGTATGATACAATTTAATAACGGATGTTGCTATACATATCTTATTTTATCTTTTTTTATTTGTCATATTCCCTCCTTCAAACTTTTAAATAATACAATTTCATACTTTTGTTTTCATTTTATCCGTTTTGACATTTATTATGATAAACCAATAAAACTTTATACTATTTTTAATTTGTTTTTATTCTTACAACCTGTAGTTTTTTTTCAAAATTTCAAGAGATATCTTTTACATTGTTATGATATTTTTAAGTTATTATATTAATTTACTTTATCAAGTTAATATATTGTACATATTATTATTACAACTTACATTACCATACACAAGAATAAAAAACAGTTACTACTTCTTCATAAACCAAAAAATCGATATTAAAACTCCTACATAAAAGATGTCTACATTTTCTACTGATTACTTATATCTTTTACTCAAAGATTGAAGTTAGGATTGTAAGCTTTTGTTTTTTATATAAAATTATATTACATGAGCTCGTATAAATTATGTTTGTGGCAATCAAACTGTTTTGTTGTACCCGAATAAAGTTGTCTTTATACTCTTATTCAACATGTTTTTCGATGGACTTTTCTATTTAACCATTAATTTAATTTAATTTGAATGTTAAGATAGAATAGGTAATTCAAAAGTTTTTTAAAAAATAATGATTTTACAAGGGGAAAATATGAAAAAATTTAAAATTAATTTTTAGAAGGAGGGGCATGACAAGTAAAAAAGGGAGGTATGTATAACCCAACCCTATAATAATATTAGACGGGCCATTTTCTTTATATGGATAACGATTTTTGTTTAGATTTGTGTCGAAAGTCATGATAACCGTCACAACACGTGCCCGAAAAATAATTTAGTTATATTTAAGCTTGGAGTGATATTTTTAGAAAAGAACACATAAAATAACTATAAATAAGACAATATTAAAGTTTGATTATCTTTCCTTTCATTCTGTATTATACTAGTATAATACTTAGAAAACACGTTAACTTTTGTCGTCATTTACTAAACAAGATTAAGATGACAATTTAATAACATAATAATTATTGATTATTGTCATATTTACTCAAACAACTTAATTTGTTGCTAACAAATGTTGCAAGTTCCGACAGTATAATCTTAAACGTTTGAGATTTTTTAACAGATGTTGATAGAAGTGGTTTAACTTCAGCTTTAATTAGTTTCTGTTTTAACCCTTGAAAGCCACATAAAAAAATTACGTCTTACTTGATTAGCGTATTATTGATATTATAATTTCCAGTAACAAATATTACGTTGAAAAACGTTCACATATGGTTGCAATATATTAATTCGTATAAGAAAAGTAATGCGTTGATGGTGACTTGGACTTTGTATTATTTTATGACTACCTTTTAGTTACTCCAATCACAAAAATTCAATCTTGGATAATAAAATATTCTCAGAAGTCTCTTTCTCTTACCTAAGTAATATATGAAAATCCTATTATTTAATTTGCATTTATCTATAAAATATGTACATATATAGACACGTTATTATATATAAGTATTTAAAATGCCGTACAAAATAGCTTTCTTTCATGCTACATTACATATAAATTGATAAGATGCATGAGTCGCTTGGTATGGTTTTAATCAACATCCTTTCTTTTTCAAAATTTTAGATTTTATATGGATGATGAAAATAAGTTGACGTTTTGTCCGTCTGATGTTTTTTTGTTAGTTTTATTCATCAACACCATATATGTACATGTTGAAGAACATTAGCTTTAGCTCCTTGCTTCTGATTTTGGGTTTGTAGGATGGCAAAGTTTGGAGGCTGAAGAATATACGACACTTTATGGTTGATGAGTGTGATAAAATGCAAAGGTTCTAAATATTAAATAAAGAAACTAGAGAATTTTTTTATTTATAGGGTAAAATTTAAAATTATATTGACTTTAAGGGTTAATAAATTAAAATTTTGACATTATGGGTACCCGCCGGTGTCACCGGCGAGGTCTCCCTTCTTAAAAACGAGCTCTGCAAGATCCTCAGAACCCGCCGGTGTCACTGGCAAGTTCTGACGTTGACTTGACTGGTCTATGGACTTGACTGGTCTATGGTCGGCTTCTGTGTGACAATGACTAGTCTGTATATAAGAATTTATGTAATTATTAATAGATAGAATAATTTTGGTTTGATTATATATGGAACTTGAATATCATTTTGTTAATAGTGTGCATCGTTAATTGTAATTTTTACTTTGATTTGTGGTTTCATCTATGTTTATATGATTTCGTAAATAACTATATATATAAAATTAGATTATAGTAATTTTTTGCAAGAAATTTGCGATTGAATTGCAACAAGAAGCTGGTCAAGCAAGAGATGGTCGCAAATTAAACTGGCAGTGGTAAGTCAGTCGTAAAATAGACAATGACTGGTCTATGGTCAGTTTTTGTGTGACAAGACATTAATGCCCAAGAACCCGCCAATGGGACGGGCGAGTTCTTGGGTAAATTAAGGTTTTGTCCGGATGATTTTTTTTTACTTTTTTTACTTTCATATTATATAAATCACCCCATTTCTTTCACAACACACAACTTCATTTCACAAAACAAACATCTTTCATATTATATAAACCATCCTATTTTCTTTCTTTGATAGCTTTTAAATATTCCAGTCATAGACCAGTCATTGTCACACAGAAACCGACCATAGACCAGTCAAGTCAACGCCAGAACTCGTCGGTGGCACCGACGGGTTCTGAGGAAAAAGACAAACGGTGTGGATTCTTGCAGGGCTCGTTTTTTAGGAAAGGAGACCTCGCCGGTCACACCGGAGGGTACCCCTAAGGTCAAAATTTTAATTTATTTACCCTTCAAGTCAATATATTTTTAAATTTTACCCTATAAATAAAAAGAATTCAAAACTAAACGCCTAATAATGGTGGGGTCATGTTTTGATGATGTTGATTCTGATATTTCACGAATCAAAATATTTTTTTAGAGCATTCACAGCTCAATTTGTATATTTATGTGAGTATATTTTCTATATTATATGATTATAAATAGTTGTGAATGAAGAATATGGTAAGTATACTATTTAATTTGTATTTTGAGAAATCACTGTTCAAAACCTTATAATGATTTGTGAGTGAATAAGAGAAAAAAAGTAATGATAAAGTTAAAAAAAATATTAATTTTTAATATAATTATATAATAAAAATAGAGAATAAGTTGTGAATGCTATTGGTGGTTTTTGTTATTTACTCACTTATATGATTGTGACTCTATTTGTGCATGGCACCGCCGCGGAGGGCGGTGTTTGAATATTGCCATAACATATCCATCTGTATTTTGGAGATATATTTGTAAATAATATTATCTTATGGGATAAAAAAATTATTATTTCTTATCTTACCACTCAAATAAAAAAGTTCTTACTTAAACACTTGACACAATTCTAAAGCATCAAAATTTATAATTTTCACTCAAACTACTTTTATTATTTTTATGGTATTTAGTAATTAAGATAATAATTTATTCATGTTTTTATGACTACTGTTTCAACTTTTTTGTTCATTGCAAAAAAAAATTTATTGTTTTCAAATTTATTAGCAAATAAAAAGATACAACTTTCTGAAATTGTTTTATGTTTTAATTATAATAAATTATTATATAATTAAACACTTGTCATTATCACATTCTTTCTTTCTTTTACGCTCCTGCCTAAACTATTTATTTATTAACTAGGTTAGAACATGTGTGATAAATACTGAATAAATAATAAAATACGAAATGAAAAAAATGTTCATAATTTATAGATCTTTAAATTATGTTTTGTATGGAACATTTTTCATTTATTTATAATAGTACCATCTCTATGTAAGATTAACAGATTTAATTTCTTTGTTTTATATTGTATCAATACTGTATTATATGGATAACAAAGATAATTAGAATTTTATTAAAATCACAAAAGGTAGCGATATAAAAATATTTACTAATTTATAATTAAATTATTAAATAAATTATATTAAATAAATTAATAATCATCGAGCTTGTCAAAAATACTTATAATTATAAAAAAATACTTATAATATTATCCGCTTCTTATATATGTTTCGACCGGTTGAACCGGTCCGACCATCGGACCGGTAAGACGTCTGGTTCACTGTCCAGTCCGATTTTAAAAACTTTACTAGGATATGCTTTAAAAAAATAACACGTGACACGTAAGTTATTCTTTTATTATATATATAGTGTCACACCCGGCCCCTCGCATCAACAATATTATTCGCTTTACCCACGAGGAGCTCACGGATTTGCTTTGGGTGAAAACTTCCCAAGGAGGTCACCCATCCTTAGATTGCTCCCACCTGAGCACGCTTAACTATGGAGTTCTCCTCTCATCCACAGTTAATACGCCCAAAACCCATTGTTGATGTTAAAGGCCAGACATTCTTTATGAATCAGGAATCTCTTCTGTCCACAGCCAATGTGGAATATGTGTAGGGTGTCACAAGCACCCCCTGTTTGGACTCATCGTCCTCGATGAGCCCGAGAAGTCACCATCCTTGGTGAGGTATGTCCCACACCCTGAACGGCACAAGAGTGGCTCTGATACCATTCTGTAACATCCGACCCCTCACACCAACAATATTGTCCGCTTTGCCCCCGAGGAGCTCACGGATTTGATTTGGTTGCCCAGGTAAAAACTTCTCAGGGAGGTCACCCATCCCTGGATTGCTCCCATCTAAACACGCTTAACTGTGAAGTTCTCATCTCATCCACAGTCAATACGCCCAAAACGTGTTGTTAATGTTAAAGACCAGACATTCCTTATGAACCAAGAATCTCTCCTGTCCACGGCCGATGTGGGATATGTGTAGGGTGTCACAAGAAAATATTGGCAGAGGCCCGGTTCGAACCCGGTACCTCCTGTCCTGGGCAACCAAAAGCAAATCCGTGAGCTTTTCGTGGGCAAAACGGACAATATTGTTGATGCGAGGGGCGATGTGTTACGTATAGATTTACCACACAATGGTTGCAACACCACACGTTATGTACCATTAATATATATAAGGCACAAATACTTTCAGGGTATCTAAAACTTACGTGTATTACAAATGTCCACTTAAGCTAGCCTATTGGCTTTTTCTTTTTTTATGAATGCGTATCCTATAAAATTATTATACCTAACAAAGAAAAAATATTATGGTACATATCGTTAGGGGTGTGCACTTCGCGGGTTGATCGGTTAAAACCCGTGAACCGACCCGTGTATGGGTTAGTGGTTACCGTTCACGGTTCAGCTTCCCTTTTACAAACAGTTATGGGTCGGTTTCGGTCCAAACCCGCGGGTATAAGCTTAGTTTCGGTCCAACCCGATTACAATTAGGGAAAAAGAGTTGGTTTTTGCTTTTTAGAAGTTAAATGGGTTGCCTTTAAACACCAAAAATTCAAAATAATATTTTACTAGCATATAATAAAGTTTTTAGATAAATAAACTTTTAATTGGTTATAGATGAACATTGTTGCACGCTACACCAAAATTAGCTCATAAAGAGTCATGGTGACAACTAATGTACGGTTTGTATTTTTATATGGTATCAATCTGTCTATGTTACAATAACGAGTCTAAGAAACAAATCCATTGATTAGTTTTGTTTATATTTTAAAGTTTTAATTTTTTTCCCGTAAAAAAGCACAAGCCTAAAAAACATTTGCGGTTCGGACCACTATATTATACCGGACCGGCCCATTTAACTCAGTTCGGTCTGGCCCGAACCATATGTAAAAGTCCAGTTCTCGATTCTTTATATAAACCACTTATCGGTTCGGGTGAAGGGCGATTCGGTCTGGTTCGGTTCGGTTCTGACCCGTTGCTCATCCCTACATATCGTGTTACCAAGACACCCATTATACCTCTGATGTAACAAAACTAGCTTAGAACAGTTCAACACTCAATGAAGCATTTATAACTCAAAGTGCACTTATATAATCTTCAAACAACAAACCACACTGCCTTTTATAGGTATACAAGTCGATTAATTAAGTTCTAGGCATAACATAGATCTTTACGTGACTCGTCACTTTCCCATAGTCGCATCACTTTCCCATAGTCGCGCCCTATGACCACATGGTTGTGCCCTCCCTGTAGTGCAGTCATGATTCTAGCATGGGCATACTCGTGTTTCTTCTTCAAGGCATGATCATCCCCCTCCTTGACATGACCGTGCCTTTCATTTTAGCGTATTTATAACTTTTATTCCTTAACTTCAAGTTGTATATATTGACACCTTTGGACCCTCGTCTTGTATGGCTATTTTGAGTTGCTTAACGATCAATAATACTCAACATTCATATTCCAACCATAGAAACTTAAACATCTATATTTGGTTTCTTTTAAGATTTAGGATTTAAGTAAGCAATACAAATTTTAAAGTATATATAAAATTGATGGGTTTTTATGCATATACATGCTTGATGTGATCCAAAGTATAAATATAAAACATATCAATTGCACATCAATTATTTTATAAACTTTTATTAAAAATAATGATTTGATACTTAAATCGTTCATATTGTGTTTTCAGACTTGAAAAGACCATGATAAGGAGCTTAAATAAGAAGAAAATGAAGAAACCCAAGTTTTGGAATTCAAGCATGGGGTTGTGCTTCATGAGGCACGCCTCTATGCCCAGCCTGAAACACACCCCCGTGCTTAAATCAACACACCCCACGTAGGTTTGTTGGTCCGACAGGACAAAAAGTACGGTTCCCGACCCGAGGCACGGGGGTGTGCCCCAGGAGGCACGGGGTTGTACCCCACCACAAACACGGGGCCATGCCCCATTGAACATGGGCCCGTGCCTGACATCATCTAAGCGTACGAGCCGGCCAACTTTTACGTGCATTGTATTAGCACGGAGTCGTGCTTAAACACTCCAGAAAGCCTATAAACATGACTTTATTTGTAACTTGAAGAGAAGCTTTTAGGAGGTGAAGTGTTGGTGTTCCCTCTCGGGAATCTAGCCTTTGGAGGTCCTTAGAAGGTTTTGGAGGTTTATTCAACACTTAGAAAAATCTCAGGATCAATTAACATCATCCATAATTGATCACCGGTTTGATTGTTCTAATTTACTAATGATTTCATTACTATCTTTTATCTTTGTTGTTATGTTCTTGATTGTTCTAATTTACCAATGATTTCATTACTATCTTTTATTTTTGTTGTTATGTTCAAGCTCCCTGTGAGCTAAAGTTCATGTGTTATCCTAATTTAATGAAATTTATGTAATTTGTGATAAACTCATAGTGTGATTTATATTATGTTAATGTTATGATGGTCTTGGGAAAACTTTTGATGGATAGCATCTACATTTGAACGAAAAGTTATAACTTTATGATTTATGATTGTGATTGTCATACACAATTGAAAAATGTATGATCAACTTCCATTCGCAAAACCAGTCTTCATAATAAATCCATGGCTAATGAACTAGAAATGGTTATTAGAAATCATATCATCTTAACTTTCTGATCATTTGCGGGTTCCTTTTTATTAGTCTGAGAAATCTACTGTAATTGTTATGGTTTTCTAAAATTAATGGTATGTTAGGAAGAAACCTGATCAACTCTCTTTTTAACATTAAGTTATGTTTTCAGAAATCATATATCAAATAGGTCATAACAGATTCACCTACATTATTAGGGTTTTGATCTAAGCAGTAAAATAAGCCTACCATGATCCTAGTCACTACGGAGCAGGATAGACAAGAAATCACGTCAGCTCATATTTATAAATATTAACATAATTACATTACTCAATATCTTTAAATCACGCCACTAATTCATCACAATTATATAACTGTAATCTAAATTAGGACAACAACCTTACTTCACTGAAATAATCACAAAAAGTCTCAACCTATCTTTATCTATTTTATTTATCGTTATTATGTTTAACTTATCATTTTCTAAAACATAAAACTAATAGTCAATTATGAGGGTTGTTAAGTAGGCTTAGTGTATCTACGGATTGATACTCGATTCTTACCAACACTATATTATCATACGAGAGGTACACTTGCTTTTTGTGTGTGCGGTTTAGTATTAGTAATAATCATTTAAAACTTAATATGTGCAAATAATATTTATCAAAATATATATACTATCCACACCCATAAATGTTTTTAACTATATTAGGAAGTACATAATTTAAAAAATGTTAAACTATTGATAGAAGTTCTCTCACTTTTAGATATATTTATGAGTTCTTAGATGGTTCTAGCCTTATTTATATGTTTAGGGAAGGGTTAAACTAAAACTACTTAAACTTTCAAACTAAACATCATGAAAATTGATTGAAAAACTAAGGGGTTGTTTGGCAGCCTCTTAATCAGTCTTTTAATGGTTCAGATGTCTGAATAGTTTAGCGTTTAATGATTCAGGCTGTTTGTTTCACGAGCAAATGTCTGAATGATTCAGACGTTTGCGTCTGAATGGTTAAGCACTATACTAGTGCTGAATGGTTAAGAGGTCTAATGCTGAATGGTTATGACATCTTATCTGAATTGATCAAACATTTGTATTTGAATAGTTAAATAATATACTAGCTTTTAATGATTCAGACCTTTTAATGATTCAATATTTAATAATTCAAACCTTTTATTGGTTTAACATTTAATTATTTAAAAATTACCAAACAACCCTAAAACGAAGTGTTAGAAATTGGAGTTTAGAAAAACACTACGTAAAAATTTGTTAAAACGCTATATCTAATGACGTCCACATGTAAAAACCCATAATTTAAAAAATAAAAATTAAATTAATATAATATTGTCATACTATAATTAAAGAAAAAAATCAATCTTATGATATAATTTTCAAAAAAATACGATTGTGATATATAATAAAGTTATGAATGCTTAAAAATAGAAAGTGTGTGTGTATATATATATATAATATATATATATATATATATATATATAATATATATATCTATATCTACCGGTCATTATTTTTTGATCTAAAATATTAAAAATTAAATGAAAAGAGTATAATCGTAATCCATTAGTTATTTCTTTTTTCAATTAACTAACATATTAATTGTTTTAAAAAAACTAACAAATTAATTAATTACCTTTTCTCTTTCTTCTCTAATATTTTAAGTTATTTACGCACATGTTAAGACCAAACTAAAAATATGAATATGTAGTCCATTTCTCAAACTAATTAAAAATATAATTGCTTAAGTATCATCTATTTACATATATCTAAATGTTATACATATGCGTAAATCTTGAGATTGATTACTAATATGTTAAATATGAATGTCTATTTATGTTGATCCAATACTCATACCGATCATTAATTTTTCATAGTAAGCATCTATTTACATATATGTAAAATATAGTATTAATCGCCCTCTTTTTAAAATGATTATGTATTTACCTATATATAAATTAATCTACGTACGTCCATATATATTATTTACATACATGTAAATTCTCAAACTAATTATTATTTTTATCAAACTCAACGACTACTTACGTACATGTAAACCTTCACACTAAATATCAAATTTACAAAATGGAAGTTTGTTTACAAATACGTAAAACACGAGAGGATAAAAATAAAAAAAAATTCTGTCATGCCCATTTTTTTTTCAGATGTTCGACTAATAATTTAATACAAGCTTACATGGTAATAGAAATTTCAGATGTTCGACTAAAACTAAATCACATATTATAATAACATGTGTAGATGGAAACTTACAAAATGTTTGAGGAATCTTAGATTGTTTTAGAAGCCTGGAAAACAATTATTTGCTTTCTTTTTTGTCTAATTCATACTTGATCAAATGCGTTGCAGACCATCACACCACCAAAAGCCAACCACCGATTGCCATTAACACCAACCAGGACCACGTCATTGACGGTTTTGTCCTTTTCTTTCAAAACTCCTGGCAATCCATATATTTGTTTCCATCGAGGGCCTGATTTCTTTTTTCGAGTACATAATGGATCCGAGTGAAGTCAATTTTTGAATTGATTTCAATTTCTAATGACACACAATTGTGGATCTTTTTAAATTTGGGTGATGTTAAATTTAAAATCTGCTTAATCATTTGGAGATTCTCAATTTAAAGAGATTGTGAGAAATTTTAGTAACTGTATTACTGGTGATGTTAAATTCCTATACTACCCATATTCTTTTAACATAATATGCTTAATATTATCTTTATTTACATTCCTACCATTATTGTTTTAAGCCATTGATTAGTTTGTAATTCTGAAAATATTTATTAGTTCTGAAATGATCCTAACCCTATATATATATGTATATATATGTATATATATGTGTATATATGTATATATATGTGTATATATGTATATATATGTGTATATATGTATATATATGTGTATATATGTATATATGTGTATATATGTATATATGTGTATATGTATATATATGTGTATATATGTATATATATGTGTATATATGTATATATATGTATATATGTATATATATGTGTATATATGTATATATATGTGTATATATGTATATATATGTGTATATATGTTATATATGTATATATGTGTATATATGTATATATGTTATATATGTATATATATGTATATATATGTATTGTGTGTATATGTTTGTTTTTTATAGAAAAATACTTATAACTAACTGTTTTGTATTTTATGAGTATTTCCATTTAGTATTCTTGCATAAATTGACAGAAGAAACAAAGGCGGTGGGCCGGTGGCATAGACGATAGAGCATGGAGGTGGCCGACCGTCGCCCTCACATTACAAGCACCCCACTATTACAGTTGTATGATAAGTCCCTTTTAGATAATCTATCTTAAAAAATCGAAAATATGGAGGGAGTCACATTCATTTAAAGCATTATTTTAGGATACGAAGAACTAGTTACAATAAAATTGTGTATTACACTAGTTAAATAAATAAAATATTAATATAATAAAATTTATTGATTATAAAATGATATTCTAATATTTAATAAAATAATCTATCTTTAAATTTTTGTTTTTAAACTTTTTTCAAAAAAGTAAAATTTTGTTCGAAAACAAAACCGTATAAAAATGTCATTTTTAAAATTTTCCTATCATAACTCTCAAATTTGATTATATTTTTGTTTTAAAAAATGACTTTTTAAAAATACCAATTTAAATTTTTAAATTTCTTTTTTATGCTTTAGATAAAATTCTTATTTTATAAAAACATTATTTATTTAGAAATAACATCAATAAAAAGATTTATTTTCTTAGTTTATAAAATCTAAAAAGGTGTTATAGAATATTATTAGTAAGTCGTTCAAAAAAATTAACGTAATTATTTAATAGTGTGTCATCACAATATACCTTTTTATTAGAGTATATGAAGGTCAGTAATCGAAATAAATCCGAAATAAATAAATAAATAGATAATAATGGGTTTGTATGATATATATATTGTAGATTTGTAGGACCAAGTCGGTTTTTAGCTTGCGGATTAATAGTAAGAAATTATGTTTAAGTAATTAAGCCCGGCACGTTTTATAGATTAATTCGTATGACAGACGGAATTGAATAAATTTTGAGAGAGAATATAATACTAATTTGATTTATTTCTGAATATTCAAAACATGTCTCATAATTCTAACATTACACAAAAAAACCAACTCAAAAAGCTTCAAACATTCTCGCAACTTCATTTCAATCTAAGGACTCCGTAAGCTTGATTGCAAGGTACAAAATCATAAGATAATAATAATGTTTCAATATTGTTTTATTAAAGTTGTTCACACTTTTTTATAACATCAAAAACCACACAAAGTTTTAATATTGTGAACTAGTTTATAAACGTAAGGAACTAAACATTAGTTGATATAACTGAAAGTATATGAACTTTGATTGGTATATTTTTTAGAACAACAATTAACACTCATTCAACATTGGCGGCAGGGCCAAGTAGGCTGACCCTAATGGGGTCGAGGTGGGTGATTGTTCAAGGTCCGATTTTTTTAAGGGCTCGGAAGTTTAAAATAAATTATATATATATATATATATATATATATATATATATATATATATATATATATATATATATATATATATATATATATACATATATATATATATATATATATATTATATATATATATACATATATATACACACACATACATACATACTAGGTTAATCTATATGTATTACACAGAATGAATAAATAAAATATTAAATAATTAGTAATCAAAGTTTATGCATTATAAAATGAAGATAAAATATGATTATAATACATATAAATAGTTACTTTAAGTAAATAAGCAATAATGTATTGTTTGTAAACTTTGTTATATAAAAAAATTGTGATTTTTAAATATTTAATTTTAAGAAAAATGATTTTTAAAAAAAAGTTCGGTGTATTATGTATTTTATATAAATTTTACTTTTAAAAAGTGTGTTTTAATAAAAAAATAAATTTTTTATTTATTAAATATATATATATATATATATATATATATATATTTAACTTGAAAATGATAAGAGTAAAATTATTAGTATTCATTATTATTATTATTATTAAATAGAGAAGTGAGAAAATTAGTATGGTAGGCTTACAATTATTTCATGTTTATTTTAGTTTTTTATAGATAGATATATAGGCTAAAACCCATTAATTAAACGGATTATAGTTAATAAAAACACAAAGAGTTAGATTATAATATTTTAATATTAAATATAATTAAAAATTATATACACGTAACAGTTTAAGAAATAAAACAACTATACTATTTATAACTCTTTTATCTAAATTAGTTTTATTTTTAGACATTCGTTTTAAGATTTTTTATTAAAAAATTAATTTTTCTTATCAAAATCTTGTTTTTTAAACTATGATTTGTAATTATTTTAGTTGTTTTAATGAGACTTTTTTTTTAATTTCACCTTTATAATTTTTTAGAAACAAAACAATTTAAAATATTTGCTTAGAAAAGGTTTAGTGTTTTAGAAAATTTTTATTATATAACATTTCTGTTTAGAAAAGGTTTAGTGTTTTAGAAAATTTTATATTATATAACATTTCTATTTTTTATTATTAGATTTTAATTAAAAGATGTAATTTTTAACTTCCTTAATAAAATATATATTTTTTAAAAATATAGTTTGATTTCAAAAAATCTAGATAAGAGAGAGAATTATAGCAATTAATAAAATTAATTTTTTATAAGAGAGAGAAACTTGTATAGTATTTAAATTACTATAATAACTTTTGTAGAGAAAATTAATGTATGAATATGTAAAAATTTGACTAGTGGCAAAAAAGGTGGCTTAAAAAATGACAAGTGGCCAAATACGAAAATGAAGAGTTAAATGGGTAAAAGGTTATTTAAACATTTTTTACATATATGTTGAACATACATACAAGAATGAAGAGTTATACGTATACGTAACACTATGTCGAATGAAAAATATTCATGTATATCTAACCTACATGTGACGTATGTTTAAAACCATGCTACGTTTTTTTATTTGATCCATACCTTTGTTTATATATACATAAACAAATATAACGGTAGTAATAAAAAAATTATAAGTTACGTGACCGTTTTTATTGGTTTTCTCTGGTTTTCACATAATTTTGTGATTTTTTTAGGATATATATCTCTCTCTCTATATATATATATATAGGATTTGGATCATTATAGAACTAGTTTTTAGTTGCAAAACCAAAAAAACCATTGATTTACATAAATGTAAATGACAAACCATTGATTTACGGTATATGTAAGTTAAGGCCAGTGATATTTAGTTGTTTTACATACTTGTATGATATACATATATGTAAAACAACTCAAGTATCATCATACTTAAGTTATATTTATGTAAATTAATGGTTCTGTGATTCTAAAAATAAGATATGGTTCTGTAATGATCCTAGCTCTATATATATATATATAGAGAGAGGGGAGATTCACCTAAACTTTACAAAATAAAGTAAATTACATGTATTGTCCTTAAAATTGGGTGAAATTATTGTTTTGGTCCCTGGACTTCAAACTTGTTGCATAAAATCGAAAATTTATATTGATTTAACAACAAAGTTAATTGGTGTTAACCTTTTGAAACATGCATGAAAACAACCATGATCATTGAGGACTATAACAAACAAATTAAAAGTTTAGGGATCAAGGTTTAAAATTTTATTCAACCATAAGGTCCATCCATATAAATTACTCTTAAGAAAATCAAATTAAAATTTTTAGCATACATATGTGAGTACTTTTGTATCAACTGAGATTTTGCGGTCGCGCTTCGCGATGAGACTTTGGTTGTTTTCTTAACACTACGCTGTCTGACTTCGGTCATTATCAATTAAACTTATCTCAACACATAAAAGTAAATACAGATAAAGTTTCTGATAACACCAATACCAACAACAAAGATGTTCGTTCATAATCTGTTTGGTTCGTCACGACACTACCCCTGTAAGCACGTATCAAAAAATCACTCAAGTTTTATATAAGTGTGTTTTCAAAAAGTAATTATATCAAACATTGACAAAAAACACTTTAAGTTTGACCCTTTTCTTTTTAAAAAAGAACAAACGAAAGTTATTCACCTGACTCACGCTATGGGAGTTTAGTCGTTTTTCTTTCGCACTAAGGTGCTCGAAATTAACTATTGCAGCCAAGGTGTTCAAAACACTAACCTAATGGCCAAAATATAAAATTTGTAAACATTATTGTATCAAATTTTAAGGACAACAAACTTTTGTGGCCAATTTGAAAAACTCAAAACCTCACCTACTAAACTAATGAAAGTTCCTTATTTTAAAGGGGCCAAGGTGTAATTATGGAAAAGGTGTTGTAGCAATGCAACAGACTTGATGCTCATTTAAAAGGGCCAATGTGTAATTATGAAAAAGTTACCGTAGCAGAGTCGATGTTTTTTTAATATATATAATATATTGTTTATTAGCTTTCGCGTCTTTGATTATATCACTATACCTATACTATATATAAAGAATTTTGAAGAATATTTTAAGATATCTTAAAATTAAAAACACATATTTTACTTAATGCATAAGGTATAATCATTTTTAAGGGTACAATAGTAATAATGTCATTATTTATGGATTAGTCACTTACAATTAGTTACATAATAACCTTATATTTACTAACACTTATATAAAAATTTAACAAATTTAAACTATTTGGTATTTTAGATTTGCATTATTTTAGGAACCATATATAACCTTTAAAATTTACATTATTTTAGGAATTTTAGAAACCATATAAACCTTTTAAGTTTTTATTATTTTAGTATGTAATTGTGCTTAACATATTAAATTTATGTAAAATTCTACAAGAACAAAACACTAAAATCGTGTGCTAAATGTAAAATGTGCTCCATCACATTCACTCAGCTTAACCAACCCATGAGTTTGATTTTGCCGCTTTGTGTTCTTTGATTTTTTAAGCCTCTCGAAAACTAATCGGGGGCCATTTTATGTGATTGAACCTTGTCTTGGATTTGACTACTATGTCATCCACATAGTCTATAGATCATCTCATGGAAGATGGTCGTCATAGCCCTTTGGTAGGTTGCTCCGGCATTCTGATCCGTATGGCATGACCTTTGCACAGACGCGCGATGAAGGAAGTCTTCTTTTGGTCTTTATCGGCCAACCGTCTTTAGTTGTATCCTTATAACCCATTCATAAATTATAGCGTTTTATACCCCGACATCTAAATTTAAAAATGAGGAATTGTGCCCCGTCGCATCGCGCGAACACACATCTAGTAATCTAATAATGTATGTATGAAATATTAATTAATCAATGAATTCCCTACTTCTGCGACATCTATATCACAAGTTCTTTTTCCCTTTAGACATCAACGTTAAACAAATACGAAAAATACAAAACACATCAAAAGGTGTTGATCCCACCTCCACAAATAAACGAAACTTTCAAAGTCCCCTGTTTACAAATATCTTTACAAATAGCACATGTCATCAAAATATAAGCACGTGGTTATTACATTAGAAAATCAAGGCTCTATATTCGTGGTTTTTTATTAAAAATAATTAAACCTATTCGTGTTAAAGTCATTTTTTGGTTTGAAAAACCAAACAAAATCAAATTCAGTTCTTGGTACACGTTAAAGAAAATCTTCAACCATATTTTGATTTTCAATATTATCTTGAAATTTTCAAATTAAAAAACTTGTATTGAGGAATCTTTAGCACACATATGCTTCGATTGTGGGAGAATATATGTACCTATTTAATTAAATGTTTTCATAATTAACTTGTCAAAAACTTTATTCATCTTAATATCATATTTTTATCAATACTATAAATATTTTAAATACATATGTATTACACCATAAGAAATTTTACAAAAATACGAGCTCTCCATAACGACAATTCAATAGTTTAAGAAGTAGCATGTGTGAGACATCTTGTCCTCATTATGTATAATAATAATTAATGTATAATTTAATGGTGATAAGTATTATATGTGAACTTTTAAGTGTTAGATTTGTCACATGAATGCAGTGCAGCATTGGTCGGGGAAACTTGTATTGTGATCTCAGGCTTTACACGTGAAGAGGTCGACGTCAATTTTCAAACAGTGACGGATTCAGAATTTTTTTACGAGGGCGGAAATTTTAAATGTAATTAGGTCATCGCAATATAATATATATTTTATCGGTCTGGTTCTAGTCAGATGGGCCGGGTCGGTTCATTGACGTAAAAAATCGTTAAAATGATCCCACTTGTGAATTTGCGTATATGTATAATATAACAAAAATCATATTGAAGCAATTATATTCATGAAAATGATCATATGTGATGTTTGAAACAATTATACTCATAAAATTAGTGATATGTTCAACATGTTTTAAATATATTATTATTAAATATATTTATCTTGATATAATTTTTTTCTTCTTACTAATTACATGATTATATGAGAGTGAAATTTAAAAAATGCACTCGATTACAGACCCGGGTAGTAAGAAATATGGTTCGCCGGCCTGTCAGAAGATCACCGAACTCAATGTAATTCCGCTCCAAACAATGTATTTGAAATAATTTTGTTATTTCTTTAGTTTCAAGAATTTTAAAGGGGGGGAGGTGGTAAAACTTTTTTGAGGGGCGATCATAATTTTCACATATATATAACACTATATTTTTTTTAGGGTGGACGATTGTCCCCTTCCTTGGCTTTAGGTCCGCCCATGTTGGCAAGTGCATTGTGTATCGTTTGTGTCAATCTAATTGAATGTAATTGTCGTTTTAAAAAAAACTTGCATGCAATATAAAACCATTCACATTAGAATCCTTAGCTTACATTCTTATAATTACATTAAAATATTATTAACTGTTTCTTTTTCTTTTTATTTTAATTAAATAAAATTTTTTCACATTTGTCATTATTTTTTCTCACTCATCCACTTGTAACCATTTTAAAAACTATGAAAAAAATTTTAAGGGTGAAAAATGTTCTCCTTAAATATACAATGAATAAAAATATTTTTGTTTTACCCATTCATAACAACTTACAACATATTTTTATAATATAAATTATACACTCACAATAATATGAGAAACCTACTGTGAATGCTTTAAAACGAAAAATACCATAGATTTAAAAGCATCATGTGATGTGTTAAACATATTTTTTTAATCAAAAGTGCATTAAATATTAGAAAGAAAACATCATTTTTTATAAAGACATACAAATGGGTTGCCTCAAGTGATGCGGCTGTTGTCACAGAGACTATTAGAGTGAGCATTTTAACCCGACCTGCCTTAAATATTTTATCATTATCATTGTTAATATTACTATGTAAATATTCAACAATTATATACGTAATTATATAATAAGAAAATACTTGAATAGTAAAAGTAAATTTAAAAATATAAATTCAAAATAAAATATTACTTAATTTAATAAATTAAATAACTTTATGTGATTTAAAAAATATATTAATTAGTAAAAGTTAAAAAAATAAAGGTAAAATAAAAACTATTCCATAAAACATTTATACCCGTAAAAAATGTCTTCAGTACTTTGTAAATAACTATATTACCCTTCTTAATTACTTTATAAAGTAGTGTACAATCAAATGGAAAATGATAATTTTTAAATAAGTACATTAAAGATACTGAAGATTATTAAAAGGACAATTCTAAATAAAATTTGGCAAGCACGTTTCCTTTTCTTAAGACTTTTCTGTAGTTAAAATCTTGGTATCGAATCAATCTGGGCCACTACTTCATTTGATTAATAGTCGTGAATACTTTTTATAATTTTTTTTAATATTATTCATTTCGTCCAACCTATAATTGCATGATCATATAAAGATCAAATAATCATAATTTAGTCTAAGTTGATCAAAAGTATGAAAAAGTAATAACAAACATAGGTTGTCTTAAGCCCTTTGTGAATTACTATTATTACCCTTATATAGATAGTAAGAATACAATTAAATGGAATATGATATTTTTAGATAAAGTAAATTAAAAATACAGAAGATTATGACAAAAAAACTCTTCTGAATCTATCATACTACTCTAATAAAAAGGTAACTAGGCGTGCCACATGTTTTTAAATACATCTAATGTCACATGTTATCTTGACACTTAATAATAAATATTTTTTCCCGCCCAAAAAAATAAAATCTACCATTTTTGTATTAATTTTTTTAAATACACAGTTTGTTTTCAAAATTAACGGGATATAAATTAAAAATCTTTCATTTTAAACTAAATTACATACATTTCTTACTTTTACTTTTATCAAACTCTATTGGTTAATTTTTAAAATTATCTTATTATTAAATCTTTATCTTTTGAAAGACAAAATAAGTCATAATTGTAAAATAAAAGTTTACCTTAAGATTGTATGTTACAACTTAAAGGCACACCAATTATATTTTTTATATGCTTTTTTATAAAAACTATTATTAGTAAAAACAAAGAATTAGTTTTAAAATTAAAATAAAATACTATAAAAAAGTATTTAAATTAGATATTAATAGTTTCAATTGTCTTTTATTTCATTACCGTCTCTTTCTCTTTTTTCTTTTTATATTTGTTACCATCAACAAAATTATTATTTTCCAAAATTTAAGATGTTTTTAATTAAATTTTGAAACGTGTTCTTATTTTGTTAGAAATATTTTATTTTATTTTATTATATAAGTGGTTTTTTTATTCTATTAAATAACGTTTCTTTATGTTTTCTTTTTCTCCAGTTTTATTATAATATTTTTTATTAAGGCATAACTCTTTAATCAAATCTATTAAGAGATAAAGTAGTCATTTTTTTAATTTAGAATTTAGAAAGTTCTTTTAATTGATTTTTGTATTGTTCATGTTTAGTTGTATTATCATGTGAGCGTAAGTTTAATAGTAAACTCAACTAATAGTATAATTATATGTTATAATTAGTATGAAAAGACATTACAGACCATTCTTTCTATGAGGTTTTTTCTTTAGTAAATTTCCATACAATTTGACTTACACCATCATATTTTACGTTTGTTGTCATTTACAATTGTTCGAGATGAGATTAGACAATATTTTACTTTTTTTAATTGTCACATTAGGTTATTTAATTAAAATTTAAAATCATGTACATATCAATGGTTTTCTCATACAAAACTTTGATAAAAATTTGATATCATTGTTTATTACTTAAATTTTTTTACTCATACGTATTTTTAATCGTATATTTTAAAATATCGTTTTGAAATTAATAAAAATTTATTTTATTTAATATTTTATTTTTTCAACCCGTGTAATACACGGGTTTACTAAAGCTAGTAAATTTATATAAAAGAAGGTTTTTAGCCACATGTCCTTTTTTAATCATCTTTATGCCACATATCCTTCTTATACACATTCTCATATAATTTTCGTTACAAAAGGGTATTATTATAATTTAAATACTTAAACTAGTTGCTCTCTCTTATTATTACAACGAAGTTTTTTATAAAAAATATTTTTCATAAAACAAAATATTTAAAAACCATACTTTTTTATAAAACAAAAGTTTAGTAAAAGTAAATTATTGTTTATTACTTAAAGTAGCTACTTATACGTAATTATAATTATAATTTATCTTATAGCATGGTTTTGTAATTCATAAATTAAAGATATTTAAATAATAAGGTCATGGTCGTGGCGTTGGGCAGAAAGCCGATGATTTTGACGATGCCCTTATTTTTATTACTATTTTTAGTATTTTATTTATTCAACCCGTGTAATACACGGGATACTAACCTAGCAAAATTTAACAAGCACGTTTCCTTTTTTCTAAGACTTTTCTTTGATTACAATCTTGTCACCCAAATCAATCTTAACCACTAATTCATGTGATTAATAGTCGCAAATACTTTTTAATTTTTTTTTATATACTTATTTATTTGATCCAACCTATAACTGTATGGTTGTATAAAGATCAAAATCATTATTTAGTCAAAGTTAATCAAAAGTATGAAATGTAAAAAGCAAAAGACATCTATAGGAACTCTTTTTTTTCTTGCGTTACGCAACGAAAGTTTTATGGTTTTTCCCTCACGCTACGAGGGGTGACTTTTATCGTTATCGTTTTGGTTTATTATAAACTATAAAAGCAAAACCTGTCACGGGTGGTTTTTGAGCCACAAATTATGATTTTTCAGTTAATGAACAAAAGTTATTCATTTGGGTCATGTGGTAGGCGTTTGGTCCCCCGCGGCTCTACGTGGTATGAGTTTAGTTCTCACTGCCTCGATCATTGATAACCATTAAACAACTATTGAAACAGGTTTTGATAATACCAATACAAAAAGATGATGTTTGTTTCTCATAATCTGTTAGGGTCGTTATGGTAATGCATCAATAACTGCACTTGCTAGAGTCTATGATACCAAAGAATACTCAGTTTTAAATACAAATCCGTTTAAAAAAAATATATGTGAACATCGGCATATAAAAACTAAAGACAACCTTAGGATGAGTTTAGTCGTCATT
Source organism: Flaveria trinervia (assembly GCA_025506515.1). NCBI lineage: Eukaryota > Viridiplantae > Streptophyta > Magnoliopsida > Asterales > Asteraceae > Flaveria > Flaveria trinervia. The sequence continues at coordinate 95,029,546 of CM046447.1, read as the reverse complement.
TTCTCAACTCATCGAAATCCATTAAAGCGACTACCGATAATGGTTATGATAATACCAATAACAAAAACAATGTTTTTCACTCATAATAGGTTTGGTTCGTCATGATATTGCAACAAACTGCGCTCAGTAGAAACTACAAAACAAAAAAAAGTACTCAATTTCGAATTTAAATCCGTTTTAAAAAAAATATATCAGAATGTTGACATATAAAAAACCACAAAAAACACCGTTTCTTAAATTAACAAACAAATATTGTTATAGAAAAGCAAATTTATTAGTTTGATGGATAAAAGAAAAAAAATAGAAAAAAATCATTTTAAGAAAAATAAAATTATTATGACTAAACTTTAAATAAAAATCAAGGTCTACCATTTATCAAAGTTGTGTTTTAATATATAAAATATTATACCGTCTCCTCTCACATTTGTTGCATACATAATAATCCGCTAGTCCTATGACATATGATCATATAACATTTTTATATAGTCGTATACTTTCGTATATTGGCTTATGCCATTACGTTAGCTACTTTACATATACGCGTAACACTATTGGGTGCCCTATACAAACCTATAGAGTAACATTATACGAACATATAACATCATATCAATAGAGGTCGATTACTATGTTTGGTGGTGGGTGTGTATTTCAAAATAAAATACAATGATTTTGTAGTCGGAAGGTAAAAGCACTAGACTTTTTGTTGTCAAACAAAAAATAAATATAGACTTTTAGACTAGTACTTATTCAAAAATAATAACCTAAGTAATATCTAAACATAAAATAGAACCATTATTGTCGTGTTGATATATCAACTAAGATAATCACATACCGTATTTAATACATCTTTTAAGAAACAATTATCAGTGTTTTAAAAACAGAAAAAGACAGTGCAGACAGCAAAGCAATCGGTATCCAAAATCAAAATTACCACAAAAAGTCCATTCTCATCACACACATCATCATCTTCTTCACCATTATCAAACACCCACAAGCCCCTTTGTTCATCAACACTCTGTTTTCATCAATTTCAAACGATGGTTCGAATCAAAGATCTGATCATCACCTTCTTCAACAACAGATGGCTCGTTTTCGTTGCAGCAATGTGGATTCAATCGTGCGCCGGTGTGGGTACCTGTTCGGAAGCATATCTCCGGTGATTAAAAGCTCACTGAACTACAATCAGAAGCAGGTGGCGAGGTTAGGGGTGGCTAAGGATCTTGGTGATAGTGTTGGGTTTTTGGCCGGAAGTATGTCGGAGATTCTGCCGTTGTGGGCTCTTCTGCTTGTTGGTGCTATTCAGAACTTTGTTGGGTATGGGTGGGTGTGGCTCGTTGTCATCGGAAAAGCTCCGGAGTTGCCATTGTGGGTTGTAAGTACTGTTAATCTGATCTTCTTATGTGTTAGTCAATGATGTGATTGATACGTGTGTCAATTGACACTTGTTCAGTTGTTCTGGATCGTATCCGTTGATTTTGTTTGTTATTATCGAATTGAGTTTGATAATTGAATTGGGTTTGAGTTCATTTGTGTGTTTTGATCTGAAATTGCTGATCATGAGTTCAATCGAACGAAACCCTCATTCAATTTCATCCATTTCGAAGTTGTTTAGCTCTAGTGCTCGTCGTGAAGAAAACTAATTAATATCTTGAAGCTAATTGATGACATTAATGTCTTGAAATCTTGATCATTGATGTGTTGTTGTATTAACGATCATATCCGTTGTTTTAGTTTATTATCATCAAATTGCATGTGATTATTGCATTCAGTTTGATTGGATTTGTGTATTATGATCTGTAAATTTCTGATCAAGAGTTTAATTGAACCAATCCCTCATTCAATTTCATCCATTTCGTTGGATTCTAACCTAATTACACAAGAATATCAAAATTAATTAATATCTTGAAGCTAATTAGTGACATTAATGTTTGGAATCTTGATCATTAATATGTTGTTGTATGCAGATGTGTCTGCTGATATTCATTGGAACCAATGGTGAAACCTACTTCAACACAGTAGCATTGGTTTCATGTGTTCAAAACTTTCCCAAAAGCCGCGGGCCTATTGTGGGAATACTGAAGGGATTCGCAGGGCTAAGTGGTGCGATCTTGACACAAATATACGCGTTAATTAAGTCACCAGATCAAGCATCACTTATATTCATGGTTGCTGTTGGTCCTACAATGGTGGCTATTTCTCTTATGTTCATTGTTAGACCAGTTGGTGGTCACAGGCAACTTAGACTATCAGACGCCTCAAGTTTCTCTTTGATCTACTGCGTGTGTCTCGTTTTAGCTGCTTATTTGATGGGTGTTATGATTGTGGAAGACTTGGTTGATCTGAATCAAACCATTGTTCAGATATTAACATCCATTTTGTTTGTGCTCTTGGTGGTTCCAATTGGGATACCGTTGTGGTTGACTTTTTCTTCTGGCCCAAAAACCTCAGAAGAAGAAGCTCTTTTATCTGAACCACAAAATAAAGAACAACCAGAAAGTTCACATGAGAATGAGATCATCTTTAGTGAGGTGGAAGATGAGAAGCCTACAGAAGTTGATTTGCTTCCGGCTTCTGAAAGGCAAAAACGAATCTTGCAGTTGCAATCAAAACTAGCTCAAGCTGCTGCGGAAGGTGCGGTGAGGATTAAAAGGAGAAGGGGCCCGCATAGAGGCGAAGACTTTGATCTTACACAGGCCTTGATCAAGGCTGACTTTTGGCTCCTGTTTTGGACCCTTTTACTTGGATCTGGTTCGGGCTTGACCATTATTGACAATTTGGGTCAAATGAGTGAGTCTTTGGGATACGATAACACTCACATATTTGTTTCCATGATCAGCATTTGGAACTTCTTAGGCCGTGTTGGCGGAGGATATGTTTCTGAGATCGTTGTCAGGTATGCAAATTTTAGCACAGCTTTAAAGTGACATTTAACTAGATCAACCCGTTATTTAATTCTTTCTAATTTTAGCAAAGTTGTAAAGTTTTTACCTATTTGACATGTTGGTATTGCTATGCAACCCAAAAAAGATTCATCTTTTATGTAAATAGATTTTAAATGTCATCTCTACAACTTACTAGAGGTGGCAAAATGAGAGGGGATCGCGTAACATCTTAATACTAGCCAAAATGTGCTGGTTCGGGTTGACTGATTCATGCTTTTTCTTCGCTCTTTTGATAATCTATCACATATATAACTATAAAACTTATGCTACTAGCATTTGAACACACTTTAGGCAACTTTTGACCCAATTGATCCATTTCAGATCTCGATAAGTTTCTAAATATAACCTACATTGTTCAAGAGGCCTTCCTCTCCTAGCTACTTACTAACACAAGATTCTGAAATTTTAATTTCCTCAACAACTTTTTTATTTTGCTTCACAGGGACCATGCTTACCCTAGGCCTGTAGCTCTAGCTGTTGCCCAAGGCTTAATGGCAATCGGGCATTTATTCTTTGCCATGGGTTGGCCCGGGGCAATGTACATCGGTACCCTCTTAATCGGGCTAGGGTATGGGGCTCACTGGGCCATCATACCTGCCACGGCCTCCGAGTTATTTGGTGTCAAAAAGTTTGGAGCTTTGTACAATTTCCTCACCCTTGCGAACCCTGGAGGTTCACTAGTCTTTTCTGGGCTCATTGCTAGCTATATATACGACTCTGAAGCAGAGAAACAAGCTCAACAACGCGGTGAACTCATCATAAAGTCAGCTTCGTTTTTGACCAAACTATTTGAAACAGATGATGCCCTCAAGTGCACAGGTTCAATATGCTACTTTCTCACTTGCATGATAATGTCAGGACTCTGTATCATAGCACTTATCTTAAGTATGATACTCGTACACCGAACTAAAACTGTCTACCAACACCTCTATGGGAAAACCCGAGCTTAAAGCTCTCCAGATGATGAAATGATCAAAGTATCAGATCCCAGGTGTATCTTGATCATGAATCTTGAATTTGGTTTGTATATTGTTGTATGTTATCCAATTCTCTACATCTGTTTTGGATTGAAGTTTTGGGCTTCTTTTTATTTAATTATTTCTAAGATTCAGTTTTATTGTAATCTTTCAAAAATCTGTAACAATCTGCTTAAAGTACATTACATATGATCATTATTTATTTGCTTTGGTACAATATTAATTAAAAGCTGTGCAGTCCCTTCTTATTTCTCCTTGGTTACCAACCTTGACACCTGTTTGCCCGAGCTTCCTCATTGCGGTTATAAACGCCTGGTTAAAGTCCACCGCGTTGTTGGCAAAGTCGTTGACCGTTGACCGAGTCAACTGATCGGTGAACAGAACTTGATCCGATGTAAACAAACCCTTTCCGGCTAGTAGGTTTTGGTAGTAAACATTGTCAAATGTGGATGGGGTTACAGGATCCATGTTGATGGCGATATCGGGGTCTACGTTTTGAGGGCAGGCTTGCATCAACTGCCGGGCGTAGGTTGGATCCAGTGACGGGTCAACCCTGGAGGTTGGTGAAAACGAGTATAGACGGTCAGCGACACGGTTGCAGTGAGAAAAACCGAGCGTGTGGGCCCCTGAAAGCGCGATCATGTCGAGCTGTGTGAGGTTGTGCCTAGCAAACATGGTGTTAAGTTGGATGACATTGAAAGTGGGTAGCGGAAGCCTTCCCTCGACCCGTGATGCCTTTGAAACGAGCCCGTCTCGCCTCCCTAATTGGACGTTAAACATCGGCCCCCGGCCTGCACAGAAGACAACATATTATGCATTTTCACGGTTCTCTATTTAAATTTAGTTATGTATTAAACATCGCTCTGTATATATACATTGGTGAGTATGTTGTGTGGGATGTTAAATGTGTGCGAATCTACTATTAACAACAGCTTTCTTGAACATTAAAATGTTTGATCATTACACTTAACCTGAAACGACCCGTTCAACCCATCGATTAAACCGCTAATGTGCTCCATATATTGTTAGGTTCTTACCGCAACCACGACATCCCGGGCAGCAATGGCTAAAACATCAGCACACGAGACAACACCCGGGCAAACTGCCTCCACCGCTTGCTTAGCTTTAATTACAGTATCAAAGCCGTCTCCAGCAAGTGACAAGTTGTCCGGTGCATCCTTTTCAGCATCCCCATTAGGTGACGCTATAGTCACCGAAGCATCACACCCCTACATATTTTTGTATGAAAACCAACTCAAAAAACCATTTAAAAAAACAAACATATCCAATAAAATTCATATACAGTAAAGCTATGCATAATGCCTAAGTGAGTAGGAGCAACATGTTTGTTTGTGTTCATGCTCATACTCACTAAAATAATATAATGATTTATTGAGGGTGATTAGTAAAGTAATAATTACCTGTAATTGACATTAATTAATTATTGATTTATATGCTTAAAAATTCTTTTACAAATTTATAAAAAAACCATTAATATAATTTAATTAATTAAAAGTACATTTTCAGCTACAAGTCATACAACCTCAGTCTCGGGTTTATACATTTACCCAATGATCAAATGGATAGATTGGGTTTTGATCCAATTGGGTCTTATAACAATGTGATAAATCAAACAAGTTTTAGTTTGGGCCGGGTCGGATTGGTTGCTCGGAAATATTATGTTGTAGTTTTGTTTTTTTAAAAGTAAATTATAAATTGTATCCTTTATTAATATATCAAATTACACTGTATATCCTTTATTTTCAATAATTACACCGTATGTTCTTTTTATATAAAGTTTGCACAAATATTATTCTTTATACTAACATTCGTTAAAACTTCCAGTTAAGTCATGCATGTAACCCTCATATTAGGGGCTTTTAGATATTTTACATGCCTACAATGAGTCAAAAATTTTTTTACGTCGTTTCATTCCCGTCGCCTTCATGTTAGATGTTCAAAGTTGGATGTTTGAAATTTTCGGATAGTAGAAGTCACACGGTGTAATTTTATGTATTAATAAAAGACACAATTTGTAATTTACTCTTTTTTTAATGGTTCAACGGCTATTTTGTGGGGCATTGAAGCTCAACAGTAATTTTTTTGTGGTTGCTCATCATGAGCTAGCTCACGAGCCATCGTCCACGCCCCCTCCCACAAAGGCCCGGTCTGGTGTTAGTCACACCCACTAACCAGGTGACACACCACGCCCTTCTTATGGAACCATTACACATAATCTAAAAATCCAAGGCGTTATAAATATAAAGACTACTTCAGTTCTAAAAAAATTAAGATTACCAACCTCAACGAAACAGTCATGGAAGAACAAACGAAGGGTGGCCGGAATTGTTGTGAATGTCTGGCTAACCTTGGTGTCCACCGCCTGTTTCACGATGGCTTCAACCATGGGACACGTGAAAGCATAGAAATTCTCAGCTAGCTGACCGTTAGCTTTTCCAGTTAAAACCACTATCATGACCAACCAGTATATAACGCATCTCCGTCGTGCCTCCGCCATCGCTGTCCCTAAAACACACCCACAAGTGGTGGTAGGAAAAGTGTGAGTGACCACCAACGGATTATTGTGGTGGTTATAAAGTGTAGAGGGTTGACAAATATTGATTGGATGATTAATTTTATAATTGTGGATGTTAGCCGCAAAAATGACGCAATTAGAAAAATCTGCTACCACAGGCTGATCTTGAGCAACTTCACTTAGGTTGCAACTAGCCGTATAAAACACGAAATTAACTTGATTATTTATTTAATCTAGATTGGTGTTGAGTCAGATCCTGTCTCTAATTTGTATGATGTAGTTTCGTTAAAAGAAATTATTAATTCATAAATGTTAATATTCACACTTGGTATTTGAAACAATAATTACATGTTCATACTTATTAATTTAATATTTTTGTTAGAAAATGCTTCAGACGTTAGGTTTCAAGAAATGCGCGAGGCTTTACATAATAAAAGCATTCATAATCCATCTTTCATCGTCATTCTTATAATTACATAAAAAAATATTATTTTCTTTTTTTTAATTAAATAATATTTTTTCATCTTTTTATTATTATATTTTTTCTTTCATCCACTCACAACCACTTTAAAAAAATATTAAAAAAATTTATAGAAAGTTGTACCGTGTTCTCCATATTTCTCCAAATATAGGAAAAAAGATACAACCTTTATGAATTCTTCATCTCATTCACTCAAACCACTTATAACCACCTCATATAATATAACATCCACTCACATAAAAATGGAGAGCGTAAAATGCTATATCTAAAATTACATTTTTTAACTAAAACTATCATTTTCGAACCAATATATATTGGAAATAATATATCTTCTAATGTAGATTTCTAATGAAAAACTATATGTAGAAACGCCAAATAATACAAAATATGTTAGATTTATAAAGAACAACTTTAAAAAAGTTTTTAGTGACAGAAACAAGTGATGAAAATCTTTAATTGATTTGATAGAACAAAGTCTATATAAGGAAAAATCGAATTAAAACATTTTATTCTTTTATACGGATTTGGCTGCATTATTGCATGACGCAGGAGGTTGCTGTTATTTCATTTTCACGCGTGACAAAATGGAAGGGTTACAAAACATACGTGTCTATTAAAATAAGAAGTTATTATAATTTATTATACCTTTTGAATACATATATGATTCCTTATACTTTTAATAGATAGTCTAAAACTTCATTCTTAAAGGACGAAATTGCAATAACAGGAAGTTGCTGTCATCATTCACATACTAAACTTTGTGCTCAGTGATCGTCGAATCACCAGTTAATTAGCACAATGGAAGCATTCTAACTGAAACATAATGTAAAATTATGTAAAGTGTTATGTGATTTATATAATACTAGGCTAAAGACCCGTGTAATACACGGGTTCAATCAAAAAATATTATTATTGTTTAAAAATGTGCGTAAGTTATAATATTGTTGATAATATTTTGTATATCAACGTTTATGTATGATTTTTTACATTAGCTATATCTAACATTAGTAGTTTTTCTTTTTTAATATTTATACGTCTAAATAGTATATAATTTGAAATGAATAGCTTTATAAATAAGAACTTTAAGTAATATACAAATTAAATTGAACATGAAAAACAATATTTCAAATTCATAAACATCCGAAAATTTATTTATATACAATATTTGATGTTTTGTTGGTTATTTTTTCATTATTGTCTAATATTAATAGTTTTAACATCTATCTACTTTTAACTCGAGATAATGCAACATAGAGCAGATCATGATCCTTATTAAAAAACAAATCAACTTTGGATAGCGATTATCCATGACTTTTATTTATTATCATTTCAAAACACACTGATACAGACGTTATCTTCTTTGAAATTTTAAATATATCATTTTGTCTGAAGATGTCAAAGTCAATCGTGGATTAAAAGTATGGTTTTCAATATTACTTGTAGATACATCAAAACAATTGTACATATCAAACGGATTCCAATCAAACATAATAATAATAATAATAATAATAATAATAATAATAATAATATAATAATAATAATAATATAAAATAATAATAATAATAACAATAATAATAATAATAATAATAATAATATGATAATACACATAAAAAAAAATAAAGAAGTTTAAAAAGTAAAAACAAATGAACTGTTGAAGTAGATCAACTTAAAAAAATTAAAGTAAAATAATATTAATACAAAAATACAATTGTAGACAATGATAAGTTAAATCATAATCGCTGAGAATGAAAACTCAAATATAACAAAAAACTAATACATTTTATTGAAGAAAACTTAATAAAACCGAAGCCAAAATGAGAACATAAATGAGTCTGTCGAATGCGATATCATCAGACTTTATAAAAACAAATCATAAGGGTCGTAAACCTAGGATGGTTATAAAATATTTTAAAATCGGGTATGATTTTATTTTCAAAAGTAGATACCCATGAATTCATTTAAACTGAAAAGGAGTGGTTAAAAAATTTTGTAACTTTCGTTGATTTCATAGATGAAGAAAATCATAAATGATTTTATAGTTTTTATTGATAAATTATTTAAAAAAGAAGAAATGTCGGGCATGATTTAATTTCCAAATAAAAATGTGCACTAATTTAGGGTTAAAGTTTCAAATTTTCCATAAATATCTCTTGTATAAAAGTTAACTTTTAGTCAAATAAACCTAGACTAACACTAAAAACAGATACATATTTAGGCGAGAATCAAAAAAATTAGAGGCTTAAGAGAATGACACGTGACACTAAAATTATTGTTTTATTAATAAGTATAGATGGTTTTTTCATAGATAATATAATTATTTTTGGCATGTTATATCGTATTACAACTTCTAATACAAATGGTTCTTAGAGTGGATAACTGCTAAAATTTAAAATAATAAAATAGAATTCTGCTCTTTTGAAAAAAAAAAAATACATTCATCAATAAAAACTAGTTATAAAAACTAGTTATAATGATGGTCGATAAATATATTATGATTCTACTAAAAGCTTATTATTTTGCTAATTATCGCACCTGTCTCTTTTCTGTTTCCTCCTTTTAAAATGTAGATTCTTATAGTGATCATGAATATTAAATTTGAAATTTTAGAAAATATTTTATAGAAATATCTCTATAAGAGTCATAATATAATTAATAAAATTAAAAACGCAGTTTGCGTAATTGGCATTACTTTTTATAAATCCGAGTTATTAAAAATCTTATCTTATCATATCTTATCTTATCTCACTTCTCACTTCTCTAATAAAAAAGTAACTAGATGAACACGTGTCATCGTTACATTCCATCTCACCAAAATTTTCCCGTTTATCTATCGTATTAAATATTTTATTAATTACTTACTAATTACTAATAATAAATTAAGAAAATATCTTTTATAAATAGGTTTTCTAAGGAATAATATTTTATAAAATAAACTTTTTTCTAAAACATCAAACTTTCTAAAAATATACAAAGAATAAATAAAATTAGGAATTATAATAAGTTTTAAAATTTTACATTATTTTAAAATGTTTGTTTTGAAACAAAATTAGTTTATATTTCTTTTGGAAAAATTAAAAAATTTAAAAGTTGATATCATTGTTTTTTATTTATAGTCCTTAATTATATATGATTTCAATCATATTTTATCATAATATATCGTTTTATAACTAATAATTTTTTTATTTGATATTTTATTTTTTCAACCCGTGTAATATACGGGTTTATTAAATCTATTATTCTAATAAAAGAGTAAATGAGGGTGTCACGTGTCAACACCACAATTATTCTCATCAATTTTTTCACGTCTCTCTCTCTCCTATTAAAAAATTACATTAATTGCTAATACAATTATTTTAATACATTTTAATATATAATAAATTAAGAAAAAAATCTATTTATTAAGGTTATTTCTAAATAAATTGATATTTTTAATAAGTCAATTTTTTATAAACAAAAAAATCAATTTAGGAGTTGTAATAAGAAATTTTTTTAAAAATAACATTTTTATACGGTTTATTTTAGAATAAAATGTTTATTTTTTAAAACTTTTTAAAAAAATTAATATCACTGTTTTATTATTTATAGTCATTTCTTATACATAATTTCAATCATATCATATCTTAAAATATCATTTTATAATTAATATATTTATTATATTAATATATTATCTATTCAACACGTGTAATACATGATTTTACTAAAGCTAGTTAATTTATAATTAGCTACTAGTATTGCTATTTTATAACAGTGGGTACTTATCTGAAGGTTAACATGTCATAATCAAGAGACGTGCGTGTAGACACATGAAATCAGGCTAAATTATAAAAAAATTTGGTTACGTGTTACTTACCTTTCAAAAAGATGATTTTAAATTTGTATTTGTTTCTTATGACTTTATGCAACACTTACGACTTATCCAACAATTCATATATTCAATTCGCACAATAAACACTGAATTCTCATACTTACAATTTTGAACTCAATTATGAGATTATTAAAAAGTCTATATAATCTGAAAAATGATTGTAAGCTTTGAATGTATCATTCTATTGTTTTAAAAATAATAATATTTTGGTTATTGTGTTAAATAATTCAGTTTATTGTGGTTTATACGTTTATTTTTTCATCTATTTTACATTATTTATTATATGTATTCATCATTGTGTTTTTATTTTAGATCATTTATGTTGTTTTTATCATTATTTTTATAGATTTTATAGATTATACAAACTTTGTTATATATTATTGTATTTTATAATTAAAAATACAAAATGATAAATTTTCACCAATGTAATTTTCATAAAATATGGTGTTGAAGATAACATAATTTGTTATTTTTATCATTCTTTTTTGTAGATTATGTAAATGAGTTTTTAATTATCATTGTGTTTTACAAGTATAAGCACACAATAATGTTATTTCATCAGTTCATTTTTCAAAGTTTATAGTGCTCAAGATAACAATAATGATTATTGGTATTCATTATGATTATTATTATTATTAATATAGAAAAATGAGAAAATTTGTATGATAAGACTTACAATTGTTTCATGTTATTTTAGTTTTTTTATAGATAGATGTATAAGTTAAAACCCATTAATTAAAAGGATTATAGTTAGTAAAAACACGAAGAGTTAGATTATTATATTTTAATATTAAATACAATTAAATATTATATATACGTAATAATTCAAGAAATAAAACAACTATACTATTTATAACTCTCTTATCTAAATAGTTTTATTTTTAGACATTCGTTTTAAGATTCTTTTATTAAAATTTATTTTTTTTATCAAAAGCCTATTTTTTTAAACTATGATTTGTAATTATTTTAGTTGTTTTAATAAGATTGTTTTTAAAAATTTCACCTTTATATTTTTTAGAAACAAAACGATTTAAAATATTTGCTTAGAAAAGGTTGAGTGTTTTAGAAAATTGTATATTATATAATTTTTTATTATTTAGATTTTAATTAAAAGATGTACTTTTTAACTTCATTAATAAAAAATATATATTTTAAAATTTTAAAAATATAGTTTGATTTCAAAAGATCTAGATAAGAGAGAGAATTATAACGATTAATAAAATTAATTTTCAATAAGAGAGAAAAACTTGTATTAATATTTAAATTACTATAATACCCTTTGAATGAAAAATAAATGTGTAAATATGTAGAATCTTGACAAGTGGCCAAAAGGTGGGTTAAAAAAATAACAATGACAAAAAATATTCTTTTACTAGTATTGATAGATTGATAGATATTGTATCCGTTTTTATGCTTTAATTTTTATAAAAAAGTAATTCATATATAAAAGTTATAACATTTAAAAATATAGAAACTTGAAAAAGAATAACAAAAATGGCTATGACTAAAATATCATTCTAATAAACTTTTTCTTACAATCATGATCTCAACCATTAATTAACAAGATGGTTGATTGAGATTACATTTTATAATATGTAATTTTAAAAGTTTTTTTATTTGAAACTTATCAGGAAATCAAATGGAGTGAATGATTTGGTTAATTGTATAAAATTGAGGATAGGTAGAGGATGAAGGATGTGTTAGAAATGCAAAATGATTTTAAAATTACCCTTAAGTATTCTCGTTACCTTAAAACAAACCCATCAAAAAATAAATTGAAATATCATGTAGCTTAATTATATTTTTGGCAATTATATATATTCTGCATATAAACAATTAGCAACCTTGAAACTTTATGCATGGAGTACAAGTTTGTGAAACATGATTTTGGTACTATTTGTTTTTTCTGCAGGAAGACGTCTACAGTCTGCGGACCACATTTGCAGACATTTGCAGCAGAAGAGGTGGACCAAATGTCTGCAGTCTGCAAGAAAAAGACTATTGTTTTTTAACATATGCAGAATGCTGAAATATTCTGTAATTAAACTAAATCTATTTTTTAAACTTTAAAAACAACTAATACATTAATATATAAATAAAAGTCATAGAAATACATTAAAATATAAATAAATGTCATACAACACTACAATAATATTCATAAAACCATACGAATACATTTATAAATCGTTTATTCGACATTCTGCATTAACTGCTCAGCAATTTCATCTCTTAATTGAGTCATATATTCTCGATCTGATGCGGTACCATGTTCTTCAACATCATTTTCTTCAGCATCAACGTGCATATCATAATTTTCAAAGGACACATTGGGTTGATCGTATTGTGTAAAAAAGTCATCGCTAAGACCCTCTTTCCTTATAAAATTATGTAGCGCGAAACATGCAACGGTAGTGTTCCTTTACGTAACCAATGGAAATGGTGTCATCCTCTTCAATATAGGGAACTGTGCTTTCAAAACACCAAACGAACGCTCAATAACGTTTCGTAGTTTTGCATGTGCATGGTTAAATTTTTCTTTATCGATTGTCACACCCCGACCGATGGCGGAATCATCGGGGCGGACGAATGGAAGACGATTGCTCATAGCACATGGAACTAATTAAGTTGAAATATGATTAAATATCATTATTCAATAAACATTACAAGACAAATAAAATAATAACATAACAATCAAAATATAACCAAAAATATTAGTCTTTCAATTAATCTAGGTCCAAGTCCTATATGAACACAAAAAAAATCTTCAAGTAGGAAACCTGAAACATGATAAGAATAAAAAGGTCAACTAAAAAGTTGGCGAGTTTCCAAGATTTACATACATAATATAACAAGGTTACAAGTAGCAATTCATGTCATAGGTTATAAGTTAGTAAAGTTATAGAACACATATTGTTACAACCAAACCTCGACTTGATTACAAGTATATAAGATTGGCTAAGTGTATTTGGTTCCCATAATGAACAAGCATACGTCATCAGGAGTCGGCAATACATCGACTTTAGCACCAAATAGGCTTGTCAGGCGTAAAGATCTAAGACGTCGCCAGGCTAGCAATAGTTAATGATTGTAAACAAACTATGTATCTCATATAATCACTTACAACACACAAATAACCATGACAAAATATAAAGATGAATTGCAAGTGCTTTACAAGTCTCAAACGTTTATAAGTGTATGATGTATAAGTATCATGTTTCACCCCAAAATAGTGTGAAAAAAAAGTAAAAAGAGGGCAAGGAAACTCACATGGAAAACTCACAAGATGTAAATAATATGATGATAAGAATGTAGACGAAGCTCCAACGATTTGCTTTACAAGTTGCCTAACCGTATAGATTCCAAGATTAAGTTTAAAGGTAAGATTAATAAATAAACGTGAACTAGGGTTTCAATTGGAAATTTGGTGGATTAAATAATTAAATGAAATAATGACTCGTGTACGTTTTGTTTTAATAAAGATGATATAAATCATTTAAGACCAAGTTTAATTAAAAATTATTTAAAAAAATTGAGGTTATTGATTTAATAGAAATTAAGTTTAATATGTGAAAAGGGATAATTAACTTAATAATTAATTATTTAAAGCTTGTTAATGATAATTAATTAAGTACTTATTTAAATAATGTTAAAATTATTAAAATGATTTTATAAAGTTTTGGGCTTTTAAAATGATTTAACACCAAGGTTTTATAATAAAAAACCCTAAAAACATAAGAATAAAGTAAATAAAAGTTGACGAGTAAATTTATTAACTATTTTTTTATTTAACATGGTTAAATAAATCATTAAATAATTAAATATTTAAATAATCATCTAAATAATCATTTGCATAAATAATTATTTAAATAATCATTGAACTATAATATATTTATAATATAAATGACTTAGTAAATTTTTATGATTTTTTTATTGTTTAACAAGTAATTAAAGTTAAGAGTTATAAGTTAAAATATTAAAATTTAACTTAATAATTTCTGAAATGTTTTAGTTAACAAAATAATATTTATTAGATTTATATTATATTAATAGTTTTTCTGATTTAATAATAATAAATAATAATAAAAGAAAACTGCTAGAATAAAAATATGGCAGGGGCAGGGTTCGAACCCCTAACCTGCCATGTGTAAGTGTTTGTTGTTAACCATTGCACCAAAGGTCGATTCTTGTCTTAAAACGCAAGTTAATTTTTAAAACCATTCTTCAAATAATTTCCCAAAATCCTTATAAACCCTAGAATAGTTTGATTCCAATTGAACACCAGATTGATGTTGATAATGAAATTGATGTTAGGGCTTTTGTTCATAATGTAAATACAAAGATGTTTGTGTGATTAATTACATGTATTGGAGCCAAATCGATTAGAAGAAAAGGTATACGGTCGCGGCTAGATTGAGCATAGTTCGAGACATAAACATTGATACTAGTCAAATTTGTTTCGTATGAAGGTTCTGAGTTCGACAAGGATCAATAGCTGTAACATCCGACCATTTACTAAGATTAAACCTAAACCGGAACCCATTTTGAACTTCCATTATTAAATGAATTTTTAGTAGTTTAATGGATCAAATACAATAAATGTACAATTTAACCATTACTGATAATTGTTTTATTTTTAAGTTATTTAAAAGTTAACCTGAGAGCCTTAAAAGTTAACCTGAGAGCCTCGTTAACTTAAAAGTTAACCTTGTTAAATTTTTAAAAGGGCTTTTATGTCAATTTTGAAACTTTGGAGACTTGTTATGGTTAATAATTATTTTTGGTGATTAACAAATTAATTAAATAATAAATGATGATAACATTATTAAATATTAAAAATTTACTTATTATTATAAAATTTAAGATGATAATAATCTTAAATAAAATAATTATCTTTATTATTATTATTATGATAATAATAAAAACCAATATTAATAATACTAATGATAATAACTATAATAATGTTAACAATAATATACTAATAGTAATAATGTTAAGGATAATAATATTAATGATAAATGGTAAACTAAATAAATATTTTCTACATAAAATAATGACACTTTAAAACTTCAGGGGGCTAAATTGTAATTAAATACAACTAAATCAAACTTTAAAATTCATCTTTTAAACTTTTAAAACACCAGGGACCATTTGTGTAAATATTCAAAACCCAAACCATCCCCCTTTTTCTTTTTTTTCCCTTTCTCTCTCCCCGGCCAACCGGTCACCGGCTGGCCTCCGACCGAGCTCCGGTGACCACCGAACCCTATAAAAACAGCCCATGTTTAAGCATGAAAATATGTTAATCGACTTAGGAGGACCCCTCGGACTCGAAACCAAGACTTAATTGAACATTAAAGCTCGGTATTGAAGGGTTCCGAACCGAACATCCACCTCGATCGACATATAACCGATAAACGTATAAATGATGATGATTAATCAAATTAACGTACAGAAACGTTCGAATAATCATTTCCAAGATAAATGCATAGTTAATTCGAGTTAAATCATCAATTAAACACCCAATTGTAACCGTGGTGGTCGAACATGACCGGGACTCGTTCAGCACCTCAACGAACAAATCAAAGCTATATAACAGGGGCTAATGTTCCCTTCGATCTCTTTAAACTATCTGTAAACGCAATTCGTAAAGCATTCACTCAATTAACCAATCGCTAGACGCATATTCTTCGTGAGATAAACGAGATAAATCCAAGCTTAAACACTACAAATCGATCATAATCAGGTGAGTTTAACACATCAGTCTACTCGATTACACTTCGGGATCAAAAGCCCTAAGGTTAATCGGGTTGGAACTCACGAATCATTGTTCAATTTTGAGTTTGTTTGATTTAGGGTTCATATAATTTGGGGGACATTTTGAATTAGTGTTTTTAATAATTTAGAACCGAAGTAAACCACGGCTGAGGCCCTGGTTCACTGGTTCCCCGCTCACTTTACCACTTGGAGGTCCCGGTTTCGAACCGGGCACCCCCATATTTTTTAAAATGGCTTTTTAAGCCTTAAATCAACTTTAGAAAATTTCTAATAAATATAAAAAAAAATTATAACCTTTAAATGTATTTTAAGTTGTCAAATAATTTTTAGTGATATTTTAAAACATTAAACAATTAAAAAAAACTTTGTAATAAAATATTTTAAAGGTTATTTTTGAATTATTAACATAGATTTTAAATAATTAACAAAACAGTAGTGATCCGAACTTTCCTTAAATTTTATTGTTTAAATCACGATATTTTAAATGGAGTTTTATTTTAAAAAGTTATAAATTCTTTTGTGTAATAAAACTTATTATGTTTCAAATTTTATTACAACATTATAAATCTAAATGATAAATAATTATTCAAGTAGTTGTTAAAATGACTATTTGAATAATTTATTATTCATCAAATCATTTGAGCATGTTATACCATTTAATGAATTTAATCGTTAACTTTTGTTTAAATTCTTGAAAATTATAAAACAATATAATTTGCTTTATTTTAAGGTTTTAAAAACCTTTATAATAAATCATTTTAATAAGCTTAAAACTTTATAATATGATTTTAATATGTAATATCTTATCAACTTTTAAATAGTTAATTTTTAAATTAATTATTTCTTTTCACATATTATTGGTTTAATTGATTTAAATCATCTTTATTAAACCTAAATGATTTATTATTTTACTTAATTACTTATTTAAACTTCCAAGTTCTATTGGAAACCCTAGTTCATGTCAAAAATTGTAATCTTATTATTAAACCTAATCTTGAAATCTATACGTTTAGATAACTTATAAAAGAATCATTTTGAACCTCGTTTAAATTATTATCATCATTATAAACTTAAAGCTACCCCAAATCCTAATTATAATAGAACTTAATTGTATTATCAACCTAATCTTTAAACTTGTAATGCATATTTAGGTGCTTTGTAATGAATACTTGGGATTACTTTGGATCATCCTTTAATCTTTATTTATCATCTTAAAATGCTTATATCAAAGTGAGTATTTCCATACCCTTTTTGCTTATTTTCACACTTTGGGGTGAAACATGTAACTTATTATCATTGCACTTGTAAACTTATTTGAGACTTGTAAACTTTATGGCAATTCATCATGTAAAGTTGTGTAGTTGAACTTTTGTGGTTACCATGTTATGGCGTTATATGTACAATCATTACTATTGCTAGCCCAGCGAAGTCATAGATCTATGGGTAAGACAAGCCTGCTTGGTTGATCCAAGTACATTTAGCTGATCGTATATACTTTTAACGTTTGAGACTTGTAAAACTTTTGTCGATGTTTGATTGTTGCATTGTTCATAACATCCCTAATCACTTTATTCACTAACTTATGACTTGAATTGCCATCTTTTATATACTTATATATTGAAACTATGGAATGCTCACCAACATTTTTATGTTGACCTTTTATTTTTAACATGTTTCAGGAATACCTCAAGTTTGTGTTCTACTCTTTGAAGCTTACCACACCTAGGATTGGACCTAGAGATAAAATGGATGATCATGTTATTTGTAGCATTTGTACATGATGTATTCTTGTTGAAACTTTTGTTTGTAATGTCACAATTGAATCTTATGATTAATATATTTGGATTTAATAAATAGCGTTATGTAGTTGTGAACAATCGTAACCCTCACATCTCGACGTTTCCGCCTTCAAGGTTGGGGTGTGACAAAACTTTTCTTTAAGAACTTTTCCTAATCTATTCCAAGAGTCTTTTTGCATACTCAAACCTTTTTATCCATCTTATTTATTTCTTGAACGTAAGTTTCTAACAAACATTGAATTTGCTCACTTGACCATTGATGTTTCTCACCCATTTCTACTAAACAATAAAAACATAATCACTAGCCTTAAAAAACCAAATACTAAACCAATTCAATCCTCATAGAAACTAATGAAACAAACTAAACAAAAAACACCAACCACACAAATAAATTCATTTATCATACAAACTAATCAAACAAACTATACAAACAAAATCACTAAAATCTACCTACACAAATCACATATTATCACAAAAACAACAAAATCACCAACCACACAAACCAATTCATTCTTCATATAAACTATACCAACCAACTAAGCCAATTCATTTCTCATACAAACTATATACAAACTAATCATACAAACAAACAAAATCACTAAAATCTACCTACACAAATCACATATTATCACACAAACAACAAAATCACCAATCATATACAAAATCTTCCTACATAAATCACATATAATCACACAAACAACACATAATAAAAAACTAACCTGCTGTGGAACTTGACTGTGGCGAAGGGGTGGGGGGACGAAGGGGGTGGGGGGACGAAGGAGGTCGGGGGCCGAAGGGGGAGGGGGCCGAAGGGGGAGGGGGCCGAAGGGGGAGGGGGCCGAAGTGGGTGGGGAACCGAAGGTGGTGATGGCGGGGACGGTGGCGGAGCTCGATAGGAAGAAATGGGGAGTGGGGGCGGTGGGTATAGTGGGAAAGATGTGGTTTAGGGTTCAAATGAAAGAAGAAATGGTTGTAAAGAGTTTAGAAGAGGTTGTGAAGATTTCAAAAGACCTTGTTCCACATGTTCTCCGTGCAGACGTCAGGAAGACGTTGAAAACAAACACTCTGCGAAGTAAAAACCTCTTCACGCGTCTGCGTGCGCGCAGATGAAGAGATAGGAAAGAGGTTTTTTTTTAAAACAAACACCCCCGAAAAATAGATAGGATAGAAGTTGAAACTAAAAAAGTTAAAAGATTAAATTCCAAAAGATGAAAAATTTTGAGTTAAAAGTAAAAAATCAATATTTGTAAGGTTACATTGCAAAAGATGAAAAGCTTTATGTTAAAAGTAAAAAATATCATTTAAAAAAACATCCTAAGCATAAGATATACCATGTTATACCTAGAAAAATTGCAAATTAATATTATAAAAATGTTAATAAACTAAACATTAACACATCAAAATATAAAAAATATTTAATAAACAAATATAAATAAACGAATGTAAGCAACATATTACCGAATATCCACTAACGTAATTGAACAAACAAGACCTTTATTTGTGCTCATTTCTTAATTTAATTGAATAGAATTTAATGTTCCATTGTTCTTTATCAAATGAACAAATATAAACGAACTTCACATCAAACAGTTAGTTAAACGCTCAATTTGTTTACGATACTTCTCGTGTCAAACCCTAAAACAATATATAACTGATCTCATACTAAACATGTAAGTGTTTCTTCATCCTTTGTCAGTCTCCTTTTAGAGTTTTAGTCACCTATGAGAATAACATCTTGCTAAAAGCCAATAATACATGATACATGACTATGTTAACACATGGCAAAAATCATAAAAAAAATTAAAATATTAAAAAAGACCACTGAAATGATTTAAAAATGATAATGTCGAGAGTGGGATTTGAACCCACGCCCTTTCGGACCAGAACCTTAATCTGGCGCCTTAGACCAACTCGGCCATCTCGACTTTTGTTCTCTGTTCCATACAAATATTACTACTTCACTTGCAAGACCCTTAACTGACTGCAAATAGAAAATTCTTCAAAAACAGATAGTTAAAGATCACAACAGAAAGAAAAATGTATTAGCATCCAAAGACAGATGTGTCAAATTTATATCCTTGTTGACACATATAATTTCTCTTACACAAATTCATTAACATGGGTACTGAGTTCAAACTAACGTCAAGATGATCAAAGGACTGTCTATACTCTAGTTTCAACTATTTCCTTCATTTCGTCAACCGACAACAGGGATGCTTCGCTTTCAAACTCTTTCTCCATTTTCTCTCGCAGCTACAATCGAAACACAAAAACAACGGACTCAAGAATGCATCTTTTGGTTATTATATTAAGATTAAAAGTTTGATCTTGAAATAGAAAAACTGGTTGTACCTTCTCTAAGATAGCAGACTGATCATCCATGCCATAATTGCGCATGTGTTTCAACATCTCCAGTTGCTGTTACAATATTCCCACCAAGTTCATTATGTATTACAGTTTAATTAAAAAAACAAAAACAAAATACTCTTGCCTGTTGGTGTAGATTCTGTTGCATTTTCAATCTCTCAGAATATACATCTGGTCCAAGCTCGGCTTCTTCACACGCCATCTCTTCTCTGTTGTTTACGTTAAGTCAGTTTGTTAAAATATTTACTATATCCAATAATCATATCACATGTATTTCTCTATCATTTGAAATCACTAAAAAGAAAGAAAAATAATAATAAAACCAATATGAGTACTTAAAGCATATCAATTGAAATATTGTATGGAGGCATCAAGAATGTATGTGATAGAACTCAAGAATTCTGATGGAATAAAAAGATAGATAGATAGATAGTCAGCCCGATTCGAGAAGGACAATTCTCCAATTACAAGTCACAAATAATTCAAATAACCAAGACAAAAACCTATAGCTAGAACACTAGACTTAAATAAACCTAAATAGCATAAGTAACTGCTGCAATTACCCCCTAAACATTAACTACTCAATAACCCACTAACCTTCCCAACAGCTAACTGTCTTGACTAAGGTTGAATGGGTCAAAACTAGACTTGAATACCTGCTAGACAGACCAAACTAGGTTAACCCGAGTCCTAACCCATTAGAATCGTATCAGTATGATTGATAAGTTTAATCTTACTGGACTGTGGACGTCGATGCATTTTTCATAGGGTGAAAAAAGTTCATTTATGATTTTTACATTGATTGTAGCTGATTTGCAGAAGCAAAAACTTCACAAAACTGGAATAATTATGTTATTAACTCTTAAGAGAGAGAGAGAAGATTACTGTGCTACAAACTTATAGAAGCGAACCATCAAATCCTGATCATTTTCATATTCCATATTTATTTTCCCCAAGTAAGCATGACCATAAGCTGGATCTGAAATTAAAGATTGCCTGCATCGTCAACACGTTGATAACACTAAAATAATGCTCTACCAAAACTAAGAAAAACCGGACTTTCAAAAGTTGACAAGTGATATAATGTAATATAACTATAAAGCAAGTGCAGCTGAAAGTATTCAAGATAAATATCAGCAAGCCGAAACTCATCAGTAACTACAACTTCTTATATCTTATCATCAAAGGTGGTAATTTCGACCCATTAACTTCTGAATGAGTTAATTTCGGGTTGTGTTTTATCTCAACTTGGTCAAACTGAAAATTTTAGCTAAAAGGGGTAAATTTCAAATGTGTTGGAAGTCACTTGAAGTCAGATTTTAATGCATACAACCTCTTAAGTATAAAGATTGTTTTTGTAAGAGTATTGTTTGTAATCATAATTAATTTAAAACATTCAACAAAATTTTAATAAAATGGACAAAAGTTTGTATGCGGTTCAACCCAACCTGACATGGCTCTTTCAACCCGTAGTAAAAAAATGACATCTTTTGACTTGCTGCCCCAATATTGCCACTTCAACTTATCACCATGACACCATCATCATCTCACATTTATACAGCTTTCTGTTTACTTTTTAGCTTATGTAAGACCAGTATAAATATATATACACCCATATATGTGTGTGTAAATGTAGACACGCAAAGGTTTGTAACGTCAACAGACTTATCAAATTAACAAGCCTTACCAACTCCCATTTCTTTAAGTATTTCCTCCTGTATAGCAATAGTCACAGCTACAGCTTCCTGTATTTAAGCAATCATGTTTAATGATAATCTGATATTCTGTTTAAACATAACAGGGCAACACATACAATATATCATACCAAAGTGAGTAATGCAAGTGTCTTATGTTGATGCATCATCTATATTGTATAAATTATTACATAAAACACATTATCTAAATTTCTTGAATTTGGACACCAGACAACCAAAAACCTCTTAGATTTAATATAATTGATCTCCTATTGAGTCACTGACCAGCCATTTCTATTGTAGTGTGAAATAAAAGATTCAACACATATATTTTGGGTGTTTTACGCTTACATTTCATTTCTTATATTGGTGTGTATTTGTTATGCTACACTTAGTGATATCGAATAATCACTTTTCAGTGTGCAATTGCTATGATTCATTGAAAATTGATTCCAAAACACACAAGATATTGCAAATCCTAACTGTTAAGAGAATCACCGGTGCCATTAATCAGATTGTTTAAATTTCAACAATTACCTTTCGATGAATTCCAATTTTAAGGGTTGGAATGCCATTTCATATGTAACCCAAAAATGCTAAAAATAACAAGAAATTTGGGTACCAATATTAGTTTGGTAAGTAGCAGTTACGCTGAATAAGCAAAACTACAACACAATTTTCTCTAAAGTTCAACTAAAACCACAAGAAATTACCAAAATTAAGCCAGAAAAGAAGCAATAAAGAAGCCAAAATCAAGAATAAACAAGTGAAATTTCAATCACCTGATTATCGTTGACAGCATCTGCAATCCGTTTCTTGACATCTAAAAAGATTCACAAATTTTCAAATCAGAATCCAATCTTTGACTCGTAATTTTCACAAAATTAACTGTTTGATCGAATATGATACCAGGCTGAGATGTTAGAGTAGAGAATCGATCGAATAAATGAAGCAGCTTTTCTCTTGATAACATATTGAAAGAATTTAGTATTCTAACCCTAACATTCACTGAAAAGTTATTGTCTACTTTCCTCACAAAACGACACAGTATTACTATTTGCACAATATCACGAGTCTAGACAGCTCCACTACTGGCTCTTATTTCATCACAAAAGGAGTAAAAAAACAAACCAACCTTTTAACTTCTTGTAAAAAGATAAGTACAAGAGGTCAACAAAAATTAAAAAAGATTCATCTTTGAAGCAATTTACAAACACCCATTTATATTCCAAAAACAAATTGAAGCTTTCAAGCTTCTAAAATAAAATATATAATCACAGCATTAGTGTCATCTAACTTTCGATCAGAACAATAAATATATCATCTTTCAATCAATTTACAAACACCCATTCAAATTTTAAAAAGAAATTGAAGCTTTCAAACTTCTAAAACACAAACATATAATCACAACATTAGTGGCAGCTAGCCCTTGATCAAAACAATCTCAGTCAATTTCCAAACACCCACTGAAATCCCAAGAACAAATTGAAGCTTTAAACTTCCGTCATATCATTCATCAAGTAGAAATAGGTTTAAGATTAACACACATAAACACAGAATCACAACATTAGTGACAGCTAACCCTAGATCAGAACAATAATAACAATAATAAGAACCCTAGAAGTGAGATCAGAAATCTTCATCCGTCTTGAACACATGAGACTCTGCATTCCCATTCAAACTCGACATCACAGAAGCTTTCTGATACTCCCCAACTCGTTTCTCAAAGAAATTCGTCTTCCCCTGTAACGAAATCAACTCCATCCAATCAAAAGGGTTCAAAGTATCATACAATTTACTGTATCCCAACGACCTCAACAATCTATCAGCAACAAATTCGATATACTGACTCATGAGATCACCATTCATACCCACAAGAGCACAAGGTAAAGCGTCACATACAAACTCCCTCTCGATCTCCACCGCATCAGCAACGATTCCCTTAACTCGCTCCTCACTCACCTTCGTCTTCAACAACCCGTACAACAAGCAAGCGAAATCGCAATGTAAACCCTCATCTCTCGAATCAATTCGTTAGAAAACGTTAACCCCGGCATCAATCCACGTTTCTTCAGCCAAAAGATCGCACAAAAGCTTCCGGAAAAGAACACCCCTTCGACACACGCAAACGCAATCAAACGCTCAGCAAATGACTCTGTTCCATCGACCCACTTCAACGCCCAATTCGCCTTCTTCTGCACACAAGGGATCGTCTCAATTGCTTTAAACAACCGATTCTTTTCATCAGAGTCCTTAACATACGATTCGAGGAGCAAACTGTACATCTCAGAGTGGATATTCTCAATCGCGATCTGGAACCCGTAGAACGCACGAGCCTCTGCGATCTGCACCTCTTTCATGAACCTTCCGGCGAGGTTTTCGAGCACGATGCCGTCTGAGGCGGCGAAGAAGGCGAGCACGTGGGTGATGAAGTGACGTTCTCCGGCGGTTAATGAGTCCCAGTGGCGGTGGTCGTGGGATAGATCGACTTCCTCTGCGGTCCAGAAGGAGGCTTCGGCTTTCTTGTACATTTCCCAAATTTGGGGGTATTGGATTGGGAACATGCAGAATCGATCTGGGTTTGGGGCGAGAAGAGGCTCGTCGGAGATTGAAGGCATTGTTGAAGAAATTGGTGAAGATGGTGGTTAGGTTTTGATTTGTGTGAAGATGATTGTATGAAGAAGAAGATGATGATGATGATGATGATGATGAGTGAAGGTGTTTATATAAGGAGTTGAGTGATTACAGAGCGGGTGATTTGAATTTTGAGGTGAAGCTTGCGGGAGAAACTTCACATGTTTTTTACTTTGATAATTAATATGTTTGATAATTAATATTCATAGAGAGTTTTTTATTTTCGATTTGAGCATCTATCTTATGTTATTAGGATGTTTGTTAATGATTGTGGGTGAAAAAACGGAAATATTTATGGGAGTTGTATTGTGATTTTTTATATTTAGGGAAATACGAGGAATCACAATAAAACCTCCATAAGATTTTTTAATATTTTTAAAAATGGTATGAGTGGATGAGAGATTAAATTTAATCATAAAAATGTTAAAATGTATTATTTAATTAAAAGATATAATAAAAAATAATATTTTTAATGTAAATATGAGGATAAAGTTGAAGAAGCTATTGTGAATGTTTTAAAGTATTTGTATGCTTCACATATTTTAAATAGAAATTAGTAGAAAATTTGTCATTTTAGTACATAACTTATTTTCTAAATAATTTATAGTTTATCATAAACTATAATATTTACAAGTGATTTCATATTAATGGTCCATGTGTTTTAAGTAATCAAGTTTTTCATTTACATATATATTACAAGATCTTTATAGGGCCATGGTATTTTATGTATGACGGTGCAAGAAACACATTAGAGCTCTTTAAAGTTATAAAATTAATTGAGGTTTGTGATTGGTTGGTAAGGTGATCGTGATTTCTTTAATTTATTGACAAAAGTAACATATGTATGATGATGGGTTTGCATGTTTTAATAGCATAATATTTCGAAATGGGTAAGGTATCATATGTTATAAGATAACCTTTGATGATGTATACATGTATTGTTTTTTATAGTGTTACCGGAAAATAATATCAAGGTCATGAAGTTTTAATTTAAAAATAAATTGCTTAAAACTTAGAAGCGATGAAAGCTTGAGAGAAAAACTTCGGATGAGATGGCAAAGCTTGTTTTTACATAGAGGACCAGATAAGCAACGCCACTTAGAAAACTTAAATTGAAGTTACGATTAATCTAGTAGTAAAGTAATTTAAAATTAAAGTAGTAAAGCTATCTAGTTAAAAATTTCAAACTCACCTATAACAACTTGTCAATATATGTAAGTTATGGTGTAAATAAAATAAACTTGGATAGATAAACTGATATCTAGCCATTAAAAAGAAAAACTTAAACTTAGATATTATATACCCTTATATACTAATTCTGCATTGAATACCTAAATACAATATTTAATCCATTTCTTTATACAAAATCTTGCAGATTCAAACGCATATCATGCCTTCAATGCTAAAACTTAATACAAAGCATGAAAAAACACAGATCTGGAAATTTCTCAAACCGCGAAATCACAAAAAATGGTAACAGGAATATTAAGATATAATTTCTGAATTGAATTCACAACAAAATTAGTGAAATATAGAAAGTACAAAATATAACTTTACTCAATCTTTCATGTGGTGTGGTTAAAACTAAACAACAATCCTCATTCTCCAAATACATCTTTCAAGATTCTACTCCTGCCAATGCAAACATCATCGCATCTTCTCCTTTTAACCATGAGACATTGCCGGATAAGATCCATCGGTTAGGTTACCGTTGAGGTGGTGGAGGTACATTTGATTTGGCGAATCCGACCCATGCCACAATGGTGACAGCAAGAATAACCCATCCAAATATATCATATTTCAGATCGCTGCTCTTTTGTGCCTTTGGACCCTGCAGCTCACACCAATTATAACATCAACTGTCTTTTTCATCAACAGATAGTATTTACTATTTTACACTATAACTGATATATGCTTATACCAAAAGTATGGAAATATGGGTGATTTGTTGGAGCTAAAGCCTAAGGATGTCAGGGTTGGACGGTTGGTTAGCCCATCTAAAAATAGTTGGGTCAAAACATGTTATAGATAGGGTTAGGTTGAACCGAAAGATCTTTAGACCTGTTTTCTCACAAAGTGTTGAATGCTATTAAAAACGGTATATTGTTTCAATAATATTCTAAATTTTGGAATAAACTTACTTGAAAGGTTTACGCAATAAAGGAGGTGCATAAAATGAATGCCGCAAACATCACACGAATGAAGGGGTAACAGATGGAGTATTTAATTTTTAACCCTAAGTTTTTATATAAACATGATCATCCCCTCTTAGTTTATGCAAGCTGGCATGCAACTAACACCACACGTCATTTTCTCCTAAAAGTACACTTGAGCGCCGTTGACTAGTTTGACATGCCACCTTTTTAGCTGAATGGTATTACTTTACCCGCTTGACGTGATTACAAAAGCTAAATCTCTGTAATGTAGCATAAATTAAAATAACATGCTTCACAAGGTTATTTAAAAGTGCACTTCAGACCCGTCACCTTTTAGCTAAAATTTTTATTTACTATTTTACCTGTTTGACAAATCGAAGATAGAACAAAACCAGAACCGACTTAATTCAGAATTCGGTCGGAATAGAAGACCTGGAGTCCTGGACCAGAAAACCTTGTTCTGAAAACATCATTTTTGTCCCCTATAAATGGTAATTAATCCTTACATTTCTAATAAAATCCCTTGTAGCCGAACCAATAGTCCAATAGCAACAAAATGAATAACCGAAATGCATGCAAAAGATAGAAGAAGAAGAAGAAGAGACTATACCTTGACATTTGAAGAAGTTGAAGGACCTCCCCCAGCCCCTGGTCCTGTTGCTTGTTGACTAAAACCCTGTTTATGGAGCTCTGAGTGTAATTCAGGAGCCTGGAAACACAATAAGTGTTGTATGTTCAGCTGTTCCTAACAATAAGACAATTGTAATATAGAAATAAAAGGAAGTGCAACACTAGGCTTCTCTCTGTTTACTCATGTCAGTGTGTGTTTCCATGTGCCATGTGTGTGTGTGCGTGAGAGAGAGAGAGAGACGAATTGATGTGACATGCTAACGAAGCAGAATGTCGTGCCCTAGAATCTCCCGTTGTATGATAACAGAATGATAAGCAAGCGAACCAATATTGTGGGTATAGAACCTTTTCAGAAACAAGTCAGCATTCCGCAATTAGCAGAACACATTCTTGTTAGATCAGCTTAAACTGATGAATAATAATGCTTTTTCTCATTCTATCATGCAGATTGCAGAAGAAGAGAAACTTTTACAATATAACCCCATTTTATGTGTGTGATCTTCAATAACTTAAATCTTTATAAAACTTCCATAACTACAATTCATTTCCTTTTTGTTTCACAAAAATAACTAGAGTTTATTCCTTGATATTTTATTAAACTTTTTGGTGTAGACAGATTGTGGTGACTGACAAGAGGTGGGAGATTTAACAAGTAGATATAGATATGGATGACTGCTAAAAATCATAGTTATTAGCTGCCTAGCTGGTTAATCTCCGATCAGAATACTTAAAAGATCTGCATGGAAAAGAGCATAGTAATAACCTCGGTAAAATGTAAAAACTGATATGAGCATGGTAATAACCTTAGACAAAGCACGCCTAATTCTGGAATCTGCCCACGCTTGTATCTTTCACTATCTCAAGCATGATTCATACAGATTTCTATGTTTGCAGTCCTTTATTTCACTAAATTTCCTTTACTATGCATCTCTAAATTGATTTAGCTACAAGGTAAGTAACAATCCCAAGGTTCTGAAATTGTACCAGACGAATCTATGTTTCCCCGCATGTACGTACGGAACCTAACACATATAGTATATCCTCCTAAGATGAGAAAAACACAGACTTTGTACCCTCAACACCTTTCATAATTTCACTGTCATTGTGACACCACCTAGTATTATTAATGACAACTATAACTACAGAATATCATTTGCAACATAGGAAGTAATAAACAAAATAAGTAAATCAACAGGATGTCCTATACTCCTATGTGTGTTTTTAAAAAGAAAATAAAACTGAAATATGTTTAGCTGCTTTACAGTGGTCAAGAACTACTTATCTGACCAACAAATCTTCAATAACGAACTACTTATCTGACCAACAAATCTTCAATAACAGAAGGTGATAATCACCAACAATTACAACGTAGGACGTAGAACCAATGATTGATGGTTTTTATGGTTCTCTTTGGATGACCATGTTCCATCCCATCAATTTAGTTCACCTAATTAAAGTCATTCTTCAGTATTGCGCCAAACCCTCCATGTATAGATCACCTTCCCCAGATTAGAGTACATGTGTAGTAATCATCATGAAAACTTAATGATCGTTATCTTACGCAATCCTGCTTCTTAAATGCATAGGTATCCCAAATATCAGGTATTTCATTAATAGATATCGGCCTAAAATACAAACATACAAAGTGAAATCTCACTCAACAAGTAGGGTCAAGAAAGGGTGAGATGATGGCAAACCTTATGTCGTCACATGGATCGCGATACGTTCTAGTACGTGGAACGAAAACTGGTATGCGGTTCGTGCATTTCTAGAGGTCCTTACCTCTATCACGTGGGATAGACAAGCTACACCAAGAGACACCCCCCACTCAATGAATAACTCTTAATTTTTACTTTTTTTTTATTTTTCTGAAAGCATAATACCGAAGACATACAAGGAAAACCAATGTTAGATATGGGTCTACGATTAACTATAGCCGATCAGTTACTTTTCCACCAAACTCATTTACTAATTTACCCCATGAAGGCAATTTTTGCAACATCCGGAAAAGAATAACACATAATTATCATGCAAATAGTAGAAAATACACACAAGTTAGTGTGTAAGCTTCTTCATGCAGCATTTCTCAATAAGACTTTTGGATTCGCAAAGTAATCACTGGAGACAAAAACATGAAACGACCAAAAAAAGTAACAAGCATGAACTGAAGTGTACCTTTGTAGCCACTTCAAGTGATTTACCGTAAAGTTCATTCCCTGGATCCTGAAATACACGTATATGGGATTACACATCTGGCGTTGAGAAACATATCGTATTTATATTTAATCCAACCCGTGCCCTACCCATTTAAATTTAAATTCTTCATATACATGACAAGTACTATACTACAACTAGAACTAAAAATTATGACATACATATATCATATACGTAGTAAGAATAATAGTTTCAAGCTAAATTGTCAAACAGGAATACCTCATCAGCAGCCTGCTTGAAGAAAGTATAAGCCGAATCAAAATAACCCTTAGCCTCATCCTTATCAGGAGTCAGAAAAGCATAAGAAGTCTGTGCATTGCCCATACACCACAAGGCATCATGTTTCTTTGGATCAATCGACAATGCTTCATCCAGTTTCGCTATAGCATCTACATGATCAAATCAACCAAATTATCACATTTTCTTCCAAATTACAAGCCTAAAACAAACAAAAAACTTAAAACATAATAAAGTTCAAATCAACATATTCATAGTTAGAAATTAAGTTACCTTTAATCATGATTTTCGACTCCTGAACACTCTGGAACGTCGACAGCTCTAGCAAAGCCCCTCCCCATCTGGTTAAATTCTGTGCAAATCAAACAACACAACACAAAACAACACAAGACAAGACAACAAATCAAACATTCAGAAGTCAGAAACATGAAAGCAAAACATCGTGTTGAAACCCTAACCTCGGTGTCGAGAGGGTTTTTGGCGTAGGTTGCTTCGGCGGTACGGCGAGCATGCTCGAAGAACAGAAGACGATCAAAATCATTTTGCATTTCCATGGGTGTGGGTTGATTTAGGGGTGACGATGTGGCCGATTTTTGCTGAATGAAATCGAGCAGAAGAGAGATAGATACACGACGATGGCTATGACCTAAAGGCGGTTTCCTGATCAAAGAGTTACTAATACTTGCGTGCGGTGCACGCGCGTGGGACCCTTCTTTTTTTTTTCTCACAACTAGTGCCGCAAACGAACGCAAACGAACTGACAGTTCGTGAACCGTTTAGTATTCTGCGGAAAGTTTGTTTATATTCGTTCGCTTAATAAATGAACTAACACGAACAAGAAAATTCTGTTCATTTAGTTAAACGAACAAACGTGAACACAACCCTTGTTCGTGAATGTTCGATAATATGTTCGTTAATGTTCGTTCGTGAACATTTGATAATGTGTTTATTTATGTTCGTTAATGTATTCATTTATATCTTAGTTTTTGTGTCAGATATTTTTATGATTATTATATCAAGTATTTTTTATATTTATGTTACGTACTTATTTATTTTTGATTGATTTTGTGTTATATTTGTAATAAACATGTAAGTTTTACTTTAAAATAAGTTTATAATCATTTTTATTCGTTTGTATTCATAAGATTTTTTTTGTTGATCATGTTTATGAACAATTGTTTTTGTTTATTTTTCTTTTGTTTGTGTTTGTTTGCAACCATTAAGTGTTCGCGAACTGTTCATAAACATATTCATTTTCTTAATATAGAAACATGAATAAAGAATCTCGTTCGATAAACGTTCGTAAACAATTCATGAACAAACTTGTTTCTTAACAATCGTGTTCGTTTGATTCGTTTGAAGCCCTACTCACGACCTATAGAAATAAAATGATAATCATAACCTTTTGTATTTTATTTTATAATTGTTCGTCACGAACGATAACTCTTACATCAAATACTTCAATTTACTTTTTGAGAAACTCATAAATATGTTAAAACCTTTCGGAATCAATATTAAACCCATGATCTAAAAAAGCGTAAGTTCTATCTTTCATCCTCGTGTCATTAAAACAAATGATAAATAACTTTAAGATCTTACAACATTTTACCAGTCTATTAATTAATTTATATATTATTAATTATTAAGTTTTGTGTGTATTAAGGTCTCTAACTTAAGCTTAGTGAGTTGTATTAACTTTTGGGTTTTTAAATTATCTTTTTTACTCTTAACCCCAATATATTTACGTATTTTATAATTTAACCCTTATAAATTATCACTTTCTTTACACTTATACTTTTCATATTTCTACAAATTTTTCGTTTTACGTTTCGCTATAAATTTTACGAGTTAATACACTGTAACGTGTGCACGTGATTTTAGATTTACGCTTGTTTTCCCGTTTAACGACTTGTCACAACGTCGACTAGTAGATCGACTTAGTTATTTTTTAATGTTTTACATTTCACGTGTGTGGTTTAACGTTTTTACGTCTACTTTTCATTCCATTTATATTTTTGTTTTATTTTTTTTAATACGAGTTTTTTGGGTGTTGGTGGTTGCTAATGATAGTATGTCATTTTTATACTTGACACCCCACTACAACGCGGTGGCTTAATACTAGTTATATACTAATTATTAATTTTTATATACTTATATGTTGTACATTGTGTTTATGGTTGTACTTTTTGTTTTTTTCTTTTTTTTCTATTTTTTTACTTTCAACTATAATACTTTTATTTTTTACAATTTAACCCTAATACTTTTTCACTCTCAATTTTTGTGTAACATCTTGTAATTTTGGGTTAATTTAATGTTAGTTTCGTTAAATTCTTGTAAGGACCATTGTTGTCATATGTCAAACTTATGGGCCATTTATGCTTATTTTATTTTTACTTTTAAGCCTTTAGTTTGAAAATTAATAATGTTAAGAGTTAATTACATAAATAGTCCCTGTGGTTTATTCAAAGTAACAGGTTTGGATACTAAGGGTTTTTTGTAACATGTTAGGGTATTGTGTTTTCAATTTGTAACGAGTTAGGGTATTAAGACTAACAGGCGTTAGTTATTCTGTTAACTCCAAGGGTATTTTGTCTTTTTATTCTACATTAACCACTAATGTAACTTGAATGAACTGTTTGTGTCATTTAAATAAATAAGGGGTTGTTTGGGTAATTTAGAAATCATATATATATATATATATACACACATATATATACATAAATATATATATACATATATATATATATGTATATGTATATATATATATATGTATATGTATATATACATATACATATATATATATGTATATGTATGTATGTATGTATTGAATTTCACTCTAGTTCCAAGGACCATCGCCACTCGCCACCCGCCACCGGCCATCGCCACCACCACACCATCGCATTTTCTTTATCGTCATCATAAGCAATCCCAAACATGGCATCATCATCAACACCACCCACTATGGTCTGATCTACAGATCTGGATAGACAACCCTCTCAACCACAATCGTTTCTGGGACCTTCTGGTCCCAAACCCAAACCCAAACCCACAATGTGGCACCCAATTGACCCTAATGAGCGAATTTCACAGTGGGTTTGGTCACTTCCCTTGCAGAAATGGGTGCTATGGTGTTGTCGACACCTAACCCCTTGGCAAAATCAAGTTTTCTCGTCTTTCTTACTCTCAGCGGCGCAAAGAGAATCTCCATGTTGGTGTTTCTGAACTTCCTCATAGACCTGCTTGATGATGCCCTCCGAAGCCCTAATTGGTTGGTTGTTCGTTTTGCTTTGTGTTGATTGTTAATATTGCTTGATGATGTGTTCAAACTGAAATTTGAAAGATTTATTGGGATTGTGGCCGGCGGCGGTGGTGGGCGGCGACGATGGTAGGCGACGACGGTGGTGGAATTATTGGGTTTGTGGTCTGAAATGGGAAGAAGAAAAAGATGGGTGTTGGTTGGGTTGAAATTTTATTTTATGTTATAGCTAATTACACAAATAGTCCTTTGATTAGAAAAGAAAGATAGAGTTACAAATTAGTCCTTAAAGGGTATTTTAGTCATTTTAATCAAATTTAACAGAATAACTAACGTCTGTTAGTCTTAATACCCTAACTCGTTACAAAATTGAAAACACAATACCCTAACATGTTACAAAAAACCCTTAGTACCCAAATCTGTTACTTTGAATAAACCACATGGACTAATTATGTAATTAACTCTAATGTTAATTATTAGTTAATAAATAAATAATGATCATAATAAAATAATAATAATAATAATAATAACCACTTATAAGAGTAATAAAAATAATCATTATGATAATAATGATAATAATAACAATATATTAATACTAATAACAATAATAATAATAAGATATAAAATTATCAAGTTAAAACTTAATTAAGTTTAAGGGGTCTTATTGTCAATTTAGAAATTTTGAAAATAAAGGTTGTGCATAAAATAATAAGATGGAAATGTACAGGGACCTTTTGTGTAATTTTCAAAAGTGAACCCAAACCTCCCCCCCCCCCACCGTTCGATTTTCCGGCCACCGCCGGCTACGGCTCCAGCGACGCCCAAAATCACCATATTTTGACTGTTTATGAATCCCAAATCGTCCCAAACCCTTCGTGTACACGATTCAACCTTGAATGAACGAATCAGTGGTATTTAAACCACCAGTTACAAACCATTTGATCGAATAACCGAAAGAAATCAATCGCATTACCGTCCAACATTAAAGACACCATAATAATCAAAATTAAACAAGTACAAACAATCATTTAACTATCTTTAATCTATTACAACTTCTAATTCCACCTGAAACCTACACAAAACATCCCATTCGATTCTCTCAAACCCGCAACTTGTAGCATTATCAAAACCCACCTTCTAAGCAAATTAAACTGAAATTGAGAGAGGGCTTTGCATCAAGATCATCGTTTGAAGCTATCCACGAAGTTAATTTGATATTCATAAGCATTTGCACACGAATTGAGTTCAAACTCTATCGTGACTTGTTCTCATTTGTTCTTAACCTCATTTCAATACAAATCGGGTAAGACTGATACACCTTCACACTCGTTTTAACATGGGGAACAAAAGCCCCATGATTATTGATGTTAACCGAATCGAATTAAACTTCAATTTGGATTCACCCGATCCTAGGGTTCTTGAGAATTGGAGAAACTCATTAAATTGGATTTATAATAAATTAAAGCCAACATTAATCACGGTTGTGGCCCTGGTCTATTGGTTATGTCTCACGCTTCCCATACATGAGGTCCCGGGTTCGAACCCGGACAACCTCATGTATTTTTTTTAAAGGCTTTTAGCCTTAAATCAATTTTTGAAATATTTCTAATAAATATAAAAAAGGATTTTGTAAACTCTAAATATTTTTAAAAACATCAAATCATTTTTTGTATTGTGCTATAAAAATTTAAACAAGTAAAAAAATGTAAAAATATTTTAATAAATTCTATACTTGGTTATTTTTATGAATTTAAAATAGTTATTGGTTTAAACATTGCTTTTAAATTATTGTTTAAAACGTGTTAATTGCATTTGGTTATAAAACTTTATTTCAACTTTATATCTAGATTCTTCAAATTATTGTTTTAAATTGTGATTACTAAACTTTATTTAATCTTTATATATATATATATATTCAAATTATTTTAAATGTTATATTTTTTTTATATATATAACCTTCCACAAAATGTTGCAAATTTTTTTGAGTTAATTAATATAATTGGTTATATTTTGTTAAAATATAATTATTGACAAAACCCCAAAATCCACTTAAAACCCTAGTACTCGTTAATTCGTTAAACTTGTTATTAAACTTTAATCTTGTAAATATATATATATATTAGGTGCATTGTGAAGGTTTACGTTGGAACAACGCCTGTTATTATTCTTATTAATCGTCTTTCTTATACCTATTCTGCCATGTGAGTATTTCTATATCCCTTTTTATATTTTTACACTTTGGGATGAAAACATGTTACATTATAAACATTGCACTTGTAAAAACGTTTGATTCTTGTAAACTTATGGCATTTCACCTGTATGTTGTGGTTAGTTGACCTTTGTACCTACCATGTAATGTCGAATATATATACAATCATTAACTATTGCTAGCCTGGTGACGTCATAGATCTATGGGCCTGACAAGCTTGCTTGGTTAATCCAAGTACACTTAGCTAATTGTATATACTTGTAAACGTTTGAGACTTGTAAAATCTGTCAAGGTTTGATTGTGCATTCTGTCTTACATCCCTAGTTACCTTGTTCTCTAACTTACAACATGAATTGCCATATTTTATTGTAGAGATTAAAGAAGATGCTGATGCAACCTAAACATCTTTAGTCTTTCCTACATGCTGCACAAGTGCATTAAAGAAGAATGCTTCGGAAGTTTCACATGTGCAACAGAAATACTATAAGTGTGAAATCTTCCAAAGCCAAGACCAATATCTTTCGAAGCCAAACATGAAGTCTTCCGAAGCCTTAGAGACAAATTCTTCCGAAGCTTCAAGTTCATGAAGACAGATTTCTTCCGAAGACTTTTAGTAACATGCTTTATCTGATGTACTGTTCCATAAAGCTGGACACCTTTCCATTATGCCTCTGCAAGTCACCAACTTACATGGTTTGGTGAAAAGGTCCATGCTTTTGGTAACTGTACATTGAGGTCTTGAGTCTTTAACTTTCTACTTTATTTACTTTATCCTTTTTGTAATAGATAAGGATGTGAGCTATGGCATGTCATAGTCACGAGTCAAAAGGCAATCTGCCTTTTGACTCTACAATTGATTTTTTTTATGTCTAGTCAATTGTATCCAGCTGGCTTTCAAAGTATAGCCGGCTGTAGGATGTGGTATAAGTATCTCATGTTCTTGTATCTTTCGAATATGCTTTGTAACACTTGTAATAGAACATAGAGAATGCAATATACTGCATTCTTGAAAACCAAACACTTGTGCTCTTTGTGTTCTTTGTCTCCTGCATTACTTGTGTTCTTAGTATCTCAACACCTGGTTAATCCAATTTACTGTTTGATTAAAGTTTAGTTAATCTCCTCTTTGTGTTGTTGTGTTGTAACTAACCCTTCAACGATCCTGCATTTATATACTTATGTATTGAAAACTATAGAAATCTCACCAACATTATTGTTGACCTTTTATTTTTAACATATTTCAGGAAACACTCAAGTTTGATCGCCACTTTTGAAGCTTGTTCACACCTAGGAATGGAATGTTAAATAAATGAATGAACTTGTTATATTTCTTATTATGTTTGTTATTTTCTTTATTTGAGACTTATGCTTGTAATATTACCTTTGAAACTTATGATTAATATATATTTGGGTTATTAATAGCGTTATGTGGCTGTGAACGATCTTAACTCTCACACCTCGACGTTTTCGCCGTCATGGTTGGGGTGTGACATTTTGTCTTTTATACATTTTATTTTTTACATGCTTTCCTTGTTACGTGACAATCTAAGTTTACGAGTTAGACGGTGCAACATACGTGTGTAGTTCAATGTTTTCACGCCTATTTGTTACTATTTAACCGCGCTAACGCAACGCACGGGTCTTAATCGACTTGGTTATTGTTTTTTATGTGTTACGTTTCACGTGCGTCATTTGATGTGTTTTATGTCCACTTTTCGTTTGATTTTAATTTTTTTTCCTTTTTTAATACGATTTTTCCGGTGTTTCTTTCTATTTTTTTACCTTTCAACTATAATACTTTTATATTTCACAATTTAACCCTAATACTTTTTCACTCTCAATTTTTGTCTTCTATACATTTTATTTTTTACATGTTTTCCTTTTTACGTGACGATCTAAGTTTACAAGTTAGACGCTGCAACGTACGTGTGTAGTTCAATGTTTTCACACCTATTTGTTACTATTTAACTGCGCTAACGCAACGCACGGGTCTTAATCGACTTGGTTATTGTTTTCTATGTTTTACGTTTCACGTGCGTCATTTGATGTTTTTACGTCCACTTTTCGTTTGATTTTAATTTATTTTTCCTTTTTTTAATACGATTTTTCCGGTGTTAAGTAGTCGTTGATGATAGTATGACATTGGTACTACTTGTCATGGTTTTACATCTATTATAGCTAAATACGACTAAAGTGACGCGTTGTAGCCCCTTAGGTTAACACGTGCTCTTAAATGTGCTTTGGTTTCTATTGTGTTTACTTGTTATGTCCTTTTCTTAAAATTAACTCTATAATTTAAATATATCGACCTTTATTAAGTTAAATCAAAGACTTTTAGAGTTATATTAAAATTTAAATTTTTATAAAAACTTTTTTCAACATCTTGAAGTGAGAGAAAAACACACTAAGACAACATCAAACAATCACAATCATACCAAATAGTTTAAGATAACATAACACGGAATTAAAACAAAATCAAATGAGACCGAACTAAACGAAACTGATTTGCTTTAAGTTGATAGGTGAGAACTATTCCTTTATCAGTAGCTTAAGGGTTGTTTGGTAATTTTTTAATTACTACCGCACCCCTTATCATGTAATCAAGCAAGAAACTTGGGATTTAAAATGGGATCGTACGAGAAAATATAAGTAATTAAATAAATTTAAAATACAAGATTTTTATTTCAAAACACTAAAAAATCTAAAGCAAACTCAGGAGGTCAACAGAAAAAACAAGTGGCGGCAAACACTCAACAATGCGTACGGACATGAACGAGCCACAACACACCATTACTCAAAAACCATCGTCGTAACGATCGTAACCTAATCCCCAATTCTCAATTACTCTAGTCTCTTTGTAAATCCTTCAATGGCAACTGCTTCTCTCCCGTTGTTCAATCTAACTGCTAAATCTTCACCCCTTTGTTTCCGATTTCGTATCACCGGTAACAAGCCTCTGTTTACTTCCTCTTACGCTAAGTTTGGATCATCGAAGAAGAATCGAGACGGAGGAATTCAGATTTCTGTCTGTAAAGCAGTTGTTTCTTCATTGTCGTTCGTGATCTCGATGCTGATGACTTTAGACATCCTCTTGACAAGCAGGTATAGCGATATGCATCTCATATCTCGTCAAATTCGTAGTGTAACTTCTGTTTTTCTAGATGATATTACGATTATGTACTTTACGCTGATGTTGTTCGGATTGTAAGTTGTGATTTGAATGAATATCCTTGTGTTGTTTGTTGATTCGAAGTTTTCGATTTGCTTTTTAGAATACGCTGCTTTTGAAGGCGATTCCAGGTTTGAACGAGATTGGGAAGGCGTTGTTAGGTAAAATTGTAGTGGTTTATTGAGTATTTCATGGTGATTAGGGTTTATATATTGTGTTCGATTTTAGGTGATTGAAGACTGCTGTGGATTTGCATGCATCTATAGGCAGTGATTTTTGGATTTTTGAATTTGTACAAATAGACTGGCATGTTTTATTATAGCATTCTTGGTTTCGTATCGAATTGCAGGGAGCATATCAGAACAGGTCATGGTACTTGAAAACATAGGGACCTCTGTTCTTGTATCAGAAAAACAGGTGATTTTTAGTCTAATCATAGGATGTTCTTTAGAAGATGGATATATATTATATAATCCCACTTATTCTTTCCACAAACTTATATGTAAGTTTTAAAATCCACCTCAATGTGCTTATTTAAATCTCTTTCTAGATTTATACATACTATCAATTCTGTTATTTGGCCTTATATTTTTCTTGCTACTGAAAGATCGGGGCTTGTTTTCTTTCAGCTTTCAGAACTTCATCACTTGATGGTCCAGTCAGCAGCAGCACTGAAAATCGAAGCACCTGACTTGTATGTACGCCAAAGCCCGGTACCTAATGCTTATACACTAGCCATTAATGGTAAAAAGCCATTTATTGTTGTTCATACAAGCCTTGTAGAGCTTCTTACTAGAAAGGAGTTGCAGGTAACTTATATAATTCTTCCTCACATATACTTACTTAGTTTATACTCGTATAAATATACTTTATTTGTGATATTAAATGCTATTAACACAACATGTTAAACGTCTATTAACAGGCTGTTTTGGCTCATGAGCTAGGACACCTCAAGTGTGATCATGGTGTATGGCTAACATTAGCAAACATTCTTACTGTTGGAGCCTATACCATACCTGGTAGGTTTGGCCTTAAGTTAAAAAAATTGAAGAAGTGAAGTTATAAGCTCTAACAATTATTCTATATGTTCAGGGATTGGAGGCATGATAGCCCAAAATTTAGAAGAACAACTATTTCGTTGGCTTCGAGCTGCAGAGCTTACTTGTGATCGGGCTGCACTTCTTGTAGTTCAAGATCCCAAGGTATACAATCAAAAAGTATTTTTATAACTTAATTCTATAGTTTTTTCCATTTTTAATCTTTTATATATGTTCGTACAAGAGGTGGTCATTTCTGTTCTAATGAAACTTGCTGGAGGATGCCCATCTTTGGCTGATCAATTAAATGTGGACGCCTTCTTAGAACAAGCCCGATCTTATGACAAAGCATCTTCAAGTCCAGTAGGATGGTATATAAGGTAAATCAGAGCTTTGTAATGGAGTAGAGGTGGCAAAATGGGTATCTTTAGTTACGGGTAAAAATGGGTAGGATCAAACTGAATAAATTCTTCTACAGGTGAAAACACTTAGATAGGTGACCTTCAAGACTTTTTGTCCTAAACACTTAAAGCTCTTATAATCATCAGTGTATCAAACACGAATACCAAATTTGACAAGTATAATAATATCTCAATTCTTCTGCATAATTTGATTACGGGGTTTTATGGATCGCATATACTCTTTGAGTACCTTTCAATCCCGTTTGACCTGTTATACCCATTTGACCCATTTATAGATAAAACATAACCCAAACTCTTTCTTTTGTGTTTCCTTTTTTTCACAGAAACGCACAAACAAGACAACTTTCGCATCCCCTTCCAGTACTACGAGCTCGTGAGATTGATGAGTGGTCGAGAAGTCAAGATTATATATCTCTAATGAAACGGGCAATTAATACAGACTCTTTGCAAAAAGCGTAGCAGATTGGGGAAAGATTAAATACTTAAATGAGGTAAAATCTTGCTCTAAATACTCAAAATCAAACTTCAATATGAGACAGTTTGATAAGCAACGGAGTCTTACCACTCTGGTTTGATCGGATTAGCATTCATGTGGTTACACAAATTTAGCAACCACAACTTGTTATACACACTCGTATATATACGACCTTTATACTTGTACAAATGCAAATATCATGTTTCAAAATTACGTTTATACATGTAATATAAACTCGAGCTTAAGCTTTATATGTAAATTAAGAAGGCTGTCCATAGGGTCGGGCTCTTGCTCAGTCCTGTTACATACTATGTTGTAGATCGAAACTTTCATGAACGATCAATGATTCTCGAGTATGACGGTAAGCCGAGTAAATTTTAGTGATCTAAACATTCCCTAGAATCTGATTATAAAAGAAGTGTTCTAAAACTTAATATAAATTTTTTCTCCATTAGAAGAAAATAATAATGAATATATCACTGTCCTTGTTAAACTCTTAAAGTATATGCAGAGAAATATTGTGGCATGTGCTTAAGACTTAAAATAATGGTTGCATATCTTTTTGAACTTCATGAATAGAGAAGATGAACTTTCGGGTATCGTACCTTCACTTGTGTATTAAAGTTTATACTTATAAAGGCAGTCTTAATTGTATCATCCCGTATGCTATGGGCGGTAACGTCACAACATTTCACTCACATATCATCAGCAAACGTACATTTGGTGATTGTTTGATTAGTTTCATGACAAAGTGCACTACATACGTGACATAAACACACATGTTATCTGTTTCTTTTTGTATTTGAGGTGTAAATGTCAACAGTGCCTCAAATCACAACATTATACCCACATTTGCTATTTAAGGCATTGCATTTGGACAATTAGTATCACTTATGTGATGATGTATGTCTGTCTTTCAAACGAATCACCTTGTTACAGCTAGCGCACGAAACAGTTGTTCGGAGTAACGTCTGTCCATTTAGATGCAAGCACAAACACATCAATGTTTAAAAGAGAGCCTTAAAGAGAACCTTGGACAAAAAATTCATATCTAACATCTGTACAAACAAAAAGAAAAGCAAATGACAAGAATCATAACATCTTTGTACAAATAGTACCTGTACAGTCTTATTGACGATACAAATCACTACAGGAGCATTACCATATTAAATGCTAAGCACCGGCTGATGATCAAGATTACCTATAAATACAAGTCTTAACTTGACGGTTGGCCATTGAATGCAAAGCATGTACTCCGATCGTAGCATTCGTATGTTGCTTCGTCTGTAACATTAGAGCATCCACGGTTCCACTAACTAGTATTTCCTTGTCTTGTCATGTTTATTGTTAATCAAAGAGAGAACTTATTCTCACATTCGAGCTTGCTTACAAGGATATTCCCCTTCGTGTAACGAGGCTAATGGGTTTGCTCAAGTTGTAGGATGTCTTGTGTTTAGACGTTCTAAATCAAAGATTCAAGAACTCCGGTCGAAAGGTTAAGACCTCTACGTTATGCATAACTGATTTTTTTGTTTATGACAATCCAAATATCCAGTAGGTCATTAGAATCATAAGTGGTTCGTGGTGGGTTCACGACATTAGTCATGCGAGTGGTGTCGTGCTACGTTTTCAACTTATAAGAAGTGGAGAACGCGACTCGTGTTGTGCCTTAGCTGTAAGTATTTGTGACACATCGGAAAAATATAGGGCATATGCCTTAGTTTCGTGCTTGTAATGTTACGTGTGAGCCTTCTTACCCGGGCAAAAACCTAAGCCTTTAAATCAAAACTAATTAATAAACACCACATGTACTTAGATGCTATAAACCAACTGTCTTCTTTCTCAAACTTAAAGGCTAATATCTAGGCCCCTTATTTCTCCAGTGGCTTAAAAGTGATGTTCATTTTATCAACTTGAGTCAACATGTTCATGTTGGTTATCATCCCTTAAATTAATGTGTAATCATTTTTCTGAAAGTCAACATCTTTGATTTAAACATCTAGCTTTTTAATTCAAAAGAAAGCTACAATATAAAAATCTACCTGCAATCCAACTTTCAATCTAAGACAACCAGTTTCAAAGACCTAGTCTCAATCGCAAATTCACAACTCTTGATATTAATAAACCACTTTAAATTAAACATTATAAATTTATAATGCACCTTTGAAATTTATAAAAAAAGCCGTGGTTATAGTAGCAACTTTGGTACGTGAGCAAAAGGTTGGTGAGTACCAACTAAAGCAGCAATAGCAACTGAAGTAACGATAACAACTAAAGTAGCGGTAACAAACAATGGAGAGCTGGTAACTGTTACTAATATGTTATTTTTGGAACAACTATTGAAGTGGTGTAAATTGACGGTTATAATTACCAATTAAATAACTATGTCTAGAGAAATTGTGAAGTTTCATAAAAACATATTAATGATTCACCTCATATAAAAAAAACCAATCTGGTAAGATGTTTGAA
The DNA here is from genome assembly GCA_025506515.1 of Flaveria trinervia. NCBI lineage: Eukaryota > Viridiplantae > Streptophyta > Magnoliopsida > Asterales > Asteraceae > Flaveria > Flaveria trinervia. The sequence continues at coordinate 94,986,202 of CM046447.1, read as the reverse complement.
TCAAAATTCTACAAGAATTCATGGTTTTTTTAATCTCTCAGAGAGTTATCTTATTGAATATTCGTGAGTACCACCGGAATAATTCAATCTAAAGTGTAATATGGTTCAAAGATATCCAACTTATTAGGAATTTAAAAATCTACAAAACCACGTGTGTGGGGCATTTCAATTGTTTATTGCTGTCTCTCTTTTTCTAAGCATGCTAGTGTAGTTGTGTGTTTGTTTTGACATGTAGAAAAAGATGCAAGAGTTGTAATTTGATTTGCATTGTCTTTTTCAATGTTCTTTTGTCATCCTTTATCCTCATGAAAGACGTAAGTTTAAACTAGATCTAAATGGGCACATATATGGTTTTGTTAAAAGAGTCAAGGTGAAGATTTACACTAGCCCATACTATCTCCTATCGATAAAAGTGTTTTGCTAGATCTTTTACCCACTAGTTCAACTTGAACATTCGATTGTACGCTAGCCCTAATGTATACATGTGATTGAGAGACCTTCAACCCATATTGAGTTGATCATCATAATTGTTTCATGATTCTTGTCATATGAATCTAGGCTAAGGTGGTCTAACGGCCTAATTTTTGTTATTGTGTTTTGAGGATCAATGTCGGATGGCAGCATGATACCCTTTTTCAAGACCCGGATGAGGATCCAAGATGCATCAATTGTCATTGTCATATAATTTGTTAGTCAACATAGTTACAGTAATTATACACTTATTAAATAATAATCAAATGACAAATTTTAATAATTTAAACAACGACATATTGATTGACAATTTGTATATACTTGTGATTTTGACCAAGTATTTCTAGATTTCACTTTTGTTGCCAATAGCAATCTAATGCTAACAGAGAAGTAACTTTGTATTCCCTGATTATGTGCCTTGTGGCGCGTCAATGAGATTGACTAGCTTTGTTGTTGAGGAAGATTGTCCATTGCCATTTAACATACCATACCAAAGGGATTGAATCAATATAGGGATTTAACAAGCTTTGTTGTTGAGGAAGAGTGAGACCGTCCTGCGAATCTAATATAATTATTAATTATTATTGATTATGACTCATAGTCCGAATGATCAAAATCAAATTTGTTAAAAAAGAAATCAAAGTAAATTCACATCATATGCCATGTCTCACGACTACATTACAAAGATAAACATTGAATTTTAGGAGATGACTAAATTGTAACATTTTTGTTTTGAAAAGAAAGCAACTACATTCTTGCCTTCAAGTATACATGACGTTTCTTTGTTTTATTTCTTTTTATTTTGATGGAGGCTAGAATCTATCACTCTTTTTCAAATGCAGGTGTTTTCCATCTCAAACTAGCTTTGAAAGCTACAATGTAAAAAGACACATCGTGTATTAAATTCAAGGGCTACATTCTAGCAGATTTCTTTTTATATAGCTAAAACCTAACCTTTAAATAAAAATTAACCAATCACTACACGTTATGTATATTTGAAAGCTACAATCCAGCCACCTATTCCAAGTTGACTAAATGTCAACATCTATTTTTTCAACTTGAGTCAACATGTTAATGTTAGTGTTAATGATTATCCTTTAAATTAATATGTAATCATCTTCCTTAAAGTCGACATTATTGATTCAAACATCTATCTTTTTAATTCAAAAGAAAACCACATTATAAATAAATCTCCCTACAACCCAACTTTCAATCTACGACAACCAGTTCCAAACACCCATTTTCAATCGCAAACTCACAACTCATGATATTATACAAATCAGTTCAAATTATATAAATACTAATTAACAAGTTTTTATGCATTGTAAGTTGTATTTTACGTTTCATGGGTTGTAATTTGTTTTCATTTTTTAATCACTTTTTTTATTTTAACACAATATTTTTACATCTTTTACAATTTAATCACAATAAATTTTTACTTTTAACTTTGTTCCTCTATACTTTTTATATTTTATAATTTTTTTGTTTACGTTATTGTTTTCTTGGTATTGGTGGGCAATGATGGTGGTGTACCATTAGTATTACTTGACATCGTTTTACGTCTCCTGTCGTAACGTAAAGAGCTTAATACTAATTAAATATTAAAAGGCATCTAAAATTAATATAAAAAATATCTTAAAATAATAAATATAGTACCCTCGATCTCCTCCTACACCATAACAAGATGCAAACAATAATATTATTCATCTTCTACATCATCACATACGTTCTCCTTACGGCAATTATCCACCATAAACTCCGGCGACTTCTCCGGCGACCCACCGAGGTAATGCACCACCGACATACCCCATCATCGGCTGTTTGATCGCATTCTACAACAACCGCCACCGTCTGCTGCCGTGGTACACCGATCTACTGGCGGAATCGTCAACTCAAACGGTGGTCATACGGCGGTTTGGTGCTCGGAGAACCATCATCACCGCCAATCCGCAAAATGTCGAATACATGCTCAAAACAAACTTCATCAACTTCCCCAAAGGAAAACCGTTTACTGAAATTCTTAACGATTTTCTAGGGTTAGGGATTTTCAACGTTGATGGTGAATTGTGGCATTTTCAGCGCAAATTAGCAAGCCACCAATTCACACCAGATCGTTGAGGGATCATGTGGAGATAACTGTGAAAGAAGCTGTGAAATCGAAGCTTTTTCCGGTGTTGGATTCGTTCGCTGATGATCAATCGCCGGTGGATTTACAGGAGTTGTTGAGGAGATTAGGGTTTGATATTGTGTGTAAACTGACATTAGGGTTTGATCCTTGTTCGTTACGAGATCGACGGACTTTCTCCGCTGAAGTGCCGATTCTGAAGGCATTCGACACCGCGGCGGAGATATGCGCACGGCGGGCGGCGACGCCGATCGCCGCCGTGTGGAGGATGAAGAAGCTCGTCGGAATCGGGTCGGAGAAAGTGCTGAAGGATTCCGTCAACGAGATCCATGAATACATTACCGAAATCATTCATCAACGAAAGAAGAAGATGATCAATGAAGATAAATCTACTGATCAGAATAATGATTTGTTAAGCAGATTGATAGTTAGTGATGTGAGTGAAGATCTTATTAGGGATATGGTGATCAGCTTCATCATCGCCGGAAAAGACACCACGTCGGCGGCGATGACGTGGCTGTTCTACTCCCTTTGCCGGAATTCCAACGTGGCAGAACAGCTGGTAAACGAAATCGATTCAAAATCTTCCGATAACAATAACAGTAACAACAACAACGATGAGTTTGATGAATATAAAGAATCGAAGTATCTACAAGCGTGTATACGCGAAACCATGAGGTTATACCCACCGGTATCATGGGACTCAAAGCACGCTGTTGCCGACGACGTGCTGCCGGACGGAACTCCGGTGAACTCCGGCGACAGGGTGACGTATTTCCCGTACGGAATGGGGCGGATGGAGAGTATATGGGGCGTTGACCGGCTGGAGTTCCGGCCGGAGCGGTGGTTTGACGGTGGTGGAGCGGGTGGTGGTGCGGTGGTGGTGAGGGAGGTGTCGGCGTACGAGTATCCGGTGTTTCATGCGGGGCCGAGGGTGTGTATCGGGAGGGGGATGGCTCAGGTGCAGATGAGTTGTGTGTGGGTTCGGTGGTTCGGTGGTTCGAGGTTCGGGCGGTTGGGTGCGGTGAGGGGGTGTATGTGCCGTCGTTGACGGCTCGGATGGACGGTGGGTTCGAGGTGGTGGTTCGGAGGAGGGGGTGGTGCCACGTGGCGGGATAAGGGGGGTGAGAATTGAGAAGTGACATGAAAGTACAAGTTGACAAGGTCCAATTGTCTATCGTTGTGGATTTTGTCTTTTCGTTTTTGTGAAATTATGTTATTTTTGGTACTTCTGGATGGATGTAGTCACATCACATCACGTGAATATATATATATTTTTCATTTTTTTAGGGTTCTAACACCCCACTTTATAAATCGACACCTCATGGTCGAATACACTAAAAACGAAGAAAATTCAGGGGGCTGTCAGAGAGCTATACACCTCATATAGCTCTATACGACTCCTATATACAACACATATAGGGCTATACAACGCGTATATCGAATTTCGACACTGACTACGAGAGGAAATTCAGGGGGTTGTTAGAGAGCTATACGCTCCATATAGCCTTATACGATCCCCCTATACGACACATATAGCCCTATACGACACATACAACCCTATACGACCCCCTCTATACGACGCGTATAGGGCTATACGACACGTATAGAAATTTTGTGGTGTTAATTTAAAATATTGGGGTGTCTATTTAACCAAACCCTTTATTATTTGTACGGTTACTTTCAATTAAGATTGGGCGGGGGATACCCGTCGTGAGGCCACCGTGTGATGCGCCAAGCAACAACACCGTCGCTCGAGTTTGTTGATTTATAAATCATCTTAAATTTTATACATTAAAATCAAACATTTCTTGTTCGAGTTTGACGATTTATAATTTTTTAAACCTTCTTGTCAAATATGTTGACGATGCTAAAAGTTCAAAAAAAGGTTCTTAAAACGTGACCGTGTTGAGTTAATAATGTTCTTATAAACGATTATTTTGGGGAGGACCCAAAATAAACGATTATTTTCGACTGCCTAGGGATTTATAGAAACAGATTGTTAAAGATATACACAACAACTTTACATGGTTTAAAGAAGAGTTTGATGGAAGGTGAAAAAACGTTTCATGGGAATAGAAATATATAATCCAGCAATACGTCAACTCGCAACACGTAACTCACCAACACACATGACAAATATTTACTGTGTTAGGTAGGAGTTCACATGAGCGTTTTGAATATTTTTGCAACGCTATTATTATTTTATACGGTGATAAATTTTAGTAGCCATAACATTGTATTATTATACGAGCCACGTCAATACACACACAACACAATTAAATGAAACCGCTCCCATATGCCCGCTTCATGTTAACGGGTATCAATATAAAAGTGCTTACTATCTAGTAGATGGTATATATTTTTCATGGTCAACTTTTGTTAAAATCATATTTTGTTCCTCTTGACTACAATGGAAAAAAGAAATGTAAAAAGGCCCAAGAGTCCGCAAAAAAAAAAAGACGTGGAACGAACTTTCGGTGTTTTAAAGGAAAAATGACAATATTTGCTCGACTGGCTAGAACAATGAAGATAAAAAAATAAGAAATCAATGTATACATGCATTATACTCCACAATATAATTATAAAAAAATGATAGCAATGCTATTTTCCCCGTGCAAAACTCATCGACCACTCCAATTGAGATCGAAAATACAAATTTGAAGTTACAGGATGAGAGCACACATTTTACGCTTGAATTCAATATCGTGGAACACATTGCGAATAATGTGGATATCACGATTTCAGATGACGAATTTATTTCTTTTCAACTATTTTTATATATAGGTTGTAACTTTTAAAATTACGAAGTTCTTATTTAAATATATTATTTTATAAATTTATTTATGAAGTTCATACTTTAAAAAAATTATGACATGAAGTAACATGAATGTCCATCTCTAAAATTTGTGGTGTGACATGGTGTGACGTGGTTTGATATGACATGTTTTCATTGGTTGGTGATTGGTGTCATGTGACACTCATAACAATCCACCCTAGGGGTTCTTCTCAGATACTTCGGTTTGATCGGCAACTTCTCATTCGGCATTCGGAGTTCGGGTTGTGTTCCTATTAGTGCGGATGGTTTTGAGTAAATTTGGGTAAACATAAGGTGACAATTAATAATGTTTGATTAGATTGGATAATTTAGGTTGTGCCCCTAGTATTTTAAGAAAATATCTTTGCTAGGTTACTTGACTCATTAATATCTTGCTAACAAGGGAATTGAATAATCCACAATTGGTGTTGAACTGATAGATACTTTTTAAACGTTAAGGGTTCTTGTTTCATGTTCTTCTTGTTAGGTTGTCCAATAGCCGTAACGTCTAACGTGTTAGGCTAAAGCTTATATGGGTTCTTCAAACACCACACAACTTAAGAATTGAACACAACGATGGTTCACTTCCAAAATAATAAGATAGAATAAGATATTAATATATTATCGCTAACATCAATCACCCTGAATTTTGATAACGAAGATTCTTGAACCATTCCATTTTAGTAATTATTTTGTTATGTTTTTAATCGTTAATCATGAATATCGCTTAACTAAAAATAAATATGGTGTGACAATAAAACACAAGTCAGTAGTGAAGATCATCCTCCCACCACATGAGACGTAAGTAAAAGTTAATGTGACGTTGATGTGACAATGAAATTCGATGAGCAATGAAACCTACACCAAATAACCTCATGTAGTCAATGTCATCGTCCAATTTACATGATTTTGTATAAAATAGTTTATATGGTTTATATTAACCCTGGCAATCTTAACCCATAGTAGTGCAAAATGAGTTAGCTTGGCTAAAGAAATTTTCTTTTTGGGTTAGAATGGATAGATATTGAATAAAGAACGGATCAGAATAGGTTATGTGTGAGAAAACCTTAGTGAGTTTAGAATGGGTAAGAACAAGTTCTCAAGTGGGTAAGAACGGACAATTGTTTGTCTATAAAAACAAGTGAGACAGTTGACAACCACCTTCAACCGACCACCGGGCATCGATGTTGCACCTCCATTGTTGACGGACCACCACCTACCGTCCATCGCACCACCACTAACCAACGCTGCCTCCAACACTACCAAGCATTGTCGCTGCAACCACCGCCAACTATCGCCACCGCAACCACCATCGACTGTCGCCGCCGCAACCACCATCGACTGTCGCCGCCGTAACCACCACTGAGCAACGCCACAGTAAACCACCGCCTCCACCACAACAACTACCAACCACTGCCGCTACAACCACCGCCAACTGATGCCAACCTAACTACCAACCATAGGGCGCCTTCGATTTTGTTGCAAAATTTTACAAAATTTCCTTGGTAGCCTTCATAATTTGTCAATCACCACCGTAAAAGAGTGTTTGCTCTAAAAGAAAGTTACACATTAAGTTTCTAAAATTGATTTTAATAGTGTGATACAACCGTGTTGTTTTAAAACATAGGTTAAAGAAATAAATTAACTAAAATAAAATAATATATATTTTAAAATTTTGTTTAATATTAATTCTATTTTATGCTAATGTTGAGAATCTTCATATCATCATTCTCAATGTGGTGGTCGTTGTCTTTCATCTCCAACAGATCGGATGACAATAGGTGATCATTGTAACCAATTTTGAACCAAGGATCTTTGATGATTTCATTGATGATGGTGACTATTTGAGGGTTCGTGTCTAGAACTCGTGATAGGAATTGGTATCGGGATCATAAACTTTTGTTGGAGGGTTGTCGTTGTATCCGTTATGTTAGTTGTTTTGATCAAGCAAGAAACTTTACATAACCCTATCTTTAAATCAAAATGAAAATATCATGTTCTTTTTTGTAACAATTTTGATCCATTTTGACCCCAACCCATTCTGACCCGAACTCATCTTGACCCATGCCCATTATAACCTTAGTTTTAATCAACCCATCTTGACCTCAACCCATATGGATCCAAACCCATCTTGGCCCGACAACCAACCCAATCCTATCCGACCACTTTGTCACCTCTAGTTTATATAGTATACTAGCTTTAGTTACCCGTGTTTACATGAGAGGTAGAAAGTTAATTATTAAAATAACACAAAAACATAAATTAATAAAACTAAATGTATTACACGAGTTAAAAATATAAAATTGATTAGTTGTTGATTGTTATTTATATAATACTAACATTAGTAAACCCATATATTACACGAGTTAAAAAATTAAATATTAATAATAATGAAAGTTTATGAAGTATAAAAATAATATTTTAAAATAAGATATGATTAAAATTACATATGAGTAATAATTATAGGTAATAACTACAAGTAATAAAATAATAATATTACTTTTTAAACTTTAGTTTTTAACTTTTTTTTCCAAAAAATTTAACCATTTTATCAAAACAAACTGTATTAAAAATATCATTTTTAAAAGTTTCTTATTATAACTTTTAACTTTAATTATTTTTAGTTTATAAAAAGTTTACTTTTAAAAACATCAATTTCAAGATATTCTATATTTAAAAAAATGTTTGATGTTTTAAAAACCTCTTATTTTATAAAAACCTCTTATTTTATAAAAACTTGTATTCTAGAAATAATATTAATAAAACGACATATTTTCTTAATTTATTATGAATATCTTTAATCTTAAAAATAATTAACATTATTTAACATTTAATTTAAGTAACTATTTAAGAAAAAAGAGAGACAGAAAAAATAAACTTTGGGGGCATAGAAATATAACAAATGTGCCATCAAGTTACTTTTTTAGTATTAAGATTTATTACATGTGTATTTAATTAACGCAAATGTATAAAAATAATTTATTTGCAATCTAGTTATATAGTTTTATGTAAATACGTACCACGTAACATATGTATCTTTTATAATAAAGTAAGATTCAAGTGTATTTTCACATAAATTTAGACCTTCTAATTTTAATTTTATATTTCTCTCTCATATTAAATGACATTAATTACTAATGATATTATTTTAAAAAATTTCAAACTAAAATTAGTTTTAAAATAACTTAAAGAGATCATTTCATAAATGTCGAAAAAAATGAATATTTTATAAATAAGGTTTTTTTTAAAAAATAAACCATTTTGAAAAAATAAATACTTTAATATCAATGTTTTTAAAAATAACTTTTTATAAACCAGAATAGTTAAACTTCAAATTAATAACAAGGAAATTCTAAAAATGACATTTATTTCATACAGTTTGTTTGAACAAATTGTTAATTTAAAAAAATAAAAAATTAATAACAAAAGTTAAAAAAAATATCATTTTTTATTATTATAATTTTAACTTATATATAATTTTAATCATATCTTATAAAAAATTGTATTATAATTAATAAATATTTGTTATTGGAACCAGGATCAAAAGCTAAACTGTAACTAGAACCAGGTGGCTACCTGGTCCACATTGGAACCGGTTTCTACCGAAGAAAAAAACCATCAGCTCATACCCGTTCCATATTATGAAAATGAATTGATTATATATACAGTTCCAGATTGAAAATCGAAAAAAACCCGAATTAGAACGGTTGATTATTGGAAAAACCTAGCTGTTGGTTATATGTAATAAAATAAAATGTTTTCTTTGATTAAAAGGGTCGTGATGGCGTGTGCCCACAAGCTCATGTTTTATGTTCAGTACGTTCGTGTCATTTAGTTAATATGAATATTTGAAGCTCACGTTTAATATGCAAACACCACCTGTTCATACGTATAACTTTAGCTTAATGGCATCCTGCTCGTTGAGCGATCGAGGTGTATAGACTGAATGAAAAATGTGTAGCTAGATTACTTTAATATTATTTCTGTTAGTAATTGAAATAATCACACCCCTATCATCTCATTGGTAAGAAAATGTCATTTTAAGATTGATTTTGTTTGCTATAAACATTTATCTAAAAAATTATAATCAATAGCCAATCATTGGGTAGTGCACATTTCCATTTTCTCTTCCATAGCTCTAAAAACATGATATATAGTCAGGTATCTTTGATACAAAAACTAATTTAAGATAGATAACTATAATAATATTTCTGTATTCATGGGGTTAAATTTATAAATATATTGACTTGGGGGTAAATAAATGTAAAAGTTGACTTCAGGGGTATCCGTCGGTCCACCGGCGAGTTCTCCCTTCTTAATATCGTACCCTGCAAGATTCCAACAAAATTATCATTTTCCTCAGAACCCGTCGGTGCCACTGACGAGTTCTGGCTTGTTCTTTAATGGCTTTGACCGGTCTTGAAAGAGAGAACCCGCCAATGGGTCCGGCGGGTTCTTTCTTATTATGGTTGGTCGAGTGTTGGGTGTTTAATATAAACACGTTCATCCATCTCACCTTTTCATAAAATCCCGAATCCTAAAAAAAAACCCTTAAACCAAAAATCAAATGATTACTTTTAAACCATGTTACATAAAACATGTTATTTAGTCTTTTTTTTCTGCATGACATTACGTGTGACTATTTTCTACGGTTCTAAAAATAATATACTTGAAACCAAATTTTTATTTAACACATCCTTGTATAAGTTATTAATTTCTATTGTATGTATTATTTTACGCAGCTTCAATACAAATTACAGGTATAAAATAAGTAGGGGCCCATGTGTCATTGATTCATACTTCTATTTCTAAAATAAATTATAAACTGGGACCATCTGAAACTAGAAAGAGCAACGCATATTCTTGCATCACCACATGCTTAAAATCAAATCACACTACAAGTTGAAAGCTTTTAGAATCACATAAACTGATAAACCACAACCATCCATCGTTGACATATTCACATAAGAATTATGACTTGTGTCTCATTGATTATAGACAACCCATTAATAATTTCATAAGTGTTTTAGAAGGATGTGGCCCAAACATTTTAAGTATAGTTCGGTTATATTTACGCTAAAGGAAGTTCTAAATAATTACAGTGTAAGTTAGATGATGCGAAGTGTATGTGATGATTGATGATACCAACAAACCTTGTATAAGGGGGCGAAACCCCAAACCATAGGGTTCCAGCTTCCAAGCGCAAGTAGAGCCCCTAGGAAGGAACCCAAGCAAGATTCAAGGGGTAGAGCCCCTAGTGCGCAAGTGGTACCCGTGACGAGCAAAAAATCAATGACCATGTTGAAAAGCTTTTATAAGTTGCTTTTGATTTGGTCTGGTTGCTTGGTTCATCAAGTGTGACTAAGATTCTTTGCAATTTGCTTTTGAGTAGATTCTTTATGTAAATATATGAATGGATAAAAAAACCCAAGTCTGAAATATAGTAACTATTTGCAATCACAAACCTTATTTGTCTTGATTTTCAGCAATAAAAAGAGAATTGATGTTTGTAATTTTGAGTGTGAAGTTTTAACAAAACAGGCACGTACACAAAACTCAAATTTTCAGTTCTATAACAGTTTGATTTAGTTTCATGTCAAATCCACTAACACAGGTAGTTAACACATCGTGATTGTTATGTTGATAAATGTACCGACTTGTTTACTCATTTACATAATTTTTATAAATATAATTTGTATAATAACTTAAGCTTTGACGTCAAAATTTAAAGTTCATATATAAATTGACATGCTTTATAAAATACTCTCAAAACAGTAAAATAAATATAAATTTATACATAAAGTCTTAGTTTTGAAAATTAAATAAGTAAAGACTTTCTCCAGGTAAAGAAGTTTTTGTAAAAGCTTGTAAATACACAATATTAAGTTCATGTGTCTAATAGTTTTTACGCTAATGTTGTATTTAGGTTTTGCAGTAAAAAAATACTTTCTGCAGCCCATCAACCCATTTACCTTAACATGTTTAATAATTAATATCCTTATTTACGATTTTACACTTTGCAATATATGGTAATAATATTGTTTTTCTCGCTTTATAATTACACTTCTTTTCATTTAAAAATCAAAAATTTTGTTATATAAGACGATTATCGACTTGAAAGAATATAGCTTTGGCTTTACATAACAATCATTATTATCCACAAAATGGTATGGCTTCAGGCTTTGGTCACAATCAAAGTTGTAGAGGGGCTAACTAATGAGTTATGACCCTTCAACACGGCTACGTGTTAACTTCAAACCCGAGATCAGGCTCTTCTTAGTCTGTCTTCCTGTGCTACGTACAGAAAGCAAACTCGCAAAGCAACCCTGAGTAGAACCAGCGGGTTTCTCCTTCATCGGGCGCAGACCATTTTTCTTTGAGCTCGTTTTATCTCCATGTTTGTTAGGTGGTTCAGCAAATTTGTTGTTAGGTGAACCATGGTTGTCTCTTATGCTTTCTTTAAAAAGGTCCAACAGTCGTTTTCTCTTCTCTGTTGGTGCCGGAGATGACTGAGCCGTGGAACCAAGAGGTTCAACGACAAGACCCGAGAAAGTATTGCCTTTTGATGAGATCAAACTATGATGCACTGGTGTATTGCCTCTTGATGGAGTGAATTCTGCATAGATGTAGCATAAAAGATATAAACACAGAGAAACAGAATGTTTTTTGTAAATGAATGGTAGATGAAACCATATTTATGAGTTTTTGTACGGTTCTAGATAGTATTACTTAATCTAAGTTATGGAGAGAAAAAAAGATCGATTTAAGTTAGAGGTTATCTACAACGGGTCAACAAATTCAAGTATAGAAATTCATTGAAAAAATTTAGAGGCAAACACTTTTAGGCCTTTAGGTTAAGAGATGAAGGGTTAAGAACAAATGTGACATACATTTAAGGAGCGTTTAACAACTCCAAATAACAAGCTGGATTTTAGTTTATGATTCACTTTGTCTTAAAAAAGAGCTTTTAGTCAAGAACAAGAAAGTTATAATGTGTCTTACCACCATTAACGCTCATAAACTCGTCTTCATAGTCCGAATCTAACCATGCTTGAGAATCGAAGAAAATCTCCTCCTTACTACCTGCAGTATCAAACAACACAGTAGCAAATAATTAAACAAATGGTTAAAAGGAATTACACCAAAAGTCTTTAAGTGTACCAAAAAAGAGGAGACATCCTGATAGACATATATTGGTTCCAACAAAAACAAAAAATATAAGAGTTAATACACAGTGATGACCAATCCCAAGGGGAGGAAGAAATAAAGTCGATTATGAGATACATGATCATCTTATGTATCACAATATAAAACAACGAGTACAAGTGTTCTGTTGCTTAAGAATGTTGATGTATTAACGGTCCTCTATACATATAAGTTGTAAATATCAAAGCATTATTCAATTTACAATTTGATTTAGGATCATTATGCAAATGATCTTTCACTTTTCACATATCACATTCCTATTTGTTTGATTGTTTGCCATTAAAGTACTTCAAAACCAACAAACAAAACCAGCAAAGCATGCCATACCTTTACACATGAAAACAATACTGAAGTGAAATCAAACAATTTGACACAAACACATGTAGACCATGTGAAAGGGTCCATCATCATGTCATCTAATAAAAAGATGTTTGCCTATCATGTGTCAAGGCACATGTCTCAAACCTTCCTTTTATAGTAAAGCATGCATTTATGTACTCAGATAAAAGACTTAAATGATGTTTGGTAAATGCGAACGTATATAAAAGTTAAAAGGTTTTTTAACACAACGCGCACATATTACACGCACCCCAAATCAAATTGTATTATTGAGTCAACATGAAGAATCATAGTCAGATTAATCATACAATCTCTAAATTCATTAATGCCACTTGAAGGTTCTAAAGTAGATTGTCAATCAATCAATTCGTAAATGTTAGTTAACTTTATGCATACAATAAAAAAGGCTATAATCATAAATTCATAACCAATTATTGTCACTAACCCCCTCCCCACATCTTCTAAAAAACTCAAAATTTTAACAAGACAACTATTTAAATCAAAATTGGAGTTTACAGATATAATTATCCATCCACTATACAAAGATACTAAATCGAATCAAGCTACAAGATGAAGAAATCAAACCTATGAGTTACACAAATCAATACAAAGTTACAAACAATCAGATTAACATGAAACCCTAACAATCAATCAAACAGATTCGAACCACATAAACACAATCAAAGCTATGAATCAAACAGAGCAGTGAATAAACGAACAAAACCACCAACATTCACATATATTAGCTCATACCATAATCAGAGAAAGTAGAAGGGGGCAATTGAGGTTTAACAGCAACATGACCATCAACGACGTGATTTTTTCGGCTACTATGAGTAGAATGAACCACCGGCTTATGATCAAATTTCTTAGTGGAATCAAACGACACTTGTGTCTTCATCTCAGAGGCTTTATGATGAATCGAAATGCAAGCACCCATCGAACAACGATTCGTCGTCAAACCCACAAAACTCCGATCGATTCAGATGAAATTGCTTCGATTGGAATACAGTTTGTGAAGATTTTGAAGGATTTAAAGGATTGAAATGATTTGTATTGTTGATTGCAATCAATCAAGAGGTTTAATTTGGGGAAAATTGATTTGATGTAGATTTGTAATCCTACAAAACTCTTTTGATATTCCCCTCGAATCATAAGTGTTTTGATTATAACCACTAATTGGAATTTTATACGACATGTTTCTGCATGACAAATCTTTATTATATTAAAAATTGTATTTTAAGAATATTATTATTTTACGTAGTATTTTAATATCTTGAATAGTAGGTTGTATTGTGATAAAATAATAAACCAACGAACAAACAATTTGACTGGTTAAATAGGAAACGAATCGTAGGTCAAATATGTTGAATAACCCAGAAGTTGCATAATATATCAGTTTAATTTTATCATATTGTAAATGTGTGCATCATATACTTAAATTATTATCTTATGAATTTATGTAAATTTCTCTATCAATCCACTTGAAAATTGTAGCAAGTCTTTTGTTTTATTTTTGTATTTTTTAAAACTTATTTAAAGGAAATTTGTTCTCTTTGTTATTAGTAAAATGAATAACTTTGTTTGTGTAGTTTTGAGTTTTTAATATGAAAAATCTAGGTAGACATGATTATAATGTGTCAAGTTTAGCACACGCTGGTTTTACTCGTGTCATCTTGTCACACCCTCAAATTTCACGTGCGGGGTTTTACCGCGAGGCGTGTGACAAACCAGGATCTCAGACACGGTCATATCAAATGACACTAAATGAATTTAAAAATAAACGTTTGACTTAAATCAGAGTAGCATAAAAGAAATAAACATCAGTGCGGAAGCATAAAACTGTAATGAATAACAGTGCGGAAGCAAATAACGAAATGTAAACAATACTGAAAATTATAAGTGCTAAGTCAAAACAAAATGTTCAATGCAAGTAAATATGTTTGATGATGCATGTCCTGAGTGCGTTCCTTAATCGTGCATCATAAGCTTAAGCGTTCCTGTTACCTGAGAAAACATGCTAAAGTGTGTCAACATAAAGTTGGTGAGTCATGGAATGTTTGTAACTCTTTGAATGGTAAGTAATTAAAGCATATCGAAAAGGAAAGAAAGTAAAATATGGGCCATGAAGACTCACATCGAATGCGTTGCAACAAGTAAGTGTAAACACAAGGGATCGGGTTCCAATTAACCTGGGTTTCATTTAATATTTAATTGAGATTGAATATTAAAAATGTAATTAATTATTCGGAGCAGAATGATACGGTTCGCGATCACGGTTCAGTTGCGGTGTCAGCTAAACAACATGACCCTCCATACACAGGCAAACGCAAGCATACGCAAATTCACACAAGCATATAAAACTCAATTATTCATACACCCATTGGACCATACATGAAGGTATTGTATATATATATATATCTTTAATTATAAGAGTTTTTATAATAAAACTCATATGCCATACTTTTATTATAACCTCTCTAAACACAAATCTATACATTATTTTAAGATGAAACCACTTGGAGTTGCTCCAAGACTCATGGGGTTACTTTCCAATTCATTTATTTTAACCCTCAGTTTCTCAAAATGCAAATCATGTATCAAAATACTTGACCCTTTGTTTGCTGTAAAAAAAAACAGTTTTAACCTACCTTCACATAAAGGCAATAAATTGAGTTCTACACGTCCAATTTAAGTGTGGTTGGGCTTTCTGGAAAATAGATTAAAAAATACACAATTTGGACCAAGAAACGCAGTGATTGAGTTATTATCATTAAATTACAACGTTTACAAGTTGACTAACAGAATCTGCCAGAACTAGATTTATCAAGTTTTAGACTAAACATGCAACCTAACAATGTTCCATGACTTCACAAGACCATGTTATCATCTAAAAGAGTTTTGACACTCACCAAGGTGTAACTATATCAAAACCCCTTTCTATAATCATTACACGACCAAACTTCGTTTTTTAATAATCGACAAACACCACCCAATTACCATTCCAAGCCTACCTCACGGCTATGACCACCCTTTTTCATTACACAATAGGGAAAACACACACACATGCACACTCACGGCCAAAATAACACACACACATCACCACATATGAAACTTTACACACATGCACACAAGCACATGCATGCCACACACACAACATACAAGAACATATATACACACATACAGCAGGGACATATACATGTATACATGTACAACAGAAAAGAACATACATGATGAACAACCTGCACCAAACCATCAACATACAACACACACGCACATGCACGAAAGACACACAACACCATAATCACTAAACCGCAACCCACTGATGAGAGTAGAACTAAAACCGTAATACGACGAATCGCAAGTCATGGGCGAGTAAATCTTACCGGTTAATGTACGGGTTGATTCGATTCTCAATCAACCTATCAGAAATAATGTCTTTGCTCCAAGAACTCTCGGTTGAAGCGGAGAAGGCGTCAAAAGATGTGCGGTTGCCGGAGGTTAGAAACTCGCGAAAGAGACCGCCGGATGAAGCTTGTTCCAAGAGATCTGAGGTCGATGGCCGGGAGGTGGGATGAGCTTCGGTGGTTTAGGGTTACGGTTGTTAAGAATGGTCGAGAAAGGAAGACTTCGGTTCTTTTATTAAGGGGAGTTTGTTAGTTTAAAGTTACACTCGGGTCCTATAGTTTTCATAATGCAATTTAGGTTGGATTTGTTTAATATATTTAAAGTTAGTTGCTAATACTTATAATAATTTCTATAGTCTTTTAATATTAACAAAATTTATTATTAAAATAAATTTATTGGAGAAAGTTAGAGATATGAGGGCGATGGTAATCTGGAAACACGAGTTGTCACATCATCCTCTTGTTGAAGAAATTTTTGTCCCGAAAATTAAAACGTCAGATTAACAGATGAAACTAGATTTTAACAACGACGGACAGAAGATGTAGGGTTTGTTTCTGGAACTTCTTAAATGCACCCAAACAAAGAAACATAAGAACAAAGAATATAAGGTTTCGAGAGAGTTGTGGCATCATAAGGTTTTGTGAGAGTTGTGACATCATCCCCTGTTGAAGGGAATTCGTCTCGAAATTTAAGGGAAAGATATCTTAAGAATGGATACCTTTGGAGATAGATGCCTGAACCTTGAACAGTTGTGGGTACTTCTTCTTCATTTGATCCTCGCGTTCCCAAGTAAACTCTGGTCCACGCTTTGAGTTCCAACGGACTTTAACGATAGGGATACGACTATGTTTGAGCGTTTTGACCTCTCAGTCCATAACTTCCACGGTTCTTCAATGAAACGTAGTTGTTCTCCACATGTATCTCATCTAACGGAACGACGAGAGTCTCATCTGCAAGGAATTTCCTCAGGTTTGAAACACGGAACACATCGTGTACTCCACTGAGTTCTTCGGGTAGGTTCAGCTGATAGGCTACGGGGCCAACCCGTTTGACAATCTCAAACGGTCCCACATATCTAGGGCTTAGTTTTCCACGTTTCTTGAAACGAATCACACCATTCCAAGGTGACACTTTCAAAAGTACATTGTCACCAATTTGAAATTCCAACGATCGGCGACGTTTGTCAGCATAACTCTTCTGTCGGTCACGTGCTGCTGCCATGCGGTTACGGATTTGTACGATCTTCTCAATTGTCTCGTGCACAAATTTAGGACGGTAAGTTGACTTTCTCCAACTTCCGCCCAACAAATAGGTGATCGGCACTTACGCCCATACAGTGCCTCGAATGGAACAACTTTGATCGACGTGTGATAACTGTTATTGTAAGAAAACTCAACCAACGGTAAGTGAGTTTCCCAACTGCTGCCGAAATCAATCACGCAAGCACGTAACATGTCTTCCAAAGTCTGGATCGTACGCTCACTCTAGTCATCCGTTTGGGGATGATATGCAGTACTCATGTCTAGCCGTGTACCCAATGCTCGTTGTAATGATTGCCAAAAATGTGAAGTAAATCGAGCGTCACGATCGGAGAGGATAGAAATTGGCACACCGTGCCGAGAGACTATTTCTCTGAGGTAAATACGTGTTAACTTCTCCATTCTATCAGTCTCTCTGATTGGTAAGAAGTGTGCGGATTTCGTCAATTGATCTACAATTACCCAAATGGTATCGCATCTGCTGGGTGTTCGTGGCAGTTTCGTGATGAAGTCCATATAAATCTGCTCCCACTTCCATACTGGAATTTCTGGTTGTTGTAGTAAACCAGACGGTCGTTGATACTCCACCTTAACCTTAGAACAGGTTAAGCATCTGCTTACGTAAGTGGCAATGTCAGCTTTCATGTTTGGCCACCAATATAGAACTTTCAAGTCATGATACATCTTATCTGAACCCGGATGGATAGAATATCGAGACTTATGGGCTTCGTCCATCACTAGTTCTCGTAAATTCCCATACAAAGGAACCCATATTCGTTCCATGAAATAACGAACTCCGTCAGACTTGATCTCTAACTGCTTTTCCATGCCGCGCATGGACTCTGCTTTCAGGTTCTCGTCCTTCAAAGCCTCAAGTTGAGCATTACGTATCTGATCAGGTAATCTGGTGTGGATGGTGAGTTGTAATGCTCGAACTCGCTTTGGCTTAGGTGTCTCCTTTCGACTTAAGGCGTCAGCTACTACATTAGCCTTACCCAGATGATACTTGATCGCACAGTCATAGTCATTCAACAATTCGACCCAGCGACGTTGTCTCATATTCAACTCCTTCTGCTAAAAAATATGTTGAATACTCTTGTGATCGGTATAAATGGTGCACTGGTACGTACAAGTAATGTCCATATCTTGAGTGCGAACACAATGGCTCCAACTCTAAGTCGTGTGTCGTGTAGTTTTTCTCATGAACTTTTAGCTGACGGGAGGCATATGCGATGACCTTCTCGCGTTGCATTAACACACAACCAAGACCTGGATGGATGCATCGCAATATACTACAAAATCATCTGTTCCCTCGGGTAGGGATAGTATCGGTGTCGTACAAAGCTTTTGTTTTAGGAACTGAATGCT
The DNA here is from genome assembly GCA_025506515.1 of Flaveria trinervia. Taxonomy (NCBI): domain Eukaryota; kingdom Viridiplantae; phylum Streptophyta; class Magnoliopsida; order Asterales; family Asteraceae; genus Flaveria; species Flaveria trinervia. The sequence continues at coordinate 94,967,208 of CM046447.1, read as the reverse complement.
GACTCTTGCTTGTCACCCCAATTGTACACTGTGCCTTTTTGTGTTAACGTTGTAAGTGGTTGGACGATCTTCGAAAACCCTTCGATAAATCGTCGGTAATATCCAGCCAATCCAATAAATTGTCGTACCTCTGTCGGAGTCTTTGGCGTAGCCCAGTTCTTGATAGCTTCTAACTTTGCTAGATCAACATGTATACCCTTCTCATTGACTACATGACCCAAAAATTGGACTTCCCGAATCCAAAAATCACACTTCAAAAATTTGGCATATAGCTGTTCTTGTTTAAGTAGTTCCAAGAGCAGCCGAAGGTGTTCCTCGTGCTCCTCCTTGTTCCTTGAATAAATCAGAATGTCATCGATAAAAACGATGACAAACTTGTCCAGGTAGGGTTTGCACACTCTGTTCATGAGATCCATGAAAACCGCTGGTGCATTAGTCAGACCAAATGGCATTACCAGAAACTCATAGTGACCGTATCGAGTTCTGAATGTCGTCTTTGATATGTCCTCCTCTCGGACTCTCAGTTAATGATACCCTGATCTCAAATCTATCTTCGAATAGAATCTTGACCCTTGAAGTTGGTCAAACAGATCGTCAATGCGAGGTAGAGGATAACGATTCTTGACCGTCACTTTGTTCAGTTCACGATAGTCAATACACATGCGAAATTTCATCCTTTTTCTTGACAAACAGGACTGCGGCTCCCCACGGTGATGAACTAAGTCTGATGAATCCTTTATCCAGGAGTTCTTGTAGTTGAGTAGACAGTTCTTGTAATTCCTTCGGAGCTAATCTGTATGATGCTCTAGCTATCGGTGCGGCTCCAGGTGCCAAATCAATCTGGAACTCAACTTGACGATGTGGTGGAAGACTAGGTAAGTCTTCAGGGAATACTTCAGGAAAGTCATGAACGATAGGGATATCTTCGATCTTCTTTCTTCAGTGATCTTTTCAATGATCATCGCTAAGATGGCGGTATGGCCTTTGCATAGGAACTTCTGGGCTTTCATGTACGAAATGATGCCAGAAATGACACCACTTTTCTCACCCTGTACGGATAAGACTACTAGGAAGTGGTACACGAACAATCTTCTAGCGACAAAATATCTCAGCTTGGTTATTAGACAACTAGTCCATGCCAACGACTACATCAAAACTACCAAGTGTAACAGGCATAAGGTCTATCTCAAATTTATGTCCTGATAGCTCTAATTTACATCCTTTAAGAATATGAGTTGCCTCGATCATTTTACCGTCAGCTAGTTCTACCGTATAACTAGGGTCCATTTCAGTCAAGGTTACATCTAAAAGCTTGCTAAACTTAGTAGATATAAAACTCTTATCAGCACCGGTATCAAATAACACAGTAGCAAAACAATCATTCAGAGGAAATGTACCGGTAACCACGTTTTGATTGTTTCTCGCCTCGCCAGATGCAATCACGAAAGCTCGACCTCTGGCTCCATTTCAATTGTTGTTATTTCCAGTATTACCCCTGTTCCCATTTTACAATTGTGGACAATCCTTCCTATAGTGACCCTCTTTACCACACTCAAAACAGCCTCTAGTCACTTCACCCTGTCTTTGTTGATAAGGTTGTTGCCTGGTCATCAGTTCACCCCTATTGTCTTTAGCAGCATGGCCCATTCTTCCACACCTTTGACAACGAAAACGATCACACTGGCCATGATGATGAAAGTTACATTTGTTGCACTTTGGATACTTGCCCACATAGTTACTTGATCCCTGACCATTGTTGTTGTTGTTCTGACTATTGTTGGTGAAGATTCTGGAAGAGTCAAAGTTTCTGACTTGTTGTTGCTGGGTGTTGTTCGAGGTTGAAGACTTGCTGGTGGTACTATCCCATTTTCATTGTAGTCAGATGAACCAGATGTAGTGCTACGTTTAGGCAGAGTGCCCTGCGCCACGCCTGATCGGGGAGTCTGTGAGCTAGTCGGATAGCATGCTGAATAGTCTCAGGGTCCGCAGCTATGACACTAGCTTGAATCTGAGGAGCTACCCATCAATATACCTCTCTATCCTTTTGTAGTCTGGGTCTACATTTGAGGACATAAAGCAGCCAACTCGTGCGAACGAGTCGTATATTCCTCAATGTTGGATCCAACCATTTTAAGATTCCAGAATTCACTTTCCAGCTTCTGGACTTCATTCCTCGGGCAGTATTCTTCCTTTATCAGTTTCTTTAATCATCCCATGGTAGGTTATTAGCAGCCTCCAGTCCTAATGTCTGGACTTGTGAGTTCCACCAAGTTAACGCTGATCCTTCTAATGTGCCAGATGCATACTTGACACGGTTTCCAACAGGACAATTGCACATGGCGACAAACCGACTCAAGTTTCTCCAACCAACGAAGTAGCGTAACAGCACCCTCAGAACCACTGAATGAATAAGGCTTATAGTCCATAAACATCTTGAATGTACAGACTGCTTGACCTGAATCAAAAGGACATATAATTGTTTAACAATCAATATGTGTCATTGTAGGTAAAACTAACGTGTCTGTTGATCTAGGTTACCTCCTTGATTCAGATTCGGGTTGTTCTGGTTCTGATTGCAGGTCTGCTCATAAGCTGCAAGCGCGTCAATTGAGTCATGTTGATGTTTCCCCGTCCACTCGGGCGTCCAGGTCTTTTCCAGACATGATCTTCAATTCACAATACACAACTGTTACTAATCGAATAGTAATTATTGATAAGAATAAATTGTAGGAACATAAGTATTTAAATCAAATAATCATAATTCGATATATCTTTGTGTTGGATGGAATAATCCGGCGATCTGAGTTAAAATATTTCCCTTCGAAGCTCTAAGTGTCTGCATATCTCAGCCTGATCCCCTGATAGGCTTCGAATCCCTTGGTTGTCCCACGTTACTATTCAAACTAGTGAAGATGATAGGGCATTGGAAATAGAGACAAGCACAATAGAGTTGGAAGAGTAATGTGCGTTGTTCTTCTGTTCGTCGTCGTTTGTCGTGTCGTGTGTTGTTAGAAAAGAGTTTCGTGTTCCGAAGTGGTAATGTTAGGTTCAAGTCGTCGTTGCTTCAACTCCGGGAGTGAAGAAACAAGTGTAGATGTTGGAAGTAAGCGAGTGGGACTCTCCGCCCTTCTGTTAGCCGAGGATGATACAAGTAACATGGATACCGGGATGATGTTATGATCGTTCAGTAATGTAGTGTTAGCATGCCGGGAGAATGTTCGTACAACAGTTATAATCATGTAAGAGTGTCCGTGCAATACTAGTTTTGTGTCTAAGGCTATAGTCTAGATGCAATTGCAATCCTAGTTCTCTATAACCAGTGGCTCTGATACCAATCTGTCACACCCTCAAATTCCACGTGCGGGGTTTTACCGCGAGGCGTGTGACAAACCAGGATCTCAGACACGGTCATATCAAATGACACTAAATGAATTTAAAAATAAACGTTTGACTTAAATCAGAGTAGCATAAAAGAAATAAACATTAGTGCGGAAGCATATAAAACTAAAATGAATAACAGTGCGGAAGCGAATAACGAAATGTAAACAATACTGAAAGTTATAAGTGCTAAGTCAAAACAAAATGTTCAATGCAAGTAAATATGTTTGATGATGCATGTCATGAGTGCGTTCCTTAATCATGCAACATAAGCTTAAGCGTTCCTGTTACCTGAGAAAACATGCTAAAGTGTGTCAACATAAAGTTGGTGAGTTCACGGGTTTTATCACAGATAAAAAAAATGTTTGTAACTCTTTGAATGGTAAAGTAATTAAAGCATATCGATAGGTAGCTAGCCTATAAACAAGTTACATAACGTTTCGAACCGAGGCTGACTGTTTGTATGTTCGTATGTTCGTATGTTCGTATGTTTGTTGCCTTCCCGTCACGTCTCACTAGACAATGACAAATGTTTGGTCAATAACGCACCGTTGACCTCCAATCAAGCTAGCGCGACTAGCCCGGGCGGGGTTGTCAAACCCAGTAGTACTACTCAGAATTATCTCGCTACACATTACTAACGGTTCGAGAATGTAAGGACTTTTCAAGAATTTTTGCACTAACGTACAGGCGATATCAATAATACTAAAACCATTTTGTAATACGTTTGCATGTTTTCTCCCCCGAAAAGGAAAGAAAGTAAAATAGGGGCTGTGAAGACTCACCTCGAATGCGTTGCAACAAGTAATTGTAAGCACAAGGGATCGGGTTCCAATTAACCTGGGTTTCATTTAATATTTAATTGAGATTGAATATTAGAAATGTAATTAATTATTCGGAGCTAATTGGTACGGTTCGCGATCACGGTTCAGTTGCGGTGTCAGCTAAACAACATGACTCTCCATACACATGCAAACGCAAGCATACACAAATTCACACAAGCATATAAAACTCAATTATTCATACACCCATTGGATCATACATGAAGGTATTGTATATATATATATCTTTAATTATAAGAGTTTTTATAATAAAACTCATATGCCATACTTTTATATAACCTCTCTAAACACAAATCTATACACTATTTTAAGATGAAACCACTTGGAGTTGCTCCAAGACTCATGGGGTTACTTTCAATTCATTTATTTTAACCCTCATTTCCTCAAAATGCAAATCATGTATCAAATACTTGACCCTTTGTTTGCTGTAAAAAGAACAGTTTTAACCTACTTCACATAAAGGCAATAACTTGAGTTCTACACGTCCAATTTAAGTGTGGTTGGGAATTTTTGGAAATAGATTTAAAAATACACAATTTGGACCCAAGAAACGCAGGATTGAGTTTATTATCATTAGTTACAACGTTCACAAGTTGACAAACAGAATCTGCCAGAACTAGATTTATCAAGTTTTAGACTAAACATGCAACCTAACAATGTCCATGACTTCACAAGACCATGTATCATCTAAAAGAGTTTTGACACTCACCAAGTGTAACTTATATCAAAACCCCTTTCTATAATCATACACGACCAAACTTCGTTTCTTATAATCGACAAACACCACCGATTACCATTCCAAGCCTACCTCACGGCTATGACCCACCCCTTTTCACTACACAATAGGGAAAACACACACACATGCACACTCACGGCCAAAAAAACACACACACATCCCACATATGAAACTCTACCACATGCACACAAGCACATGCATGCCACACACACAACATACAAGAAAATATATACCACATACGGCAGGGACATATACATGTATACATGTACGACAGAAAAGAACATACATGATGAACAACCTGCACCAAACCATCAGCATACAACACACACGCGTATGCGCGAAAGACACAACACCATAATCACTAAACGCAACCCACTGACGAGAGTAGAACTAAAACCGCAATGCGACGAACCGCAAGTCATGGGTGAGTAAATCTTACGGTTAATGTACGGTTGATTCGATTCTCAATCAACCTATCAGAAACAATGTCGCTGCTCCAAGAACTCTCGGTTGAAGCGGAGAAGGCGTCAAAAGATGTGCGGTTGCCGGAGGTTAGAAAGTCGCGAAAGAGACCGCCGGATGAAGCTTGTTCCAAGAGATCTGAGGTCGATGGCCGGGAGGTGGGATGAGCTTCGGTGGTTTAGGGTTACGGTTGTTAAGAATGGTCGAGAAAGGAAGACTTCGGTTCTTTTATTAAGGGGAGTTTGTTAGTTTAAAGTTACACTCGGGTCCCTATAGTTTTCATAATGCAATTTAGGTTGGATTTGTTTAATAAATTTTAAAGTTAGTTGCTAATACTTATAATAATTTCTATAGTCTTTTAATATTAACAAAATTTATTAATAATAATAAATTTATTGGAGAAACGTTAGATTATGAAGGCGATGGTAATCTAGAAACACGAGTTGTCACACATCTAAGCATTTTTTTACTTTATGTCTATCACCATTCAGACCGATAAGAATTACAAATTAGTTGCATCTAGAGATGGTGATTTTAATATATGTTACATTCAATTGTAATATTTGTTAAAATTTATCGTTTTTATAACCATCTTAAAAATTATATTTGGTTGGACTCAAATCAATGTTTATTATGGATGCATCTTATGCTACTTGCTAATTTTGGTATAGTTAAATCTCTATATAATAAATAAAAATAAATCTGGCCACTTGTAATCATTTTAAACCATTTAATAATTGATTTTTTTACTTCTCTCTCCTCTTAATTATAAATGTTATAATAGTTATTTATTAATTAATAACTATCCATAATTAAAACTTAAAATATTTTAACTATGAAATTTCAAATGTGTGATACATAGGTTTATTCATTTCATATAATACACAATATTTAAGACATAATATTTTTATACTATAAACCATATGATAATAAATTTATTTAGTGCGTGTATTACACGAAAATGTAACCTAGTTCATTTATAAGATTTTTTATTAAAAATGATATTTTTAAAAGGATGACGTTGACATGGGGGGGTTTTTCTTGTTGAAATTAGATTTTTGGGGTATCCACCTCTCTCAAGGACAGGTTCATTACCTTGTTGACCGCACCAATGTAATGATTTGTCCTTTAGTTAGAACTCGCCCATGGCAAAGGAGAGTTTTTAAAAACCATCACATCATATTATAGAACTAGCCCTTGATAGGGACGAGTTCTTGAAAACCAAAAATTTCCCCTTATTTAATTATTGTAGAATAAGAACTCTTTTATTAAATATGTTTTCCTATAAAACTCACCCCCATATACTACACACATCCATAAAATACGTTAAAATATCTCAACCTTATTTCTTATAATTATTTTAAGGTGTTGATATTTCATGATATTATCAGTGATAGGCTTTTCATCAATGTAGTCTCAAAAATGTTTTTTTACCTTTGTATTTTAATTCAAATGATTCGATAATAAAATTGTTATTTTTACTTAATGAATGGTGTTCTTAGATTAATTATTATTGTATATATATAAAAAAAGAAATAGAAATATCTTTTAAAAGTAAAATGAGAGTTGTTGATTATTTTTAACCTTTCTTGATCATTAAAGGACGTAAATAATTTATCCGGTCCAAAAACTTCTTAATGTAGATAACAATGATCTAACAACTTTACATTACGTATTGGCAGTTGCACGTTGTCTTATTATTGATATTAGTTTTATGGAAGGAATTAAACATAAAAAGAAAACTGCATATGCTTTTAGGTAGCTTTTCCAGATCCATAATATTACATAACGAAGCCAAACACACGTATGTATGTATGTATGCATGCATGCAACATCGCAACCATGTAGCATGCATGCAACATTAAATCAATGGTAAATATTGGTTTTTGAGAACTCGCTCCTACCAATGATGAGTTCTATAATATGATGTGATGGTTTTTGAGAACTCGCCACTGCCATGGACGAGTTCTGACTAAATGACAAAACCCATCAAATCATCATTATAGTGACGTGGTCAACAAGTTAAGGAACCCGTCCTTGACATGAGCGGATACCTCTAAAGTTTAATCTCAATGAGTAAAACCCTCCATATCAACATCATTCTTTCTTTTAAAAGCACCATTAAAAAAAATCCATTTACAAAGAACAATCACATGATATAAAAATAGTGCGAGACATCTAATAAAGAAGCAAGGTAAATACGTATATATTATTATCGCATATACACAATTATCAAGTTATGAATAGCGTCATGTTACTTAAATAAAGTTAAGAGACCGTATTTGGGAAAATTAATTCCATGTACCAATGGTTAAATTGTGCTGCATGCTAAGATTTTACCTTAACCCTCATTGGTTCGATCCTATGCATTGTGTGTGTTTTTCTGTTATCACTCAAAGGTTAGACTCGTCATCTCTAAAATTCAAGTTGACGTTTAATATGCCATTTCTCCATTTTCAATTTATCCATACAGAACTTCTAAGATCATCACCGGTAAGGAACCACAAAAACACTAAAAAAAGATACATGGTCAATTACCATACTAGAAAAACATTTATCATTTAAAATTTTCAAAAACCAAAAAGACTTACAAACGTCTAAGAGCATTCACAACTCATTCTTTATCATTATCCATATAAATACACTAAAAATCATTACTTTTTCTTTCTCCTTTCAATTAAATAATATATTTTTATACTTTTTTCATTACATTTTCTCTCTCCTCCACTCACAATCACTTTCAAAAATATTAAAATAATTATAAGGGTTGAACAGTAAAACCTTAAATTTACATATGAACAGTAATATTTTCTTTCTCCTTTACTCACAACCACTCAATATCATCTCTTATAATTTAAGGACTCACACTCACACATTTGTAAGACATGGACTATGAATGCTCTAAAAACTTTGTCACATTATCACTACTTTTATTGTAGAAACCCGTCCCATTGTGCACACCCTTGGTCTCACCTTCATTTAGCAAACCCAACCAACTGTGAGAAATATAAAAATTGATTGATCTAGTATATCTATGAGGCTAAAACCACTCTATTGGTGATGCTATAGCCTTATTTATTTGGACTAAAAGCTGTGTAACAGCTTTTTAATCAGGTTTTTAATGATTAGTTTAGCATTTTAAAGTTCAGATTGTTTGTTTCGCGAGTATATGTTTGAATGGTTAAAACATTTACCTCTGAATGGTTAAGATATTTAACTCTGAATGGTAAAGCATATACTGATGCTGAATGGTTAATAGGTTTAATGCTGAATGGTTAAAACATATTATCGGAATTGATCAGACATTTGTCTTTGAATAATTAAACGATATATTACCTTCTAATGGTTCAACACTTAATGGTTCAGACCTCTTATTGGTTCAACACTTTATCATTCAGAAGTTGTCAAACAACCTTTAAGTTTTTCCTTTAAACTATATTGTTTATATTTTACTATTACTTTTATTATAACTACTTACTTTTTTAACCATTTTTTACTATTATTAGGCTTTGTCCCTTTTTGTATTATTTGTTGCTTTGGTCACCTTTTAAGTGTAGTATTGTTTTTCGTAATTATATTGTTTATATTTTTTTGGTTAATTGAAACTGATTTCCTTTTCTGATTTTTTTTATCTCGGCTCATTTTAAAATAAGTATGAACTTACTTTATATTATAGTTACGTTTTGTATTTAAACCTATTTTTCTATACACATCTATAATAATATCTATAATAACCTATAATAAAAAAAGTTTTTTTAAGACATGTGTTATCATTTTAGCATATCAAATGATATGTGCTATCATTCTAGTGTATCAAAAAAATCATATTCCCGTCTCTCTCTAATAATAAATACAAAAATTATAAAAACAATTAATACTTTCCTATTTAACTAAAATATGTTAGAACAAATCTTATCTTATTTTATCTTATCTTATATTACTACTCTAATAAAAGGGTAAATGAGGGTGACATGTGTTAGCACCATAATCATTCTCACCAAATTTTTTCCGCATCTCTCTCTTATTAAATAATTACTTTAATTACTAATAAAATTATTTTAATACATTTTAATTGATATTTTTAATAAGTCAATTTTTAAAGCAAAAAATAAACAAATTTGGGAGTTGTAATAAGGACTTTTTCTAAAAGTAACATTTTTATACGGTTTGTTTTAAAATAAAATGTTTATTTTTAAATAAATTTAAAATATTTTAAACAGTTAATATCACTGTTTTATTATTTATAGTCATTTTTGATACGTAATTTCAATCGTATCATATATCTTAAAATATCATTTTATAATTAATAAATTTATTATTTCAATATTTTATTTATTCAACCCGTATAATACACGAGTTACTAAAACTAGTATATTTATATTTGTGTTTTTTGTTACTCTCATATTAAATGATAATATTGTAAATAAGTAAACCAAACTATTAAACATGTAAAATATAAATGTGGTTATTTTAATAATGATTAACACATATTAAACATAGAGTAAAAATTTCTAATTCGTTATGTGTTATAACTTTTAAATATTCATTATATTTTTATCTCACTCATGGATAATAACATCTAGAAAATTAAAAATTCATAAAAGTAATAATTTAATATGTTTTATTTATTCAACTCATGTAATACATGGGCTCTAAACCAAGTATAAATATACACATAACATAGATACATACAAACATATTAGGCATTCGACATGGTTGTATAAATAGCTATTACTTTCTTAAAAGGCTAATTGGGTATAAATAATATCATATATTATGTTTACGGCTAGGGCTGCAAACGAATCGAACGAACACGGACAAGGCCTTGTTCGTGTTCGTTCGTTAAGAAATAAACTTGTTCATGAACTGTTCACGAACACTTATCGAACGAGATTTCTTGTTCGTGTTCGTTCATTAAGAAAACGAACATGTTCATGAACTGTTCACGAACACTTACCGAACGCAAATAAACACAAACAAAAGCAAACGAACACAAACAACTGTTCATGAACATGACGAACACAAAAAAACTCATAAACACAAATGAATACAAATTATTATAGATTTATTTTAGAATAAAATTTATATTTTTTATTACAAACATTACACAAAATCAATAAAAATAAATAAGTAGTTAATATAAATACCAAAAAATACTTGATATAATAGTCATAAAAATAACTGACACAATAATTAAGAATATAAACGAACACCTTAACGAACATAAACGAACACATTATCGAACGAACATTAACGAACACATTATCGAACGTTCACGAACATAAATGAACGAACGCGACTTGTGTTCATGTTCGTTCGTTTAACTAAACGAACGAAATTTTCTTGTTCATTTTCGTTCATTTACTAAACGAACGAACATAAACGAACTTCCCGCCGAACGGTTCACGAACTGTTCGCTGAACGTTCGTTTGCAGCCCTATTTACGGCTCTAGGGGACTATCTTTTGGTTACAAGAAAATATACTTTTTTTTCTTTTATAAATAAACATAACACTGCTGTAAATAAACATTTGTGCTTCGGGACTATACGGGTGCCCTGCGACATCAAGGATCAAAACACACCTGTTTTTAGAATTAAAAGTAAGAATATATGTCAAAAAAATAATAATTCGGTGGAAAAGGAAACTAAAAATTGTAGCTATCTGCTATTATTATATGACACGTTTTTTGGTAAAGAATAAAAACAATAGTAACATTATGATACAGAAAATCGAATAAATAATATAAAATGGTCATAAACGAACATAATTTTTGATGTATTAGAGTAATGCCCTTTTTTAGGTGTAGAAATATTCCAGTAATGCCATTATTTAGGTATATTTAATGAAATGTGAACACCATAAAGAAGCGCTCAATTATTAATATATGCTTCCAACAACCTTTAAAAGTACATGTTAACCAAATCAATCTATGGACATTATACTTAATGCTAACAAACAACAATTTACTTATTCAATCATTATGAAAGATTATATAAGATTTGGTAAGTTTAACAAATCAACAAGTCAAAACGAGTTATATTATATGAGATCACTTTTAAGTTTAAAGCGCGGATGAAAACGGTTGACAAACAACTCTTTTTATCATTTTATAAAAAAATAAAATTCAACTTTATTACAAATATGATCTCACATATTATGGTAGTATTCAAATTTATTAATAAAATAAATTACGCACTAAATTTCTTAAATGTTCGACCGACTTGATATTTTTTTCATATCAGCTCATTTATTTTATTTTACTTGTTTATTCGTATTAGTTAGACTATTCTAATTTCAAATATGTTGTTAAATTAATAGTCGAATTTTGATTATCGTTTGATTTGTCATGACCAAACATTATTACTTAATATTCTGAGAGTTGTTGGTATGATTGAATAATGAAGCACACCCTAGAATAATAAAGACGGTAAGTAAAATTCTTAATGTTTTATCAGCTTAAAAAGATAATAATAAATTTAAATAGTCATATATACGGCCATATAATAGCATTAACAAAAATTTAATTGATCTTTTTAACAACGTTTGAAACTACCCACTGCGCATTGATATATATATATATATATATATATATATATTATATATATATATATATATATATATAATATATATATATATATTATATATATATATATATATATATATATATATATATATATATATCAAATGGGTTGTGCTGGGAGTGACTAGCAAGACAATCGTGAATGGTGATAGTGGTTACAATAGCCATTGGTTGGCGGGGTGCAGAAGGGTGTCAGAGACAACAATGTTTCTGAATTTGTTTGTCGGTTAATGGTTATGGCGGTGGCAGGTAAGTTGTAATCAAATCTTCCTTCTTTAACGAACTCTTCATTCATCAGGGTTTCTTTGGATGATTTGCCTTTAAAGACCCGTTTTTGATTTGTTGAAACTTAATGTGACCTGTTGGACCCGTTCATGGATTATACCCATCACGCAACCAATCCGTGAAGTATATATCTGGACCCAAATAAACCCATCTTCTACTATGATAGTTGAGATGAATTGACCTGAGTCCTACCTATACATGTAGTAATATTTTTGGGTCAAATTAAAATTTCCACAAGCACAAGCTATCTCACATGGTGTCATATGATAGTTTAGATGTTAGGAGCTTCTGATTGAGTGATAAGAATTCAAGGTTAAATTGATTTAATTATGTGATTTTACATCATCGTTAGTGTGGAACGAAGTTACTTTGAGTTTGTTTTGATGTATAGGGAATCAAAGCTAAAGGATGCATATTCGGGAAGTAAAGAAACGATAGAAGGAAGTACAAGGGGTAAAAGTGCAAATAACAGAAACTATACAAAAATGGCCACAAACCCTAAATTGGCGTATGATACACCGGGTATGGGCGTATCATACGTCGGTCGGCGTATATGTGGATGCATTTGCCAAAAATTCCAGAGAGGTGGGCGTATGATACGTCGGGTATGGGCATATCATATGTCGGTGCCCTAACTAACTCCTATTTTCATGGAATTTCAAGATACTTAAAGATCAACAATTCCAATTCAAAACTTAACTTTTTCCAGACGAGTTCAAGGACTTTGAAGGTATCTTTTGAGTATTCCAAGCTTTCTAATTCATCATAACAATCATCATCGATCATTATCAAGCAAATATCGAAGATTTAATGGCGACAATGCGTGGCTAAGTTCGTGTGATTGCTTTCGGGTGGAGAGTTCTTATCAAGTAAGATGGTTAGTTGTACTTAGGGTTTTCAGATTAAACACTTTGTGATTGAATTAATTTGAGGATTTGATTGAGTTAAACAATTTGTTTATAAACAAAGTTATTTGCTTTATCATCGGTTTACTTGCATCGTTAGCTCATTGAGAAAAGTAGATAACGTGATATAGATAAATTGATGACTTTGTGAATGAACGAGTCTTAAAAAGATTGTTTCTTGGTCATCAATTTGATCTAAAGCCACTATCTTGAGTTGTGTTATGAAACCCTGAAATATATTAACGAACCATTGAACTTATAGAACTTGAAACCCGGAAGTGATTGTTTCTTATTATTTAATCGAATTTGTTTTAAAGTTTATTGCTTTATATACTTTTGTTCATTAATCCATTCCAAGTTTTGATTTTTTTTAAAGTTTGAGTTTTTTAGTTAATCGAGTCATGTTAATTAAACACTTTTCACAATTTCCCTGAGGAGACGTCCTACTTAACCTTATACAATAAATGTAGCTAATACTGGTTATTTAACTTGTTTTTGATTGAGCCTCGACAACCAGATCAGCTCTAAAATCAAAACTTAGATTTTTTTAACTCATTATATACCCTAGCTCAATCTAACTTAAATTGTAGACACATCTACTTGGGCTCGGGCTAATGTTGGGCTCTCACACTTTGGATAAAATCATATGCATCACTTGGCCCATTGTATATACACTCAATTTGAAGTTACCACCACCGACCACATCACCCCCTTAACTTTGTTGAATGCCCAAACTCACCTTTCAAGTTTGTAATATGTCAATTTAACCTCTTCAAGTTTTTAAAATTTTGATTTTATCCTCTATAGTATATATAATCTGATTTTTCCTTAATAACTTTCATTCGTTATAGAAAAGAAATTAATTAGCGGGCTATAAACGAGTCAAGTTAACACATAATAGTGTTTGCTAACTACAGAAATGATTTGCTGCAACACCATACGTTTCTTTTAATCGTACCGTTACGCTGCAACAAGTGGGCAACGGATCGTCGTAACTCCATCTGTTTCTTTTAATTGTACTGTCCCACCGTAACGCGCAAGTTAAAAATTCGTTATTTCTCAATAGTCAAGAACACTTGCATGTGGGTGGCAAGTTTCTCAATATTAGTTCCAGGTTTTCAAAAATACAACCAACATATTCCTAGAATCTTTACTTCTTGGTATCATCGTTATCTTTATATCTCTCCCATGTAGTTGTTTTTGGGATCTGTGAACTTTAAGCCGGATCAATGTGCACCATGTGTACTCACGTGCAGATTCAACTCAACATAATTTATTTATCTAGGTTCTGAAAAATAAGGTTGTGGTTGGTTATGTGTTATAATAATGAGTGTGATTATAAGGTGTTGTTAAGCAATTGTCACATAACATGTTTATTATGATCAGCCTCACCCACGTTATCTTTCATGTCACCTCATCCACATTAGCTGGTCCAATTAGTAAATTTTCTAGAAATCAAACGAGCCTAAAATGTGTCCAGGGATGAGCCATTACCAGCAACGATACTGAACCAGAACCGTTACTAATCGAACAAATATATAACCAGTGACGGTTTTCTATTTTGTCAAATTTCAGTGTCTGTAGCTGGGTGGTACCGGTAAAAATTAAAAGGTATCGATTAGTTTTGTGTACCAAAAACGGTTTTTCTAACATTTTGATACAATATTTGGGACATTTTAAATGCTTTTTTTCAAGTTCAAGATTAGGAATGCTTTCTATTCAATTTTTAAATGGTTTTGGTATCATGGTTTGTAATCCTATAGTCAATAATCATATAAAGGCATTCAAAATCCATCTCATATCTTTATTTTTATTATTATATTAAATATTACTATTTTTTTTCTATTCTTTTCAATTAAATGATATTTTTTATTTATTTATCACTACAATTTCTCTTTCATACATTCACAATCACTTTCAAACATATTAAAAAAAAATTAGAAGTTGTACCATGTTTTATCAAATATGAGAAACACGAAACAATCCCCATAAATTTTGTACACTTTCACTCACAACCATTTTCAATAATATAGGACACTCATTCACATGTATATGGGGAACAAGCTATCAATGCTGTAACAACTTAATTTTTAGCAAAAAGCATAGATACATCAAACCGGCAAACCGATACCGATAACCGTAACGTACATATACCAAACCAAGAATTCAGTACTGTATATTGTACCCGCGCTTTTCCTCAAATTCGGTATGAGCATTTTCAATACCGCTACCCGTACCTTTACACATATAACACCAATTTCATCCTTAATGAATATTTTTACGACTAGGTAAAAAAATTATTTTTACACAACCCACACCCCACCACCACCGGCCACCAACCTCGGATGTTTGTCCATTCATGAACCTAAGTTGTTGAGATACGGGCCAACTTTTTTAATTTCACCCCTTTGATAATATAATATTCCAAATGTTACTTATATCTCAGGTGAATTAACCGAATTACACATATAACTTTGACCCAAATTCCAACTTTTTCTCTGGATTCCACTTATCAACCATCCCAACAATTGAAATGCTTCACATGTGGGCTCTTCATCATCACTTTTTTCAAATGGTTTTGTGTCACCATATCGATCTTGGCCTTCTGAATATGGGGATTAGAGTTTGCTACACTATATTACTACACAATATTGCAAGTGTAACCCTCAAGAATCTTGTGATCAAACTCACTAATCTTTAAGAAGATACAAGTTTTCTTTCGTTTCGAGTCACATACACCTTTTCAAAATGAGTCATTCGGAGTCAAGAATGAGGAAGATTCGGGTTTATATCGCGGTCAGCGTGGTTGCTTTCGGCATATGCATTTTCGTTGTAGCGTCGGCGTTTTATGTGATCGTATGTAGGAAGAGGAGGAAGAAGACGACGAAGGAGAATTATTCGTCGTGTGATAAGAGTGTGAATTTAGAGCTTCAGCAGTTGAATTTGAGCGTGAGGACTGCAAGTGAGAAGAAAGTTTCTTTTGAGTCACAAATAGAATCTTTGGATGGTCATGTACTCCCCACCACCCCTGGTAAGCCTGCTGCAGGGGTGGTGGAGAGTTACACGGTGGAGGAGTTAACTACAGCTACTGCTGAATTCTCCTCCACCAGTCTTATTGAGGGATCTGTGTATCATGGTCGCCTCAAAGGAAAACTTGTGGTGATCAAGCGCATAGATCATGACACGGTCTCCAAGATCAAGTTTGAGCTCTTTCACGGCCTGACTCGTTTTCACCCAAATATAATCAGACTACTTGGTGTTTGCACGGGTCCAGATAGCCTTGGATCGATCACAACACCCCGCGATGAGTTTTTAGTATTCGAGTACGCTAAAAACGGATCTTTAAAAGATTGGATTCATGGCGGATTAGCGATGAAAAGCCAGTTCATCGCTTCGTGTTCTTGTTTCTTGACATGGAACCAGAGACTAAAGATTTGTTTGGATGTAGCCACTGCCTTACAATACATGCATCAAATAATCAACCCGAGTTATGTTCATAGAAACATCAAGAGTCGGAATATTTTCCTAGACGAAGAATTCAATGCCAAAGTCGGTAACTTTGGCATGGATGCGTGTATCAAGGATGAAACTTACCCGAATAATGAAGTACCTTATTCGGGTAATTTAAACCCAAGTTATCCCATTGCATGGGATAAAGGTACAAAGCACCTGAACACACAACTTCAGGTGTTGTTACTCCCAGCATGGATATATACGCTTACGGGGTGGTCCTACTTGAAATATTATCAGGTAAACCACCGGTTAGGCGAGAAAATAACGATGATGAAACTCGCTTATCAGATGAAATCAAGGCTATACTTGAATCGGGTGACGTTGGGGATAAGCTAAGGGAATGGATGGATACTGCATTGGGTGAGAATTATTCGTTTGATGTTGCGATGGTGTTGGCGAACCTCGCTAGGACGTGTGTGGATGATGAGCCGTTGAGGCGGCCTAATGCCGGAGAAGTGGTGGTGAAGTTGTCGGAGATGGTGGTGGTTAGAGAGGAGCAAGTGATTGTCCGTGAGAGTTCTTGCAGACCTCTTGTAGCACAACAATTTCCTATGAAAAATGTAGATGATTTTTAGTTGTATTGTTTGTGTTATTTAGTTGCTTATTGCATAATTTTATAGCTTGTTTTGGTAAGTGTTATGTTGTATAAAAACTATTATTAGTATAAGAAAAACTCTTGTTGTATATGCTGGCTTAATTAGTTGTAACTTGAAATTAAGAGACTAGGGCAAATTTATTTACAATAAACTCATATTCAGATATATTCGGATATGATAGGAAGTAGTTTACAATGATGTCGTTTAATAGTAGTACATCTGGTTAGAAAAAGAAATATATTTAATGAAAAAGCTCAAATATTAAAATAATAATCTATTAATCATGTGACATAACTAAACAATTCAAATTAATGACCATTAGACTAAATAATCACAGATGAAATAAATCATATCATAAAGGTTGTTTAGTGTAATATTAAAAAAATATTGGAAAGTTAATTATTTAGAAAGATAAATGTATTTTCTGTTAATTTACTTTAATTATATTTTATAAATATAGAAAAAGCTCTATTACATTATAACAATTGCAATACCTTTTGTATGACTTTTGTTCCTTTTGAACCTTTGGACTCGATTAATTTAGTTGGTAACCCGTGTTTACGTTTCTATATAACTTGGTGTGTTCACTATTTAGGTATAAAGAAATTGTCTGCCGAGAGTTTGAGACAATTTAAATGGGTCAGTACTTTTTGGTTTTCTGTTTTTTATTTTATATTTTATTTTGGTGTAACCAGATTAATCGAACCTTTTTTTTTAAATGACAAGCTAAGCACCCCTCTAATATAGACTTTATTAACGGAGTTATCAATGATCTTTAGCCCAACTGGTTAAAGTATATACATATGACATGAAAATATTAAAAGAATATAAGTTAAAGTCTTACTTTAGGTAAAGTGCTTAAAGTTGAGCCACGAGATTTTCTCAACAATAAGTTTTCTCTTGAGAGAGTTGGGAGTGTAGTTCCAACTGGAAAATAAATAGGTGGACCCGATTAAGATAACACGTATTATCCGAAGCAATGTCGCACGTTCCGTTAATTTTTTTTGTGAAGTCCAGCATTTGTCTTCCCTTTTTAAGTACGAACACATACCAAGATTATCTATCAGTTATTGGAAACTAGGATTGTAACAGGCACGTTGCGCCAGAGCGGAGAGGGTGAGATTGTTGATCAGTCTTAAAAAAATATGGATTTTTTAGTATGTGGGGTCTCGCGTATATATTTTACGAAAACTAATACATAAATACAGGTAAGAAAAACTAACACTCGAATGATATATGTATAATCATTAAGTAGTGTATAAGTAAATCAAGAAAAAAATATGAAAAATTACAAAAAAAAATGGGAAAAATGACCAAACGGGTTGGGAATGGAAGAGGAAGAACTAACGACTCATTTATGCAAAGTAAATGTTTCAACCACCCTGTTAGATTAATAATTCAAACAAAACCAATTATACATATATAAAAAAATGATAGATTAAGAAAATCAATGCACAATCAAGATCCAAATAATACAAAAGCAAACCTAATAAAAAATAAATTACTATTATTATCTTATTTCATGGCTTGTAAAAAAATAAAAACATGATAGAGTTGAGTAAAGGAGAGAAATAATACCTTAAAAATTAACCTATATTTATATAAAATACATATAATGATAATTTGATTAGTGGTTTAATGGGAACATATATGGTATGAGATTTTATACAACATGAATTAGAAGTTATATATTATTATATTGTGATAGTGAATATTTTATGTGGGACCTATCATCAATCTATATTGTGAGCAATACATTCAATAAAGAAAAACTTTAATGGTTTAAATGATAAATGATGAAAAACTTTGTGATATAATTATAAAACCTTTAAATTTTCTTGTAGCTAAAAGTTTCATATTATATAGATAGATAATATTACTAAGAGTTGTGGAAGCTTTACAGTCACGTATGGAGTTAGTGTAGCACTTTTTACCTTAATGTTTGATTATCTTTGATAACTTTATCATATTTTAAGGCAACTTCAACATATCTAAGAATTTTCTTTTTAGAGTTACCATACACTATCTTTATACACGTTCATACATGCAAAATACTATCAAACCCTACTACCCAAGTTAAACCTAAAATTTCTAGAGATGTTAGGTTGATAACATATAATCCGTCCTAATTGTTAGGGTTGTTCGTGGTTCGTTTTTTAACGGTTTTCAGGTTAAACTGTAAACCAATCTGTTAATAATGGTTTCATCGAAAATCAAACTAAATTGTTGAAACTTAAAACTGAATCAAAACAAATCGTTACTAATGGTTTAGTTCAGGCTTGTTTAATGGTTTGGACTTGCTAGATTTATTAAAACCTTTAAACAACAATACCAAACTAAAAAAAAATCAGCATCAATTACTCGATTAGTGATACTTTTTTGGGTTTTTTTTTTATTTTGGTGAGTTCAATTATATAAACACTCGGATGCTCATGCATCTCTACACATACTTTAACGTTTTGTTATTATAATATTATCAAACTTATGAAATCTGGTAGGTCGTGGATATCATTTAAAATGAATACGTTAAAATCATTCGAATAAATTTATTTTTATTGTAATGATATTTTGAAGCATATTACATAATAGGTTATTAAATAGCAAAACGTAGTCATATATACTAAAATAATTAAATACTCAAAATGCTTTTAATTAATGTATTAAAATTAAGTGAAATATCAATTTTGCCCTAAAGAAAACATTACTAGATAGCGCAGATTAAAAATATGTGATTCGAATTGTCATAATTTTCTTTTAACCAATTGTTTCCTTCAATCTTTTTCTTCAACTTGAATTTGTAAGAACTTAAACATACCCTGTTTTTCTTCTGTTTCTTTGTAGGGAGGTATTTAGTCTCTTGATAGCCTCATTCATCTAATAAAAATTTCTTTTCTATCAGTATAAAAAAGTAGATTATAAGATCTTGAGCACTGGTTAAGGTGAATTCAAGAAAATTAAAAACAAGGAAGTCTTGGATTCAAGTCTCCGGAGAAAGTTGGGGGTGCGGTCATGGCTAAGAAACAAATATATAAATGTGTTTAAGAAATGTGTGTAGAATACTTTGAATAAACTTGGATAATATCTGAGAGTCGTGAAGATCACTGTCAGATCGAAATTATTCGACGGTTCACCCGAATAAATTAATCGGATACAACTCAGACGAGATCAAGATTTTGTATGTTGTATTGTGTGAATTTTCGTAAACTAGAAGAAGAAGAATTCGAGAAAAAGTGACCAATTTTTCATCAAATTCGATTTTGGAGGGAAAACCAACGTGAATAATTGCCATTTGGCGGTTTAAGAATTTAATTTTTATTTTAAAATTCCATTAAAATCACGTATTTTTCCATTGGAATTTCACACGTGAAATTCTGGAAAATTAATTCGACCCCAGCCAGGGGCTCTGCCCTTTGGACCCCACTACCAGGGGCGCTGCCCCCGGACCTCTGCAAGGGGGCATTGTCCCCTTGAAACCCCTATTGCTTAGGGGTTTCGCCTCTAAGTAGGTTTTCAATATCGAAAATCATAATACACTCAACACAAGTGTACACTCCGCATCTCCTAACTTGTTTAATGAATATTATGATTATATTGATCATTAGTCAATCCAACTACATTAAAATATCTAAGAATGCGTTCTTCGAATTATGATGGTAGCTTTACCGTTGAAAAAATATCATGGAATATGCCGGGTAAACTTGTTCATTGACCGCGTTTTGTTGACTATGTTGTGACCAATGAAAATGGACATCTGGAAGGGTGGAACGTTGAAAACATTTATTTTGCAATGGGCCACTAGCCGAATATGATGACTCATGACTCAGACTTTCTTGTATTCAGTGGCCCAATATACATCAACATAAACGACTTTTCAGAATCCATAAGACCACCCCTTCGCCACTTCCATAGTTCCATACCTTAGATTTTTTCTACTAGTTTACTAATAATCTTTAGCCTAACTAGTTTAGATGAGATACTCATAACATATAAGTATAAGAGATGTTATGAGTTTAAGTTTCGGTATGAGCAAAATATACTTAGAGTTAAGCTAGTGGGTTTTCCGAACAACATGTTTTATCCTGAGAGGCGTGAAGGTGCGGTCCAGGCTGGGACACGGGTAGGTGGCCGATTAAGATAACATATATCATTCAAAACTGGGTCGCACATTTACTGTTTAAAATGTATAAATTTAAATAAGTGGTTGAATGCAATAGCAAAGTTTTGGAAGTTAAAATATGGAAGTTCTATCAATGGTAGGGGATTGAGATCCATCTATATATGTTAGGGTTAATTAGTTACCTATATAATTAGTTACTACATTCAAAACTTTTATTACATTAAAAATCAAATAAAGCAAAAGTTATGTAAAATATAAAAACAAAAATCATGCCACAAGAAGAAAATGGGAGGCAAATAAAAACCAACCTAAAAAAGCAACAATGTTAAAAATCTACCAACAAAAAAGATCCTAAGGCTCGAACCATGTTATGATGCGCTTGCGGTTAATGGGCGCGCTACTATGGTGTGGCGGATTTTGTGTGCATTTCTCAAACATTTTAATTTAAGTCGGTCAATCCACGTGCCAAAATCTCATTGGTAGCGTTACTATTTTGGAAAATTGGAATTTAATAACTTAACCTTTTGATTATTAGTTGGTATTGATTTTAGTTAGCAATTTGATCAACATTATGCGCAAATGTCGGTTCGGTTCGGTTTTTGAGCTCCACCAAAACTGAAACCGATGGTTCGGTTATTGGAATTTAATCAACCGAAACCGAAACCGAGTATCGGTTTGGTTTTTGGTCGGTTTCGGTTATTTTTGGTTTTTTAATTTTGATGTTATAAGTTTGGTATGGAGCTCGGTTTCATTGTTAAGAAGTGTTTTGTACACGTTCCAAGCGTAAAAATACAAGAAAATACATGAATTGTGTATGAAAATATGTTTAAATATATGATAATAAATGAAAAACATACAAAAAACATGAATACATGGTAATCGGTTTGGTTTCGGTTATTTCGGTTATTGTATAAAAGAAAACCGAAACCGTAACCGAATGGTTCGGTTTTTGCCATATATTAACCATAACCGATCGGTTATTTCGGTTTCGGTTATTTTCCATTCGGTTTCGGTTTCTTTTCGGTTATCGGTTTTGAATGCTTACCCCTAAGTGTAATTGTTCGTTAACTCCATTAGTGTTTGATAACATGACACGTGATGTTGCTCGTGACGTGACATATGACATGACGTCTCTTTATATTCAAGCTACTCAAAAACCGACAGAAGTGTTATATTGAATAACTTCATAAAATTATTTTTTATAACAAAGAATTCAATAGTATATTTATATTTTCAATTATAATTATGTTTCACGTCACGTCACGAGTTAGTAATGAGTTACGTCACGGTGATACATCATAAGAAACTAACAGGGTGAGTTAAGTCACGTGATACGTCACAAGAAACTAACAGGTTAACTGTAAATTAGACTTATATTGTTATTAGTAACAAAATTAAAAGTTATATTAATAATTAACAAATTGTTAGTTAGAATTAGTATATTAAAAGTTATGGATTATTAAAATTTAGTTTTCAAACTATTTATTATTTAACTTTTGTTGTATATATAACATAATACCAAGAAAATTTGCATAAGAATTATCATTAAGATTGCGACATAAGAAATGAAACAACGTACTAAAATCTACACACACTCGTTAAAAACGAATTTTACAAATGACAAGAATATGTTATGTTACAAAGGCCTAATACAATAATTAATGATTTATATACCATTAAAATTACTTCACACATTGTAAAGAACAATTTTAACAGAAAACAATACATCCTTCATGTCATTGTTTCTATAAATTCATCAAAACTAAGAAAAAAAATCATATGCACACACTCACATACCGAAATCAAATTCGTGAACATTTACCGATCAAGTCAAGTCATCATTTCCCTAAATTCATCAAAACTTAAGACGCCGTCACCATTAACATCAAACTTAGCAATCATAACCTTACAATCATCAACGGTTCTCGACTCTCCCAATTTACTAAGCATCCTTCTCAAGCTTTTCGGGGTTATACATCCACTCCCCTCCGTTTCTTCATACATTTTATACGCCTTCTTTAAATCATTAATTTTTTCCTCTTCATTCGCGCTTTCCACAACTTTCACCAAATCCTCCATGCTCAACATCCCGTCCCCATCTGAATCCATTAACTCCGCTGCCATCTCCGCCTCCTCCAATGACAGTTCTCCGCCAATCTTTCCAATGCAAATTTGGAGCTCGGGTGGAGATATCTTCCCGTCTCCGTTTTTGTCAATGTGAACAAATACGCGCTTATATTGTTGGTCTTTTTCCATTTAGATCAAAATATATCAAAGTGTTATAGAGTGAGTTTAGAACAAGAGTTGTATCAAAATACCCAAGTGGATCTATTGCATCAAATAATCATACGTAGAAATATATATAGGGTTCTATTTTCCACCCGCGTTTTGCACACGGGTTGGCTTTTGAGTCAAAATAATAATAATAATAATAATAATAATAATAATAATAATAATATAATAATAATAATAATAATAATAATAATAATAATAATAATAATAATAATAATAATAATAATAATAATAATAATAATAATAATAATAATAATAATAATAATAATAATAATAAATTAATAATAACTATAAACGAAGCATCTTTGAAGTATACCAACATTGATAATATCATTTTCACCTCCTCTTACTTTCGAGAGTGTTCTACATACACCCTCATTATAATTCTTCGTGGTCATCATCTATACACGAATATATATTTAAAAATGTGAATGTGCCACGTGGGCAAATCATCCTGGAATATCTATATTTTAATTTTCAAGGTTATTAATATTTAGTCATGAGATGAGCTATTTCTCAAATTATCTTAAGGGCTGTTTGATTTGTTTCTGACCCGGTCAAAATGTCTGACCCACTGACCCGGTCAGACATTTTGGCCGGTCAACGTGTTTGATTATCACATTTTTACGTCTGACCCGGTCCGAAGCCACTGACCCATGCCTATTTTCCCTCTTACCGGGTCAGTTTTGAAACAAGCTCTTACCCGGTCATCACCTTCTGACCGAGTAAGAGCAATCAAACAGCCCCTTATATTGTTTTAACATCTGGCGTTGATATTTTACGTTGATTGGATACTGAATAGAGCATTATTAAATAACATGATACTGTTGTGTTTTAAATGACCAGTGACTCGCTCTAACGAATAACTTAATTTATTTAAATTGTTTTTAAAACCTTACATTAAATATAAATAGAAAACATTACTTAATATTTTTTAAAACAATAAATATACTAGTCTAATACGAGATTATCGAGTCGTCTAGCCCACAAATACCCGACCACTTCATGACAAAGATTTCAGTGTATTTGATGGTTCTGATTAATGTTATGTTTTCAAGTCTTTTGTTGATCAGTAATTGTCGATTATACTAAGGAATGTTTCCTTGACAGTTTAATAGTTATATCCAGTAATCTAAAATTTGAATTTGAAGATAGGTATATATTGGTAAAAGAAACTAATTTTATTTATTTTAATGAGTGTTAATGACTATTTTCTTTAAGCCCACACATTCCCAAGTTTCGTTTCAGCCGTGAGCCACCTCAACCCCACCCCTTGTACACGTCGTTGCGGTATACGCGATCAAGGTGGCATACACGTGGGTAGCGCCCCACTAGAACTCACCCCCAACACCCGGTATAAGTTGTGTATAATCTAGTAATATATCAACTACATGGTATTATACAGTTAATATTCGAAACTAATAAAGAAATGCCGTTATGTATTATAAAATTCAACGATTAACAGTTATGCTTTTGTTTGAGAGTCATATCTAAACTAAAAAGATACAAAGTTTTAGTAATTGTTTTTCTATTTTGTGATTATAATTTTGAACAAATATCCAAACTACCATTGTCCACATGGTCAATGGATATCTATGGAGAACACAGCCACACGTTTTCGTATTATATATATCGCCACACGATTCTTCCTCTTAAAGTCTTAAGTCTTATTGCTCACAGTTTTGTCTTTAATTTACAGTTAATATCGGCAGAAAAAAATCATTTAAATTATCTTGGGTTGGCAACGTTTCACTAAAACGCGCCCAACCTAATTGTTTACTTTCTTTTATTAAATAAAGTATTAGTAATGGACCATTTGTCTATCTGTTCATCTCTATTAGTCGGATACGAAAGATCACCTGCAGTAGTAAATTCACATTAGATAAGAAAACCTTTTGACATAACATGGAATCCTTTTTCTATTATCACAGATTAAACTTGAATTTAAACCTTCACTTATTTTAACAAAGTCTTGGGATATCTTATTTCAACAAATTGCTTACTTAGACTCTTGACACCCACAAAATTATGATCATAAGGAATTTAATTGATCGAGGATTTTAGTTGCTAAGGGATCATCTTTAGTCATCGAGGTGGCTTGTTGGATGTAAAGATTACGTGATCGATTGAGATTATTCACTGTTAAAGAAAACCGATTAAATGTTGTGTTAATAATTGATTGAACTATTTATATTATGTGTGTGTTAAATTTTAGGCTTTAAATTTAAACAAGTTAACCAGAAAAAAACAAGAATCAACCGATCTAGGCTCGGATTGTCGTATTTACAAACCAAGAGTTTTTTTTCAAACAAACAATGTGCCGTACGATTCTGGAACTAACAATATATTATAGTGAACTATTTCCCATATGAAATAGGTTTTCTTATGCTTTGTCAAAGTCTATTTGCCTGCATGATCTTTAATCACCATCAAACATATACGTGTGGGATATGCTTTGAAATTAAATTATAAAACAAACGTTATAACTTTTTTATATCTATAACATTTATATATATTTTTATCTTCATCTTCTAATAAAAAAATAAATAAGGATGTCACGTGTCAGCACTATATTTATTCTCATCAAATTTTTCCTGTATCTTTTTATTATTAAATAACTACATTATTTACTAATAATATTATCTATTCTTACATGTAATTAATTTTATAACAAATTAAAAATCAAACTATTTCTACGTAATAGTTATATTTGGTTTTTCTAAAGTAAAATCTTTATAAAACAAAAATAATTCAAATAGGGAGTTATAGTAAGGACATTTTTAAAAATGAAATTTTTTAAGAATGAAATTTTTAAAACTTTATTTTATAACAAAATGTTTTATTTATCTTTAAAATTTTTAAAAATTTATATTATTATTTTATTACTTATAGTTATTAATAATACGTAATTACAATGATATCATATTTTAGTATATCATTGTATAATTAATAATTAATAACTTTTATTTTATTTAA
Organism: Flaveria trinervia; assembly: GCA_025506515.1. Classification (NCBI taxonomy): domain Eukaryota; kingdom Viridiplantae; phylum Streptophyta; class Magnoliopsida; order Asterales; family Asteraceae; genus Flaveria; species Flaveria trinervia. The sequence continues at coordinate 94,940,525 of CM046447.1, read as the reverse complement.
TATTTTATTTGTTTAATTCGTCTAATACACGGTTTGCTAAAAATAGTATTATATACTAATTAAAGATAAGATTCCAAATATACCCCTTCAAATAGTTTTTTAAAGATAAAACTCCTGAGTCATGACATGTTTCATACGGTCATACCTAATCTTTTAATCCACTTGTTTCTAGATTTTTCCGTATTTACTATGTTTGAAGATAATTATTGACTATAGAAACCTACGCCATCATTACGCTCAAAGCTTCTAAGTTGCAAGTTCAAATAGAAAAAGATAGAAAAATTGGACAATGACGTTCACGATATGTGTAGTATATGCTTTATTTTGAAAGACTAAGCTTTTAAATTTCATAAATAGACCAGTGGATTCAAAATTAGAATGGTCATTAGGAGTAGTTTAAAACAATTGGAGTATTAATAGTAAGAAAAAAAGAAAAATGTATTGCACTTGATAACCAACCTACAACACCCTCGTCTAAAATTTGAAGTAGGCAATCGACTCATGGCTCTAAGTCAAACCAAAGGATGTGGTTTGAATTAATTACTATCTATGCCCCACAATAACACAACGCTTTGACTCTGACTCGACGTACTTAGATCATCGTCGTGGCTAGCAACCTAAGATCTATACCCGAGAGGATCAAACCCAGATCTCTATTAAAGAACCCAGATGTCAATCCACTAGATCATCTTGAAGTGGTTGACTATAAACAATATTCTCTTGATTATTATTAGTAGTATTTTTTTTCTCAAGGTGGTAGTTGAAGGGGAAGTTCATAGGAAACAAACAAGAAGACCTTTAAAAGAATAAAAGGTCTTAAATTATAATTACAATATAGCGTGGCACACGTTAACATGATGATTTGAAGTGGATGAAATGATAAAATTTAGTAAAAATTTTAATATTTTGTAGTTAAAGTTACGGTTTGGAAAACGTAACTGGAGTAAAACTACAAATCTTTTCGTTTTTCAAATATCAAAAGGCTTGTTATCGTGAAACTAATTGGTATGAATTTAGTTTAGGTTTCAGGTAATAAAACTTTCAACGAGTGTTTTTACTGCAAACATAATCTAGTAATATCTTAGAGCACTCATCATAGGAGACTTTAAAACCGACTCACATCAATCCTGAACACCTTGTTCATGGTTAGTCGTTCACAGCCAAAACCAACTTTAAATTATAAACATAAAAACATGTCAACTCTCTCCTCCCTTTCTCACATAACCATATTTCGTGACTTTTTGCATAAGAACGTTTAGCTTCCTCTCAACCACACAAACTCATATCCTAAAAATGCCTAAGAATACCTAGTTATGGATGCTATAAGTCTAGGCCAGCAAAAGAACTGAGTGTTCAACGAACAGTTCGTGAACCGTTTGACAGGAAGTTCGTTTATTTAGTAAATGCACGAATACGAACAAGAGAATTTCGATCGTTTAGTTAAACGAACGAACATAAACACAAGCCGTTTTCGTTCATTTATGTTCGTGAACATTCGATAATGTGTTCGTTTATGTTTGTTAATGTTCGTACATGAACGTTCGATAATGTGTTCGTTTATACTCATTAATGTGTTCGTTTATATTCTTAATTTTTGTGTCAGACATCTTTATAACTATTATATCAAGTAATTTTTTTATATTTATGTTAAGTATTTATTTTTTATTACTTTTGTGTAACGTTTGTAATAAAATATAAATATAAATTTTATTCTAAAATATATCTATAATCATTTGTATTGATTTGTGTTCATTAATTTCTTTGTGTTTGTCATGTTTATGAACAGTTGTTTGTATTCATAAACAGTTTATGAAGAAGTTTATTTTTTAACGAACGAACATGAACAAAGCATTATTCGTGTTCGTTCAGTTCATTTGTACTCTTAGCTATAGCGGTTGACTCGTGTCAATAACATGTGTTTTGTGGATTTCTTTTAGTTGGATATGAATGAACATAAATTATATATAAATCCATTTATACACATATTAATGTATCGGCGTATGTATAACGTGATACCCGAGTACCATATATATGGACGGTGATTAAAGGATAACATATATATAAGCATAAGAATCATGTTTAAGGTTAGAGATTACAAAATACAAATTATTTAATATAATCAAAGTGAGTATTCTAGAGAAACTCTAAAACTAAAATATATAAAAAGTAATCTTAATCATACATATTCTTAATCAATGGTTGAGATTGATTTGTAGGAAAAAAATTGTTAGAGTTGTATTTTAATAATAGTCATTTTTGTTGAATTTTTATAGTTCCGTCATTTTATTATAATGTTCATAACTTTAAAGAATGATATTATTTTTTTATAAAATTTATACCATAAAAACAAATGATTTTATCTTTAAGACGAGTACAATATTATTATATAAAAATTTAGTAATTTATTTTTACGTTTTTAGTTCATATCTTGTCATTTCGTCTTTTAGTGTCGTTCATTGTGTATTTTTATTCATCATTATGTTTTCTAAATACTATTGTGTTATTTTAAAAATTATGAATTTTTAAAAAGTATATAATGATGGAATAACATTATTATGTATCTTTCATATGTAAAACACAATAATAAATTAACAAACTAATTAATCTAATATATTAAAATAATAAAAAAATATCACAATGTCTCGTTGTGTTTTTTATCATTATTATGTAACATTGAACACTATAAATTTTAAAAAATACATTAATGAAATAAACCATTGTGCACTTTTAGATGTAAAACATAATAATAGATGACAAGTTTATACAATATATAAAAATAATGACAAAGAGAACACATTTTTTTATTTTAAACACTATGAGTTTTAATAAATATATTGAAAAAAATATATTATTATCCACTTTTATTTGTAAAACACAATGATAGATAACAAGTTTATGTAATCTATAGAAACAATGACAATATCAATACAAATTGATCTAAAATGTAAAATACAATAATGAATATATATAACAAATGATGTAGAATATATAACACAATAAATATATATATGACACACTGAGCTGATGTATTTAATACAATAACTAAAATGTTAATTTTTTAAACATTAAAAAAACACTTGTGAAACCATGATTCTTTTTAAACTTATTAAATTAAATACATTTCTTATTGGTCAAAGTCAACTTAATTGTGATTATTGGCTTTATGGTGCGAAAAAAACAAAACCAAAGTTTAGTTGTCATCCGTTTCAAGAACTACAGGTGTTAGACATGAGTCATATGACAAACGGTTAAAGCCAATGATTTAATTTCTTAAAAGTTGAGATACAAAATGTTAATGATTATGTAAGGTGTTGTCTGGTTGAAAACATGACCAAACTACCCTTGCATTACAAAGACTAGCATGACAAGATAAGATCAATGGCTATCAGGCAGGATGTCTAATACCTTAAACCCCTTCCTTTCACAATATTCTCATCTAATATCTAATACCTTACTATCTCTTTACAACCTCTTTTGTTATTTAACAAAGTCTTTTTTACTCATGACAACACGGGATCACAATTCCCATTAAAAACCTAAAGGAGACCCGCGGCAATGCGCAGTCTCATGTTCTAGTTATTTTTAATGTAGGGTTTGATAGTGTAATGAATAACAAACTGATAGCTGGACTTTAAGCAATTTATATAAATCAATTGTTACGCTAAAGTTCGGAGGAGTCGGATCCGTATTAGAACTCCATGGGCTGAATTATATGGGTCAAGTTGATCCATGAGATCTTCCAAAACGTGATCACATGCATGGTGTCCCTTACTCACGTTACCACCTGAAGTTGATGTTATATATATATAGGTGCATAAAGGACCCGGGTCCCAAACCTCTCCGGATTTAACCTTGGTAACCTCTTAACCTGGTTCCAACATGACAGGGCCCGCCGGTTTCAAATTGGTTTGCCTTCAAAGGGTCTAGTTCCCAACCCGAAAACCTGTTCCATTACAAGATTTTTTTTGACATTCCAATGAGTGTCATGGCATATGGTACATAATCATAAAATAGTTTGAATCTAAGCTACCTGCTTTGCGATAATCTTTTTAACATCCTCTTTAGTTAACGAGACATTTAAGCTCCGTTGGCGCAAAAGCCAAAAGTGTGTGCATTGAGAAAAAAATAATTGCTTAAATTGAAGTTAATTTTAACTAGAAATTTATAAAGCAAGTTCTAAATTACCGTAGAAGTTATTTTATTTAAGTTAATTTTGTACAAATTCTATGCTATTTATATTTTTTTGGTTATTTAAAGAGATTTTTGTTGTGGGTTTGTAAAATAAATATATATATTTTTAAAGCCCAACCCGGTTACGTATCAGGCAGGGTTCTAGCCGGAAGCCGATCAAACCCGGTTTTGAAATATTTAACCTGAACCAGACCGGGTCAACCCGTCCCGGGTAGGGTTTTGAACCGGTGATATTAAGAGTTGATATGAAATGATACCTATATGGCTATACTTTTAAATTTGAACCAATCATTCTCTATGGGCTCATATAAAATTTACTTTTTTGGGCCATTTCATCCAAAACCTTTTTTTTTTGTAAATTGTTATGAAAGCTAGTAGGCTCATTTAAAAAGTAAAATATGACCGAATGGCCTTGGGCTTCATAATAGTAATCAGGCTTTTTCATGTTTTAAACAATTAGAAAAAATAAAAAGAAAATTCGATTTGTATGTACTAAGATAAATATATTTATATTAATAAAAGAAGGTTATCGGATGCCGCATGACACAATTATAGGTCTTTAAAATTTTATTTTTCGCTTCTCTCTTTTAATATTTTTTATACTAAAAATCTTTTTGATATAATGAAAAAAGAGATATTTCAAAAATGCAATTCATAGAGAAATAATTTTTATGTAATATAACTCTTTTTCTTAAAAAATATCAAACTTCTTAAAAACACAATATATTTTTAAAGTGAAACTTTTTTTAAAAACAGTTTGTTTTGAAACAATTTGTTTAAAACCAATTTAAAAATAACAATAAATATTAAAACAAAAATTTTAAAAATGATATCATCATTTTATCAATTGTATGTCATGTCAGTCATATTTTATATCAAAGATTTTTTTATAACTTATTAATTTTTTTAATAACTATTTAATATTTTATTTATTTAACATGTGTAATACACGATGTGCTAAGATAGTTACATATATATCAAACTTTTTAACGAAGTACTTGGTGCTTTTATCTCGCCAAATGTGTTTTTCAATGATAATTTTAATTTTATTTACTGGTCGTAAATGATAAATGTGTTTCTATAAAATATTATGAACGAAGATTAGAGTTGAATATTACTTGTCGTTCATTGCCTATAACCACGATTGATTATGTAAATTCACTGTATCACGATCTAAATGTAAGCACAAACGGACTAAGATCATCAGGTCAATTTAAAATTTAAAAACTGTTACGTTTGCCAAGTCACTCATGAATTCAATTTTTTTTAGAAAATTAAATTTTAATAATTCAAATAATTGGCTATTGTCGAATATTAATCACTAATAATAATTTGGCTCATATTAGTCCCAACATTTGATTTTATTACCAATAACAATCTCAGTCTAACTATATGTTAACTCCGTTAGTTTTTATGATGTGTCACATGACGTTGTTCGTGGCGTAGTATGTGACATGACGTTTTAAATAACTAAAATTAAAAAATATAAATATATCACTCAGGTTTATGTTTTTTTATCTCCAAACTACTCAACTGGCGACAAAACAGTTATGTTGAATAATTTCAGAAAATAATCTTTAAAAAACATGATTTGTAATATATTTATATTTTTAATTGTAACAATCTTATACGTGACATCACAAACGTCATGTGATACATCATAAAAAACTAATGGGTTTAATGAACATTTAGGTTAGGACTGTTATTAATAACAAAATTAAAAGTTAAGAATAATACTGGTTAGATTGATAGTTGAAATTAATATTGCTATTAATCAATAATTTGGATTGATAAAATCTATTTTTTTTTTTGAAAGACAACAATGCAAATTTACAATAAGGGCTTAGCAAGGACCAGCAAATAAAACTAAAATACATAATTACATGTAATTACGCCTTAAACACTCCTTGATGCGGGTTTGTATCATAAAGTGACTTGTTGGCATGTTTAGTCATTGTTGTTAACCTATAACTCTATAAGCTATAACTACACATTGGGTTTTCAAAAATAACTATCAACTTATAAGTTTATAACTACACATTAGGTTTTCAAATATGATTATTAACTATAGTTTCACAAAATAAGATGTTATAATCATAAAGTATTATATGAAATCATAGTTAGTACCGTTAAAAAGAGAATTTTTATTAAAATTCAATCAAAGTAGCTCATTAGTTCCCACACTTAATATTGGAGCCCGTGAAATTTGAAAGTGGATCAGCTTTGATGTGGGGTTATTTGAGCCTTTTTAAAATATTTCTTTGCCATGTGATGAACATACATGTTTTACCGTTATTTTTTATGGCAATATAAATTTATACGGTTACAAATTTTCCTTCTAATTAACAATGTGGAATGCCAACTTGTTTTTTAATTCTTTGAAATTTAAGTTTATTTCCTAAGTTAGCAATAGAGATGAGAATTTTATAGATTAATTAAAAATAAATTGATTATGAAACATTGATTTAATGAGAAAGGCTAAAATTGGATGTTCACTTGAGGCCTTGAAATGATTAACCTACCTATGTTAAGAACATTAATTAAATTCAATCTTTGTTTTTTCTATTAAAGTTTGGTGGTTTATAACCCGACACTCGTTATAGTGCATTTGGCTATTAGATTCGTGCCATAACTACTTTCACTTGTATTCATTTTCTTTTAATTAAACATCACATTGTTCAACTACTTCCTTGTTTGTGACCATTGCGAGCGACCCCTACCCCGATCGTTGCTGGCCAAATCAAGATCATGTAACTAACCATCTTACACACCAACCATGATAATCCTAATGTAAATAAACAACTAAAGTTTGAAGGAATTGGATTCGAAATTGAAATTTGTTAAATTGTTTGGTTGAGTTTTTCACAATTAGTAGTAAGTCAAATTTCCTTACATAAAGATATCTATGGATTGAGTTTTTCAAAATTAGTTGTAAATTGAACCTAATAATCTTATTACATATTATTTTTAAAATTTCAGTCTCTTAATAAATAAAGTTTATTCTTTATAGTTTTGAATACTTCATATAGCATGTATGCTTTATAATATTGAATATATAATTCAAATTTTAAATGAAAATCCAAATTTACCATAGTGATTTACATCAAAGCTCTCTCTAAAGTCTAATTACAGTGTTGATTAATAAAAAAATATTATTGGAAAGATATTAAGAAATCATAGCATTATTTAAAATAATTTCAAAAAGCTTTCCCATCCTATGATTTGAATCTCTACCTTTGGCAAATAAGCAAATTCAAATGAGTATGGAGGTTGAAGACATTTACTATGGTTCAGAGTCCTTTTATGGGCCACAATTGTATGATGATTCTGTTTATAATCATATTCTAATGAGAACATTAATCATATTTCTTTTATGGGCCACAAAAATGCAATCATTTGATAGGTTATTATTTATTTATTCTTATGGTTTGTAATTTAACAGCGATGTGTATTATTTTTTTAAGAATAAAATTAAAAGGTAAAGAAAAAAATTTGAAACTAAACCTGATTTCTGAACCCGAACCGAATTTGGTTTTCAAACTAGTCAAAGACACATTGATCCTGTTAAAACCTAATTTCAGACCGGTCAAACCCCCATCAAATGATGATTTCAAGTTTTCAACCGAATTGAGTTAGACAAAACTCTGAATTGACCATATTTTATCCGGCCAATTTGTGCACCATTAGGGCTATTCTCTTCGGGTCTCGATCCATATTTAGTGCAAATCATGTTTAAATACTAAAGAGTAATAATTTTGCAAGTGATAAGGCTGGTAGAATAAGAGTTGTCAAAGAGCAATTCAAGTCCCTTTACACTTTTGGTTACTCATCATGTATAAATATCACTTTCAAGTCAACAAATATAACTTAACAATGGGTTTGCTAAAATTTCATACGCTAAATGAGGATTGGAGGTTGTAGATCGTTTATTATTGTTACACCTTTTGTCTATATACAACACATAAAATGTTCAAATATTGTGTTTGTAGTTAAAGACTAGATATCTTGAAGAATTTATACTATAGCGAGAGCCTAGAAAGAGAGAGTTGATCTACTCTAAAATAATTAAAAAATTGTATTTTAATATGATTTTCTTTTGAAATTAATTGGAAGAATAAGCACATGAAAGATGGAGAATTACATACCCACGTGAGTCATAGAAGTGATGGCTTGGCGTAAGGATCTAAAAACGTACCAACACTTCACCAAGTTACAAATCATCTTAATAACTAAGATAGTTATTTTTCAAACAGTCAAACCCTATATTATAATAAAATATAGTTATTAATAGATGAGGTTGAGTCTCTTGAAAGAATTGTTGAACGGTAAATGACATACTTACTAAGTGACTTTGAGTTCAATTCATGTAGTATACCAATGGTTTTTAACCCAACTGATTAATATTGAATATTCATGATATGTAAATAAAAGAATGTAATGAATTCAAGTTTTAATTTGAGTAAAATGTTTAGTTAAATCCGATGTTTTTTTCTCAACAATGACTTTTCTCCTAAGAGGATTGGGGTACGGTCCCGGTTAAAAAACGAATAGACAATTGACTCGATTAATATAACACCTATAATTCGTAGGATGATCATACATTTGTTGTTCAAAAAAATTTCCTGATAACAATATTAGTGTTAAAAAAATTTAATAAATGGTATTGATTCAACTTTTTTTTTCAATAGTTATAATCCGCAAATTAATCAACATTAGGGCGAGTCTCTATTGATTAACCATATTATAATGATCGGAGGGTACCAATGGGGTTGTTGCATCTGCTCGAGCAAATTGTTTGAAAGCTTACATAAGTGAAAATAAACATGTTGTAAATGTTGTAACAATATATTCATAATTTAAGAGAAATATATATTTTAAAAGTTACCAATGTAAAAGAAAATGTGTTTAAAAGTAATAATGAATATTAAATTTTTTTATAAAAATCATGTGACAATATGTGAGTGGTGATGGCACTATGGTTGGTTTCTAATAGTTAATAATTAATAATTTGCATGATCTTTCTAAGCAATTCTAAAGTTATCTTCACCATGGTTATAAACACCGGTAACTTATGAGGGCATAACCTCAATAAATAGTAACTAAATCGATTACCAACAACCTCAATCAACATCAATCAGTTTTTTAATAATCAACAAAAGATCAATACCCGATGATAATTATAATACGAATTTCATTTTCGTTTGAAAAGCAATAAAAAGGCACGTCTATTACAACGTCGAAAAGCAGTTATCAATGTTGCATACACGCAAGTACTAAGCGAGGTTAATTGAGAAGAAAAACATCTGATCTAGCTACGGGAATTGCCATTAAACAAAAAACCGCATTCAGTAGTACCATTTTATCATTCACTCATTTAATTGATGGGCCTTTTCAATGAATAAATATTGTTGAACACTAGATCACGACCCAAATAACGTAAAGTTCACGTGATCAAAGTAAATAAGGGCACGAAAGGTGGTAGGGGTACCCCTTGCACTGGCACCATGCCTGGTCAAAATATTGACTATTTGACTATTTGACCACATTTGATGCAAACAGTCTTCTCATATACGATTGGCTTTGTATACACTCAAATAGCTTCTTTTTTTTCACTCAAGATCATGGCAGATTATGATATATTTAATTAAAGATTGTATACAAACCTTTATATTTATATCAAGTAGGATACGTACAACAATATCACTTTTTTGATGATAGTAACTTTTTTTTACTTTTTAGCATCAAATAACCTTATACATCTAATAATTTGAACCAACATTATTTTTAACTGAAATAATTACCAATGTCACTAGGTTACATTCCGTGCTATGATGTAATATACAACAATACATAGGGGTTGTTTGAAAATTTTTAAATAATTAAATGATGAACCAATAAGAGGTCTGAACCATTAAGTGTTAAATAATTATGAGGTTTAAACCATTAAAAGCTAGTATATTGGTTAACTATTCAAAGACAAATGTCTGATCAATTCAGATAAGAGATCTTAACCATTCAACATTAAACCTCTTAACCATTCAGCACTAGGGGCGGTTTGGCAATTTATGAATGATTAAGTGCTGAACCAATAAAAGGTCTGAACCATTAAGAGGTCTGAACCATTAAAAGCTAGTATATTGTTTAACTATTTAAAGGTAAATGTCTGACCAATTCAGATAATAAGCCTTAACCATTCAACATTAATACTTAACCATTCAGAGGCAAATGTCTTAACCATTCAGATATTTGCTCGCGAAACAAACATTCTAAACCATTAAATGTTGAACCATTCAGACATTTACATTCAGACATTTAAACCATTAAAAGGCTGATCCAGATGCTAGCAAACAACCTCAAAGTGTCCTCGAATCACATTTTTAAGTAATATTTGTTGGTGGTGTTACGATAAATACTATAGTTTAATGTCTACCATGACCAGGATAGATTGCACCACCTACCAAATCTTGTGCACATCTAGCATCCACTTTTTGGATCCTAGTTCAAGGAAACTAAAGATTTCTTGGGATGGCTCGAGCCATGATCTCCGGTTAACACATAAAAGAGAACCATAGAGATTCACGAAACAACACACCGCATTATGGTACGCTTCATACCTTAAAATTTTAGAGGATCCACATCTTGATTTCAACAGCTTGTTAGTAGTTCAAGAGGTTGTTTGACTTCACCTTGAATCTTACTCATTTTATATTATTTAATGAAACTTTGAACATTTATTATATTTTGCTTTTTGATGCCATGCATAAGCTAAGAAACAAGTGAAAATTATTGTTTTTGCATGTTCCTTATTTCATCTCTTTAAGAGTTTAGTTATACATATTTTGTTGTATGCAGTTTCTACATACTCAAAAAATTATTGATTATATAAAAAAAATGTCACCTAACATAGGTTTGTAAACTAACGATATCAAGATGTGTAAAAAATGTGGTCCTCTGTAAGCGGTTGTGATTCAAGTCCCGTAATGAATACATGTGTAAAATGATAACATTAGAGAGTGTAAATTAGATGTTTTAAATTCTGCTCGTAGCGGAGCTTATTGTAGAATCGATGTAGAGTGTGTAATGGAGGGGGGACAACGTATCTCTATCTTAGAGGATAGAGAGACTACTCATGTTGAGACATTCGAGTCTAAAAACCTTTTTATTTTTTAGACTGTGTACCTAATAACATAGTGTAGAATCGATGGTAACTAAATCCGGGTAGCATAAAAAAGTATTAAGTATAAGAAATCAGAGCGTGAGTACCAATAATGAAAGTCACAAACTAATATGAACATACAATGATACGTAAACGGTGGTAACTAAAGATAAAAGAACAAATAGACTGGAAAATAAGCAATAAGCCCAATGCACGTTTCTATACATTCTTCTAAAAAGGTCCAATTAACACGAAGGAAAGTATAAGGCAAAGAAAAATATATAGGAAATATAATATGGCCTCAAGACAAATTTAAAAAGACGTAGTTCTACACATTATGTCTAATTCACTCGTACATGTCTAATTCACAGTGAAGATTCTCATGGTTCTCATTGGAACATCACTTTTCCTGTTTATATGACCAAACCATTTGATGTTAAGAAAAACATGAGATCAAATTATCTAACGTTCTCTTGTGTTATCTTATCAAGATATATGTCATTGATTAAAGTAATTATTACTATTTTAAATTGCCTCAAAATTTTAATTCAAAACCATTTATGAAGTTGATGTAGACCAAGTAAAAAACTGATGAGTTCAAATAAAAAAGTATTGATAAAAATAAGAAAGCTAATTTCCTGCGCATTACAGTTGGGACATCGATAATACTCGAGTACTAATTAAGATTAATAAAACGGAACTTTGACGTCCTATGCGTTGCAACTTTTTAAGAGAAAATAAAATGTTTAAAAAATTCATTATTAAATGTATACCCATGAAGTACGCCTATGTGATGTCACTTTATATAAGGGTGGTTTACCTTGAAAATCATATTATAAATGAAAACTATAAAAATCAAAAGTTACAAATATATAACTACATGTTATAAAGTATACAACTAATAGTTACGTATATGTAGGGGTTATGTATATGTACGTATGTGTTAACATGTGTACAACTAAAACTTACGTACATATAACTCATACAAGTTACGTATACGTAAGTCGTTTCGTCATCATTATCATATTTTGGAGCTTAAACTAAATAATATATAATGAACTCAAAAAATAAAGTTGAATTTTACTTAAATATACTTTAAACAATAAAAAAGTCGAATCAATTATTAATTATGTGATTGGTAAGTGGTGGTTTTCACGGTTTTTATTTATAAATATGATTTTCATTTGATCTCTTCCATATATATTATATATATTTATATATAGAAGATGGACGGTTCATGTTAAATGTGAAATAATCACACATAAAATAATGGTTGTAGGATAAATTCGGAAATAACCTACAATTGTTGATTTTTTAAAATTCTTAAATTTTTTAAACGTGTATAACTTTTTTACGACATTATTTTTCTAAGAGAATTACACCATAAAATCAAGCATTTTATTCTCTTTAATTTGCGTATAGTATTGTTATATTTTTTCTAAAAAAAATAATTTTTCTAAAACGTTTGTGATGAGCGTATAACTTGCGTGATTATTAACTGCGTAATTATGAACATAACTTGCGTAATTAAATTTTATAACGTGAGTAATTTTTACTTTGCGTAATAATAGATATGATATAACTTGCGTAATTATAAATATAAATTGCGTAATTATGTACCTGTTATGTGTAATTATGGCGCGTAAGAAACTACATTTACGTCAAATAAAACGTGTCACGCCCTGATGACTTCGTAGGTTTCACACAAAAATTTACACTTTATATAGTAACTAGCGTCTATATGTGTGTGTATTATTTCACACTATTATCATATAGCCTATCATAAAAGTTTTAATATTTTGTTTGAGGATTTTAATAAAAGGTGTTTCATTCTCACACAATAAATCACACTTAAGAATAAGAATCGACATAGAAAAAATCATTTTTCGCAATAAACTATAAGTGCTTACCAATGTCTATGGTTTACATATGACAAACAATTGTATCCATGAAATCCATAAGTATGTCGTATAATGCATATTGATAGTCATACCAAACAAAAACTAAGGCCTATCAACTTGAAACCCTTCTCAATAATTGAAACTTTGATCCATCGAGTCGCTAACATTGTGGTTCACAAATTTGTCGGACATGAAGAAAAAATGAATCCATAAATTACGCTATATTTTGTTTGAACTTGATCAATTTGTCCATAAGGCTTTACATGTTTCTTGATTAAAGTTTTTATTACGATTTTGATGTATAGATTTTACTATCTTTTTGGGTTGACACCAACTTTCGCCGGAGGTTCAACCTTCCCCGGTGGTGGATCTGGCCAAAGTAGTAGGCGGTCGGGGTGCTACATCGACAAGATGACGATGGTCGTGAGATACGGTTTTTTTAAAGTCATGGATGCATGATAAAAGAGTTTAATTAATATTTAATGATAAGAGTAAAATATTGAATATTTATAAAAATTTAATTATAAATATTCGTCAGTCCTAGTTAAAAACCAAATGTCTTACAGTGAAATGTATATATTAATAACTAAGCTTGTAATTTCTAAAAACTATGATATGAATACATGTAATACTTTGTAAAGAGTAGTATAAACATTGCTACCTTAAAAACAAAGGTTTTTTTTATATATTTTACAATTATTTGCAAGAAAAATAATAAGAATTTGTTCTTTGTACATATAATGACTAAAATATTAGATAAATATATTCTATAACTGTTGGTGTTATTATACATATGCCCCCAATACTTTTCTAAAAGAATAACATCTTTTTTAACATAAATGCTTTTAATCATATTTAAAAAAATGTCCTTCAAAGTAAATCGATATGATCTAAGCTTAATAAAATAATATTTAAGTAATGAAATAATTAAATTAATGCGCTATAATACAAAAAAAGTTATACTGCATTTATATAATCATTCATTGATTTACTTTTTAATTTATTTAACAAACATCACTGACCTGGTGATGTGTATGTATAACCTAATATTTTTATAAAATGAAAATTCACACACTTATTTAATTGATTTTATCGTTTATCATTAAACTTTAACCCCTAAGTGGTGGGGGCGCTCATCCCGGAAGGCCGCGGCGGAGCCGGCGCCGCACGACTGTGCTGGCCCCCCACGCCTCAAGTTTTCTCCGTATCACGTCGTTCATACGGCAAGCCACACCAACAAAATCACAATCTTTTTAACCGTTCTAACGTTTTTTACCGTTACCCCCACCCCCAACGACTATATGTCAACTAAAAAAATTACATTATAAATACTAACAAAGAGAACGATAAACACTTTGCAAGAAAGTAACCGAATCTTAATTTGTCTTACTCGACTTATAACAAGAAGCGTTGCTTAGCGAAACAACACTAGACCGAGACATGAAAATTTTCCTTAAACCGCATGATGATGTTCCCGAGTCAATATTGAAGAACGTACTTGAACGCAATTGTCAAATTGCCCAGATACATGGTTGAGAGTTTAACTCGTAGATTTTTAGTTTTGATATTTTAGTATTTTAACTTTTAAATTTTTATGTTTTTCTTATTTTTAATGTACTTTTAATTATAATTTGTAATTTATTATATCAATGAAGTCTTTTAATTAAAATAAAAACTAGTACCAAGCCCCCCTCGTTGCAGCGGAAGGCAATAAATCATGTCAAATAGTACCAATGACACACCACCGCCGGTAACCATCAACACCAAAAAAGCTCGTATAAAAGATAAAAGAAAAGCGAAAAAAATAAAACAAAAAAAGTAGACGTAAAAACGTTGAATCACACAGGTGAAATGTAAAACATATAAAACAATAAGTAAGTCGATCTAGGACCAGTGCGTTGCGACGGGTCGTCCAACGGGAAAAAATAAATGTAAAAACATAGAACCACACACGTACGTTGTGACGTATCAACTTGCAAAATTTAGACATAAACGTAAAATGAACAATTCGTATAATACGAAAAGTATTTTGGATTAAAGTTGAAAGTAAAAGGATATTTGGGCAAAACTGTATAAGATGTAAAGTATTGGGTTAAAATAAAAATATTAAAGATTAAAAAAACAAAACAAAAGGTGAGTACAACCAATAAAACACACAGTACAATCTTTTATACATATTAAAGTTGATAATTAGTATATATATAATATGTGGTATGATATGTGGTATGACAAGCATAAGTGACTGAGTGAGGTGTACGCATAACCTAACCTTTTAGTAAAACAAAAATTCACGCACTTATTTAATATAATCTATAGTTAATCATTTAACTTTAACTCCGAAGTGAGGTGGAGACGCCCACACTAAAAGACTACGATGAGGTTAATGAGTTCTAGATCAACTGGTTTAGGAGGAGACATCTTATGACTTTCCAAAGCGAAGGTCATGTGCTGGAGTCTTACTAGGTGCAATATGCTCCTAGTGGACCAAAGATTTTACTACATTGGGCATTTAGGTGGTGGGTTTCCCTTGGAATGGTGGGTGAGACGGGCCACCAGCGCTGTCTGTGTTCGCGGGCGTGGGTGGTCTTTCGTCATTGGGTTTATCCGGGTGACCGGATTTAAAAATTATTCGTTGACCGTTAAAAAAAAGACTATGATGAAAGCCGGCGTCGTACGGCTATGTGATATGGCATGAGCACCTCCCAACCTCTACAAGAGAAACATCATTAACACATCACGATAGCTAAGATGTTAATTTGATAATTTCCCTTGTCTACATATTTTGCAATTAGCCCTTAAAAATATGAATAAAAATCTCAAAAGATATGTTTACAAGTGCTTTATATAAATTATTGTAACCGTGGTTAAAGCTAATCACAACTTCCTCTGCTCCTAATATCTCTGGCGCTCACATTATTCAATTCTTCTAGAGAGAGAGAAACTCTTAACTCCCCCTATAAAACAACAATAAACAACTCTTCATTCTTCACTATCGAAACTCCGTGTGTGAGTCGCCGGAGATGATGGTGTTCGGTCATTCAGCCACCGGCGGAGGCTTTCTCGCCGGAAAACAACAGATTTTTCCGGTCGACTACGAGGCCGAAGTCTCCCAACGCCTCCTCGAAGCTTCCTCCTCCGGCGACCTCAAATCGGCCTTTGAATGCATCGACGATCCCTACGTCGACGTCAACTTCGTCGGCGCTGTTTCCGTGAAGATTCGTATGGCGGAGGTTCATTGCAGCGGTGAATCGGAGAATGTAGTGCGATTCGAGCATCGTGAGTTCAAGTCGGACGTCACTGCTCTGTTCGTTGCTGTAGTTACCGGAGATGTGAAACTCGTTAGGAAATTGCTGGTATGAAATTTTGAAACTCTGTTTCATTGATTATTGTTTGATTTAGCTCCGGTATTTACGTTTTTTAATCAGATCATTGCGTTTAAACAGTTTTTGAACTCCGCATTAAATGCTCCTGAATAATTAATTATTTGATTTGAATAATAATTTGAATATAACAGGATGCAACTTATGGGTTATGATAATCATGTACAGTTTATTAACCGTATATCGTAAAAATTACATCTCGCGTTAGTAACTTTAGTATATGTAGAACAATTACAGTTTGTCGATTTGCTATGGAGAACAATGCCTGCAGAAATTTTCTGGTTTCGTTTTGGTTTTTCGAGTAGTTTATGCTAGTGTTGCGATGATGTTGTTGTATTAGTTCAAAGTTCTAGTGTGTATGCCTTTTCAGTGAGTAATTACTCGAAGTAAATCCATACAGTCATGTATAAATTGTATTTTTCGTAACTTTGGAGGTGTAAGGCTTTTATCTTCATGGTAATGGTTTGAAAATATATTAAAATGAGAAGAATATACAAAATATTATATGGTATATTGTCATGAAATTGATCATTTTTTGGATGACTGTGAAAGTAGGAATGTTCCATCAGCAGTTTAGCACACATCTCTTCAGGAATAAGTTCAGAAAACCACTTGCAGAAACGAATATTACACAGTAACTTGACTAACTTAGTAAATTTATCATTTTCAATTCCGAAGAATTATAACTTTTAACGCAAATCAAGGCTTATATTTGATGTTTCACCCAGAGTCCAGAGAAAGTTCTAGATCTGGTTTAAACTCTTATGCTAACTATACAATGAGTTTACGTGTGTTCACAGGATCTATTTGTTCACGAAAATACATGTGATTTGTGACCTTGAACGCAAATAAATGAACCACATTTATGTGTATTACATTGAGTCCCATTCTATGCTGTCTCTACTCCCATTCTATGATGTCTTCCCACATCAGTAATCCGGACAGGATATCAATATATTATCAATCAACTGCTGATCTGGGTTTATAAAATATAATAAAAAGAATACTACGCTCCTAAGTGACAAATTGGTTTATATTTGTCCATTTTTCAAAATGACAAAGCTTTTTTTTGTTGCTGTTTTGGTAAATGATCAGAGCCGTGGGGCGGATGTGAATCAGAAACTGTTTAGAGGCTTTTCGATGACAGCGGCTGTAAGGGAGGGCCACCTTGAGATCTTTGAGATCTTACTCAAAGCCGGTGCCTCTCAACCATCTTGTGAGGAAGCTCTATTAGAAGCCAGCTGTCATGGGCGAGGTGGAGGGTTTATCGAGTTGCTTATGGCTTCTGATCTGATAAGCCCCATATTGCTATGCATGCTCTTGTGAATGCATGCTGCAGAGGATTTATCGACGTGGTTGACGTTCTCTTGAAGGTAAACATCAACTTGCATGTCGGTTGTTTATTAATGTAATCAAGATTTAACATTCTATGATCTTGATTTGTAATGACAGTGTGGTGTAGACATTAATGCATCTGCTAGAGTGCTGCTTTGCTCATCAAAGCCTTCACTCCACACAAATATGAACTGCACACCCCTTGTGGCCGCAGTGGTTAGCAGACAGATTGCTGTTGTTCGTCTGTTGTTGCAGGTAACCTTTCAATCCAATTCTGATTATTAAATAATACAGAATCTACCGCCTTGATTGCTTGATTATTGGGTCTGGGGTCTTATCACTTATATCATATTGGATTTATGCCTTAATAATTCATATAATACCATTAACTTCTATTTGGATTATTGAGAAAATGGAGTCCAAGTTAACCCCACTGTTAGATACAACTTCTTTTGACATTATTTTTCAAAGATTCTAGGGGGGCCTTTACTATACTTCTTACAACAACTGTTGAACAGCTGGACTTTTGTATCCATTGATATTTATGTGATACTTGCATCATCATGGTTCACCAAACATCACCAAAAATTCAGAAACTACATTTGTCCACTAGTTGGTCACTTGGTTGTTGGTATTCAAAGGTGTGTAATTAATGAATAATACATCTTATCCTTTACCACAATTGATCTTATACTACTTCACTACAATAAAACATGTCACCCACGTCCCTACTAAATCCGTCAGAGTTATTCTTAATATATTTACTCAAATATGTCCCTACAGAAGATGAGCAAATACGGAACGTACAAACCATTTCCAGCTGGCATTGAATGGAACAATTGTGTATTGAGATTTTAATATTAGGGCCCTATTATTTATTAGGCTTGGACAATTTTGATGAGTCGTCCTATGAATAGATCTGATTCAGGTTATATTCTATAGTCAAACGGATAATATAATTAAAAATAGATTAGATAGAAATAGAGCTGGCAATATAACAGATAACCTGTTAGCTTACCATTAAGTTTAACGGGATTGGGGTGAACGGATTCAGGTCATAAATGGGTCAACTTGTTTATGACACTGCTAAAAACTTGTTTATTATGACAGCACCACCTGTTTAAATAATCATGTTTAATTGATTAAGAGGTCGACATGACACATTAAGGACCTCTTAATAAAAAGATTTAGTTTTATGATTTTATAAATACTTAAATATATTACTCTCAACTTTCTAACTGCGTATATGCTTTAAGTTATACTGTGTTTAAAGGTCTCTATTTAAAATTTGTTTGAAGTCGTGCCAATAGTCATGTTAAATGTGTCATTTGTGGTATTAAACTTTTTATCATTTGTCTTAAACAGGTTGTCTTGTATCATTCGTCTTATTGAATTGGTTAAAAATTAATGGTGTTAAACATGTGGTGTCGTTTAATGTTATCTGCTTATTAAACACGCCATATTAGTGTTTAAGTAAACAAC
This sequence comes from Flaveria trinervia, assembly GCA_025506515.1. Classification (NCBI taxonomy): domain Eukaryota; kingdom Viridiplantae; phylum Streptophyta; class Magnoliopsida; order Asterales; family Asteraceae; genus Flaveria; species Flaveria trinervia. Next base: position 94,921,080 of record CM046447.1, on the reverse strand, counting down.
ACAGTTAGTTAAATGTGTGTTGTGTGGGTTCAATAAAGCATGTTAAGCGCATCATGTCAAACACAGATTGTTTTTGGCTCTAAACACAATACGTGTTAAATGGGTAAAAGACAATTTCTGGCTATAAACAGAGGTGAAAGATCACTCAGAACTCTTTTATGCACGTTATGGAGTTATATCATTTTAATGTATGGTTCTTAATAGTTAATACTAATTAATTATAAAAATTGATATCATAACGAAAACTATTGTGGATTAGTCCAACTTGACCCATACAAGAAACTTGTCATTTATCCGGTCCAATAATGCTTTGTTTGTCTATTTCTGCCATATGCATGGACCTAACAACCCATGTTTTTATTATTTTTCCAGGCAGGTGCGAATGTCAACATCAAGGTCCCATTAGGAGCATGGTCTTGGGACCCATCTTCAGGTGACGAATTTCGGGTTGGTGCTGGACTATCAGAACCCTATCCGATTACTTGGTGTGCAGTTGAGTACTTTGAAGCAAGTGGTTCCATATTGCAAATGTTACTACAACACATCTCCCTCAACACGTGTCACAATGCTAGAACTCTATTGCATCACGCCGTACTTTGCGGTAACACGGGAGCCGTCAATACACTGCTAAAATGTGGGTCCGATCTAGAATACCCAATCAAAACCTCACAAAAAGATGAAACCCGAGCAATACACTTGGCTGCACGCCTTGGGTTTCCATCAATCCTTCAGCTGTTAATAGACTCCGGGTGTGATATTAACTCAAGAACCAAACACAATGGTTATACCGCTCAAATGATATGTGCAAAGTTTAAACGTGAAGACTGTCTCCGAGTCTTGACTGCAGCCGGTGCTGACCTCGGTTTGACCAACTTGACCAGTCAATCCACCCAGTCTATCGCAAAATCGAATCAATGGTCTCTTAGCTTTCAACAAGCAGTGTTGGACGTCATTAGATCAGGGACAGTACCCACTTCAAGTAACAAGACTGTGTTTTCGCCTTTGATGTTTGTAGCTGATTCAGGAGATGTTCAAGCTTTAGAAGCGTTGATTTCTCGAGACGATATAAACCTCGATGAACAAGATGAAAAGGGTTTTTCGGCAGTTATGGTGACTGCAATGAAAGGTTATATAGAAGCCTTTAGGCTTCTTGTTTATGCAGGCTGTGACGTAAAGCTTACTAATAAAGCTGGTAAGACCGCGATTTCTCTTGCAAAAATGAACGAGAATTCAGATATGTTCGAGAAAGTAATGATAGAATTTACACTAGAGAAAGGAAGCCAAAATGCCAGAGGTTTTTATCCTCTACATTATGCTGCACGTCATGGAGATATGCATGCGGTCAAACTGTTGACCAGTAGAGGATACGATGTAAACATTCCTGATGGGGATGGATACACACCCCTCATGTTAGCCGCAAGAGAAAACAATGGACAAATGTGTCAATTACTGATCTCATGCGGGTCGGTTTGTGGTTTCAAGAATTCAAAAGGCGAAACCGCACTCTCCCTTGCAAGAAAACACACAGAGAACACCGCTGAGTGTGTGATATTAGACGAGCTCGCTAGAGTGCTAGTTCTTCGTGGGGAGAGCGTGTTGAAACATACAAAGGGAGGAAAAGGCGGTTCACATAGGAAAGATTTGAAAATGTTGAGTGAAGGGGTTTTAAGATGGGGGAATTCAAGTAGTAGAAACGTGGTTTGTTGTGATGCTGAGGTGGGACCGAGTGTCGGTTTTGTGAGGTGTAGGAGGAAGAAGGGTGATGGTGAGATGGTAGGGGTTTTCCGGGTGGTGACGGTGAAGAACAAAGAGGTGCATTTTGTTTGTGATGGTGGGTTGCAAATGGCGGAGTTGTGGGTTAGGGGGATAAAGCTTGTGACAAGAGAAGCCATAAGTGGTCAATCACAGATGAAATTATAACTAGTGGTAGCATTTGTTTCTCTAAAGCTTTTGTATGTATAGATTTGTACCATGAAAGTATGAAATACTTCCTCTTGAAGTATTCTTTTTAATCAAATAAAAACAATTTTCCTATACCGAAAGTTCGGGTTTGGGTTGTATTTCGATACCGAAGTTTGAATGTTTTTTTCAGAAACTGAAGGTTTGACTGTTGGTCAAATACTTAGAATGCCTTCAAAAATAAATCGTTCGGTTTGTATTTTGATAGCGTGTCAATTGGGCAGAACAGTAAGCTAGAGAGAAAACGGGTCAAAATGATTAAAATTTGTTTATAGGAAATGTTCACAGCTTCCTAAATTGTATTTATATAAAAACAAAATCGAGTCATTACAGGCAAAAAAGTGCAGGTGGGTCAAGCCAACCCAACCCGTTCAGAAAAGTTGCCCATTTTGACAGGACCCGTTTCAACCTAACGGCCACCTGTATGATAAATGACAAAATAAAACAGCCCAAAACCAATTCCATACTTTGTAATATGATTAGTAATGCGGAACTTGAAATTTTACGAAAAATGAGTATTTAGAAACATACCAGCACCACTTGTTTCAGGGAGCCAGTAGCATCTTGAACAGAACAAATACTTGCATATGCTTCATCTTTACGACCAAAATCAAAGTACATAGTTGCAGAACAACACGCAGAAAGCCCTGGTCCATGAATTTAAGCTGACAGAAATCACAACAAAGCGGAACAAATAACACAAACCTTAAATGTTGTACCAACAACCTACAACTCTTTAGCATTTATAAAAAAGATTAAAGACCAAGATTCTAGTCACTTGAAGATCCATCATCATCATTTTCATGTTGTGCTACCACTTTCTCAATAAACCTTCGCCTCACTCCTTCAATAACAGCTTCTCTAGAAGCTTCACCTTCACTCTGTCCATCGTTAAGCACAGGATCTGACTGGCACAGAACCAGAGCAACACCTACATATAAATAAATGAAAGCGGCAAAAAAGACGAATTAGCAATCTGAAGATTATAATAATCTAACAGATTGTCAAGAAAATGTACCTTCAGGCGTGCATCTGCGACCAAAAGTATGTAAACCTACATAATTTGCCTTCACAGCACCATTGTTATAAACCAATACAGTGGGAAGATTACGATCTGGGTAATTAGGAATGCAATCAGTTGATATAATTTTAACAAATTTTGTTGCTGGATACATTGTTGCCAGTTCTTCCAGACATTGCATTAGCACGCCACACTCAGGGTACCTATTTAAAAACAACTGCCAGTTAGTCAATTGCTAGTAACGACTAACAAACAAGATAAACCAAATTAAGTAGAGCATGAGAGAATTAGTTGCAATTACCCATCTTTGTATAAAATAACCACCACCCACACATCTCTGGGGCTTGTGACACCTCACGCACAAAATCCGATCCAGAAATGGGTATGATTGACCCGAACTTTGCAACTTTCACTATTTTCTTCATCTCTGCTAACCTCTTTCTCCTTCAAGAAGAGGGGTGAAATATAAGAACAAATATATTAAAGCCAAAATACAATACTTCACTTGTTCAAACTACACACTCCATTTTTTAGATTTGACCTAATGGGCATGTGTTGTCAAACACACAATTCAGGGGCATATTATCAAAATTGCACATCTAAGTTTCTACCGGATGATCCAACATCGTAATATACTACTGAAACGCATAAAATTTGGTATACGCCTATATGGAATCTACTTCAATTGTTCAAACTACACACTCCATCATTAAAATTTGACCTAAATAATTGATTTTCGCCTAACAGACCTTTATTAATCAAACCACATAATTCAGGGGCATATCATCAGAATTGCACATCTAAGTTTCTACCGGAGAATCTAACATTGTAACATACTACTGAAATACAAAAAGTTCAGTGTATAGACTCTAGAATAGCATGACTTTTAAGCACCTGTATTCTTGGAGGAATCGATCGTCATCTAGATCATCTTCAAGATCTTCAAGTTGTTCTTCAGTCTTTTCATCAATCCAATTCTTGTCTTTAGGCTTGGAATCTTCATCTTCAGCAGGAGTAAATGGGTCAGGCTTGAATGCAGGGGGTTTGGGAGGCAAATTTCCAAGTTTTCTTTGAATATCATCCCATTGAGTTGATGATCCTTCAACATCTTTATATACAAAGTGATAGTCTGCCATTATCGTACGCTATTGATCTTCTTTACAGATATTTCTTCTTCTACCTTCAGGAAGTTGATATCTGACAGGCAATTATATAAATTTAATTATGGAGAAAAAATAGTTTATTAAACTAATTCAAGGTGTCCAGGAAGCCAAGAAATCTCTTTAGCATTTGACATTAGAACACTACCAAATTACGTAATCCTTTTAGGAGGTGTTACCGTGTTAGTGAGTGCATATTTTTAGTGTATGGCTTATGAGCAGAAGCTAAAAAGCAGCTGTAAGAATATGCACTTCAGGAAAGTGTTTGGATTATTTATACGTAACATATAACAGTCTGTTTTACTAATATTTGAGCTACAACATTAGCACAAAGTATTACCTGATAAGGGGTTTATAAAATTGGTGAATAATTCAAATAACTATACTGTTACCTATGCAGGTAAGTGAGTTAATGTTTAATGTTTCACATGAGACTGTTCTTAATATGATGTGCATCCATTTGCAAATAATCTAACATATTATTCATTGTTAAGAGATATAATATAGTTGGTTAATGGTGATTAGCTGGCTAAACTTAGTTAACTGGTTAATTAGTGATTTGTCCTTTTGTTGTATGAATTAGTACAAAATATAAGCACCTAGTTAGGGTTTTGTAGCAACTTGTTATGTATACAAACAATCACAACATATATAGAATTCTTTCTCAAAATTCGTGTTCTTGAATTCAATTTAGATTTTGGTTTATACACAGTTTCCGGTTAACGTCACACAATCAGATAACATGAAACACTTAAATCGTTCAATCAACAACTCATCATAACATGAACTGTCAAACAATCAGGATACAGAAATTAAGAATCAACTGTATTAGCACATAAAACTAGCCTAATTAGAAAGCTACATACACGCTAAGATCAGCCCAATGTTACGATTTTAAGGATCGATTGAATTTTTTTACTGCTGATTATTGTGCTCAATTGTCAGAAAAAACACAGAAGAAATGTGAGAATTCAAACATCTTGAGGGATGAATTTATAGCGAAACATATAGATGAACACAAGAAGGTGAGAGGATAGAAGCACCTGTGATCGATGAGAGAATATTATCGAAGGGAGGAGAAAACTTTGATCCGATCTGTGCCCCTTTTGGAATACGATGGGAGAAAAGAATGAGAGGGTGTTGCTTCATGTTATTTTATTACCGAGAGGGCACTAACAAATTTTTATTTTTATTTTGTTGGGGCAACAATTTCTAACATGCACGAAGTTAACAGGTGTTATGTTTGAGTGTAGCAGGTTTTTATTAACAGGTCAACATGTTAAAGACATGATAAAAATCGTGTCATAATAGATCAAACACCCGTTAACTTGTTAACGCACGTATTAAGACATGTTTATATTTTTAGCTTATTAAAATAATTAATATATATATATAACATATATAGATTGTGTGGTAGAGTGGGCTTTTTTTCAATGTTCAATTTAAAAACCTTATCACTTGTTCAACCGCTTCAATCGAATACGACTATCACATTACCACTAACCGAGTCTCCGGCCTCCGCCTGAACCCTCTTCGTACTCTGTCTATTACCTCTTTAAATTAGGTTATCGGTTAAAATATACTTTTTTATTGACTTTTGTTTTAAATATGTCAAGAATTATCATGTTAAAGATTATGGTATATTCAAGATTTTGATGGACTTCAGACAATTTTTGTTTCACTAAACGTGTGCTTTTTTTCATGTCTCTTAACATGTATTATCGTGTAAGCTGTTTCTAAACAGGTTCGTGTTCATGTCTAGAGAAAATGACACGATTACTTATTGTGTCGTGTTCGTGTCACCACTTATCGTGTTGTGTCTTATCGTGTTGTGTCTGATTTGTTATGTCAGCCTTAGGTTTTTTTCTCGAAACATGTTTCGGTTCAACCGGTTCGATTTGAAATACAAAGGTCGCGGTTCATGTTTGGAACAACTTTTAGAAAAGAGAAATTGAAACCGGTTTGGTTAGTGTTAAAAATCAAGCCTATTTTAAATTACAGATAAAATTATTCAAATATTATAAAGTTTTATAACTAAATATATAAATCAAGCATAAGCAAAATCTTAAAAAAAAGAGTTCATTGCTTATTTATTTGATTCTTTTTAGAAATTACAACAAAAGAGACTACAATATCATAAAATATCTATTATTGTAGTTGTTTGGATGTTTACTAGTCGTCATTGTTGTTTGTATGTATTGTGGTTGGAGTTGTTTCATTGTTCTTCTTTGTAATAGTTCTTGTATGGTATTGGGGACCGCCGTTCCCGATGCTATTTCTTCCTTGAGTGTTTTTTGTTATCTAAATAATCCTTTAAGTAAATGACACTGTGATGAATGTTTAGGATAGTTTTGTTCTTCTGTGAGATATTACACTGCCATTAACAAAAAGAAAAAGAAAACAACAGGAAAAAAAAACAAATCATGAAGTTGTCGTAGAAGCTAATGGTCAGTAAACTAATGGTCAGTAAACTACAGGTCAAAACGGGTAAAACCAAATATTAAGTTTTTTTACCACAAAGCTAAAATATCAAAATTCTACAAAAAATCTATACCAAATTGTGCTAAAGATTTGTTCTTGATACTTTTGGGGCTCACTTTTCGGCCGCTATACCGAGCCTGTTTTATAGTCTCATAGGTTAGAGCTCATGTATTACATGGATGGATAAATAAAACATATCAAAATCATTAGTTTTATGAATATTTTATTTTCTAGATATTATTATCCATGTGTGAAATAAAAGTATAATGTATATTTAAACGTTATAAGACATAATGAATTAGAAATTATTACTCTATATTTAATATGTATTAACAAATTATTAAAAATCCTTTACTTCTAATAGAAAGGTATAACTGTGGACATGTGGCATTTCTTTACAACCCCAACAATTTCATTTCCCGCTCATTTGTCCGGATCTTTTGGAAAACGCGGATCTTACTTTGGGTCGGACCATCCTACTAAACCAAAACCTACACTAGATTCTAGACTAGAACGTCCTTTTCGTATCTAACCCCATGCCCTCATTCTGTCTTCCTCTTCCAAAACCCCACTTCCAACCCTAAATGCCGTCGCTACGATCCTTGAAACCTCCTCTGCACAACGATGGCATCTGCATCTCTCCCTTTGTTCCCACGCTGCGCAGTGTCTCGGACTGGCGCAATGGTGGCTTCTTTATCTCTCCCTCTGCACAATGGTTCCCCCAAAGATACCAGGTTCGTCAATCCGTGTTTTAACTTTGTAATTGTTCATCTTCTTCTCCGATTGAACGTTCAAATATGTGGTTTACTCTATTGTTTCTTTACTTATGCATCAGCCATTTCCCGAGAGGTGCCGGTAGATCTGATAATCAACTATTTAATATAGTTTTACAGATGGTATCTTTTCGCATTTCCGTTTGATTTCTGTAATTATTCATCTTCTTCTCCGATTGAAGATTCAAATATGATGTTTGAATAATGGTTTGTTTATTAGGGATCGACAGAGAAAAAGGATAAGAGGTCGGAATCCGATAAGAGTTTAAACAACAACTATCAGTCGGAGTACGATTCGTCTAAAGATCGTCAACGACAATTGTGAGAGCTTAAAGCTGGTTTACATCCTCTTAAGGTATATACCGATATGCAATCATACTGCTTTGGTTGATGATGGTTACCATTATTTCAACTACATGACAAATGATTATGGTAAATATAGCAAAAAGGAAGAATTTTAATTTAATAATGTTTATTTTATGAACTTCTGTGAAGAATTTTCGGGTTTGATCTGGGTACTTAGATTGAATTGGGTATATTAACCACCTTAGATTGACTATTGTTTAACATGAAATTTTTGTTTGAATCGGGTATATTAACTAGCTTTGTTGTTGTTGTTGGTATATTACGTAAGTTTATCCTATTGATTTCGCTCTATGCAATAGAGTCGTGATTTTCTCAGCTTGTTTCTGATCACTATTTTCGTTAACTCTAATTTCTTGATTGATCTTATATGTATGTATCTGAAGGAGTATGATATTCCGAAAGTATTTTTAGGGTTTATTAATTCATCATCATCAATAGTAGAACACATAGACTGGATTTGGTGGTTTTAATTTGAATTTGGTATTTTATGATCCAATACCTCAAGGATGAAAGGTTTAAGTTGCGGATTTTGTGTTGAAAAAAGAATTTGTTATAGAATTTTATCAGATAATCACTTTGGTGTATTGCTACATTAACTTTGGGATAGTAACCCGAAGAATTGAAATCATTTAGCAACAGTCTCTTGTAACTGTGAGACAAACATATTTTTTTGTTATCAAGAGAACATTTGTTTAAATGTGAAGTATCCAAGAGTTTATCAAATTGGACCAAATTTGATGTAGGTTGTTAAACATACAAAAGCAGGTACTTGAGCAGGCTGCTGGACTTTCAACTTTTAACCAGTGGAAATGGATCAGAGTAATACACCTTGACTTTTCTTTGAATCTCATTTTCATTGATATCTTAATCTCTATACTATATAACACCATGTCAACAGATTTGATCTCACTATTAGAATTTACCATTATTTACTACAAACTACTATATATTATTTAATTTATCTCTTTATAAACAAATTAATCATGCAGGGTTCCGTACACTGTAAATTATTTAAAATGAGATTCAACCACTTTCAATAATACCATTAAACATTAGATGCTTAAAAAGTAGAACAATTTTTAAAATTGTGACATTTACACAACTTCATAGCTATTGATTTCTTTTATAACTTAACTTCTCACAGGTTAGCCTTATATTATGGATCCTAATGAAGCGAATATAAACGAAAACTTGGAAAATTATATTTAGATAGAAAAAGGAGGGCTTTTTCTACAACTCCAAATAAAACCAACAGACGTAACCATTTAAACATCGTTTACAACACACACAGTATGTTTTTCTTAATTTGTTTGTATATGTTCAAACATACTATAACATTTTTGGCTAACCATCTTATACCTTTAAATTTGTTCTTATAATTGGACAGGTAACTCGACTAATGTTCAAATAAATGCAAGTCCATCATCATCCACAAGAAAGTTCAACAAAGAAAATATGTATAACACAAGATGTCAGGGGTTTAACCAGAAAGGATTTCATACCGGTCCTTCAACAATAGATATAAGAAGTCCATTATCAAACATTACCAATGGTCTGATATTCAACTTAACTATATTTACTTTTATATTTTATCTCACACGAAGTTGCTTTTTTATAAAATATAATCAACTTTTCTAAACATAATCAAGTCTTTTAATAATTATATTAATTTTTTAATATAATCAATGGTTATTATGATTTTATAATGTTTGATTTATTACATAACAGACTTTTTACAAATAAAATCAGTTATTTTTGCTATCTTTTTATAACATTAAATTGTAATACGTTTTTACTTAATATAAAAATGGAAATGATTTGACTAATGTTATATAGATTATCAAGTCTTCTTATTTTATTTAATGTGAAGAATTTAGAATTTAAATTAATATGATGGTTATTATGATTTTATTATTATATAAGAACTTTCTACAAATAAAAGCAGTTATTTATGTTATATTTTTCATCATATTAAATTGTAATACGTTTGATGTAATATAATTGTGGAAATGATTTAATCTACTTTTTTAAACATAATCAATACGTTATCTAGAGAATGAAGAAAATTGTAGATTTTTTAATGTATATTGTAAATTTTATGATATGAGTTGGTTTTTTATATTATTTTTATAATATTATATGTCTAATTATTGAAAAAAAAACTAAAAAATAAAAAAAATAAAAAAAAACAAAAAATGAATTTCAGATATCCGAATCACTATCCGAATCCGTATCCGAAATTTTCGGATATTGGATATCTGAAATTTCGGATACGGATTCGGATAGTGATTTCCACTATCCGAAATTTTCGGATATCTGAAATTCGGATATCCAAAATTTCAGATATCCGACTTTGAACACCCCTATTAGAGATTCATTTCAGAATCATCCACATATAAATCTCAAATTGCGACTAATCGGTAAAAGACACCAAGATGGACGTACGTATAACTTACCAACAGTTTCTGAGATTGCAGCTTTAATTGTTGGAGACATTGGTGAATCAATTGAACCAAGAGATATTATTGTCAAAACTCAAACCGGTGTTCTACAACGTATAAGTGAATTGCATCCCTCTTATCTTCCGATGCAGTATCCATTGTTGTTCCCGTACGGTGAAGATGGATACAGAGTTGATATCCTACATAGAAATATCAAGGAAATGAAAAAAACAAAACGTGATAGGTTGACAATGAGGGAATTTTTCGCATACAAGATTCAAGACAGACCAAACAACTTATCCTTGATTCTAAATTCAAGAAGACTTTTCCAACAATTTTTAGTTGATGTGTATACTATGATTGAAAGTGAGAGGTTGCTCTTCATACGTTCTCAACAAAAAATACTTCGAAGTGACTCTTACGAACACCTTCTTGAACAAGCAAGTCATGGAAACACAAATGTTGGTTGTTTAATAAAAATTTAAAGCAAGAGTTACGAGTAGAGACGGTTTGAAGTTGTTAATTTTAGATGAACATGGTAAGCCTTCTAATGTTACTACAAATATAGTTTACAAGGAGGTTTTCACATATTTGTAATTTGATCATGTAAACAGTTATGAAATCAAATTTATTTTTTGTGATTTTCTATATTCTTCCTACCAATCAAAGATTCTTATGATTATTATTAAATTTTTATTAAACAAACCCGTGTAATACACGTGTCACTAAAGCTAGTACATTTATATTTTAGATGTTTAATAGGTTAGTTTACTTATTTACAAAAAATATTATTTAATATAAAAGAAACAAGAAACATAAATATAGAGATGTCTGTTTTAACATAGTTTAATTAAAAAGAAAAGTTAAATTAATTGTTTTTATAGTTTTATTATTTATTATGTGAGAGGAGCGGGAAAATGATTTTTAAATAAGTAAAATGATGACACCTGTTTTAGGAAAACTTTTTTGTATGATGACACGTGTTTTAGGAAAACTTTTTTTATATGTTATAGATTATAGATTTCTTGAGTATTTCATAGTTAAATTGTTGCGTACATTGGCTATCCAACATGGATGCTCCGACATTTGTCATCAACTTATATATATATATATCTATATATATATATATAATATATATATATATATATTATATTATATATATATATATATATGTATATATATATATCTATATATATGTATATGTATGTATATACATATATATATACATATATATATACATTATATATACATATATTATATATATATATATATATATATATATATGTATATGTATGTATGTATATACTATATATATACATATACATATATATATATACATATATATATCTCTCGTTAGGTACTTATAGTCCTAATTGTTCTTGGTAACGAGTGCACTAACATGACACTTTGCCACTGTGAACCATACAAATAGAACCTAGTGATATTATTGGGTTAATGGTTATAAATGTTCATCGAATTTCGTTAGGGATTACCAACTTACAGTCTTACACAACGTTTTGGAAAACTAGTATGAACCAACGTACTAACCACATTAAGTTGCTTGAAGTATGTAATAATCATCATTTTAATAACATATGACCATCAAATTCATAGTTATGTAAACTGTTTTGCGCTAACAAACCCCAAAAGACATAACAAGTGACTTGAAAAATCATAAGAGCATTCACAATGGAGTTCTTAAAATTATATAAGTGTGTTTAATATATTATATGAAATGGAGTCTCAATCCTTAAATCTTGTTGTTTAAAGTGGACTTTAAGAGTGTTTAGGATCAATGAAATTGCTTAATAAAGTAGCTTGGAAGCATAAATATGGTGCACAGTCTCTCTGTAACATCCTGTATTTTTACGTTAACGATGTTTATTTCTTGAATAGACCATTATGGTCAATTATGAAATTCATGGGTTACTTATGACTATTTTCTTAATTTGTCTTTAATTCTTGAATTTGAAAGTTAATAATGATAATTATTACATAATAAATAATTATAATAGTAACAATAATAATAATAATAATAATGTACTAATAATGAAGGCTTTATTAATAAAACTAATAGAGATAACTATAATAATTTGTGAAAATATAAACTTGTAAGAGTTAAAAACTTAAAGTAATTAAGTTAAGGGTTAATTTGTTAATTTTGAAACTTTAAATGAAAGTTTTAGCATAAAATAATAACATTTAAAAGTTGAGGGACCATTTGTGTAAATAACCAAAACTCCAATTTGTTTCCCCCTCAACCCACGTTTTTCCGATGGGTCTCCGGCCAACTCGCCGGCGACTCTCCGGCCACTTTAAAACTTCAAAATCCGACGTTTTTAACCTCAAAAACCGACCCAAATCGTTACATTTACATGTTTCGAACTTAAATTCACGATTTAATTACGTTTAAACATCGGTTTCTAACCTCAATCGATGGAGTAACCGAAACCATTAAACCTTAAGCCGTTCATACATTAAAGTACAATAATAATCGAATTAACTTAACATAAACAATCGTCTATCCATTCCTAACGTTGTAATCAAGCTAGTTTCTCCTGAGAAACACACAACCATTGAATTCGAGTATCACTTTCATCGTGTACCTGCAACTCGAACAAAGGCTACCTTCCGAGCAGTATTGATTTCAAGTGATATAGGGCTTTGGTTCACCTAGGCCTTCAGATGCTTTCTGCAAAATGAATTTGACTATCGTGCACATTTTCATCGTGAACCGATTTCGACCAAGCCGCAACGTTTTCTTCATTTGTTCTTATAGTGGTCAACTTCGAACCGGGTAATTAAACGCTGCTATAGACTCGTTTTCATATAGAGAACAAAAGCCCTATGGGAATTCTGTATAACAACATCGAATACGTGTCAATTTGGGGGAATTCGAATTAGGGTTCATATGTTAATTGGGGTTTTGTTTCGTGTTGTGGTTTAAAACTATCATGAACCGAAGCCTATCACGACCATGACCCTGGTTTACTGGTTACACGTACACATCCCCTACTTAAGGTCCAGGGTTCGAACCTGGCAACCTCATTTTTTTTAAAAAGGCTTTTTAAGCCTTAGTTCAATTATAGAAAAATGTTATTTAATATAAAAATAAGATTTGTAAACTTCAAATATTTTTAAAGGTCAATAAATAATTTCTGTAATTTTCTAAGTTAAATTAAATAATATCTTTGTAATAAGACAATTTAACAAAGATTGTTTTTGAATTATTTCTTAAATGAAATGGATTTTAAATAATAATTAATAAATTAGTGTTGGTTTAAACGTTTATTTTCATTTAATATTGTTTAAATCATGAATATGTCAAATAATTACTCGAATATTATATCTAAACCTTATTAATTATTAAAAATGATTTAATTTCTCATTCTCTATATTTAGACATATAAAGAATATATTTTTTTAAAATGTACTTATAAAATGACCAAATCCACTTAAAACCCTAGCCCTCGTTAATTTGCTAAACTTTATACCATTAAACTTAAACCTTGTAAAAATGTGCATACTTAGGTACCTTGTGAAGGACTACGTTGAAACGTTGCTTGCTATATTTTCTTATTAATCGTTATTCCATACTTATTTGATAATGTGAGTATTTCTATACCCCTTTTTCATATTTTCACACTTTGGGGTGAAACATGTTACTTTATAACTTTGCACTTGTAAACGTTTGATTCTTGTAAACTTATGGTAATTTACTTGTGTGTTGTGTTAGTTGAACTTTGTAGCTACCATGTAATGTCGAATATATGTACAATCATTAACTATTGCTAGCCTAGCGAAGTCATAGATATATGGGCCAGACAAGCCTGCTTGGTTGATCCAAGTACACTTAGCTAATCGTATATACTTTTAAACGTTTGAGACTTGTAAAACTTTGTCGAGGTTTGATTGTGCATTCTGTCTTACATCCCTAGTTTACTTTGTTCTCTAACTCACAACATGAATTGCCATCTTTTATATACTTATGTATTGCAAACTATGAAAATCTCACAAACATTATTGTTGACCTTTTTTTTTAACATGTTTCAGGAAATACTCAAGATTGATCGCCACTTTTGAAGTTCTTCACACCTAGGAATGGACCTAGTTAAATAAATGAATAAGCTTGTTATGTTTTCTTTATTGAGACTTATGTTGGTAATATTACCTTTGAAACTTATGAATTATATTTCTGGATTTAATAATAGCGTTATGTGGCTGTGAACGATTTTAACTCTCACTCCTCGACGATCCGCCGTCAAGGTTGGGGTGTGACACTCCCTCTCGTGTACGTCTTCAAGAACACCTGAAAAAGTCTTCATGGAAGAAATGTCTACTATAGTGCGGGTGTGTAGAAAAGGGGATGTGGTCACGTCTGGCAGCGGCGTGACCACATGATAGTGACTTTAGCTTGTTAATTCTAAATTGGATATTGCATTTACAGTTGGTTAGAATTTGATCAAACAAGGCAATCCCCGAAAAGCAAACACTCAAAGAGGCATTATTTAAAGGCATGGTCACGTGATCTTATGAAGGCTTGGTCATGCCTCTTGATTCTTAAAAGCAGTTTTTGTAGTTCTTCTCGTTTTGTTCACTTGGTTTTTTTCATAAAACTTCATGAATCACCTTCAAGATCCGAGAAATCACAAAATGAACAAATAAGTGTCTAATCACATACTTGTTCACTTGAAAAATGCCAAAAATGAGGAAAAACATTTGTGGCAAATATGTATATGTTTAAGCACATCATATGCCCAAACAATCTTAACGTAATCGTATGCTTTATCATTTGGTACCAGGACTATAAATGATTCGATCAAACATAAACACGACTTTTTATGTTCAATCGTTTATTTTTTAATCAAACAAAATAATGAACTTTTTTGTTCATGCACGTTTTTTAAGAAAATAAACATTTTTGTGTTCATTTTGTCTATTCGTTATACACCTAAAAGAATAGCTCAAGAACACAAATGAGCATAAAAACACGAATGAAATAAACAAACAACAACTAAACAATATTCAAATAACAAGAGGTTTTAAAACTAGAAAATAAAGTTGAATTTGAATTAATATTAGTAACAAATAAATTTGACTATATATTTAAATGGACCTAAGCGAACGATCATAAATGAAAGGATATAATTGAACTTAAGAATGTTCATGGCCATAAATAAACAAACCAAACATGTATTCATGTTCACATGTTTACCAAAACAAGCAAGTGTTTGTTTATCTATTAATTGAACGAACAAAACGAATTCCCTACTATACAATTCACAAAATGATTCGTTGAATGTTTAGTTTGTTTCCCGGGTTATTTTCACGCATCAAGGTTCATCCAACATGTTGAAAGTCAACACAGATTTTCTAAATAAAAAAGGGTTGATCGCAAATTCATTATACATAAAGTTCTAAAATTAGAAATCTAATTAATTTTTAATTAATACAAGCAATAAATAAGTTTGAATTAGGTGTGTCATTCGGGTTTTTTAATCGGGTTTCGGGTTATTTGGGTCGGGTTCCTCGGGTTTTAGGTGTAGGAAATCAACCCGAAGACCAAACCAAATAAGCAACATTTAATCGGGTTTCGGGTTTCGATATTCGAGTTTATTTGGGTCGGGTTAATCGGTAATTGGGTTAGACTAAACTATTAAGCTTTAAATTATTTGCTATCTCAAATGTTTGTTTAAACAATATATATATGATCAAAACGCATGTATGAGATTTAACATGTGTTATCAATATAGAACTTTGTTTAGTATCTTGATCGGAAAGTTTTTGCATATTTACATTCATTTTATTATGCATATTTAAATATTAAATGATATTATATATAAATATAATAAATTTGAACCACAAGAATATAATATAAAACTTGGAAATCATGTTTTCAAATCCTGTAAATGGTAGCATAATACACACATATATATAAATTTTGGAATTTTTAAAAACTAATATTCGGGTTAATCGGGTTTACCCGAATCTTACAAACTAACCCAAAGACCAAACCATTTATAAAAATCGGGTTCGGGTTAGTGTAATAATCGGGTTGGGTTGCTCGGATTAGTTCTTATGGGTTTGGGTTGATTTTGTTTGAGTTTGATATTCGGATTCGGGTAAAAAACGCACCCCTAGTTTGAATGAATATATAAATGGACATAAATGGATGATCATAAATGAAAGTATAAACCACATGTTTATTTTCCTTCATTAATTAAACGAATGAATATAACCAAAGCTTTTTTGAATAGTTTATGTACGGTTTACTGAACAGTGTGGAGCTGTCTAAATGTCGCAAGTTAAACTTACATCGATTTGTAAAACTTTGAATCCTATTTTATTTCATTTTTAGCAACTTTTCATAATTTATTGCAATCGCATCTAAGCGAAGTGCAATGTATTTACATGAAAATAACGTGGCTGGATCATTTCTTGATTGAGCTTTTTCTAAGGCGAGTCTTTAAAGTGGTCGAATGATAACTCTTTTAAATGATGAACTCTATTATCTAGGGGTGTTAAAATAATAACCAAATTCAACAATCCACTGAAAAATCCATAAAATCCAAATAAAAGATATCCAAAAATTTGGATATTGATTTTCAAAATATCTGGATATTCGCATAACCAATTATCCGAAAACTTAAAATTATATTTTGTTATTCTCTTAATTGTGATGCTTTTTTTATTTTAGGTAGGGACTTATATTAATGTTAATGTGTGTTGATTGTTTACGTTAACTTTCTAATAGTATATATCTAATTATTGTAAAAGTTAGAAATTAAAAGTAAAATTCAAAGTTTGTATTTTCGAATCACTATCCTTATTTTTAACGAAAGTTCGCATATCCAAATTTCGGGTATTTGAACTTTCAGATACAAATAATGATTTTTAATATTTTAGAATTCAAGTATCTCACTTTGAACACTCTATTATTATCCTACATCAAATCATGTTCTATCATTTTAAAACACGTGTTTATATGATCTTTCTATGTTGAGTTTAAACTCGTCTTAAAAAATGTTCCCTATGTTGTACATCAAAGCTTTTTTGGACCGCTTAACGTTTCATATAATCAAAATGTTATCAAATTTTTGGTTCTTGGTTGTAGGTACAATCGCAACAATGATTAATTTGGTTGAAGAAAAATGACAAGCATTTTTGAAAACTATCATATAGCATTTTTGTGTTTTGAAAGATTAAACAGAGTATTTTAGAATTGTGATTGAAATTACATATCTAACATCTATATAACATTAACACATAAGAAATATGTAAAAAAAACCCCAAAACATGATCATGTAACAGTTATAAATGGCTATATAGCCTTTTATAACGTTTGAAGTTGCGTCAAACATTCAAACCGAATTCCAAATCGGTTCCGCCAACCTAGTTTTTTCCATACCCTTTCAAACAATAATAACCAAGGTTTTGAATTGGTAGTTTGGTTTTAACCTAAATTGGTTTCAATATCGATTTCACGTTGATTTCTAGTTGGGTTCAATTCAAAAAACAGTTTGAATGTGCACCTCTATACCCCTGTAAACAAATCTTCTCTTTTACAAGACTGAGACTTGAGCTATAATATCAAACCTTCAACACAACACCGATTTAGATTACGTAGATTAGTACGAGTGAAATCCTTTAAATGATTATAACCTAATAGAACATTGAGATTTGATCTCACTGTGCCAATAACTGAATTGAATCGTCGTAGTACTTTATACTTAAAATTTATGCAAAAGTAATCTTTGATGAGATATTAAGATGATGTTGGAGTAAATTAAAAACTTGCAAGACAAAAGATTAGTATAGAGAGGAGGAAATGACGTTCCATCCGAAGGAAGAAATTGAAGTAAGAGAACTCTAATAGTGTGCAATAGTATTGTTTTAATCGATTCTGGTTAGAACTCGATTTAACTTTCAAGCTCTTCAAACGGTGATTGATAAAGCCTAAGGCATTCAGGATAACTTAATATTCTCATGGTTAGGATGGGAGATTCAGCTGAAGTTGAACTTCATTGTTTTAAAACACTTTGTCGGAAACCCACTTTGGAGGCCCTCGCGAAGGGAGAAATCGTACCGGTTCAATCGTATGCATATTGTAGGGATATGACTGAAACAACCGACCATCTATTGACTTCACGCCCGTTTGTTTACTCGTTGCTCTTCAATTTTCAACTGATGTAAAATTTCATTTTCCAATTTTACTCCACTCAACATATTCTCAATGCTTCAAAACAAATTAAATGTCTAGTTTAATCATCACACAAAGATAAATACAAACAAAAATGTTAACTCCTTAGTATACATAAAGAGCAAGGAATGATAAAGCTTTCAATGATAAAGACATCAAGACAAATAAATTATTAGTGAAGAAAAATATTGATAATTTCTCATTCCTATAATTGAATAACCTTAGTTTCATTGGTGTTAGCTTCAATGTAATCACTATGCATCTTTCTTGTACCTAACTTCTTGCTTTCTCCATTTTTCATAAATGAAAATTCCCCCTTTTAAAAACATTTCTATAAGAGTAAACATTATAAAATTCAATGAATCTTTTTACTCTTTTTTCTTTCCAATTATGTTGGACCAATCAAAAAACACACAACATTAAATAAAATCAACCATTTTTTTAATAACCTCCCAGACTGTCAACACACAATTGCACTAATTCAATTGGTCTTTCATCTACCCCACGAGAACCCTAGCAGCCTCACGAATCTCACGCGCCTCATCACGCGCGTCACCGAACTATAATAATTCAAATTTTCACAAAGGACACGCGTCTCAATAGCTGACAAAGAACCACTTCCCCACCTTTATTAAAAACCAATTTAATAAACATATTAAAGCGCATACGTGTCCTCTTTATCGTAAGTGCTTCAAGAAATTATACGCTGCTTTTACGTGGGTCCCATTTAATCTCTCCCAACCAATCACGTTCTATTATGCTTCTTGATCTAGTTGAGTTGCCCTAGACACGTGTCCCAGTCACCGGCGACCCGTTTCCCACCCTCCTCTCTCTATAACCACCGTTCCCATCACCGGCTCCGTTTATCTCTGATGTTAGAGAGTATGACGGAGGCGGTGTGGGTGGTGGAAACAGACGGGTGAAAACTGCACCCGTCTGTAAAGATCCAGAGGATAAGATGATAATTAACCAGATTATGTTGAGGTTCCGGCCGATCGCACCGAGGCCGGTGACTGTTGACGGTTCGATCAGTCTGATTCCGGTGAAGGAGAAGCGAGTGAAGAGGAAGTATGTTCGAGTGAAGAAGAAGACGAAGACGACGACGAAAGTGAAATTGACGGGGGAAGAGTGTAATTTGACTAATTTTGCTAATTTGAAGATGGATGATGGTAAAGGATGTATGAGTCTGAGTCTGACTCATACAGATCCGGTACGGGTACAGAGAGTATCCGTACCGGAGTGGATTCATTTCGATACAGATCGAAATAATAATATTATTACTACATGGACACCATCGTCGGTAGATCTGCATGAGGTAGATCTGACGACGACGGTGGCACGGCCACGGTCCGTGGAGTCGTGGATCACCGTCGAATCGGTGATCGGCGCGTGTGATTCGGACGGGAGGGGGTGGTTGATATACTCCGACGAGGAGATATTGAACGATCTGGAAACCGACAGGTGTCCGGGGTTCGTATCCAACGGTGAGGATGAAGTGGAGTGGGTGAATCGGGCGTAACGGAGGATGGTGGATCCGAGTGGGGACGATGGCGGAGGTCCGCCGTGTGAGGTGGCGGTGCGGCTAGGGGTAAAAGTGGAAAAAGGTGCTTTTGAACACTGGTTAGGGTTCTCATGCAGAGTGAGTGTGGTGTATGTGCTATCGGAGAAGAAGAAGAAGAAGCGGATGACGGTGCCGTGCGACGTACGGAAGATGAACTCCGGTGGGTATGCATGGAGGCTTGATGTTGAAGCTGCTTTGAGCTTGGGGAGGTTGAGTTAATGACAGTTTATCGATCAAACAGGTAATTAAATTGATATTAATTATGTTAATTTGAACAAGTTTAATTTACATATGATTATCATGTATAGATGTAACATATGTGATATGTTACTGGTAATTAGGTGCTTGTTTCTAATACTTATTACTGTGATTTTATGTTTTGATTTGTGAAGTGATTTGTTGGTGGTGTAAATCATATCGTACGGTGACAAGACTTAACCAGACACATGTATAGTGGGTATAGGATTATAAATATTATTGATGGAAAAAACACAAATTAGAAAGTGACAAGAAAACTAAAAACATTGAAGATAGCTATTTACTATGAGATTAATATTATGTATTAATACGGGTATATACGGGATTAGGTATGCCTTAGAGAGTGCTCGAGCCTATTAAGTTGTTAAAACTTGAAGCTATTAAGTTAGAAGTGTTGTTGAGTATCTGATATTTGAGTTTGTTTTTTTCAGGTGAGTTTAAGATCTGGTTTTTTTTAACGACATAAGATCATAAAATTTCTGATACGTGTGGCTATACGTGCGAACAAGTGAATATCGAGTGACAAGTACCTGAAATGTATGAAACAACTCTATAATCGAAATATAAGATTACCGGATTCACGCAACGTCTCATCTCACACATAAACATTGCCATCACTATGTCATATTATGTTTGTGATAGTGATTTCAAATGTTTAATTAATTTCTTAGTTATTTATAATAAATTTTAGTTGATTTGTTCAAGTCGTTTGAATTGAAAGTTCCATTCTGCAGGTTTCACTGATGTGGAGAGAGAACGAAGAATATGATACTATTTGATCATACCATAAATAAAAACCTACTTATTTTCCTAATCATCTTTATGTTACGAAATGCACATGAAGTTGTATCTATAGTACATATGAACCATATAACAATCAAAAAAGCTTTTTGGCACAAACCATCAATACGTTTCACTAATTAACCACCTAAAATTTTCATCATTTACCAAAGATTACCTAGTTTTCTTGTTCATAAAAATTGACCAAACAGCTTTTGAATTTATATATGATCTCAACTATGTTATTACTATTTTGTGTAATTATTCATATAAATAATATTATAAGTATCATCATGGTTACTTATATTAGGTTACTTGAACTTATAAATATTTATTAAAAACGTTATTAACATATACAATTTTAAAAAACTCAAGTTTCAAAGGAGGTGTGAAATATCGGAATTGGTATCTGCAATGGAGGTGGGGGACAGGGGGAGCGAGAGACCTGTCTAGGTACAGACAGAACACCGCTCCACCTCTGTAAATTTGAAAAAAATATGTTAAATCAAAGGTTTTCTACACTGATGTAAGTGATAGTTTGTGAAGGACGGTAAAAATGACAGTATTGGAATTGGGTTGTAGGGCTCGGGAGGGCGAGACCACCGCACCGTCTTGTTTAAGTGTAATTTTAAAAAATGTTACTACTAAAAGTTTTTTTAAAGGTTTACATAGAAATGCATGGAGAAAGGAATCAAATTTTAACTACTAAAAGGGGAGATAGCAGTCCTGTTTGGAACATAACTATTAGTAGAAATAAATAATAATATATGCTTCAATAATATAACATAGTTTCCTTTTTATATAATAGAACTAGATTCTAATATCTAATCGGTGCAGGATCTCCCATTCGGCAACTAATTTTAAACGATTTTATTGACACGTTACCACATAGAAATAGTGATGATGGGGCCCATGGGCCCTACTATAATAAAATGCTTACACTAATATCAAGGCCAGTTGATTGGTTGGTTGTGTTGTCTGAGAAGTCTTCGTCTTTTTTGACTGAATATAGCTCATAAAGTCGGTTTTCATTCGTGTTCAAGTGTTTAACCATACAAAACAAACTTCTTATAACTATCATGGTTGTGTAGGTTAATGGTGTACAAAGTTGGTTATGATCTCTTTCATAACTAAAACGGTATGGTCGGTTGTGGTTTTTTTTATAATCATAACAATAACAGATTGATTGGTTAAGGTAAAGTCAGTTTATCACGGTTATAAGTCAGTTTATCACCGTTATAAGTCAGTTTTAGTTAATATTGGTTTATTGTTCTAAACTAAACTAAAAAGAATGTAAATAATTGGATTAAAAGTTCAATAATTTATAAAACATGATGCTATGATAGCAAACAATTAATAAAACATGTTAAATCATAAGCGTAAATTATTTTATAATAATCCCGGATGTCTATATCCGTAAAACATATGTATATAAATTAAGTAGTTTTTTTATATTTGACAAAATCTACAATAGGAGTATCTTTACTGTAAGTTTATTATACTATTATATACATAAGCGGTAGTGAACACAAGAAATCACTTATACTTTGTGCATATATCTTGTGAATAGAGTTCTGTCACTTCGGTTAGGTTAACGTTTGGTCATTAGACACTCACAATTATAACCATTATTGTTGGTTATCAGTTAATTTGATTTGGTTATTGGTTAACTTTAATTAATGGTTAAGGTTTGCTTACTAATGACTGAGTCATCATTGTTTGTTGTTGGGAAATAAGGGTGTGAAATAAAGTCTCTTTAACACCTTTTTTTTATATTGGTGTGACAAAAAAATATTATGTATTTATATGTTGAAACAAGATGAAAGGTATTGAATGTCTTTATGATATTTACACCATGACCTATCTGTGCACAGGGGGTGTAAAAGCGGGTTTTTTGCTGGAAAATTTGGGTTGTCTGCGGACACGAATGCCGCTCCGAAATTCCAGGTCCGTGTGAAGTCCGTTTTTTGCTTCAACCCGTTATGGTTTACTTTTGCTCTAACATGCCAGACTCTTGGCTTTCACACAACAGTTTTTTGACTCTTGCCACTTCTTTTTCCACAAGATTAATTGCTATTATTACAATAGTTTTTGTGTATAAATAACACATTATGTTTCATTGTTAGACACACTTTGTACGGCACACTAAACTTGCATTCCGAGAATATTTCAAGCAAGTGGCAATTCCGACAGTGCACCGTCACTGTTACAAATCGGTGTACCCTACAAACAGACAGCAAATCTGTTTAAAAGAATTGTGTCAAACACAAGCTCGGTTCATTCCTTCTGCTTTACAGTTTCTGTTCATTTATTTTACTGATTTTCTAACATAATGACCGAGTCACCATTGTTTGTTTATTCCCACTATTGTGTTCTCATTTATTTGCTTCCATTGATCTCAATCCCCACTAATCACTTTTTCCTTACAGATAATCGTTTTTAAAAAAATGTTCATCGATCATATGAACTAAAGCAAACTTTCAACGCATAACTAACATGCCACCATGAGCAATGCCCCCAATCCTCCATAGACTCACCTTGATGTTTACTCTCATAGTCTCATTTGATCATAACTAAGTCCAATTATAACAAAAAGACATAATTACACTAAAATCACCAACACAAGTTCAAACCGGGTTTAAAAGGGCAAAAACGTCGGTTCGTTTTAAAATTGTGTTTTGCTTGGTCTGATTCGCAATGGCGGAGTTTGAACAAAACCGTAGGGGGGGAGCGAAATTAATTTTTTTAAGAGTGAACAAACTTGATATTTATATAAAAATTTATATATTGTTCAGTTTGAATCAAAACGGTTTCACCCAAAATGGTTTTAGTATCAAGTTCAGGTTTGGTGTTATCGAAAACTATTGTTAACTGAAATAACAGCTACATTTTAATTAACTTTTAACTGAACGGCAACACACAAACTTCACTTAAATATAATTCCAGAATCCAGATCTGCATGTATCATTTTAACTTATAAAGAACAGTATGCATCAACTAATATTTTGTTATAACAAATATGATATTTTTTGACGTATAACATATTATATAATATACAATTGAAAGCTTTGTGAGCAATTGTAATTCTCACTTGGTTCATGTTTGCTATAAGTTAAAAAGTGATCATTTCTCCACCACTTGCATTCTTCGTTATCTACAATTTTAAGAAAAGAGAAATATAAATTTTAGTAAAATCTTTAAATGATAATGTTATTTGAATCGCTAAGAACGAGAGTGAAAGCAATTAATTTTTTTATCGTCGGTAAAGGTTTAAAACTTTAATAAAATGTTTTATGTTAACGTCATCTGAATCTTTATAAGGTTATCTAAGATAATAAAATATTTGACGATTATCATCTCCCCTCTCATTTTCGTCATTTGATATAACTTTTTGACGTAAATCCAATAAATATAAAATTTATGTTATTTGATATTTATGATGTTATCTAAAATAATAAAAGATTTCATAATGGCGTTACGCCCTCATGTGAAACTCCCGACCACCAATCTTCTCATGTCTTCATCATCAGCTATAGCTCTTTGATATAATCCAAACTCATTATTCAAATTAGTATTAAATGTTTGTCATGTTATTCAAGACCTTAAAACTTTTTTTGATGACTTTATCTAAATATTCTAACCACCAATCTCATTTCACATCTATCACTAGTTATAGATCTTTAACATAAACACAAACATCAATAAAATTTATTGGATTACATAAGGTCCTTCTATTTTATCTAATACTTTAAATTGGTCGATCATATAAACTTCATGTAGATAGTTATTAAGAAATTAGTTATGCAATTCCATATATGTAGTTAATTAAAAACAATAGTTATGGAAATTTGATAATTAGTTATTGTTGTCCAACTGCAGATTTTTCCTATACTGCCTAAATAGTTCACACATTCAATAATGATTTTTTCGTATGGAAGTTATATAAATTGTTCAATAAGCCGGGTGAAATTCAAAGTTGTGGATATTAACGGGATTCAAGGTGTAAAAGTTTTAAATTGACGGACATATAGGTTGATTCTAATATTCTGGTTAATTTTTGGTCATATAACTATATAAGAAGTAAAGAATATTTGGAGGAAACTAACGGTGTTAGCTTTTAATTAGTAAAGAATATTTAAAGGAAAATAAACTAAAAGTTTGAAATGTCTGTAAAAATTTCCTGAGTTGGGATTAATCTCGGTCAATAAATAAAAGTTAAGATTATTATAATCCAATAACACTTTAAAATAATGTCATTTGTACTTTTATGATGTTATCTAAGATAATAAAATCCAGTAACAATAGATAAATTCTCGTTTCTTTCGTGGTTGAAAGTGTGAGTTGTTAAAAAAATTAGTATATCTATTTAAAAATTAAGTAACAATATTTATTAATGCTTCATTGTAATTTGATTCAGTTGTAATGTTTATTGTTTTGTTTTAGGATAACAATTATTAATATATATGTAAAATATACATACACATAATCTAAATATACATAACTATAACGTCGACAAAGTTGAGTTTTGTTAATGTGATTTCTATATTTTTAGAATGTATATGAAGTTCTAAATGATAAATATGGTAACTGATATTAATTAGTATTATAGTTATCTACTAGTTTTAGTTATTCATGTATTACATGAGTTAAATAAACTAAAATATAAATTTATTAATTTTAATATGATATACTAATATAAGATATGATGAATTACATGCAAAAAAGACGATAAGTAATAAAATAATTATATCAACATTTTAAAATTTTTGTTTTTCCCAACAAAAAATTATTATGTTTCAAATAAAACATTTTAAAAATATGTCATTTAAAAAATTATTATTATAACTCACAATTGTAGATATTTTTGGTTTATAAAAATTTTACTTTTTAAAAACATCAACTTTAAAGTGTATATACTTTTAGAAAAGTATGATGTTATAGAAAAGTTTGTTATAATATAAATCTCTTGTTTAATTGTTAAAACTATTTTTAATCTAAAAATGACTAAAGTTATATTATTAGCAATTAATATGATTATTTAATAGAATAAATAAGCAGAAAAAATTTAATGATAAAACTTTGTGATGTAATGTAGACTTCTTAGTTACTTTTTATTAGAGTAAAAATACATTGATTTTATAGACAAAAAGTAGTTTATAGAATTGTTTGATGTTATAAAAACATTTTATAACATGTTCGGTTTGATGGTTTCACCCAAAATGATTTTAATATCCTGTTTAGTTTTGGTGGTTATCGAAAAAGATTGTTAAATTAAAATAGCAGCTACATTTTAATTAACATTTCACTGAACGGCAACACACAAACTTCACTTAAATATAATTCCGAAATCCAGGTCTGCATGTATCATTTTAACTTATAAAGAGCAGTATGCATCATCTAATATTTTGTTATAACAAATACGCTATTTTTGACATGTAACATATATATGTTATATACAATTGAAAGCTTTGTGAACAATTGTAATTCTCACTTGGTTCATGTTTGCTATAAGTTAAAAAGTGATCATTTCTCCACCACTTGCATTCTTCATTATCTACAATTTTAAGAAAGAGAAATATAAATTTTAGTAAATCTTTAAATGATAATGTTATTTGAATCACTATAAACGAGAGTGAAAGCAATTAATTTTTATCGTAACTAATTAAAGGTCCAAAACTTTAATAAAATGTTTCATGTTGACGTTATTTAAATCTTTATGGCGTTATATAAGATAATAAAATCTCTAACAATTATGTCATCTCCCCTCTCACTTTCGCCATTTGATATAACTTTTTGACTTAAATCCAATCAATATAAAATTATGTTATTTGATATTTATAATGTTATCTAAAATAATAAAATATTTCATAATAGCGTTGTGCCATCATGTGAAACTCCCGACCACAAATCTCTTCCTATCTTCATCGTCGGATATAGCTCAAATTAGTAATTAAATGTTTGTGATGTTATTCAAGATCTTAAACTTTTTGATGATAACGTTATATATATCTTCTAATCAACAATCTTATTAGTAGTTATAGCTCTTTGACATAAACCCAAACATCAACTAAAATTTATTGGAACATATATAAGGTCCTTTTATTTTATCTAATACTTTAAATTGGTCGAACATTATAAAATTCATGTACATAGCTATTAAGAAATTAGTTATGCAATTCCACATATGTACTTTATTAGAAACAATAGTTATGGAAATTTAATAATTAGTTATTGTTTTCCAACTGCCTAAATAGTTCACACATTCAATAATGATTTTTTCGTATGGAAGTTATATAATTTGTTCAATAAGCAAGATGAAATTCAAGGTTGTGAAGATTAACAGGATTCAAGGTGTAGAAGTTTTAATTTGACGAATTTGAAGTTTGATTTCAATGTTTTGTTTATTTTTTTGGTTATATAAGTAGTATGCGTCATAAAAAACTAATGGTGTTAACTCTTAGTTAGTAAAGAATCTTTGAAGGAAAATAACTAAAAGTTTAAAGAGTTTGTAAAAGTTTTTGAGTTGGATTAATCTTGATTTATGTGCTTCAAATTATACATGTAAAATACATCAATTTGCACATCAATTATTCTATAAACTCTTACTTAAAATGGTGATTTGATACTTAAATCGTTCATATTTTGTTTTCAGACTTGGAAAATACCATGATGAACAAAAAAAGTTTAAATAAGAAGAAAATAAAAAAAACCAAGTTTTGTAATTCAAGCATAGGGTTGTGCTTCATGAGCCACACCCCCATACTCAGCCTGAAACACACCCCTGTACTTAAATCAACACACCCTCGTGCTTAAATCAACACACCCCCGTGTTTGTTGGTCCAATAGGACAAAAAGTATGGTTCCCCGACCCGAGGCACGGGGGTATGCCCCAGGAGGCACGGGGCCGTGCCCCACCACAAACACGGGGACATGCCCCATTGAACACGGGGCCGTGCCCAACAATATCTGAGTGTACGAGCCGGTCAACTTTTACGTACATTGTACTAACACGGGGCCATGCCTTTTAGGCACGGGGTCATGCTTAAACACTCCAGAAAGCCTATAAATAGGATTTCATTTGCAACTTTGAGACTAGCTTTTGGGAGGTGAAGTGCTGGTGTTCCCTCTCGGGAACCCAGCCTTGGAGGTCCTTAGAAAGTTTTGGAGGTTCATTCAACACTTAGAAGCTTGAGATTATCTAAACATCATCCATTATGGATCACCGGTTTGATTATTTTAATTTACCGATGATTTCATTACTATCTTTTATCTTTGTTGTTATGTTCAAACTCATTATGAGCTAAACTTCATCTGTCACCCTAATTTAATAAAACTTATGTAATTTGTAATGAACTAATGGTGTGATATATATTATGTTAATGTTATGGTGGTCTTTGGAAAACTTTTGATGGGTAGTATCTACATTTGAACGGGAAGTTATAACTTTATGATTTATGATTGTGATTGTCATACACGGTTGAAAAACGTATGATAAACTTTCATTCGCGAAACCGGTCTTCATAATAAATCCATGGCTAATGAACTAGAAATGGTTATTAGAAATCATATCATTTTAACTTTCTGATCATTTGCGGGTTCCCTTTATTAGTCTAAAAAATCTATAGTAATTGTTACAGTTTTTTAAAATTAATGATATGCTAGGAAAGAACCTGATCAACTCTCTTTTTAACATTAAGTTATGTCTTTAGAAATCATATATCAAATAGGCCACAAAAGATTCACATACATTACTAGGGTTTGATCTAAGCAATAAACCAGCCTGACGTGATTCTAGTCACTACGGAGCGGATAGATGAGAAATCACGTCAGCTCACCTTTATAAATATTAACATAATTATACTAATCCATATCTTTAATCACACCACCAATTTATCACAGTTACATAAGTGAAGTCCAATTATGTCACACCCTGACCGACGGCGTAATCATTAGGGCTGACGAATGTGAAACGATTGTTCATAGCACATGAAACTAATAAGTTGAAATAATATTAAATATTATTTTTTTATTGAACAATACAAGACAATTAAATCAATACATTACAAATGAGATATAAACAACAACATAATATTTCAATTAACTAAGTCCATATCCTATATGAGCATGAAGATATCCACAAGTATCAAACCTGAAACATGTTAATATAAAGGGTCAACTTTGAAAGTTGGTGAGTTCCCACGGGTTAAACACACGCATATATATATATATATATATATATAAAGGTTTACAAGTAGCAATTTATGTCAATGGTTATGAGTTAGCAAGTTTATAGAACACATACAGTTACAATCAAACCTTGATTTGATTACAAGTTTATAAGATTGGCTAAGTGTACTTGGTTCCCATGATGAACAAGCATACATCATCAGGAGCCGGCAATACATTGGCTTTAGTACCAAATAGGCTTGTCAGGCCTAAAGATCTAAGACGTCGTCAGGCTAGCAATAGTTAATTATTGTAAGCAAAATATGTATCTCATAAGACTTACAATAACACAAATAACCATGACAAAAAGGTAAAGATGAATTGCATGTTCTTTTACAAGTATCAAGATGTTTACAAGTGTAAATTTATAAGGTTAACATGTTTCACCCTAAAAGGTGTGAAATAAAGTAAAAAGAGGACATGGAGAACTCACATGGAAAACTCACATGACGTATAAGTGTATAAGATGATTATAAGAATTAACGATGTTCCAACGAATTCTTTTACAAAGTACCAAAACGTATATATTACAAGATTCAAGGTTAATAATAGGATTAACGATTAAACGTGAACTAGGGTTTCAATTGGATTTTGGAGCTTGTCGAATAATTACACTTACAAATGGAAATCATTCATGTTTTCTTGAAAAATATATATTTATATGTTATACAAAGATGTGAAAAAGATACATTTATAATAAGTTGAAAATTTTATATATATAAAGTTTGAATAAGGTTTCATAACTAAAAGAAACAAGTAAATATTATTTGAAAAGAACGTTTGAACCAATAATAATTATTATTTATTATTTGAAATTCATTTTAATAGAACTAACCAAAAATAACCTTTGTAAAAAGGTTTTATTAAAAATTATTTAATTATCTAAATTTTAATAAAAATTCAGAAGATTATTTGGTGTCTATAAAAATATTTAAAGTTTACAAAAACTATTTTTATAATTATTAAAAATTTGCTATAATTAAATTAAGGGCTAAAAAGCCTCAAAAAAATAGATGAGGGAGCCCGGGTTCAAACCCGGGACCTCATGGTGGAAGGGGTAATAACTTAACCAGTGAACCAAGATCGTGGTCGTGGTTTACTTTGGAAATTATTAAAAACATAGATTCAAAATTTCCCCCAAATTCCTCATCAAGCCTAATTCGATATGGCTCAAATTGAACCCCGAATTGTTAATGTTAACGAATGAAATGTTAGGGCTTTTAATTGGCACACGAAATCGAGTGTATATGCGGATTTAATTACCAGAATGACGATCACAATGGGGTTTCAAGATGAAGGTCTAGTCGCAACCACGGTTGAACATGTTCAAGATGCAAACGTTGCTGGAAATCAAATTATCTTTGTATGAAGCTTCGGATGGTGATTCTAAGTAAAAACCCTTACCAATTTTGTGTAACAGAGCTTCGAACATGGTTCTCGATTAAGTTGCAGGTTTGACGAACAGATGATGATCAAATTCGAAGGTCATGTGTTTCTCAGGTGAAATTGAATGTAGCAATCGAATAAAGATAGATAGGCATTCATTTGGGTTGAATTAATTTGATTATTATTTGTGTTTAATGCCGAACGTTGCAAACTTGGTGATTGGCGGTTACACGAGCTCGAACGCTCCTGTAACCGATGTTAAACTTAATTAAAATGCATCCAATGGTTTGAAACCCTTACGTGAACGGTTAGGAATTGTTTTGTTTGGCTGAAATTCGAAGAATCGAGGCTTTTGGCCTCACCGGAGCTACGGCCTGAAGGATGGCCGGAAATACGGGCAAGGGTGGTTGGTTTGGGTTGGGTTTTAAACATATTTTCAATTTTGGTCCCCGATGATTTGTAGATTTATTATTTTATGCTAGAAGGTTAAAATCTTCTTGTAATTTAAGTTTAAAATTTTCATTTAAGACCCAAACTTATAAAACCAATTCACATTTAAATTATTGTCTATTAAACCTTTAAAGAGTTTATAAATAAAAAGAAATAATTTATTTATCAATTAAAATTAAATCTCTACTTCTCATTACAACTTATAAACTTATATAAATTTATAAGTTTTATAGAAACTTTAAAATATAATTATTCTTTTTATATTAATCATAAAGAATAATTAAGATTATATAACTTTTATAAATCTTACTTTATAAAGTATAAAAATTATTATAAACTGTATAAAGGACTTAATAATTATATATAAATAAATTTTTAAGATTAAACTATACTTCTAATTCATATGATTCATTAGAATAAATAAAATAAATTTGATATTGAAACTTTCTTTGACTGAAAGTTTCAAAATGGTTTCGGGTTTTATTTTGGAAAATGGCGGATGTTACAAATTAGGACAACAACCTTATTTCACTGAAAGAATCATCAAAAATCTCAATCTGTCTTTATCTATTTTATTTATCGTTATTATGTTTAACTTATCATTTTTTAAAATATAAAACTGATAGTCAATTATGAGGGTAGTTGAGTAGGCTTAGTGTGTCCATGGATTGATACTCGGTTCTTACCAACACTATATTACCATAGGACATGTATACTTGTCTTTTGTGTGTGGTTTAGTATTCGTAATAACGAATTAAAACTTAATATGTGCGAAGAATCTTTATCAAAATATATATACTATCCGCACACATCACTCACCAATAAATAAAAGTTAAGATTATTATAATCCAACACTCATTTGAACTTGATGTTATCTAAGATAATAAAAGCCAATAGCAATAGATAAGTCCAAATTCCCGTTTTTTCTTGGTCGGACGTGTGAGTTGTTCTAAAATATTAGTATATCTATAATACACATTTATCTAAATATGCATAACATAACCATGGGCGAAGTATAGTGTGCCCCTACCCTTTTTTTCGCTATTAGTGTTAATTTTTGGCTTGATAGTGTAAATTTTTTATTTAATAGTGTAAAATTTTTAATATATAGAGAATTCGCCCCCCTTAAAATAGTTTATGTACTTTCGTCCCCGCCCCTATATGGTATGGCTCAAGCTTCGCCATTGACTATAACATCGAGTCGACAAAGTTAAGTTTTGTTAATGTGATTTCTATATTTTTACAATCTGTATATGAAGTTCTAAATGATAAATATAGTAACTGATATTAATTAGTATTATAGGTTATTATCTACTAGTTTTATTAACTTGTGTATTACACATATTGAATAAATTAAAAAATTAAATAAAATATAAATTTATTAATTAAAAAATGGTATACTAATATAAGATATGATTGAAATTACATACGAAGAAAGACGATAAGTAATAAATCAATGATATCAACTTTTAAACTTTTTTTGTTTTTTCCAAAAAAACTAATCATTTTGTTTCAAAATAAAACATTTAAAAAAATTCTCATAATAACTAAAAATAGTTTTTATTTATAAAAAATTTACTTTTTAAAAACATCAACTTTAAAGTGTTTTATATTTTTAGAAAAGTTTGATGTTAAGTTTGTTATAATAAAAAGATCTCTTTTGAATTGTTTAAACCTCTTTATAACAAAAAAATGATTAAAATTATATTACTAGCAATTAATATGATTATTTAATATGAGAGATAAGTAGAAAAAAATTTGATAAGAAGAAATGTGTGACATCAGGTGTTCTTTTTTTAATTAGAGTAAAAATATATTGATATTATAGACAATACAGAAACTAGTTTATATAATTGTTTGATGTTACAAAAACATTTTAAAGAAGATTGATATGAAGAATTAATTATATGTAAGATGTAACTATTAATTAAGAAAAATATTATTTTACAATCTCTTAACAACAAAAATAACCAGAATGAAGTATTTGAATGCATAGTTATAACTTATACTCAACAAATGATAGTGTAAAATGAATTGTGAATGAAATGTAATTTAAATCTATGAACGAGAGCGGAAGCAATTAAGTTTTCTCATCACTAAAAGTCTAAAACTTTAATAAAATATTTTATGAAAACGTCATCTGAATCTTTATAATGTTATCTAAGATAATGAAATATTTAATGATTATGTCATCTCTTCTCCCACTTGAGTCACTTGATATAACTTTTCGACTTAAATCCAAATCAATGCTTCTCATCAATATAAATTTACGTTATGTGAATATTTATAATGTTATCTAAAATAATAAAATATTTCATCATAGCATTGTGCCATCATGTGAAACTCCCTATCACCAATCTCCCCATGCCTTCATCGCCAGCTATAGCTCTTTGATATCGATCCAAACATAGTATTCACAATAGTAATTGAATGATTGTAATGCTATATATATGCTAATTTGTTTCGTGATAACATCATCTAATCTTTCAACCATCAATACCATTCCACATTTATCACTAGCTGTAGCTCTTTAACATAAATTCAAACACCAATTTAAATTTATTGGAGCGTAAAGTCTTTTTATTTTATGCTAAAGATCTTAATTTGACCGATCATTATAAACTAAATGTGAATAGTTATTAAGAAATTACTTATGAAAGTCAATATATGTAGTTAATTAAAAGGAATAGTTATGGAAATTTAATAATTAGTTATTGTTGTACAACTGTAGATTTTCCCTATATTTCACACGTTCATATGGAAGTTATATGAATTATTCAATAACCTTTAGTAAACCCGTGTATTACACGGGTTGAATAAATAAATATTAAATAAAACAAAATTTTATTAACTATAAAATAATATTTTAAAATATACGATTAAAATTACATATGAGTAAAAATTATAGTAATAAACAATTATATCAAATTTTTATCAAACTTTTGTACGAGAAAACTTCTAATATGTACATGAGTTTAAAATTTTAAATAAATAACCTAACATGACCATTAAAAAAATAAAATATTGACTAATCTCGTCTCGAGTAATTGTAAATGACAAAAAACATAAAATATAATGGTGTAAGTAAAAATTGTTTGGAAATTTACTAAAGAAAGAGCCTCATAGAAAGAATGGTCCATAATGCTTTTCCGTACTAATTATAACATATAATCATGCAAATATTTAGTTGAATTCACTATTAAACTTACACTCACATAATAATACAACTAAACATGGACAATACAAAAATCAATCAAAAGAATTTTCTAAATTTCAAACTAAAAAAGGACTAATCTATATCTTAATAGATTTGATTAAAGATTTCTATAGTAATAAAAAATATTATAATAAAACTAAATCAAAAGTAAACAGAAAAAAAGTTATTTAATAAATTAAAGAAACCACTTATAAAATAAAATAAAATATTTCTAACAAAATAAGAACATGTTTCAAAAACTAGTTAAAAACATCTTAAATTTTGAAAAATAATGATTTTATTGATGGTAACAAATAAAAAATTAAAAAAGACAATAATGAAATAAAAGACGATTGAAAATATTGATATCTAAATTACCGTTTTTAATTGTATTTTATTTTAATTTCTAAAATCAATTCTTTGTTTTTACTAATAGTAATTTCTATAAAAAACATATAAAACATTATAATTGATGTGTTTTTAAGTGTTACTATACAATTTCAAAATAAAATTTATTTTAGAATTATGATTTAAGACTTATTTTGTCTTTCAAAAAATAAAGATTTGATAAGAAGATAATTTTAAAAATTAACCAATAGAATTTGTTAACACTAAAAGAATTTGTGCCAACCATAATTACCTTTTTATTAGAATAGTAGGATGGGATGGATAAAGTTCAAAGGGACTTGTGATAAACAAATAATGATTTTTCTTATTGAGTTGGAATAAAAAATAAGACAAAATAGAAAATAGATTATAAAATTGTTAATATAGTTTATTGTAAACCAATCATAGGATAGAAAATAGATATTATATATAATTGAAACGTATGAAAGTGATATTTTAATTAATATACATGTTAAAAGAAATAAATATTTTTTATAAATTGTTGTCAAAAAACTAAAACCACTGGGAATGAAGAATATATTACATCTTAACATGGATTATAACTAGAGAATATAAATAAAAAAACTTATGAGAATGTTCATAGCATTTTGTTAAATTGGAAAAAAATAGAGCGAGTGTTAAATTTAAATAATTAAACTTATTTTTTTATATACAAGATCTTCAATGATAATGTCATTTGAATCTATATCGACACAAGTGTTACTAAATGATAATATCATTGAATTTTTATGTTATATGAGATACTAAATTCTTTAATGTTAAAGTCAATTGAATCATTCATGAAAAAGTCTTCGGAATCTTTATGACTTTGTACGTATAGTTATGGTGTTATCTAAGATAATAAAATCAATATAGTTAAAACTTAAATTAAATCTTTTATGATAACGTCATTTGAATCTTTATGACGTTATTTAATATGATAAAATCTTTCATGATTATGATATCCTTCTTCTAACCATATAACTTTTGACTTAAATCCAAACCAATGTTTCTCATCAAATAAAAACATAAAGGTTGGTATTGTTGTTATTTCGACTTTAAGTTGGTGATTTATATACAAATAATCATAACCAACCAAAAAATCGGCTACTAAGCTGAGCATGTACCCTACTTCACATATGTATGCATTGATCTTTGAGTCTGACGTCCCTGAGATTTGTTTAAATTTCCCATTTCATCACTGTGATTAAAAACTTACAGATTTAGTCATATGATTTAAAAATGTAACACTTTTCGTCATTAGCGCTAAGTGTCGTTATAATATTACGTTAATTGAGGATGAAATTACCTTTCTGCCATTCGATTTAAAGATGAGTAATTTAAAAAAACATTTCAAAATACTTTCAAAACATGTGACCTGATGTGTGTTTTATATTAATAATGGATTTTACACAATTAAGCTTTAAATTTATAAAAAAATGAATTTCATCTTATGACTTACTACACATAAAATAAGCAAGTGTACCTATGGTATAGTAATATACTTTTGATAAAAACCAAGTATCGATTCATGGACACGAAAGCTCCTAATACTAAGTATTTGTCATTGATAACAATACGTGATTATAACACCTACAAGATTCATCATTTCAACAAGTATACATGATGTACTCCAAATTATACATATAAACATATCAATCGCACATCAATTATTCTAGAAACTCTTACTAAAATGATGATTTGATACTTAAATCGATCATATTGTGTTTTTAGGCTTGGAAAAGACCAACATTAACAAACGAGCTTAAACAAAGGGAAAGTTGAAGAAAAAAGGTTCCAAAATTCAGACATGGGGTCGTGCCTCATCAAGCACTCCCCTATGACCAGCCTAAAACATGCTCCCGCACTTAAATTAGCACACCCCTATGATTGGACATTCGATAGGACAAAAAGTATTGCTCTTAAAAAGTAGTCATGGGAGTGTGCCTCATGAGTCACGAGGGTGTGGCTACCCCAATCACGGGGTCGTGCCTCATAAGGCAAGGGGCGTGCCCCGTCAGCTTCCGAGCGTACGAGCCGAACAACTTACGTAAGCATTGTACTAGCACATGGTCGTGCCTTTTAGGCATGTGGCCGTATTTAAATACTCTAGAAAGTCTATAAACAGGACTTTATTTGCAACTTTAAAGAGAGCTTTGGGAGGTGAAGTGTTGGTGTTCCATCTCGGGAACCCAACCTTTGGAAGTCCTTATAAGGTTTTAGAGGTCCATTCAACACTTAGAAGAAGCTCGAGATCATTTAACATCATTCATAGTGAATCACCGGTTTGATGGTTCTAATTTATCAATGATTTCATTACTATCTTCTACCCTTGTTATTTTCAAGCTTGTTATGAGCTAAACTTCATTTGTTATCTTAGTTTAGTAATACTTTATGCAAATTGTGATGAACTAAACGTGTGGTTTATATTATGTTAATGTTATGGTAATCTTTAAAAAAATTTTGATGGGTATCATCTATATTTGAACGGGAGTTATAAACTTATGATTTGTAATTGTGAATGTCATACAATGTTGAAAAATGTATGAACTAACTTTTATTTGTGAAACCGATCTTCATAATAAATCCATGCCTAATAAACTAGAAATGGTTATTAGAAATCATATCACCTTAACTTTCCGATTATTTGCGGGTTTCCTTTTATTAGTATGAGAAATATACAGTAATTGTTATGATTTTCTAAAATTAATGGTATTTTAGAAAGGAGCTTGATCAACTTTTTTTTAACATTAAGTTATGTTTTTAGAAATCGTACGTTGAAAGGTTACACAAGATCTACCTACATTACTAGTGACTTTGATTATCAGTTTTCTAAGTTACTCATGCTGGTGTCCT
Source organism: Flaveria trinervia (assembly GCA_025506515.1). Lineage (NCBI taxonomy): Eukaryota > Viridiplantae > Streptophyta > Magnoliopsida > Asterales > Asteraceae > Flaveria > Flaveria trinervia. The sequence continues at coordinate 94,883,579 of CM046447.1, read as the reverse complement.
TATCACTACAGAGTTGGCAGATGAGAAATCCGCGTTGGCTCGCGTTTATAAACATTAACATAACTACATTAGTTGATATCTTTAACTACACCACGAACTCATCACAGTTACATAAGTGTAATATAAATTAGGATAATAGGCATACTTCATTTAAATAATCACCAAAAGTCTCAATATATCTTTATCTATCGTTGTTTTGTTTTACTTATCGTTTTTTAAAACAAAAAACTGATGGTCGGTTATGAGTGTTGTTGAGTAGTCTTAGTGTATCCACGGATTGATACTTGGTTCTTACCAATACTATATTACCTCATGCCAGATACACTTGTCTTTTGTATGTGTAGTTTAGTATTATTAATAACCATTTAAAACTGAATCGGTGCGGAAACCTTTATCAAAATATATATACTATCCGCACACATCAATACACAATCATTGAAGAACATTCATAACATTGTAATAAACATTGACGCAATCATCACCAAAAGTTACATGTAAAATGTCAAAGTAAGCTATGTTTCATCTAATCCAAGGGATAATGTGTGTTTAGCCCATGAGGCTTGCAAAAACCACAATCGAGCTTATAACAATGGAAGAAAACATGATAGATTTAGAGATTTTTAAACCAAAGATGAGTAGAGGTGGGTTGTGTGGAGTTGGATCTTCATTTGAAATGCTTGATCTTCAACCTAGCTTGAACTCTTAAAAGAGCTCTTTCAAAGTTACCACAAGAATGAAGAAAAAATAGGGTTTCTACTCTAATATTCGTTTCCCCCAAAATGAAGAATAATGGTTTAAAAGGGCTTGATGTGTGTTATGGCCATGGCAGAATCAATCATGACCATAATACGTAGGAAAAAGGGACTTGATGCATGTTATGATCTTGACAAAATTAGTCATGACCATAACAACCTCTAAACTTCCAAACTCTTCATGTATTTCCAAAACTAGAACATCCAAATTAATCATAACTAAGTATAGATAAAGATGAATTTGTAACAAAAAACATTTAAGATGGGTAAAGATATGCATTATTAACATGTATATTTATTCACATATCAAGACCCACCCCGCCTCATTTCACTTTTCTTTTTCTCTCCACAACAACAACAAACTACCATCATGTACCTCACAACCACTACCACCACCGCCACATAATACTCCATATGACAACCACCTCCACCACCACACATCCATCTCTGGCAGCCACCACCACTCGTACCAACCTTTTACATTTGAATCCATAACCTATACCAACCTCCTCATCCTCCTCATCTTAACCCCTGCCACATACTCATATATCTTCCTCCACATCTGGAAGCGAAATGGGCTGACTTTTCATGTCTAATTGAGAGGTATTTGGTTGACTCGATCACAAAGAAGTAGTATGTTAACTTTATGGTGTCGTTGACTGGGTTTGCACTGGTGGGAGGGCGGAAAATTAAATGATATCATCCAAGTGTAGGTTGTTTTACAGGTTGTACAACCAAGTTTCAACGGCGGAGGCGACAAGGTGCGGCGATGGTGGAGGAAAGGTACTACTACTATTGTTGTTGCTGCTGCTGTTACATGATATACAAGACATAGTTTCTATTAACTTGTGACTATCTCTATATTTCTGCTTATTATCACCTACTCCTTTTGATTTCTCATACTTTTAGAGAGAGAGAAAGAGAGTGTGTGTGAGGGACATGCGGTTTTGGGTTGTCATTTCCGCCATTGTATGCCCGGTGGCAAACACTTCGGCTAATGCCTGTCCATAAAAGTTGTGGGGTAGAGAAGGATGGCTGGTGGTGTGACATCCGTCACCAACAGATCCGTCAATTGACTCGAAAACCGTTAATTCTTTTTCGCTCATTTATTATTTTGCGTAATTAATTTGTTTTCGAACCGGATCTCGTCGTATCTCCTTTTCGTGCCAACCGTAATATTTAATGACGCTAACAATATTAAAATTTATTTTATCTTTATTTTTATTTTGTAAATATTGTTAATAATATTATTAATAATACTATTATTATTATAATTAAGTCTAGGGTTTAAATTGTAATTTAACTAAACTTGAGGGATTAATTAATTTGAAGTATAGGGTCCTAAGTGTAAATAATTATTATATATATAAAATCTTGTAATGGTCAACCCTAGCTCCTTCCGTCGCCGTGATCCCGCCGAGACATCGTCTCTTCGCGCACCACCGATTCAGCCTCGTTTCACCACCGTTAGCCACCGCCGGTTGCCGCCGCTTCACCGTTTAGTCGTTTCGTTGCTAACCAATCATTATGAACTTCGTTTCGTTTCGTGTCGCACCATGAGTTGGTCCGTGTATTGATTCGGTTGTTCGGGTTGGTTTGTGTGGCCTCTCATGTATACATATATATGTATGTACGTATGCGTATGAACCGTGTGTGTGTGTACGACTGTGTATGTATATATTGCATATATATGTGAGAACGCAGGTTGAATATGTATGTATATGTTCGTGTGTGTGTGTGTATGGTCGCATATGTATATATAAGCATATGTGCGTGTATGTATATGTATATATACGACTGTGTGTGTATGTATGTATGTATGCGCGAGTAGTGTGTGCGCCGGTGTGTGTGTGTGTGCGTTATGTGTGTGAATCGGTGTGTATGTACGCGATGGTGTATGTGTATGTGTGTATGCTTTGTATGTCCTATATATATGTGTGTATGTACTATTATATGTATATATATATGTGCAGTGTGTGTATGCGTTGTGTGCAGTGTGTGTGTGTGCGTGAGTATGTTGATTGTTGTTTGTGTATCGTGCGATGTATGTATATATGTATAGATTTATTGTGGATGTATATGTGTGTGTTAATTCGTATGTATGTATATGTGTGTAATGCAAGTATTCGGTGAGATTGTGCACACAATATACACGTCCGTATGTACATATATATATGATGCAAGTGTTTATGCAAGTTGCTCTCTGCAATGGGTAAATCTATATATGTGTATATATTATATGTGTACTGTGACATTCGTCATTTTCGACTAGCTTGTATTTGTTATCATGTATTGTAAACCCGACTCGTTTTGGTCTTCGGATCTTTGAATATTAATAAAATGATGGATTTTATGTTGTAATCATGTTTCATACTTGTCGTGGCGTGACCCACAGTTCGTTTCAGCAAAATCAGTTTTTTTAACGTTTTCGGTTCGTTTAAGGTCCGGACTTGTATTTTAACATCCAAACCAACCAAGATCTAACCCATAACTATTCTAGAACCCTCCAAACATGTAGATACCTGGTCATAAGTTATTTAAATTAAAATTATTTTAAATAAAAGAATCAAAGTGCACCCTTTTACCCACCGGACAAACGCATTACCGTTTCCTCAAACCCTAATCTTTCCCTATAAATACCACTCATTCTCAACCATTTCATTTGCACATTTTCATCTTCTTCTCCCAAAATTTTTGATCTTGTAAGTTGTTCTAGCTAGTTTTGCTTAAGTTTGACTTTAAAAAGTCAACGAAACCGAATCTTGCATTTCAAATCATTTCGGGTATGTAATTTTGGTTATTTTCAGTTTTTCTAAGTTAATTTATGTTCACAAAACCATTTTCATCTTTATTTAAGTCTTGTGGGCATTCAAACTCATATTTATGCATTTTAGACCGTTTGGGTCGTTTTCGTAAGTTTACTCGATTAACTTTTGTTTGAGTTTAGATCTGGAAGTTTTACCTTTTTTAGTTCAATGGTTTTGGACATGTGGTAACCATCCTCGGGTTCATACCGAGTCAAAGACCGAACCAAACCGAACGCTCGTTTAAGCACTTTAAATAACTTTTAAGTGACCATGTTACATCAAACACTTTAGATATGAGTTTTTCTTGATATTTTAGTTATTATATGGTTGATATGGAGATGTAGAACAAATCTTGGCTTGAACCCAAGTTTCGGGTAAAAACCGAGTAAAACCGAACACCCGTTTTAACGAGTTAGTCAATGTTCAAACCACCAAAAGTTCAACCTATCTTTTAGTTATGTTTTACTTTATATTACTCATATTACTTAAGATTTTGGAAGTGTTAGAACAAATATTAGCTCAAACCAAGTTTCGGGTAAGAATAAACCCGAGTAAAAGTCAAACTTATCGTCTTAACGAGCTAGTCACCGTTCAAAACGCCAAAAGAAAAATCTTTCCTAATTTTTTTAACTTATGTTTCACTTTATGTTATTTTTATTAATATATTATGGTATGATGGAACCAAACTTGGTTTTATACTAAGATCGGTTTAAGCGAATTTCTTTATTAATTAAAGTCTCAAACTCGGGTTTAAGAGAGTGTGCAAGTCGACCTTGATGCTTACATTAATGGGATCGTGCATACTAGCACTAAACCAACTCCCATATGTAAAACTTAACAATGGTTGAGTAAAACTAAACATCAAGGACCCGTTTTCTTGTAAAACTCATTTTATACTTACGTTATTTAAACACACTTTGTAAAATATAACTAAAACTCCCGAAAACCCAAGCCTTATTTTTATGAACTTTTATACCATTTATATTTCATCTTCAATACTCAATACTTACTCAAGATCTTTCAATTTAGGACACGCACGTTAAAACCGTCGGACTCGCTTACTTGAGGATTTTATTCAAAATTTATTCATCAACATCATTTTATTCCATGTGAGTAATTTCATCCCCGTTCTCTCTTCTATACTTGGGGGGTAGCAAGCATACTTACTCAACCAAAAAAAATGATTTACATCTAGATCCTCAACCCAACCTCTAGGTTATGTGTTGCTTAGAATAATTGTCCAATTGTATGTTATATACCTCATATGATTAATTGCTACATGTTTATTGCTTTTGATCGTTTAGCCTCATCCTCATCCTCAATAAGTATGATCATACGCTCCTCCTTGTAATATGGTAGTTTTATCAATTAGAAAGGAGCCTCATTTATTTATGATTGATATACCTCAATTGTCACTTTTATTTACGGCTTCACATATTGAGTTGTGGATTTTTGCCTTATATTATATTTATAAAGTCATGGAATTGCTCACCAACATACATGTTGACAAAACATATTTTATGCAATGCTACAGGTTTGATTATCGGTTGATTGAAGATTAAAGACGTTACTTTATTTTGGACCGTTAGGTTATTAGTTAAGAACTATTTATTTTCTTGTATTTGTAAGAAAACATGTTATGAAATGAATGAGTTGATTAAATATTGTCACTTAATAGTGTCGTGTGCATTTGAACAATCTTAGTTGCGCCCCGCATGTTCTGCCGCTTTGGTCGGGGTGTGACATGTACCATGGTATGTGAATATAATCATATGTGTGTGTGTGACTTAGGTGTGCGTATGTATGAATAGATGTTGAATGAAAGCATCATTTGTAGTATCTATGTAGTTATGTCCACATATATATAATATATATTATGTGTGTGTGAGTATACATATATAAGCATATGTCATGAGTATGCATATAGAATAGATATACATTTGTTGCGAACGTGTATGTAAAGGTGTGTAGTGGGTGTGATATTATTATTATTACTATAATTATTATTATTATTATCCTTCTTATTATTATTAGTATTATTATTGCTAATATAGTATGTTGAATGGTATGAATAATATATATTATGTGTGTGAGTTGCATCTCGAACCCGAGTCGACCCGAACAGAACCAAAACCGACTGGACTTAGCTATTCTCGTTGAGCATGACTAACAATTAGTTACAACTATTATAGGCGTTTGATCGTTGTTGCTCACTCGTCGTTGAAGTCTCTATTCATTTATTTCATCTCATTTGAAGGTGAGTTTCGCGGCCCCGTTTTCATATTAAACATTTATAAATTAGGGGGAAAAGTATGCCCACCCTTTTTATGCTGTGAACTTATTCAATACTTTGGGACTGTCATGTTTACTGTTTTGTAAGTAATTATCTAGTACATGCATTAGTTGTCTTTGTGGTTCTGTATTCACAACTATTTAACTCTGGTGTTGGAGCTGACGGACAGATATTGATAGTACTATTGGGTTGACACCCCCACCTTGTTTGTTAGTATACTAGTTGGGACTGACAGTGGCTAGGAACGGGCCCTAGGGTGAATATGTTCCGACAAAGTCTTTGTGTACGTCATAGGTTTAGTCGTGATGCTCATGTGATATTACTTGCTTATAACTGTACGCACTCATGTCCTACTACGCTATCATACAACATCAAGTTTGTATCTTTTTATTTAAACCTGCGAACTCACCAACATTATGTTGATCATTTTGAGCATATCTTTCAGGTAATCATTGAGGATTGCTAGGGATGTTGCCTTAGCGATGACTATAGACTTACATCATTTAAACTTTGGATGTCTTCGACAGTTGCATTTGACATTTACTTGTTATTCACATTTGATTACTTGTTCCTGGGTTGCGGGACTTATTCTTATTTGTTTTGTATGACTATGTTTGTCGTGGAACTGACTAACCATGACACAAGTCTCCATTTGTGTCCGGTGACGTCATGACACGTTGACCTTCATCATTTAATGCATCTCTATTAATTTAACAATGTGTTATGACGATCCCGTTCGTTACATCCTGTGTTTCCGCTATAAGCGGGGGTGTGACAGGTGGTCGTATGAATGGCGGTCGTTGGTCCCTCATCGCCGCTATGTCGGTGTTGTCACTCCAGGTGGCAATGGTGGTGGGATTGCTCGATTGAGTCAGACAAGAGGCGTTTCTGACTACCATTGTCGGTAGTCACATTGACTGGTACAACGCAGGCCTTCATTCGCTATTTAAATATCCTCTTTTATCTTCCATTAAACCTAACCAAGGTGACTAGGGGTCTAGTAGGACTTGGCATGGGAATCAGAGATGGTGCCCTCTCCAAGAACCTTTTTGTTCCACTATGATGCATCTCGAAACCTGAGGGGTGGCAATGAAGATGGGCTTTGGCAATGATAATCGCATTGGACACCACCGGTTACTGACCGCCTTTGGTAGTGTTCGTGTCACGATGAGGTCCGGTGGTCACCCAAAGCTTTCCATTGCCACCACTATCGTGTACTTCTATAGATGTTAACGAGGTTATAAATCTGGTAGTGTTGATGACTGTGGTGTTTGGCTCACCCGATACACCATATTTAGTTAAAGCTTTATGAGTTTTTTTGGTTTATTGTTAGTGTTGTCCAAATGATGTTAAGTATTTACTTATCATTTGGTTGGTGTAAACACTAATTTTACATATCTGGTATGTTATGATCTTTGGTTGTTGATGTCAATCATAGGGTCTGTTTCGGTCTATTTTTCTCATGTCGATAATGTTGAGCCCCGGTTCACATGAGACTCTCTCAATCATGTTATCGATGATAAAGATGACATGGGTGTGTTCATGTGAGATTTTTCATGAACTTGAACTCACCAAGGTCTTCTGTCAAATTTAATATTGTTTACCCTGTGTGATGATGATATTCGAAAAATGGTCTCGGTTGCGCTGGCTTGGCAACTAACTTGAGCATGCAGATGTTTTGTTATCATTATTACGTAATGGATTGATTTAGTGACATGTAATTGTGTTATTTTTGGTTGGTTATGTTAATTTGTTAAGTATGATGATGCAGATGTCGTAGAAGGCCATGATGAAATCGTAACGAGGTCTGTTGTTAGGCGTGGCATCGGTTTTGCTTTGTAGACATACCTGGTTACTTATTTCGAACGTTGCATATACAACAAAAATCATGTCCCATCGTTGGTTGTTTAAGGATCACCAAACACATGACTTTGCAATCCCCTAGCTACAATAAATATATTAAAACAACTTTGTGGTCAAATGAATATGTCATTATAATCTATAACAAAATTTGTAACCGTTTAGTATTTAACTTAATAGTTGTAATTAGATGGACCATGCTAACAAATTAGCATGGCCTCGTGAGTCAATATGCAATAGATCTATAGTGATATTGAGTAATGACTCAATAGTCTGGGTTGCACAACAAACACCATCTCCACCCCATACATGCATTAGTCAATAGGTCAACAACTTACTAACCATATCATATTACATGACCAACAACCATGTGTCGTGCCTCATTGTAGTACTTGTTGCTCGAGTTGCACCACATTAGACAATTGTCATGCCATCCATATTAGCCTCTGGCCTCACCATTTAGACTAGCAAGTTGTGTATCAAGCTATCATGCTAGACAAGGCACACCTTAGATTGAATTGCATTTGCAGAGCATGCCATACCACCTGATCTAGCCATGCCACACGTAATTTGTGCTACATTGTTAATTTGAAATGTTTCTAAGATACATATCTCACATCAAAGTTGATAATATAAACACTTTTTGTTCCAACTAGAGTGCGCGAAGTGTAATGCATGCCCTTTTGGGTCCCCACTAACGTCTCCTTCTAAAGAAGCCATGTATATAAAGTGATTCTATGTATAAACCTCTCGAATGTCGGTCTTTCCTTTCACGTGGGACAAAGTGGGCAAACTTATATCCACTTCTTTTCATTTAAGAAGTTTGATTGTTCCAATCACACAATTTTAAACAACGATTAACTTATTCATATCAGTACCATTTTGATCAATTTTATTTGTTGAAAAGTTATTATAACAGACGTTAACCCGTAAATAGTTCATAACCGTATATAGTTATAATTAATTATTTTGAAAGGTAAGAGTTAGCTCTTTTTGCTAACCATTCTAGCAAATCTTCTATACCTAAACAAAGTAAGATGTTGCTTGTTTTTTATAGCAAAATATTTGTAGTCTACGAACTACATCTACAGAAAAATAGGTGGACCAAACGTTTACAGTCTGCAAAAAGAAGAGTGTTTGTTTTTTAATACCTGCAAACTGCTAAAATATTTTATAATTAAAATAAACCTATTTTTTAGACTTTAAAAAGTAATTCAATAATAAAACTTAAACAAAAATCATACAACACTAAAATAATATTCATACAACCATAAAAATACATTTTATTTACATCATTTATTTCACATTTTACATTGATTGCTCAACAATTTCATCTCGTAACTAAGTCATATATTCTCGATCTGATGCGGTACCATGTGCTTTAACCTTATTTTTATCGGCATTAGCGTGCACATGACGATTTCAAAACGACATAATGGGTTGATCGTATTGTGTAAAAAGCTAATCGCTGAAACACTATTTTCTTATAAAAATATGTAGCGGTTGAGTGGGAAAAAAGGATGAGGGGAGATGGCTGAGAGTGGAGGAGGGAGGAGGGAGGTGGTTGAGAGGGGAAAAGGGAGGAGGGAGGCGGTGAGAGGGGAATAAGGAGGAGTGGAATCGGCTAAGAGGGGAATAAGGAGGAGTGGAATCGGCTAAGAGGGGAGGAGGGAGGGATGAGACTACATCTGAGAGGGGAGGATGGAGGGATGAGGCTACGCCTGAGAGGGGAGGTGGGGGGAGGGAGGCGACAACGAGGGTTGAGGAGGGAGGAAGGAGGCGGTGACAAGGTTGATGATGGAGGAGGGAGGCGGCGACGAGGGAGGATGAGGGAAGAGGGAGGCGGCGACAAGGTCTAATAAACCAAATATAAAGTGTGAAAGTTTTCCACAAAGATAACCATGACTCAAATTTAAATACACCTTCTTCAAGTGCATCTCCACTAAATACCGATCTCTCCAATGCAACCCTTTTTGTAAATTTACCAAATCATCTAAATACACATCCTAAATGCACCCATCGTTGAAGGTCTATTCTTTTATTAATATAAAATAACAAACCAATACTACTTCTTCTAAATTACACATTACCTGATCGCAACACACCACAGTCAAACCTCATTTTACACCAAAATTGCCTTTCCCCACCAACCTAAAGCCTCATTTGTTAGATCTTTTAGTGTAATTGGATTGACTAATGACCAATGTGATCATAATATCTATTAAACAAGTTAGGATGTGCGGAGCGCACGCTTGTTTGAGTGTATTATGATCATCGATATTGAAAACATTCGTAGGGGCGAAACCCCCTTGGCGGGGTTCCGGGGACAACGCCCCTGGTAGCGGGGTCCAAGGGGCAGAGTCCCTGGCTGGGGTCGAGCTGACAGGTCTGTTTGGAAATTTTTTATTTTGGTAAAAATGATTTCATTAAAAATACATTTTGAATTGATTTTTCAGAATTTCATATGTGAAATTAGAGTGAAAAATATTCATTTTAATGGTTATTTAAAATAAAATATAAATAAAAATTAATAAAACTACCGAATGGCAGTTTTTTTTGTTTTTTCCCTCCAAAACCGAATTGGGTGATCAATGTTGGTCAGATTCTTCTCTCGAATTCTTCTTCTGGTTCACGAAAAATTCACACATCATAACATATAAATTTTTGATCTCGTCCAAGTTGTATCCAATTGATTTATTCGGGTGAACCACTAAATAATTTCGATTTGAAAGTGATTTTCATGACTTTTAGATTATCCAAGTGTTCTAAATCACGAAAGTCTACGTAACAACCACTAAAATGTAAAATATTTATAAATAAAATGTGTAAGAGCATTCACATTAGCTTCCCAAATTTTATCCTTATATTTACACTAAAAACATTACTTTTTTACTATATTTCTTCAAATATAAAAAATCATAATACAATGTCTATAAATATATCCTCTCGTTTACTCATAACCACTAAAAACCATTTTTTTAAAATATAAGATATACAACTCACATAATAATAAAAAACATATGAATTCTCTAAAAATAAAATAACCCCGTAGTTTCCGGACCAAGTCACCGCCTTTATTACACGTGATCTGCGTCACATGGGCAATCGCTAGATCTGAAACAACGTTCACACCTTTGAGTCCAAAGACGGCGTCAATCAACGGCCACGATTCACCGAAACTCCATCACACCCCTCTTAAAGCCAAATGCGACTCACTCTCTTCATCTCATCTCACACATTAATAAATATCTTAAATATCAGCCGTACGATCACTTACTCTCTTCTCCTTCGCATCCCCCTTCACGCCTCCGTCGTCGTTTCTAGGGTTTCGATTTTCTCCATCTTCCAGCTTCGTTAGCTTCAATCTCAGTAGAGATCTTCGATTTCTAGGGCTGTATTCGTTATATTGGAGTTGTTGTTGGTGATTTCGTCTTATGAGTTTGAATTACGCTGATTAAAGGTTGTTTGCGATTGGAAGTTTGTCTTCTCCGACGAAATTTGATCGGTTTGTCTACTGAAAGAGGATTTTTGCGGTAAGATTAGGTTATGTTGTTTGGATTTTGGTTTTGATTGTTCTCCCTCCCTCCGTTTGTTTGTTTTTGTTCAGAAGAACGCGTTTGTATCTAGGGTTAGGTTGGAGAAATCGGTACGGTTAGCGTTCGATTTGTAGAATTTGTAACCCGTGGGGGTGTGTTAATTGGTTATACTTTATTGAATTTGTACACGATTTGTATGTTTAAGGATTGAAGTATGAATATGGAACCCTAATTCTAGAGAGGGTGGATATTTAGGCATATTTTGTGAATAGAGCGTGTTCGACATTTTTTGTTGTTTAAAGAGGGAGTTGGTGAAGGAATGAAGGATTTGATTATGGATCTGTGATTTGATTTGGTTTGTCATGAACATTCAGGAACGTTTGAGAAATATTTGGGCTAGGGTTTGATATACGGCATTCTGATTGGGTGTGCTGTGCTGATAGCAATATGGCGAAGAAGGATATGTTCCCTGATGCCTATTCTGGTGGATTTCCTCCAAATGATGAATCAGAAGGATCTGGTTGCTCCGGTGGTGATGACATGGATGTATCTGGTTTTGAGGACTCGAGTGGTCATAGGAAGAAATGGATTAAGTTAAGCTCTGCGTTACATGATGGTTTTGGCGTACCTGTACATGTTGTTCCTTTGTCAAATTTGGCACCCACAGAAAAAAAGAAGTGGTTGCTTCGTTTGAGAGCAGAACTTGATCAACTTAGGACGTTTCAGAAGAGAGTGGATGTGGATAAGACACATGTTATCGCAATGTCATCTTCCAATGATATTTTTAGCTCGAACAGTGCCCAACCAGTCCGTCAGCCTAACATAAAGAAATCTTCTGGCTCTGGGAAAAGAATTGATCAGCAAGGTCAAAAGTCAAAGGGTCTGAATCGAGGTGTTATGGAAGGTTTCAGTCTGTGAATGAATCTGCTCCCCCGGGGACTTTTAGTCCAATATTAAAGAAACAGTGTGAGAGCTTGTTGAAGAAATTAATGACTCATCAACATGGCTGGGTGTTCAATAAACCTGTTGATGCTGTTGCTTTGAAAATACCTGATTACTTTAATGTTATTAAGAATCCCATGGATTTAGGGACAATAAAAGAAAAACTTAGTTCAGGGAAATATTCAAGTCCACTTGAATTTGTTGCTGATGTCAGACTTACCTTCTCCAATGCCATGACATATAATCCACCTGGTAATGATGTTCATATCATGGCAGATGTTCTTAGTAAATTTTTTGAGCTGAGATGGAAGCCGATTGAAAAGAAACTTCCTGTGAACACTTCTCAACAACATTTGCTTCCTGAGGAAATTGATTTGGCTAAGCCAGTTCCTCCTTCAAAGAAACGAAAAATTACCTCAATACAACAAGAACAGCTGCCAGATCCAGTTAAGCCGGTCATGACCAATGAAGAAAAGCATAATCTAAGTAGGGAATTAGAAGCTCATTTGGGGGATTTGCCTGATAATATCATTGAGTTTTTGAGGGAACACAGCTCGAATGGGAATGAAGGTGTTGAAGATGAAATAGAAATTGATGTTGATGATCTTAACGATGAAACTTTGTTCAAACTACGTAAAATGTTAGATGATCATGTGCGAGAGCTACAAAACAATGCAAAAGCAGAACCTTGTGTGATTGAGGTAGTCTACTTAGTAATTTGCACTAATAAATAGTTATTCATGTGGTTATGCTGAATTAGTGAAATCTAAAATTTTTTCTATGTTGGCTGCAGCTGCTACATGAATCAGGGCTCAGCAACTCAACTATGCAACTATATAGAGGTCATTAACCTTTTTTCCTGTGTCACTTTCATCTGTACTTGATAACTGTTAATCAACAGTTCAGCAATGAATCTCTGTTGGTTGGTATGTGTTCTATATATTACAGGGAATGATCCTGTGGATGAGGATGTAGATATTGGTGGGAACGAGCCTCCTGTTTCAAGCTATACTCCAGCTGGACAAGAAAATATAACATGCAAGAAAAGTGACTTGGGGATGACTTCAAGAACATCAAGCGGTAATTGGGTTATATAAAACTTTCATTAGAAATAAAATGTCAATATATCTTTGTTGTGTTGCCAGGATTTTATTTTGCATTCAAACTTCTTATATGCTTACTGATTTAAAGATGAATTTTTTTATTATCACAATGCTTGATAATCGCACTGACCATCAAATTGATGGCAAAATTAAGGGAGTGTTTATAATGTTTGGCTGGGAAGAACTATAGTTACATTTACTTTGGTTTAGGGTCTATATGGCTACCAAGTTGTTAATTCTGTACTTGGGGACTCTGATCTCCTAGTCTTTGTCTTGTTATCTCATTAGGATGATGTTTTTCTTTTTCATTAGCAAAGTTGTGCTATCTTAAAGGTTGTTTTATTGCATTATACTTTACATAATGAAACATATGAATTTTTGTTTGAGTATTAGAGCAGCTACTACCAAAATATGTCTTTTGGTCATGCTAGGGTGCAAGCTCTAGAATTGTATTTTAACACCTATTTTTCTATTTTTGAACCTCTAAGAGTCCAGACAAACATAACAAGAGAAGAAATTCTTATTTTTTTGTGTTGGTCAGAAAGCAATAGGTTAACAAATTCAGTTTCCAACTCTTTTGCTTCAATACTTTCCACCTGCTAGCCTTTTGTTTATACTACATTAGTGGCAATAACTACTTTTTGAAAAAAACTGTCATCAACTACTATATGGAAGTATAAAGCTGCATTTTACTCTAACTTGTATTTGATACTTATTAACACAATCTATGACAAGTTGAGCGTGGCTTGGACTTGGATCTTTGATGCTGCTGAGGAAAGTTGAAATTGTCTTACATACCTGAAAGTAAACTTGAAGCATAAGTTGTTAAAAACATCACCTTTCTGCAGCAATTCAGTGGAATTTATTATAATGTTGATGTTTGATTTCAACAACTATTTCTAAAATTTTTTAGTGCTCATAACTTGTTTGGTAGGATGGTACTTACAATGCAGTAGCCTTGTGAAGGGAAATTTTTAGTTAACAAGTGGTGCATAATTGAAACTATGGAAGTATGTAGTCTTGCTACTTCCCATTGCTGGGCTTGTTATTTTGACATATAATTGTATCTTATACTTGATTTTCCTGCAACTTGATTGATGACCTTACAATTTTGATTTGCTAAGTAGTCATTGCTTTCATTCCTGATGAGTTGAACTGTTGCACTTTTGTCATATTTTGGTTATAATATATTGTAATTTAGTTGGTAATATATGGTCTCTGCAGATAATAATTCTAGAAGTGCTTTTGAAAATGGACAAGCTGATGATATTAAAACTTCTAGTGTATTAAAGGAGTCACAGGTACCTATATTGTCTATTTCGTCCCATCTATATATAAAGGTCATTTGTTTATTAGGGCCATTGGATTCATTGGCTTGCTTCTTCATGGATGGAATGGGTTTTTTATGTCTAATACCATTTTTTTGTTTATTTAATGTACAGAATGATATTGCTAGAACAGATCTAGAGGACAAGGCGGTCACAAGTGATTTAATTGACAATCGTGGGTTTTTCATCCATGTATTCAAAATTATATTAACTATTTCACAGGTTGCAGCGTTACTTATGGTTGGTTGTAATGCTTGATATTCAGAGTCAGTTAGTGGGTTGGACCAAGCTGAACATATGTCCCAGCAGAAACCTAATTCAGTTGAATCTGATAGCCAAAAAGATGATGGTGAGTATAATATTTGAAATATTGTTTTTAGTCTATATGGTTCCTGCTAAGTGCTAACCACCATTTGCTTTCATAATTTAGGGGATAGTGCTCCAAATTCTGGCCAGGTTTCGCCTGGAAAGTCGTACCGGGCTGCTGTTTTAAAAAACCGATTCGCTGATACAATATTTAAAGCTCGAGAAAAGACGCTCAACCAGGTTGGTACAAATGTTATTTACAGACTAAGAGCTGGTAGTTTTGACCCGTTTATGTATGAATGTGTTGATTTGGCTTGCGCTTTATCTCACTCAGATCAAATGGGTCGAGTGTGTCAAACGGATTCAAATGACCCACCCATTTTTATTTCCGATACATACAACCTCTTAAATGATCTGTCTTGAAGATTTAGGTTAGGTAGAAGATCATATCATATGTACCCAACCTGAACTTAATATATTATATATGCCTTTAAAACTAGTACAATATTAAATTTATTGGTTTTAGTAAAAACAATTCAAGAAACAGATTATGTGTAATAATTTGTAACCTATTTAAATTATGCTATAAAGTGATATTGTATATTTAACTAAGATGATGATATTGTTAGTATGCACACAGAAAATCTTATTACAAATTACATTTTGGGGTGTTAGGCCAAGTATATTTGTTATTTTCAATATACGTTTTTATACATTTTTCAAATAGTTTATGTTTATATCTTTGGCATTCATTGATAAACTTATGACTTTGTATTATTAAGAACACTTTATAAAATTATAATCTATGTTTATAAAAATAAATTGTCTATTGAATAGATATATCGACTCCCAAAACTCATCATTTTATGAAATATCTAAGACACCTTTCTTTTCTATAATATAGTTGTAATTTGTTAGAATTTGATAGGTCAAGGAAATCATATTTTTATAGGGGTAAATTGGTCATTACCTAGAATCATATTTAAACTGGGTATATAAGATATTTAAAATTTTGATTAAATATGATATTTCAGAAGTCTGTAGGGGTAATATGTAATTTTTTCTTTTGGTTATTAGTTTATTACTGTAGTTTCTTTCCAGTAATAATTAACACGTCAATAAGTATTATAAAGAAACAGGAGGATGATGTTTGTGGGTCATCCCTATCTGAATGGTTTACAAAATCTCACCTTCCCTATTTACAGGGGGATCCTGAGAAGCTGCGTCGAGAGAAGGAGGAACTAGAAAACCAGAAAAGGAAAGGTTATATATCAACTGAACTCTTTTTGACAGGGAAACTATTTAAGTGATGGTGTATGTGTTGATTGAATTACGAATTGGTATGTGTACAACCAGAAAAAGCACGGTTGCAAGCAGCTGCAGAGGCTGCAGAAAATGCAAGAAGGCGAGCAGAAGCAGAAGCTGCCTTGGAGGCAAAGAGAAAGAGAGACCTCGAGAGGGAAGCAGCTCGCCAGGCATTACTGAAGGTATTAATCTGAACCATGATAGATACATTAATCTGAAAACAAACTGGTAGTATCGAGACACAAGGGTAAAATGCAAACGTTTGCTGTTGACTTGTCTACATATTATTTTTGGTTGTATGTATATCGCCTGCCTTTCTATTTAGGCTATAGTCTTTGTGTTTGGCGGTACCCATGTCAACTACTTGAAGCCTTAATTAGGCAGCTGTGTGCATGTCATCTACTTTCTCTTCTCTTAACATCAAGAACTACGTGAAGTAGTAGATGACACAGGATATGCACTATGCATTTGCATAAAGTTCAGTTTTATTCTTTCATCTTACATGTTAGGCATGTAAGAGTGGGACTGGGGAGTACTATGTGTGGGGTTGGAAAAAAGGGTGGGTTGGGTAACGGATTCAGGTGACAATGGGCTATTTACCAATGGCTCATGGGTCAGCTTGACTCGGTTCTTTTTTCTTTTCTTTCCAAGTTTTCATTAAAATCCATTATTCAGTTGTAACTATGACAAATGGAACTAATGTTTTATTGAATTGCTGAACCACATGATATCTTCTTTTGAATACAGGTAAGTTTAAATTTTAATACATTGGATAATAAAATAAGTTTAGTTAAAAGTACAGTATATATGTAATCAAATACTATTACTTCAAGAACATTAAGAAATAGAGAATAATCTTGAACTTCATAATTCCTATATGAAATAAATGTACCATTATCATTAGGGAGATGATTTGTACTACTGTGCAACACAAACTTGATCTCTACACCAAAGTAGTATATTATATTACACATATGAGTTGGTATAAATTTGAGAAATACAAACTTAAAATGGCAGTCCATGAAATTTGGAAGTAAGGAAGATGTGCAGCCCTTGGACTGAACCGAACCGTATTTTGAATAATCTATTGGACCTAGGAACCAGACTGGTTTTTAGATAGTTTCTTTGGTATGCCGGGTTGGTCCAGTCTGATTTTAGCACTCTATTACTAATTCTTATCTCCTAGTTTGGTCATATTAAGTCTTGCTCTTCAATGAATATGTTTATTGAATTTACGATACTTCTTCCATTAAATGTTAATTTAGCACCAGTGTGGGTCTTTATTTTTTTATTGTATGTGTGAAAAGGTGATAGCAATTGTGTAATACTGTTGAACAAGCATAAGTCTAGACAGGCAGGTCTTTAATCAGTCTGATGGAGTGCAACATTGTGCTTTTGAATAGATAACCTGTAACGATCCACTAGTATTTTGTTCTTTGGGATAATGGATCTACAAATCAAGCAAGCATAAAAAATTTACAGTAAGCTCAGCAAATATTGAATTTGGTTTTGTTTATGCCAACAATTCAAACCAAAAACTTGCTGAAAGTTGTACTATAGTGAAAAATTGTTTTTATAGCTTTGGGTATTTAAAGTAGGCCCACCTGAGGACGTTATTTTACAAATTTCCAACAAAGATTTGATCTAAATTGCGCATGAATGCAAAACCAGATTAATAATTGGGTGGTCTGTAACGCTGTTTGGTATTTGGTTGGCCCCTCAGTGTTCCATCTTTTTGTTGAAAATTATGTAAATGTTATCATACCATCTTGGATAAACGAACTGTTAAATAAAATGGACACAAATATGACACATGGGATACAATTGCGCCCTGTAATCTTGTTGAACTTAATAATGACAATTTGTTGGTTCTTTATTTCTTTTTGCAGATAGAAAAAACAGTTGAAATTGATGAAACTTCACGGTTCATTGAGGACCTTGAAATGCTGAGGACCGAGCAATTGCCAATTTCGGTAGATGAAACAAGCCCTGATCATGGCTCGCTGGACGCGCTAGGCAGTTTCAAGTTTGGGTCCAGCAATCCTTTGGAACAACTTGGCCTGTACATGAAGAGGGATGATGAACATGAAGAAGAAGATGATGATGGTGAGCTTGAACCACCAACTGTTGTTCCAGGTCATCAGGTAAATATTGATGTGGAAGAAGGCGAAATTGATTAAATGTTTTAGAATAATTACAAACAAATCATCTTTTATGTATAGAATGATTTCTGGCTATTAAGCTTTGTCAGGAACTGAAAAAAAAATCAAAAAAGAAAAAATCAAAAAAAAAAAAAGAATCTATAGAATGATGAACACTCATTTTCATGTGTTTTTGATTTCTACATACCTGGATGATCGTTTTTAGTTGATTCTACATTCGATTGTTGTAACTGTCTCGGTGTTTATTCTATGTTGGTACTTGCGTGTGGGCAAACAGTAGAGACTTCCAAATATTACTACCCGTGACACATACAATTTATTATTGTTTTTATTACACATGTATGCTCTGTAGTCTTTTTGTAAGTTACAAATTCATTTTATCATCCTCATCAATTCTTGCAGCTTTATACAAAACTATTGAATAAAAACATAAATAGTTTGAGAGGTGGGTTATGGTCATGGATCAGGGCTCAAGCTAATCTTATGAAAAATTTAACTTAGAATAGCACTTGTGATATGACCACATGGGTGCACATGAAACCATATACGTGACCCATAACCAAAATTTAACCCAACCTAAAACCGACTATTGGGTTTTATAACCTTCATGTTTTCACACCAAAATTACCTATTCAGCTTTGGGTTCGACTCTGAAAAACTGCACTGAACCTGTTGAAGGTGAAACCTACTTTTGCACGGAAACAACTGTTTTCATGGAATAAACTTGCAATTAAATATGAAATTTATCTGCTGCAATATGAATTGTGGTTCCCATGTTTTTGATTCACTTTATTTTTTTTAATATAATTATTTTTATAAGATGGCTGTAGAAAATAAAATCGTTGGCCTTTTTAGCTATGTATAGTCTATAAATAGCAAAAATGCAATGTTTCTTTATCCATTGGTTCTCCTATGCTCATGTATTGTAAGCTGATAATTTACCTTCTTTGCTTATATAGATGAATATAACTATAAATTTAAATATAAATATAAGTATTGTACTCAAAAGAAGTTAAAAAGGAAAAAAGGTATATCAGAGTTGGCACTAGCTGACGCCTTGAGATGCTTTTAGAATCCATGAAAGCCATAATACTAATAAATCAACATTTTTGTTCATCATAGAAATTGAACCTTTAACCTCAAACACTTGTCAATATATACATACTATGAAGCTACTAGCCTTTGTGTCAGACTCTCTTGTCTCAATGCCCTTATCTCATCTCCTTCATTGAACTGAACTTTGCCAACGTCAAAGGAGGATGATCCGTGTTGTACTTCAAGCCCTCAAATGGCAAAACCGAAAAAAAAAACAAAATTGAACCGAACCAAGTGGAAAAAAATCACCAATACCAGTAAAGATAATACATGTAGTTGGGGAGAGAAAAAGATGTGGTTAGAAAACTGTCTTATATATCACGTCTAAAGCAATGTGTAATTTCTATGTATAGAATTTCCCTCTTACTACCTAATTAACAACAAAATAGAGCCAGCAAAATCCCCCAAACTTCCCTCTTTACCGAGTAAGTCAAATACATACACATGTCGATTCATGCTTGTTCAATACTTCGATCCCTAGGACCAATCTCGCACACAAAGTGTGAGGTAAGACTGCATACATCAGATCACGAAACGATCGGCCCTTCCCTGGCTCCTACGGAAAGGGGGAGCTAAGTCAAGCACATGTACGTCTTTTTATGCTTTGCATAATGTTGTTTTGAATCACTCCTTTAATTAAATTATTACTTTGACATAGTGAATATACTTTGTGTAAATATGATTAGTTATAGAACTTATAATCCTTGGCTTGCTTTACAATAATTTGCAGTCTTCAATTAGAGATAAAGAGTCATCAAACAAAAACCAATACATATACAATTCAATACCATTTTAATACAAGGGTGGATATGGTCATTTAAGTACAAGGTTGCTTGAGAAAAACTTTCCTTATAAGACAATATTACAAGCAAAGCTGCAAAAGAAACACTTTGTAGTATATAAACATCGGTATAACTCTACTTTTAGTGCAGAATCACATCTACAAACACGCGCGAAAACATTTATGAAAGTATGCACACGATAACTTCTTAAGGCTGAAGTTTGCAGTGATAAATCTTTGAGTCATTCTTTTCAACCATAACATTCCCCGAACAGCTTTTAGTATCAACACGAGCTTTTTTTAGTTATATCCAGGATAAATCCTACCACAACTTGATGCTTATGAGAAAAACTTGTAGTCTTTAGCTTGAACAATGATTGATCTTAATCCGCCAATAGGCGATACCACCATCAAAGCAACTCCAAGTATGATACAAATCTAAAGTTCATGAAATGGTGTTAATAAAACTGATCAAAATGTACCAAAAGTGTGTTCTTTTAGGTTGTTAGTGATGCATAAACACATACCCAATTGGTAATCCAAGATAAGCTCCACTTTTTTGGTTTATAGATGGAAAGCCACATAATGCAAGGTAACTGACATATAAAGAATGTAAAAACAAGATTAAGAAACCATGAATTGAGTGTTTTATATGAATAAGAATTAAGAAAAGATGAAGTTGCTTACGAAGTATGTTGTTGGGGCGAATGCGAATCCTCCAAAGAACCCAAGTAGTCCACTGAAGAAAGGGAAGCAAATGCCTACGAACATTGTAAATGCTGCAAACGAAGGAAGAAATTATTCAGTTCCCTAAGAATTCATAATCTTTACATATCTAGAGGTAGCGATCTTGACCCATTTACTAATGAACGGGTCAGTTTGGGTTGTGTTATCTCAAATGTGTCAAACAAAAAATAGACCGAAGGGAAACGGATCAAACAGTTTAAAAAAGTGCTAGTGGGTAGACTACCAAGGCCTACTTGTTTTGACCCGTTATCCAACCTAATCTTAATCTCATTTTTGGTCTGTAATGATATAATTTGCTTACCAACATACAAATTCCTCGTGATAAACCGGAGCATAAAACTAGGGGGAAAGTTCAACTTCTTTACCAACACGGTTTCAATCATATCAAATACTGGCATTGCATAGATCTACACAACAAAATGAGAAAAAAAAACACTTTTAGATAACATCATTAACGACTGTATAAGCTTCATCGACAAGAGTTAAATATCTCTCACCTGGTAACTACCGATAACATGAACCACGACAAACATATTAGCCATGGCAATGAGCCATGTGGGCTTGTTTAAACTAATGAGAATATTATCTGAGACCTCATTACCATACATCCAATATCCAATAAGTGCAACTGGGAAATAACATAAGGCAACAACTATATAGGCAACAATGACTCCCTTCCACATAGGACCTTTCGAAGGCTTCTCGGGGGTTGATGGAATTGTGGCTTGAATTTCCAACACCACGTTGTGGCCCGCGTATGCAAATGCCACATCACCCAATGCACTAAAAAAGTTGAACACGGTCCCAGCTGTGCTCTTAGCTTTGTAGCCGTATTCCACGTTTGGTTGTACGCCCTTGTCGAGGGCCGCGGTCCAAGAAATGGTAGAGTAACTACATTATAACAATTGTGTTAAGAGAAGTTTTTAAAAGTGCTTTTGAATAAGCAACAACAGATAGAATAAAGTTTTAATATAGTTTTTCAATTTTGACTAAAATTTGATTGGTTTTATTTTTATTTTGACCTTTGATTGATTAATGGCGCGATTAGCTGAAACAACAAAGGTAGGCTAGTGATTAGTCGATGAATAATCGCAATTTTACAACATTGATCTTATACATGCATTTAACCTGAACACACATATATTTATTTGTATTAAAGATATCAACCCTTTAAAGAATTCAACTAACATCATGTAACATGAACATGACTAGTTTAACCATTTATCTAACCAAAACAAACAGATGTAATTGGGTTGACAGGTCATAAACAAGCTATATATGTTATGATCAATCTATAAAAATGTTAAACAATACCTTAGAGACATGACAGCTGCAGCCAACGAGACTCCGGAGATAGAATTAAAGTTGGGTAAATGCGAAAGAACAAAATGAACCGAAGCAAAGATCATGATGAAATACGTAAGCTTGATGTTCTTGCAGGGCTCCGTACAAACTAACTTATGAAACTTCTGCAATGACTTCCCCCCAGTGACCATATATACAATGTTCACACCAACTTCAACGATCAATTGCTGAGGAACCACAATGTAAAGCCCAAGTTTCTCTCCAAAAGCATGTTGCCCGAGCTCATGGTATCGATCGAACCGTTTTCCAGGTACCATTTCATGCATTTCAACCATTTGCCATAAGGTGTAAAGGGTTACGACCCATGATATTACCAACACTGCAACACCAGGGCCCCTGAAATTTTATAGGAAAGTTAAGGGGAAAATGTTACATATCATAATAGTGTAGGGGTCCAGTTTGTATTTGTTCTATTGTAAAGGGTTTATTTTGTAACATAGAAAACTAGTTAAGAGATATATGTAGTGAGAAGAGGCATGAATTGATTTGGGATCAACTACTCTTTTTCTCTTTTATTCTTTCTCTCTTAAATTGTTTCATAAGAAAAAAGAGGGGAACTGACCATCCGAGTTCCGACATCGCGTACGGGAGGCTGAGGACACCGGCACCGACCATGGCGGTGACGTTGTGAAAGGCAGAGTACCACCATTTTGCGTTGCGGGAGGAGGTGATTGGAAGCCACGCGTCAATGGCTTTCTCCTTTTCCGTTCTATTGTCGACCTGTTCATTTCATTACTGACATTAAAACTAGTAATACGTAGAGGATTATAAGAATTATAAGAATTATGAAAATACCATTCGGTTACTAGTCAAGTGATTCAGACGGGATTGCCGGACTGAATTTCAGATTTTTTTTTTACTTTTGTCCATCCAACGTCTTATTATTATTTTAATAAATTTATTATATATATTTTAATTATTTAAGTGTTTATATTGTGTTATATTTAAGTATAAATCCATCCTAATCTGTAAGATTGAATTTCAAAAAAAAATTGTACCTTTCTCCTTCCAACATCTTATTGTTTTTTTGATTAATTTAGTAACTTATGATATATATCTAATTATTTAAGTGTTTATATAGTGTTAAATTTAAGTGTAAATCTATCTTAAAACGTATAGTATTTTCATATATTGTTTTAAAATTAGACATCTGTAGATATTATTAATTATTTTTATATATGAAGTTTTTTAGTTCTAAAATCCAGAAGAACACCTAAGCCCACTAGTCGCCGTCCGGTATTTGCTTTCGTGTCATTCAAAAGGGGAAAAAAAGTACGAGCGTCACTTTCTTTCCTTCCTCTCTCATATATCCTCGCTTGACATTGTTCGTCCTCATGACTTTCACCTCCGCTATTCTTGTCACATCCTTCTCGCCCGTCTCTCCTTTTCGCCTAATTAGCCCAAAGGCATTCACGGGTGTCCATGTGAGTTAGTGTGTGGTCTTGTGTCACTTGTGGTCAATTGTTGGATATTAAATGAGGGTCTATCTACCGTATAATTTGGGTATATATATATTATAAATATAATCATAGAATACTCCACCAATGTGGAATTTTTTACAACTGTTTTAGTCATAAACATGATGCTTGTGAACCTTCTTACTTCCGATTTTAACCTAACCTATAATAATAGGAAAATCAGTAAGGATTGTTGAGTTTTATAACAATTTAGTTTATGTCACTCAGTCTTAACCAGTTTTAATTATATTTCTTTTTCAACAATTTGAATGGTTTTTATCAATAGGAAAAAAATAAGAGATTTATTAAAACAATATTTAAACTTAATTGGTTACTATTTGATAATATGAAGAAAAGTTATTCAACATAATGTAAACAATAGATGTGTTATTACCGGCATCTTATGAATTTTGAATGGTTAAAATGTCTTGATGGACCGATTATTTTTTATTTCTATAATGCTTCTGGAGTTCTGGTTTCTGTTTAAAATGAATTTACGATGTATGAGATAATTTAAATCTTGACTAGAAAAGTTTGTGTATATACACACACATATATACATACATGTTATGGAAACCAACCCGTTTATCAAATTAGCAAAGAAATATGTTTTTGCAGATGATAACTACACATAGAGAAACATAAGTAGCTGAGACAACATATATGACAACTCAAACTTATAAAAACATCACAAAAACAATCATACTGGTTTTTCAGTATATCAAGTTACCGTCAGATTAATAAATCAATATGTTATATACAAACTCATGATAGTTTACTTGCTATCTTGCAGAGTGGAGGAGATGTGTACCTTGTCGACGCCATATTGTTGGTTTCGTTCGCTCATGGTACTACCATCACTAACCATTATGACACACACCCGACGAATCAACAATAGCAAACGAACAACGGGTTGAAACGAGTGTGATGGTGGAGTAGAGATATATATTTATAGAGAAAGATATGTGTTGATCGTTCATACACGGGAATCAGTTGTGGTTATTTAGCTGTTTCCAGGAAGAAATATATGATGGATACATGTGGTTTAGTTGGTCAACGATCAGAGTCTAAGCATTCAATTAATGACTTCAAAGTCACAAATATAATTAATTTCCAAATTTTAAAAAAAATGATAGTTGTGTATTATTTAATTTGTATATGTGGAACTTAATCAAAGATTGATCGAGATCCGTACTTAAAATATGTGATAGTCAGCAACATGGAATACATTATCAACTATATGAAAATTCAAGTGTTGAGTAAGAAGTAAGAATATTACTTTCCATCAATATATTTGATAATATGTTAATTTAAACTGTACATTTAAGTTTTCGTTGTTGCATCACATAAAAAAACAAAAATATTAAGAACGTATATGTTGGTTCACTTAACTCTCATTTTGCGTATAGCGAGAAAGGCCATACCCACCACAATTCAAGATTACTATATTATGTACATACATTTTTTTCTTACAGTTTGAACTCATGAACTTATGATTACATAACATTAACATAACCTTCCCAGTTGCATTAATAAGAATCACATTTAAAACACAAGTATATCAATGAATCGTATTTATTGAATTTGTTTGGAATTTTTAGTAAAATATAAAGACTTATTAAAATATATTATGAGTCTTGAAATACTAAATTAATTAAAAAAATGAAAATCTATAGGTAAAACTAGGGCAAAAGTAAAAAAAATTAATTCAAATCGATCAGTTTAATTTTGAAAACATTCTAAATATATAAAACCCTTAAAGTGTGTGATAAGTTATCTTTAAACCACCATCACCATGTTAGGAATCAAGTGGCGCAGCCAAACCAACACACAGACACAAACGTAGCAAAAAAAATACGATTATCACGCAGAAAATAGAAAAATAAACAACACAAGGATTTAGCGTGGTTCGGTCGGTGTGACCTACGTCCACGGGCTGCAACTACGGTTTTTTTTATTTCTCAGTACAAAAATTACAAATACATGACAAAGTATATATATATATATATATGTATATATATATATATAAAGATTAATTAATGTTAACAACTTAATAAATAAAAAAACTAAACATGAGCCTAAACCCAAAGCTTTTAGAAACCCAATACACCCGATAGCCTTTAAGCCTCATCAATGTGACAAGTACTCTTTTTATTCATATTCTTAAAGATTTTTAATAAATATCGCAATTGTATTGTATGAATATAGTAATATTAGAGAAACTTTATATTTATAATGGTGGTATACAAATATACAAGACCCAACACTAAGGCTAGTGGGTATAATGGTGAGTATATACCATAACGTCCGGGCGTTTAGGGACGTTAAAAGCTAGGCTTTTTAACGCTTATTGTGAGAACCACTCTTTTACACATTGATTTACTATTTATTAGTTTTCATTAAATAGAATGAGGTTAAATAATTTACTTAGAGTAATGTAAGGTAAAATGAAATAAAGTGAATGATGTGACATACATAAACGTGTAAAGTTAACAAACCTAAGGGTCTATCATACCAATCATCACCATTTTCGCTCACGTATTAAACTTATTATTCATATGTATAGACATGTAAATGTTTGTAACACTAAACAATTACTCGTATGGCACCTCGTTTACTCAACTAGTATCAATGTTTCCAGAACCGGATCGGACAACGAACCGATCTTACTGGTCTACTGCTCGGACCAGATTTAAAAACCGGATGACGTTATAATTCTATATACATTAATATTAATTCAATATAAGTATTTTATGTGTATAATTTATAATTATATATAAAATTCAACAATAATTATACATCCAACACTGAAATTGATTATACGACATACCCATTAAACCTATTAAAATAAAAAAATAAAAAATAAAAAATAGAAAATCTGGTCCGAACCGGTTATTGAAGAAAGAAACGATTTGGGGTGGATCGGACTGGTGACCCAACCGAATCCTGGTTGGACCGGCCGATCCGATCCGGTCGTGAAATCATTGAGTAGCATGCTTTTATATGTTAACGCTTACGTAAACGAATATTCTAAAATTTAGTAGGGTGGGGTTATCATATGACATAAGGAAGCCGGCTCGAACCACATTACGATACGACTTGGAGTTTTTTAAAATTATTGTTGTTATTTTCTTTTTGTTTTGTGTTACCTTTTAAACTCCACTTGTACACATTGAGACCAATCTTGCGGAAAACAATCTAAGGATCTATTTCTTTTAGGACGGCAACTAAAATATCTGTGGAAACTATTTATAACTCTATGTCACATCTGATTATATTATTCACTTATAAAATTAGGATTTAAACCCTTGATCTCAAGATAGGTTTTATTATTTTGGTTTTAAATGATTTTTCAATTAAATCCAACCTTACTTTAATTAGTGATGTACTTAATCAAGCTGGTTGTGAAGTTTCCATGAGTTTTCCTAACAGGTTGAAAACGGATTACATAAAAACTAACTAGGTAAAAAAATTTATGAGATTTTACCACAGTAAAATTATATATTATTAGAAGCTAGTAATAAAGCTAGCCTTTTTATAAAACCCTACAAATATATAAGATACTAGAGTAGATTACTAAATGGCAAATTTAAACCGAAAAATTTAAATAAAAGATCCTTTATATTTAACTTCGTAACATATTATGTTCTTTTTATTAAAGTATGAAACTTACAATTTCATATAAACATTTTTAAATCTGATATAAACATATTACTTAAGATATTATTTAGAAGATTAAAATATTCTAAAATATGATTACTGTTTTCAAACAACAAAGAATATCAGTGTGAACTGGAGAAAATTTGGTGTGTAAATTGAGCCCACTGATAATATAATATGGGGGTCGATATTCAGAGATGTATACCGTATAATTGATGCCACTAGATTTAAGTAGAGATTCTTAAGAACCGCATACATAAAATAATATCATATATAATTTTGTTTTTTGTGATCGCTCTTCCTCTCTTTTACTACATGTGATTATAGTGTATGTATCACATACTAAGTATTTATACGGTTTTTAGAGCATTCATATTGGATTCTTTATACTCATTCCTATAATTACACTAAAAAATATTATTATTTTTATTTTTAATTAAATAATATTTTTTACACTTTTATTATTAGTTTTTCCTTTCTTCTTCACTCATAATCCCTTTAAAAATTTATACTGATTGAATAGTGAGTTTTCAAATATACAGATAATCAGAAACACACTCAATATTTTTAGAGATTATATTGTGAATGCTCTTATAATTCTTAATTTAACATTGGTTTTATTTTAAAATCTCCCTTAAATAATAGTTTGTGACGAGAATTTGACAAAGTTATATAAGAGCATTCACAGTGAGATTCCCATTTATATCCATATATTATACTAAAAAATCATTATTTTTTCTCTTATTTTTAGTTAAATAATATTTTTTTTACCTTTATCATTATTTTTTCCTTTACTCTACTCACAACCATTTTAAAAAATATTAAAAAATTTAAAGGGATTAAATAGTGATTTTTAAAAATACAAACAAATAGTAAAATTTTTATTTTTTACTCATAACCGCTTAAAATCATTCTGTATAATATAGAAATACACTCATATATTTTTTTAACGATTTTACTCGGTTCGAGTAATAATAATTAGCCATTAGGACGATGACTTTAAAAGTCCAAGTCAACCTCTTTTGGCCTTTTCCTTTTGTTATTTCGACCCTACCAATATAGTGGTTGATCATCTTTTAAATTTTGAACCATAGATTCTGAACTACAAAAGAAACCAGCTCACGGTACTCGAAACCGCTAGAGGTCCACTAGCAAAATTGACCAGACTTGATGTGTAAATGCGAACGAATCAAGCCATCTTAATAGGAGTGATTGTTGGTGTTTTCTTTAGAGGTGGTAAGCTAGAGTGAAAAGCCGTAACGGATCTAAAAAAGGTTTACATTAAGGTAGTGTTTGGTATGCAAAAATAAGTAACAAAATGTAATGAATCATTACATAGTTGATTTTATTTAATCAAGTTTATTTTATCCACCCATTCCTTTTTTTTTCATTCCACATATCATTCCATCATTAGTTACAAACACCACCAACTCAACCATCACAACAACCACCACCGGCCACCAAGATCCTTTGTCACCGGCAACAACCACCACCGGCCACCGCCGTCGCGACCACCCACCACCGGCTACCCGCGGCGCCACCCACTACCAGGCACTAGCGGTCCCGCCAACCACCGGCCACCAACAATGCCGCCAGGATCCACCGCCGCCACCAACCACCATTGCCAACGGGAACCGCCGCCACCAGCCACCCCTGCCGCTGTATCCAACCACCACGGCCACCATCGTCACTGGAAACCACCATTGGCCATAACCATCATCATTACTTGTATATTTTATTGTTTCACTTTTTATAATAATGATTAATTATTCCTAAAGGATAATCAAACAGAATAATAAAATATAATTGTTAATTTCATTATCTCATTTATTCTATTTTTTAATTTATTCAATTCTTTCGTTTATTACATTACCCCAAACCAAACCGACCGTAAATATTAGAAATTTTTAGTGTTCGGTTGTCTATCAAAGCATTTAGATTTTTGGTTGGTGGAAGGTTAAGTTGAATAACATAAAAAAAGATAAATTCCAATCAAACTTTAAATACATAAGAAAAATACATCAATTGTCATTGAAAATAAATAGTAAATACAATATCCATACAGTTGGGCTTTATGGGTTTCCATCTTTTAGAACCTAGCTATTACATCATTGGAGAAACATTGTTAAGCAGTTCTTTTTAAATATAACAAAAAACAACTACCGGGAGGAAGGGAGGGAGAGGAGGAAAACCTCTATTAAGATAGGAATTAAACTCGAAATCGAATCGAATTCGAATTTAAAATCGAATTGAATTCAAATTTGAAAATTCGAATCGTATTTCGAACCAGTGATTTTCGACTCGAATCAAATCGAATTTCGAGTTTTTCGAATTTACCTTACTTATCATCATCAACACTATGTAACGCCCATCAAAAAGGTAATAAAGGTCGTTGGACTGCCGCCAGCCGCAACCCATGTCCAAACAACCGGCACTGTATAGCAAGATTTAGTTTATAAGGTATGAAGTAGGCGGTTATACAGCAATGCATATACAACGTACACCTATAAAATAACTGTTCATTTACAACTTGTTTAAAATACCAAAGAAAAGCATAGATCTGATCGGATAAAAGGCATGAAGCAGATGGTTATGATGCATAAACAACTTGTACCTATAAAATATCTGTTAATTCACTCCATGTTATATACTAATAACGTGCCCGCACGATGTGGCGGGTGCACACATTTCATTATGATACTCGTCTCTAGTTGGTTTTTTTATTTAAAAAACTGAATTCCTTCTTTTAAGCATATTATAACAAACATAGAAAAAACTGTATATAATTAGAGATATAAGGGTGTAAGTGTAAAATAGTTTTAAAATTTCAATGTTTTTAGAAGTGTTTGAATGATATAAATACTCATGTGAAATTGATTTTTTTTATTTTTTGAGTTGTACATTATGTTTAAAATATTCAATTCTCTTAAATTATGACGGATACCCTTATTCGTACATTATAATATAGTATAGATAGAAGTAATACACATAAGAATTAAAACTTTTGCAATTTTTATCATAGGGATTATGCTATAAAAAGTAAAAACATACCATATGCTATTCATGGTTTTTACTATCATCTATAGATATGTTAAGGATTTATTTAATAGATTTATAAAGAGATAAATAGAATAATGCAACAAGGCTTTAAAAAATCATACCTCATAATCAAAATCGACTTAATTAGGTGTTCCATTCTTGGCAGGACTCAAAAGTACATAAGGAACTACCGCAAAATCAAATTTCAAAGTCATAATTTATTAATTCACATCATCTTTTTAAACCCTATCAATAACTTTATTACAAGCCTACGAGTGAGATTATGACAACTATATTTGTATATAGTTTTCTAAGTTAGTCATTAAGTAAAATCCTAATGATAAAGTGTCTCTCCTATATCTACGAAATCGATAATAAAGAATAGTTAACGAGCATAAACTAAGATCTCTTTAAAAACATAACCACAACATTAAATAGTGATCGTCTAGTTTTGCCATAATACCCTAGATACATATGGGCTTACTGGACTTTAGGTATGTTTGTGAGTTAGGCTTTAGTTAAACGTAAGCCTTACTAAACTGGGCCTATACCAACAACCCAACCCAATCAACAAGCCCACCACACCTCTAAAACCACCAACCCATAAACTAAACATCCCATGAACCCTCAATTCAATGCATGCTTTTTCACAATATTCACCACCAACGACGAACCCCTCATTCAGGGATGGAACTTGAATATTACTTTAAGGGGCGGGGAAAAATTAACTTTTTAGAGAGGGCGAAATCAAGTTTTTTTAAAAAATTTACACTATCAGGTCAAAAAATTTACATTACCAGACTAAAGTTTAACACTGTTGACCAAAAAAGAGGGCGGCGACGGACCCCCCGGCCCCTTCCATCCTCCGCCAATGCCCTCATTCCTGATTAGACTCACACGCACCATCACCGTCATCGCCACCACCATGTTTTACACCGTCGACGGGGGGCGAACGCGCTGTCCTCTTCGACTATTTTCTCAGTGTCCTCAACAAAACCATTGTTGAAGGCACTCACATCCGCATCCCATGGCTCCAAAAACCCTACATATTCGACATACGCACCAGACCTCACACATTCTCATCAACCTCCGGCGCCAAAGACCTCCAAATCATCGATCTAACCCTACGCATCCTCTCGCACCCCCAAAACCACACAACTGAAGTCCATCTTCAAGTCCCTAGGGCTCGAGTACGACGAGAGCTGAGGGTGATTCCTTCGATCGCTAACGAAGTATTAAGAGCTATTGTTTTGCAGTTCGACGCCAATCAGCTCATACGGAGCGAGGTCGTGTATCGACGTTGGTTCACGAGAGGTTGGTTAGTAGGGATAAGGAGTTTGGTATTGGGTTGGACGATGTGGCAATCACACATTTGGCATATAGTAGGGAGTTCTCGAGGGCGGTGGAGGCAAAGCGGGTGGTGGAGTAGGAGGTAGAGAGGACGAGGTGGTAGGTGATAAGGAATGAAAAGATACGGTTTCCCTCCATAATTTATTTTGTATATTTATAATTTATTTATGATGTATATCTCCAATAGCTTAGTCAACAAGTTGTTATAGTTAGCATGGAAATCTCCATATATGTCTCCTGTATTCTATTATATATTTTCATCTTTTTCATGAATGAAAGTACGAATCTTTCTTCCAACATTGAATCTCTCTATACCTTCATTTGGTATCAGAGTAAGGTTCAATCCATTCCTCTTCTAACTCATCACCTTCATCTTCACCGACACACTCTAGACCTACACCCATGTCAACAGAAACTTCATCTTTGTTGATTAATCCTTCCATGAAGGATCTTACTCTTGTAACCCTACCAACCACTCTAAAACTCATATCCTCAAACTACCTTGCATGAAAAACCCAAGTTGAAGCTTTGCTTCATGGATTGGATCTGTTCAAGTTCATCGACGGGTCGCAAACCGCACCAAAACCCAGTGTAAATGCAAATGGTACGGAACTTCCTCACAAAGACTTTTCTCTTTGGTTTCGGCAAGATCGGTTGTTATGCGGTGCACTTGTGGGTAGTCTATCTCCTCAGATCGTCCCGCTCATCACAGGGGCAACATCATCGTATGAGGCTTGGCAAACATTAGCTAAAACATATGCATCTCCTAGTTAAGGCCACATCAAGCAATTGAAGTACCGGCTTAAACAAACATCTAAAACTCCTACTCAATCGATCACCGAATATATGCATGATATCAAGACCATTGTTGATGAACTAGCGATTCTCGGCAAGAAGATGGATGATGAAGATGTGGTTGATGCCATCTTAAATGGTCTCGACCAAGCGACCTACAAACCGATCTTGGATGCTATTCACGCTCGAGACAACACCATTTCCTTTATTGAGTTGCATGAAAAACTCATTAATCACGAGTTGTCATTGGCGCAACAAACCTCTCTGACTGGTATTCATCAACCCTCACCAGTCTTCTTTATGCAAAACCGGAACAGTGATAAGCCTTGGAATAACAACCACAACACTCGACAAGGAAGTTCTTCACCCGCTAATGTATCCTTTCCTCACAACAAGCAAGGCAACTCATCTGCAGGTTTACTCCCCACACCCTCCTAACCTACTTGAAATCACCCCTACCTTGGCAAATGTCAATGGTGTCACCAACGGGGTCACTCTCTTAGCAACTGCAGCTCCTTCAAAAAGACTTATCCTACAGCTTCTGTTCCCATTTATAATCGTAACACGCAAGGCAAAAATGCACAGGTGCATATGATGAACACCAATGATGGCAACTCAACAAATTGGCTCTTTGACAGTGGCGCTTCTCATCACGTCACAAACGACTTGAACAACTTATCTCTTCATTCACCATATGATGGCACGGAAGAGCTTGTAATCGGTGATGGTTCGTGCCTTAAAATCACTCATATTGGTTTTCTTATTAATCACACTTCACACACACCACTAATTCTTAAACAAGTTTTATGCGTACCATCCTTATCTAAAAACATAATCTCCATCTCTCGATTATGCAATGATAACAATCTTCTCATTACGTTCTTTGATTCTGTTTTGTTATTAAGGATCGGGCTTTGAACGTCAAACTTCTCCAGGGAATGGCAACAAGAGGAATGTATGAGCTTAGCTCATCTTCATCATCATACCCTTCTGTTTTCTCCATGCACAAAACCGATTCTGCGACATGGCACCACTACCTTGGACATCCGCACAATAAAGTTTTCAAACTTTTATCTTCTATTGTTTCTTTTTCTAGTTGTCATGATAATTGTAACTCGTGCCGTATTAATAAACGTCATCGATTACTATTTTCAAATTCTTCTCTTATATCTCATGCACCACTTGATTTAATTTTCTCAGATGTTTGGTGTTCACCAGTTACTTCTTTCGACAATTATAAATACTACATTATTTTTGTCGACCACTTTACAAAATATATATGGCTTTACCCATAAAGTGCAAATCAGATTCTCTTTCCACATTCACTCGGTTCCAAAATCTCGTTGAAAACTATTTTAACCGAAAAAATTAAACAATTTTTTCGGACAACGGAGGTGAATACACAAAACTTTCAACACACTTAACCTCCTGTGGCATCTCTCATCTCACATCCCCACCCCACACACCAGAGCACAATGGCTATGTTGAGCGTCGCCACCGACACATAGTCGAAACTGTTTTAACTCTTTTATCTCATGCAAAATTACAGGTCACATTCTGGCCTTTTGCTTTTACTACCGCAACTTATCTAATCAATCGTCTCCCCACAGAAACACTTCACAACTCCTCCCCCTTCCTTCGATTATTTAATAGCCAACCAAATTACCAAAAGCTACGTAACTTTGGTTGCCTGTGCTACCCTTGGCTTCGACCATATTCCCCACATAAACTTCATTCCCGATCCACACCATGTATTTTTGTTGGTTACTCACCCACCCAAAGTGCATACTATGTTTTTGATCCAACCATGTCTAAAACATACTCGTCTTGTCTTGTTGTTTTTGATGAGAATGAGTATCCTTTCGAGAAGCTCACTGGATCCTCCACTTCTTCATTTAATCTTGATTATTAGGTCCTATTTTCTCTTTCCATATCTACTAACCTTTCATCCCAAACCCATCAACCTACTGTTTCCTCCACCTATTAGTTCTACTATCCCACCCAACTCAAATAATTCCATAAATTCCACCCATCTTGATCCCATTAACCTTCATACGTTCCCTCCTTCTCCTGCCATGCAAACTCCATCCACTTCACCGCCACATACCATGCATCATGCTTCTGTACCACTTTCCTCATCTCTTGCTCCCACCATCACTCTTCCTCCAAAACCCAACACTCGCCTTCAACCTAAACCAAACTCTACTTACCACAACTCTGATTATCTATTGTACACTACCACACCCTCTACACCACAAGAACCTCCTACAAATTCCCATGCTTTAAAACATCCCTCCTGGCGTTGGGCCATGCAGGATGAATTCGAGGCTCTTGAACGCAACAACACCTGGTCCCTCGTTCCTTCTACTCTTGCTTCAAATCTAGTTGGATACAAGTGGGTCTATCGCACAAAGTATAACCCGATGGTTCCGTTGATCGTTTGAAAGCTTGTTTAGTCGCCAAAGGGTTTACTCAACGCCCCGGCATCGACTACATTGAAACTTTTAGCCCGGTTCTTAAACCCGCCACCTTACGTCTTGTTCTTTCTTTAGCCGTTTCACACTGTTGGTCCCTTCGTTAACTCGACATCAACAACGCATTTCTTCAAGGCACATTGCATGAAGATGTTTATGGCTCAACCCCCGGGTTTCATCAACCCATCTTTTCCTACTCATGTTTGTAAGCTAAATAAGGCCATTTATGGACTTCGTTAGGCCTCTCGTGCTTGGTATGATGAACTCAAATCAAACCTTCTTTCTCATGGTTTCAAACCCACCGTTTCCGACTCTTCTCTCTTCACACTCACTGTTGGTTCCTCTCCTATCTTCATTCTCGTTTATGTCGATGATATCATAATTACCGGACCCTCAAAAACACTAATCAATCATTTTATTCACCTTCTATCCACCAAATTCTCCTTAAAAGACCTCAGATCGCTTTCTTATTTTCTTGGTGTCCAAGTCCTACCCCATCCCCTTAGCATCCTTCTTTCTCAAAAGAAGTATATTTCTGACATTCTTCATAAAGCACATATGAGTGATTGCAAGCCCATCTCAACACCGATTA
The DNA here is from genome assembly GCA_025506515.1 of Flaveria trinervia. Taxonomy (NCBI): domain Eukaryota; kingdom Viridiplantae; phylum Streptophyta; class Magnoliopsida; order Asterales; family Asteraceae; genus Flaveria; species Flaveria trinervia. Next base: position 94,847,830 of record CM046447.1, on the reverse strand, counting down.
CTTGCTCCGAACCACTTACATTACATGGTGGCACTACGCATCCTGACCCGACTGAGTATCGCACCCTTATAGGTGCCTTACAATATTTGTCTCTTACGAGACCGGACATTGGTTTCACGGTTAATAGGTTATCTCAATTCATGCATGCCCCTACTTCGACGCATTGAAACGACTCTTACGGTACTTACAGGGAACCTTACATCACGGCCTACTGCTTCGTCACACGTCTCCACTGCATTTACATGCTTTTACTGAAGCGGACTGGGCTGGGGACAAAGATAATTACCGGAGCACTACAGGTTATGTTGTTTACCTTGGCTCTAATCCCATTTCATGGAGTTCAAAACGCCAAAGCACATTAGCTCGTAGTTCAACAGAAGCTGAGTTTCGTGCAGTCGCTTCTACTACCACCGAATTGCAATGGTTATGCTCACTACTTACCGAACTTGGTTTCAGCTCTTCTATTGTTCCCACCATATACTGTGACAATCTAAGCGCAACAACTTACTCCGCCAACCCGGTTTTTCATTCTCGTATGAAGCACTTAGCTTTGGATTTTCATTTTGTACGTGAAAGAGTACAAGCTGGCACCTTACGAGTCACACACATATCAGGGGACGACCAACTTGCTGATGTGCTTACCAAACCTTTACTCAAATCGCGCTTCACTTTATTAACATCCAAGATTGGTCTCACCTCTGGCTCGTCCATTTTGCGGGGGAATGATAAGGAATGAAAAGATATGGTTTCCCTCCATAATTATTTTGTATATTTATAATTTATTTCTGATGTATATCTTCAATAGCTTAGTCAACAAGTTGTTATAGTTAGCATGAAAATCTCCATATATGTCTCCTGTACTCTATTATATATTTTCATCTTCTTTATGAATGAAAGTATGAATCTTTCTTCCAACATTGAATCTCTTTATACCTTCATAGTAGGTGATGTAAAATGGTAAAAAGACTGAATTGATTATTATTGAATCGCTAGTTTAGTGGGAGTCATCAGAGCCTTAATTCTTCTAGGTAAACAGGTAAGTTTATGGTAAAATTAATTGGCTATTTTTAGTTTCATTCTTCACTACATGCTTGGATAATAATTGTTATTGTTTGTATGTTTGTTATGTGACCACTGGCAAAATTATAACAAGTTGATACTAAAACAAGTTCTCATCAAAGTGGATAACAATGTTGACAACTTAGTTGCAGTATTTAAACGGACCCCTCTAAAATATGTTGTTAGATTTAGAAATGTTTATTAATTTATTGTGGCACTTTTGATATATAATTGATCATAAATTCATATTTTTTAAATACGTTGATCGATACCTGGTATTTTTTTAGGTCTCGTCCTTTGGCACGTCCTCAGGCTTGACAAAACTTATCTGATTTAACTCATTTTACTGATGGATGAGTTACAATTAGTATAGTTTATTGTAAGCATAAATTTAGTTCATTCTTATTTATTGTTGTGTTCTTATGCTCAGGGGTTCGGATTGCCTCAAGACGAGGCTTATTCTATCCTTCTCTTGCATTTTTCATCTTATTCTTGAAGTTGAAAAATATAAAGACAAGTGTTGCTTAACTTTTTCGATCACAACATTTGTGAATGAAATGAGTTGTTTGACATGTGAAACAGATTGTTTCAAGAAACAATAAGCAATTAAATAATTTAATAAGCAATGCAATCACACCGTGAGAGTTGAAATACTATCAACTTTTGAAGTTTCTAACAGTTTGAAATTGGTAAAATATTAACTAAGTTGCTTTTTATTGTTTTATATTCTTTGTTGAAGTTGAATTTTATAATCCATGAGAGATATGTTATGATCACTGGACTGGGTATAAGACATAATTTTACAATCATATATGAGACTAAAATTATTTATATCCGACCTAGTTTGTCCCATACGATTCTTGTACATGTTAAAGCACTTGTTACAAAAAAAAAACACTCAAAGAAATGGAAATTGGCTAACTAACAAGAAACGATTGCTTTTTCGATTGTGAACTTATTCATTGGACTACAATTGAAGTCTCACATTTTGAAGAAGCACACCTTCTTCATCCCCAATTTATCCGTTATAATAACTAACAAGAATACAAGGTTGTGCTATTAGCCCCTTGACTTTTACAAAGACACTATTAGTCACTTTAACTAGACATTAAAGTAGTAACTAACTATCCACAACTAAAACTCATTACTCAACTTTTGGACTTTAAACCATCAAAGAACTTGATTTTCTTTAATTATGTAACTGATTACGAAAAATGGAATTTTAAATACATGTTACTGCATATCTTGTGTACATTGGATTTGACAAAAATACTCTTAAGCTAAAAATTTTGAAGTGTTAAGTGACACATTTTTGTTTTTATTTTTCCTATATCCTTTCTACCATTTGTTAAAAAAAACCTTTCTACTATATATATATAGAGAGTCAGGATTTTTTCAGAACTATTAAAGATCGCGAGAATTACAAGAACTAATACAGACCGTTGATTTTAGTTTTTTTTTTCTGTATTATTTTCTTTAAAGGTATCAAAGTATTTAAGGAAAGTGTGATCTGTAACTTCCATACATTTCTCCTTTTAATATGGCAGTTTCAAGTTTTCTAACTTTCAAATTTTTATCAACCCAATGTTTCAATATTGTAATTAATTTTCTATCATTTGATAATCACGTATTTTTAAATCAAATCAATTGTGATTTCCAAGCTTATTTTAATCGATCAAGATGGGATTTTTTAGATCACGTTCCGTTAAAAACCTTTAATTCTATATATTCTCCTAACTGAGCAAGATCATTAGAACTCGGTATTAAGCTTTCAGGAATAAAAGTTTATTTATAATTACAGTATTGTGGATGAAAATAACAATATTTCTCAAATCTTGAGAAGCCAAAAGTATGAAAAAATATTTTTAGATGAAAATAACAAATTTGATCAAATCACAGGAAGGAAAACGACAATTCACTCTAATCTTTTTTTCATCTTTGCTCACTTCATCTACATTGATACAATTCTTAAACTACTTTTATAATTGTTGTAACATTTCTTGTATTTCAGAATACCCTGTATATTCTTTGTGACCTTCTACAATTATGCCTCGAGCCTTTTCTTCTCCGTCAAGATCCAATATAAATCGTCTTTAGCTTTGATAGTGCACTCTTCATAACAAATCAAAATTTTAATTAAATTAGATATATCCAACAATGGTTTACACGTGTAGATATTGTATCTTATTTCTAATAAGTAAAATTTATGTACACAACATAATTATGTAAAACTACACATATTTTAAACATCGATGCTCTGTTCATATATGTAAATCTACAAAGATGATTATTATTACAATGCTTGTACAATTAGACAAAACAACAAATTAAGTTTACATGTATATATATTAGTTTTTTTTAACGACTGGTTAGTTGTTATAAATTAGTAACACCTAGTTAGTAACAATTCATTACTGTCAAGGTTTGAACTTTGAACCTCCAAGAGAGGTAAAGCCTTCCACCTCCCTCTTGAACCACTAGTATGTATATATATTAGTTACATATGCATATCAACATAATACTCGGTTTACGTGTATTTCAACTCTTAATCAGTTTTATGCCACATGCAACGACAACAAAACACTTGATTTACATTTTCTATATATCACTTACGAATCCATTTTGATAACAAAATATCAGCTATCATACATGTAAACATTAACACAAAAGTTTACATGTATGAATATTAGTTATACATACACAAACATCTAAACACTTATTTTTAGATACTTATATCAGTTGCATATAAAGCACAAGGTAATAGATCAGTTTACATGTATGTGGATCAATTATACATGCATATAAAAAACATATCACTGTATTAATATAAGTAATTCAGAACACTTTTCATTACAATGTTTTTCTTATGAAATCATGGGTTACACTTGTCAATTTTAGAACTAATTCTTAATAATAAAACTGATGTTAACACAAAAACAATTATGTAAAACCGCACATTTTTAACACAATGCATTGTTCATATATGTAAACCTGCAACTATGATTATCAATACAATGCTCGTAGGATCACACAAACCACCTTTCTATTTTCTAGACATATTTCAAATATCTAAACATTTTCAAGTGTAAGTTTATTATATGGTATGAACATTTAATATTAACTATATTGTATTAAATGCTATAAGGTCTCTTCTTCGTACTACATATAATTTCAAACACACATACATAAAACAACTAACTTTTAAATGAACTACTCATTACATGTGAACTTGCTTGAAGACATGTTAATTTTTAGATTTGTTGTTTTGATTTGTTAACTTGAGATCACATATCATGATTAGATCAGTCAAATGTATAAACTAAGCGGATAACACTATTCTAAACTATACTAACACATTATTTTTTAAATTTAGATTTCTTGTAAATAATACAATCTATTTTTAATTAGTGACATCTGTCCATACACAAATCACTAGCATTTGACGAAATGTAAATCATTTTACAACATGTATTTTACAAGAGAATTTACATCTCTGAAACAAAAATCAATGATGCGAACACTTTTCTTTATAAATACTATGTTTGATTAACCCAAACGTAAACCTTTAAAACAATATACACTCTAAATTTAACATACTCAAACCTCTTCTTTACCCTAAACCTTAAATTTTATAGTTTTTTTTCATCCTTGTTTATTTTTCAAATCCGTTGAAAATTCATCAGTTACATTTAGTTATGTGTAACAAGGAATTTAATAATGTAAAGAATGTTCTTTATACATACTACGCTTCTACTTTACACATACGTACACTTCTAGAACAAAATACAACCTTAATTTAACAACCTAAAATCAACTTATCCCAAGAACCCAAAATTTAGCACTTTTTTTACCCGGTCTCTGTTTGTTTTTCAAATCCCTTCAGATTCATCATGCTATTTAAAACAACATTCTTTCCCACATTAATCTACTTTACAATTAATAATGAAAAGTACGTCACTCGGTCCATCTATTTTAATTTAGCTGCCAATGTCAACATTCATTCCCACATCAACCTATGTATACGACCATACCATATAATGCACACAATTAACAACAGCACTACAACTAATAAAAGATTATAGGTTAATTGTGTACATTCGATAACTTCATTACGCCTGCAACTCTCGTCAGACACCTGCTTTTTTTTCCTTTTCGTCCGCAATCGTTGATTGCAAAAACCCTATTGCTTTTTCTTTCTGTAATTCTGTTGATTTCAAAAATGATGTTAAATTATCTTTGATTTTCACATAGTGAGGATTACACGGAATCTTCCAAAATTTTAGCAGTTTCCTAAATATTGAATGAGTTAGTTATGAATTTACCCTTTTTGCTTAAAAACACAATTAATAATTGGTTCGTAAATTACATTGCTACCCATGTTAATCTCATCCGTCGGTTATACTAATCAATGCTTAATAATGGTTCTTGCGGTTCTGATTTTATAACAAGTTCTGATTAGAACCTAAATATATATATATATATATATATATATATATATATATATATATATATATATATATATGTATTAGCTTGTTGATAAAATTGCATCAAATGTTTATAAAGGTTGGTTAAGTCCATTACGGACATTGTTACATAAGTTTGAGTTATATTGTATAAGGGTTTTGAATAGGGTGACGGTCATATCAGATTGTTGGATTAAAATTTGACTCATATAATTCATATGAAAACTTTAAATATCATGTAACCCATACACGATCAATTTAACCTTTTATCTAAACCAATCAAAGATTTGACTTGTAGTGAATAAGTTGTAATAAAGTTGTTAATATGTTAGAGAACTCAACCTAAACACTAGTTATTAAATTGTTTACATTGATTAACCCAAAACATATCTTTTATTGTATTGTGCTTCAGATTATGAAAGGAAATTTTGTTTATAATGATGTATCGAATCCATTATAGTGATGCATCAAACATAGTAATTTATTTTGTTTTGTGTTTTAGGTCATGTCGATCTTGTACCGTACTTGACGCCTTAGTACTCGAACCAATGATATAACAATTTTGTTAATTTTCTCACATGCAAACCGTAATATATCATGTTAAGTGAAAAAGTAAATTTATACCAATTTATGCTATTTTTCATCAACGATTTTAGAAAGTTATTAATAAACTCACAACTGAAAATCATCATGAACGTATGGACAAAAAATTCAAAACTAAATCATGTTAGTCTAGAGAGGATGAGTTAAGTATTAATTACTGGTCTCTTTTCTTGATCATATCAATATTCATTTATACTTCAATTCTCTTGAAAACAAAACTTGTTGATACCATTATCATGCTAAAGTAAGAGTAACAAGCACCTCTTATGGAACAAAATCCATTTGGAATTAAACCATCGCATATAATCAAAATTGTGAACACAGGACTGTTTCAAATGTAAAAAACAAACTATTGAGCTCTATGTTATTCCTCAAGCAACTCCATAACCATGAAGCTGGGCCAATCGGCGTGCACTCGTAACTCGACCATCACCAACAGCTCAACACTTGGCCATATGACGGATCAAGTCAACAACGCGGTTACTGCAACACGTATTACAACCCAACACCTCAATAACCATTTTATGCTACATATATACACAACAAAAACATGCCCAAAATCATGAACAAACCGTACCTGTATCCCCATTCGTTGTCATACCAAGAGACAACTTTTACAAAGTTGTTGTTCAGAGCAATACCAGCCTTTGCATCAAATATGCTAGACCTGCAGATACATCATAAAGATGTATGTAATTTTGTTTTCCACTTGCAATATATTAAAATAGAAATGTTAGAACTTTTAAGGGGGTGATGCAATGGTAAGCTTTTGAGCCACTCTAGCAGAGGTCTCATGGCAAAATGACACATACCTGGAGTCACCCACAAAGTCTGTAGAGACGACATCATCCTCGGTGTATCCTAGAATTCCCTTCAAACTTCCCTCTGCTTCCGCCCTGCACAAAACATAACGATCCCAACATAAAACGAATTAATCAAATACTCAGACAGTTGAAACTTCAGTCATAGAATTATCAGGATCATACTTAATAGCAGCCTTAATATCATCATACGAGGCAGGCTTCTCGAGCCTAGCAGTAAGGTCAACCACAGATACATCAACTGTAGGAACACGGAATGCCATCCCTGTGAGTTTCCCGTTAAGGGCAGGAAGGACTTTTCCAACAGCCTGCAAAAACGAAAGCAATCATTCATGGAACATATTGCGACACATTTGCAGATAAAACCTCAAAACCGCATAACATACCTTAGCAGCACCAGTGCTGCTGGGAATGATATTGAAAGAAGCAGCTCTTCCACCTCTCCAATCTTTCATTGATGGACCATCCACAGTCTTCTGAGTTGCTGAACAATATTTAATGAAAGTTAGCCGGCACTCAGTTAGAGTACAAGTGTATAGCCCGACACTAAAGGGTATGAAAAAGATATACTAACCTGTAATCGAGTGAACAGTGGTCATAAGGCCTTCAACAATACCAAATTTGTCATGAATAACCTGTGTTATAAAAGCAAGAACATTAAACTTCAAACATTTATCATCAAAACTTCACAAGTATGTTGCAGGTATAGAACTAAACCTTTGCCAATGGAGCAAGACAGTTGGTGGTGCAGCTAGCGTTAGAGACAATGGTGATATCAGATTTGTACTCTTTTTCATTCACACCCATGACAAACATGGGAGCGTTTGCACTTGGAGCAGAGATCACAACCTTCTTTGCACCTCCCTAATCAACAATTGTAATCAACTAATCAATAAAAATACACTTCATCTGCATCAAACTTGCAATAATTTAACATTGATAACCTTCAAATGGGCTGCAGCTTTGTCCTTATCTGTGAAAACTCCAGTAGATTCCACAACAAACTCAGCTCCAGCTTCACCCCATGGGATTTCCTCAGGGTTCCTGCAAATCAGCTGAAGATTATTAATATCATTCAGTTTCATGTTTGGTGAGCTGCAGGGATGGAGAAAAACCAAACATACTTCATGCCAAAGACGGTAACAGGTTTATCGCCAAAGAGAAGAGTCTTCGAATCCTTAACGTTGATCTCATCCTTCTTATATTGGCCATGAACACTATCATATTTGAACATGTAAATCTAGCAGAAACAAAAATTCACAAACATCGATCATCATCAGCATAAACATATAGATTTAGAAGAAAATCGCATACCAGATGACTATTCGCATAATTTGATTGCAGCAATCACTGATTTAAACTTAAACTCACATAAACTAAATCTAGATTCTAGATGCACTACAAGTGATATTTACATACAAAATTGCTACAAAACTTCATATAAATAAGGTGAAGAAATTCACCATATACTCCGTGGTAATGAAAGGATCGTTAACGGCAACAAGCTCAACATCATCGCTCTGTAGAGCAACTCTCGCAACTAAGCGACCGATTCTTCCGAATCCTGTGCGAACAAAAGCAAATGAAATGAAACACAATCGATTACGGATTATCGATCCAAAACTACATAAAACGATCGATGATGCCTGATTACCGTTGATTCCGATCTTGATCTTTGCCATGCTTACTGATGTGTGAACTGTAAAGCGATTAAGAATGAAAATATGGTGGTGATGGTTTGATAGGAAGTAGTGCAGAATGTGTGTGTAGATATAGTGGAAGCTTCAAAGGTAAGCAGTGAAAGGCGGAGGTGCCGGTGGTTTGAATTGAACAGAGGCCGTGAGTTTCGCTCTACGTGAAGATTGTTCCGGCGACCTTGCCGGAGATCGGAAGTTTCATATACATAATTGATAATACATCCCCTCACCTTATGTTCGTATTTCACATGAACCCCCTGAAATTACGCTTAATGGCTTTTGACACCTTATGGCTGTTTAATTAGCTCGATGCTCGCTTAAAAACTTTTAAAATAGGTTGCTTGAAAGCAACTTGTTTACAAACCGAGTCAGTTTGGCTTGAAACGTTTACAAAGTTAAGCCAGTTTGGCTCGGTTAAACCAATCCGACTCAATTTGGGTTGAATTGTTTATTTTTAATTATATATATATATGTGTGTGTGTAATCGTTTGTAAGTGTTGAGTGTTTTTGGTTAGTTTACTCATTATGTTTTTGGTTAGTTCATAACCAAATTTTAGCTAAAGTGCTTAATGATACATGTTGCTCACTTGTTAAATCTAACTTTACGGATGTTAAAATAACCAGCGACTCAAATCTTGCTCGAACAAACAAACTATCTCGAGACTGGCTTGCGAGCTAACTTGGCTTGAATTGTTTATAAACTAACCAAAGCTCGACATGAGAAGCTGGAAGGATGCGGGAACTAGACGGCATGGATGCCTTTCTCACATGAGAAAGTGTTGTTCTTGGACCTCTGACGCAACCAAAGCAGCAAACAACTCCAAGGATATTCATTGAGGATGGTCTTATAAACATTTTACATTTTCTCAATCAACATGATCATCAGATAATAAGAAAGATTACATCAAGTAACCAACCATAGTTTATTTAAAACTTGGTTTAACGTTACAATTTGGCATCGATCGTTATCATTACAGTTTTCACAAGTATAATCAAACTACATTAACAGACAAGCCTTCTTTTCAAGAATCTACCAAGGTGGTTGATCAATTCCTTTGTTTCCATCGAAATCATCCACCCATTATCTTCAACCGACACCACGATATACTCTTTCAATCAACACAAGTGTCTACTTTCGGTTTGTAGCAGATACCAACAGACCAAAAACCGTCAAACAACTGTTTATCATCTACCCACAGAGGTAAAGGTGATAACTTGCTTGTTGATGCTGATGCTGATGGAAACCGCGAATACTAATATCCCCGTCATCGCCACCTGGAAACCTTAAAATTTGTGTTAAACAATCCAAACAAAGTAAATCCAGACAAAACGTCTCGATATAATCCCGTTCATTGAAGCAGCACCCGCAGCTAGTACACCGAGGTATGCAGAAAGTACAGGCTCTGCAAGTATTATGCTTACTGTTGCAACTTGCTGCTGGACAATCATACACTTGCCTGAGTTGATGACACTTGGGGCATGATTCTATGTCAATTGGGCGGTTATCATCTAGCGAAAGATATAACTGACCACCATGAAAGAACCGCGGTTTAGGTGTATTGGGCTTGTTTTGGTTGTTTAAGGACAATAGTTTGTTTAATTCTTGAAATTGCTCCATTGTTATGTTGTGCAGCCCGCCTATTCGTAGCTGTTTAATCCGGCTTCCACCGAAAGATTTGATGTTGTTTAAGAGGCCTTCCATACTTAGCCCATTACATCCAACCACATTTAGCTGCATCAAAATTGTTAAAAAGATTATTATAGCTTTGTTTTTTGCATATTAATACTTCAAAGTTGCAAATTAATAACCAAAGATACAAATGTATGGAATATAATTACATTTAAACTATAGAGCTTGATGTCCATCTCTCTTTCAGTTGTTATATGTTGGCAGAAAATACTCAATCAGTTTAAGTTATGCAATAAAACACGTTTTAATTCTATTTTCAAGGCTTAGTGTCTTTACCAAAAAAACAAATTTTAAAAAACAAGTATATAATTAGATGGATCAAGCAGCAAACCTGCTAGGTCAACCAGAACACAACCTCTAAATGTGTTCGCGAATTCGACACAAAAGTGACTCCAACTCGTTTAGGCTAAACCCAAACCCGTAAATTTCATGTTATCTCACAAATTCACACCCTTGAATGTTAAAACCCCCCTTATTCATATATTATTTTCAAACATATTTAGAATTTGCCAAAAAATTTGCAACTTCAAGTAGCAAAAATACATCTAAACATAATCTCTTGCGTCAGAATTTAGAGGGTGTTTGGGTGCGTGTTTTATAGGAAATTATGTTGTATTGAACAGTCAAAATAGTGCTTTAACGAGCTTTCGTTGCTTGAAGTTGTAATAATCATTTTCAACGTCTCAAGTGTTAGGCAAGTTTGATTATTTAAGAAAGTAACAGATAACACGAACCTGATTGCCTAAATGACCAGAAAATCATAGACAGAAACATGTTACTCATAAACAAAACCAAACACACCCTAAATAAAGTTAATTCACATGTAATACAAAAATGAGCTATAATACTAACCTTCAGTAGCCCTAAATTTTGCTGGAAAACATTCTTGAGACCCATATCAGTAATTTTCAAACACTTGACAAGACTCAAAGACTGCAGACTACCATTGGCTCTATTTGTAATCCTCAAAAGCGAGTCATCAGTAAACGATTCACCAACTGGCTGATCAATGCTTATGTCCCTCCACAATAAAGGATCATGACGAACACCATCACGAAAAGATTTACAAACCCTTTCAACGGACAGCAAATCCCTTATCCCTAAATGACCAAGGGCTAAAAACAAAGCATCATGAGGTGCCCCAACATCATCACCACCACCACCATTACCATCACAATCACCATATTTGTCGTTTGAATTCAAGACTCTTTTCGATTTCTCATCAAACAAAAAGAAACCATTTTTATCATCTAAACTGATATCATCCCCAGTTGATCTTTCACTGATCTTGATATACCCAATATCCTCATCAACCTCTTGAATCCACCCCCTAATCATTGTACACCCACCACTAATATTCATCTCAAAAGGATCAGAAGGCAGCTTATTAACAACATCATCCCTCCACTCCCATCCCCAACCCATATTCAATCCAAATAATCATCAAAACCCTATCCTTATAATCATCCAAACGGCACCAATCACCGATCTTTATCGAATTAAACAGATAATCAATACTATAAACTTCAGAATCGCATATCAAATCATCACCCATGATCAACACAAATGCAAGAAACAATAAACCCTCAAAATAATTTTGAAATAACGAATCTAGGGTTGAGGAAATAACACGAAATCGTTATTTGTATAAAGCTTAGCACCAACCAACTTGTTAACAAAAAATAAACCAATAATTGGGTGGAAATTGCTCAGCTTTTCAAGGGGAAAACGAATAAAATGAAATGGGGTTAGATTAATTTCAAAGGAAAGCAAGAAACATATGTGAAATTGATGAATATGTAGGGAAATTAGGGTTAGATTAGGGGTATGATGAGGGTGATGATAATTATGGGAACAATAAAGAAACAGATCTGACCTCATTGAAGGTTGATTTGTGTATGTATATAGGAGTAAAGGCGAAGGAAGACATTAGCAGAAGACAAAGTCAAAGGTCAATGGCGACATCTCCATTCTCATGGAGATTATTATTCTATTTCTTGCTGAATTGGAATAAACGAAATAAGATAACAATTTGTTTCTAATAAATGTTTGATGTTTATCCTAAGTGAGATATTTGTGTTTGGTAAAGTTCAAGATATTATTAAATTCAAACTTTTGTGATTAATTAACATTAGATTAGTTAAAATTTCACAAAAGCCGACTTTAATATAATTCAGTATCAAATGTACTCTAAGCTTAAGTAAATTGTATTATTTTATTTTGTTATATACTACGATTTATGCTTTACAATTCAAGTTATATTATACCTTATGCTCTTTATCCATAGTTTAGATATTGCTAAAAGATGCTATAAATTCTTCATTAGTTTTAGAAGTTACAAATCGTTATATAATTTTAAGATAGAATTATAGATTATGATGTGAGAGTGAAATAGAGGTAGGCTCAAATTGAACTCGAAGAAGAGAATTTGCTAGGTTTTGTTAGATTGCATCTTTTGGCTGGCATGGTTTAGAATAGAAGTAGTTGGATATGTAAGATTAAAGTTAACGACGTTTAGCGGATGCCGGATGGTCCAAATAAGGCTTGCATATGACATAGGATTAAAGTTAAGGTTGTTTAGGGGCTTAGTGTGGTTTTATTATTCTATTTGTAGTCTGTGATTAAGGATAAAATTTTGTGATACAAACTTCTTAATGTGTATTGGTTTTACATGGCATGTGATCCATTTTATATTTATTATCTATGTATGTTATTGTCGTCTATGGTATTAGTGATCTCTTACTATTTATTGCTTCTTAGCTTATAGTCATTCTATGTGTTGTGTTTGTATTTTGATACATGAGGTACTCTTGATGATCTGTTATGTGACGATAATGCTTTGTATTAGTTATATTGTTGTGAAGCTAGGGTCTTTTTAGAAACAATTTTTCTATTCAGTGTGATAAATGTAAATTTGGTTTACATTTCATCTTCTTCAAACCTTGTCTATACTTATGTGATAAATGAAACGCACTGGGTTTGATCATAGTTATGAATATGATATTATGATGTAAAAGTCAACAAACAAGTAAGTAAATAAATGGACATTGTTCCATATAAGTTTTACGATATATATATATAAAACAAACATGTACTTTTAAAAGATCTCATTCTCAACTAACCCCATCTTATACAACTATCTATATCATATTCATCATGTGTTTTTTAACATATAAAAGAACCCTCAACCGTGGTTTGTGGGCAAGTTCTCTAATCCTCTCACCTACATGTCTCATTTTATTTTCACTATATTTGTTTTAAAATTACCAAAAAAATAGAACATTTGCACCCTTCATTCGTTTTAGATTGACATCTGAGATGTCAAGATATAATTTTATTTTTATTTTTATATTATTATAATAAAAAAAATTATAAAGTATATGTGACATCACAACATTCAATCTCATAAAAAATTCGCTTCTTTTTCTAATAAATAATTACATTAATTATTAATAAATTATTTATATTTTTTAGATTACAAATAGGTTGTTAATAATTTAAGCAGTAGCGTAGCTTAACCAACTTTGTAGGAGGGACGAGGGCGAATTAATTTTTTTCAGGGGAGCGAACTCGATATTTATATAAAAATTTACACTAACATGTCAAAAATTTACACCATCGGGCTAGAAAAAATAAGAGGCACCCCCAGCCCCTTAATAGCTTCACTCCTAAATTTAAGAAAGATATTTTTAATGCTCTTTTTAAGGAACAGTTTTTATAAGATAAGAAACTTTTCTAAAACTTCAATCTTTTTTAAAAATGTGAAATATTTTAAAATTGGTTTAAAAACACATGGTGACGCATCAATGTCTAAAAAAATTATAAAAAAAATTATACAGTTATTTTATTATTTATAATCTTTAACTATACCTGATTTTAAATATATATTATCTATAAATATCATTTTATAACTAATAAAGTATCATTTTATTTAATATTTCATTTATAACATGTATAATACACCACTTACTGAAACAAATATAAAATTATAATTAAGAACAACACATCAATAGTTAAGGTTTTGAATAGCACGATCTTGTTGCTTTTTCTTTATATTAAGAAAAGGAAGTTGTTTAATGTTTTTTAATCAACATGACGTCGAGCTATTTTTGTGATACCCACTCTGCCAATCAACCAGATTACAACGTAAATGATGATGTGCAATATAATAGAAATAATTTTTGCTTAATAAATATGTACGCATTAAAACTTTCAAAGATAAAGTCGTTGTATCAAGCTCGTATGGAAACATATAATAAATCTTAAATGATAGTTATTTAATTTTGTAAACCAATTACGCAAGGGAAACTTCACAATGAATTGACGACAATTGGGCTATATAGCCACCCTTTTATTTAAAAGCCAAGAATATAATATAATATAATATAATATAATATAATATAATATAATATAATATAATATAATATAATTAATATAATATAATATAATATAATATATATAATATAATATAATATAATATAATATATATAATATAATATAATATAATATAATTAATATTTGAATACATAATATAGAATGAAATGACACGTGATTTTAGTTAAAAAAATGCGACTGCGATTATAGTTCGTGACGTTAAAGTAATGTGTTTCGTGTTTCATCCTTTTCTTGTGATTTTATATTTTGTTGGTTCGTTTCACAACATTCTAAAAAGTCAAAATAATCTTTTATTATGTCAAACTAATCTTTAGTATTAACTTTTTAGTATATTATATTAAAGAAATTACCAATTACGAAGCGATTCAATTATAAATATTTAAAGTAAATGTTTAATAGCTAAGCAAAACTAAAAAGATTATAGTTGATTTCTTTAGAAAGAAATTTTTGAATTTAATTCAGAAATGTATGTGGATCTATTGGTAAATCTAAACTTATATCCTTACATGTCAATTATCCACATGAATCCTTAACTTTATATTTTCTTATTTTTTATCAGTTCTTTCATTTTTCATATTTAAGTTATTGTAATTGTTAGTAGAGTTAAGTTCGATTATACTTTTGAGGTTTGTTAAAAATAATCATTTTCCTTCAAAATATTAAAAACATCAAATTACTTTAAAAATTTCATAAGTTGTTTCAATGTTAATACAAAACTTTTATTAATTGTTTCAGTTTTATCCAAAATAATAAAAATTTTAAAATAAAATTAAAACAACATATAAAACTTTTAAAGATAATTAATTTTCTTTAGCAAAATAGATAGTTCAGTAAAACTTTAAAAAACAAATTAAAATTAGCCCTTATTACTATTTGAACATGGACTGTGTGTTACATGAATTAGCCTCCAATGGCCTTAAATTAGCTCTTAATAAATTAGCTCGTTAATAACTCGAATTGATAGAAAACGAGGCTAAAATCTGAGCTTGACTAGTCATACCATGAGTTATTATTTATCTAAATAGAAATAACTTTTTGTTTGATGGAATAAATATGTAACTATATAAAAATGTTATTATGTATATAATTATGATAAAATTTACTTGAAAAACGAATCTGCATTTTGAGCTTGTTTGGTCGAGTTTATTATTTATATAGACTAAAAGGGTGTCCGCGCAATGCGACGGGACAACATTTTACATCCTACACAAGTTTTTTATTTTTGTTAATCTTATAGCAATTTTACAAAAATTATTATATTTTTTCTAAGCTAAAATTTAAAACATTAAATAAATGAATTTTGCATGATGACTTGTACATTTATGCATTAAGTTATTGTATTTTACAAAATACATATCGGTTCGGTAAAAAAATCACACCAAAACGTTTAAAAAATATAATTTACGATTGTAGTATCAAAAAGTTTTAAACATGATAGATTGATATAATATAAATCTTAAAACAAATTAAGTTTTATTTGTTTATGGGTAGATAATGTAAATTTTATGTAATTTATAGTAATTATAAGGTTAGTATGTAATTCATTATAAGGGGTAATTTATAAATAATGTTAAAAATATTATTTTACCTTTAAAAATAGTTGTATCTTATGTAAGTGTTTTTAATTTAATAATATCTTAAAATATCATTCTCATTTGTTTTATATATAATATAGATTTTATAACTTTCTATTTATGAAGTAAATATGTAACTACATAAAAATTAATATCATATAATTCTGATAAAATTAACTAAATTATGTATATTACAGATAATATATTTATAATTTTAAATATATGCATATGTTAACAAAATAATTGAATAATTATAGCAAAGTGAAAATCTACGCTTTACGGTTATAATTAAAATTTACGATTCAGTTTAACTCAAACTCTTTTAAGTTAGATAAATTAAGCTCAGCCGGACTTGCTATGGTTTCTTTAAAGGGTAACTTAGTAAAATACTAATCAAGTTTTATAATTGTTTTAGTTAGGTCCGTAAAGGTTTTTGTTCCAATCAAGTAACAGTAAATTTTTTGTCACAATCAGATCACTAAAGTTTCAAGATTGTTTTAATTAAATCATTCATAAGTTGCAAAAAAAATTTAATTTATGTTTTAAAAAAAATTAACAATATTTATAAAAAACAGAATTATTTTAAAAAAAGTTGTAAATTATTTAAAACAATTAAAAAATATGAATAACCTGATTATAACAATCCTAAAACTTTAAAGACTTAAATTGAACAAATAAAAATATTAATGACGCAATTAGAACATTATTAAAACTTTAGTGACCTTATTAGAACAAATAAAAATATTAGTGATCTAATGAGAATGTTGTTAAAACTTTATTACTATCTTGGGAAGTTTTTCTTTTATAAGTTTATAACAAGTTCAATAAAATCACATAAAAAAAAAGTAGGTGAAGCCACCCATAAAATTTCATCGGCTTTAACCAAAACATATTCTTCGTCTACAACTTAACCTGTAAATTCGTCATTCAGTCAAATGACTGCACATCCAGCAACACTAACTACAACTCTGTTGATCAAACATTATAATTATTGGCATCAAACTATGAGTTTATCACACCCTCTAGCTGATGGGTAAAACACCATGGCATATATATGTTCTCAAACCCAACCCGACCGAGCTCAGCAGATTAAAGAAAACGGTAAAACACAACTAACGATACATAGAACATCATGGCTTTCTTATTTGTATCACTATCAGGCACCAGGTGGATCCATTGAGACTCTACAAGTTGGAGGTATCCATATGTATCCATGAGTTTGAACATAACCCGCCTTTTCAGCCAACTTGTCCGCTTCTGCGGGCCCTCTGCTTCCGGGCTTGTATGGAAGCGGTTTCATTTCACCTCGATCTATTCTGTGCAGAAGAGGTGTGAAAATCTCCCAGGCCGCCTGCTCGTTTATTAAATATAATGTTAGATTGTGAGCTTCCTAGAGGTCAAAAATGGCTGGTGAGCAAGTTGGGTAACATGTCAAATTGGCAATTTTCTAGTACATTTGAATTGGGTTGAATTGACCAGAAACATTTTTTTATCAATTTAAGAAAGGGACCAATGAGATACATATCCTTCGAAAATTGCATAGTACCATATTATTCACAGTAAACCATTATGTTTCATTGAATTATGCCTCCATATTATTCACAGTAATAACGTTGTCTTCCATTTCCTATATTCTGTAAAACAGAGTTTTATGTAATTTGGTCCACCTGACTGCCCCACCCCACCCACGGGCGTTGGTGGAGTCGATACCACATTTTAAAAAACACTTTGGTCAGCTTTCAATTCGTTTGAAGCGATTACAGTTTGCTAAATGTCCTTTATGTCACCCATTTGATGTATTAGACAAAAGAAAAACCAAATTAACCCGTTGAGAAGTAACTAGCTAAAAATTTGATAAGAGATTTGATTGATTTATACCTTTAGCTCATCTCTACGAACAAAATGTTGTTGGTCGCCCCTTATTCTGTACACCAGATATAAAATTTGTTAAAACTTTTAACAAGTGATACATAGCTTTCTAATTTTGTACTTGTTGCGCTTGTATGCTATGTCCAGTATAACTAATAGCTTTCTATTTTCTCATACTATTTAAGATGCTTAAAATAAGAGACTAGTTTTTGATTTTCTATTGATACTTACGTGTCAAGAATCAAACGTTCATAAGCCTCTGGAATTTTGGTTCCTTGATACCTCTGTCCATAAGACAAATCTAACTCACTCTGAGCGGTTCTCATCTCAAGCCCTGGTTGCTTGACCTACACAGGAGATTACGTTAAGACACTGTCAAATGTCCAAAATATTCTTCAGGTATGGATGAAATAGGGGATGCATACTGTTAGCTTCATGTACATGGCCTCTGAAGGTTGAAGCCTAATGACAAACTCATTTCTGCCTTGTTTTTGACCTGAGGGGGTATACAAGTGTTGATCAATCTCAAGCAATGTGAATAGCCCGACCTAAAGATGAAATTCTTACAAAATCTCTTTAACATACATTTATATATGTCACCAGGAACATCCTTAAACTGCACCCGTATTTCTGCCTTTCTTGAATTCAAAGCTTTCCCTGCCTTCATAATAAAGGGAACGCCTACAACATATATAATTAGATGTCTTAATATATTTGCTCCACCTTGCCGGTTAAAAAATAAAATAAAAATTAAATGCATAGACGTCTAAATGTAGACAGTAAGTATTCAGGATGTGAAATAAAAGAATAATTCCTGACAGGATATCTTAGATTTAAAAGAAGTTTATATCATATTATGGATATAAGGTGGCAGTTTGGTCTCATTTATTTGTTAATGGATCGATCCAGGTTGTGCTGTATTTAAATGGATCAATTAGAAGATTTAGCTCAGAAGTTTGAACTGGTCAAATGGCTTGAAAGTTGCCTAAAGTCTATTTAAAAACATATAACCTCCTAAGAGTTTTATTCAAATATTTAAATTACTCTTTTGAATTATTGTTTTTGTAATCAAAATATCTCAAAAAGAGACCAAAATGGCAAAACGCGTTGCAGGTCACCCAACTGACCCAACCCATATGACCATCCTAAAATATACCAGTTTCAACCTGTTACTATACCCACTCCTCTTGTCACTGCTAGTATGTACCATTGAACAGGCTAATGGTTATATAGCATTAAGATCAACTGGTCAACTGAACTACTTCTAGGCTAAGATATGGAAATACAAGTAAATATGAAAATATTTATAAGCAGTCACACCTTCCCATCTTTCATTATGAATTCTGAGAACCATGGTTGCAAAGGTGGGAGTGTTTGAGTTATCAGGAACTGTTGGATCATCAGTGTAGCCTTCATACTGTCCAAGCACAACTTCACTGTCTTCAATTGGAACAACAGATTGGAGAACCTAAATCATATAAGCATTAGTGAGTGAGTTGGCTTTTAATTGGTCTTTTTTGCTATTGAAAATAAACTATACCATAAAACTAACATAGAAGTCGATTTAATAACAAAAAAAAAAAAAAGCCAAAGCATGCACCTTCACTTTCTCATCACGAACATGCTCAGGTTTTAAAGAAACGGGCTTCTCCATAGCAACTAGGCAAAGCACCTGTAATACGATCACACTTCTTAGTAATGCATATCTCTATAGGGATAATTTATGTATTATTACAAGTTTTCCTTTACCTGTAATAGATGATTCTGAATGATGTCCCTGATAATTCTGTTAAAATAAAGAACACAATACTTGAAAGGGTCATGACTCATGAGAAGTAAAATGAACAGTTTTAATGGCAACAAATATAATACAGTTTGATGGGCAGATGATAATTACCATCAAGTGAAAAGAAATAACATAAACAATGAAATAGATAGCCGCTGATTAAATTAGAAAAAAAAGAGTAATAACAGAAATTACCCATATTGATCGAAATATCCTCCACGCCCATCAGTTCCAAAATCCTCTCTAAACACAATCTGAAAGAAATTATAGAATAAAAGCCTATCCGTTAAAAGTGAAATTAAATAGTATGTGAACTGCATAAACTTCATGAAATATCCTCACCTGAATATTAGAAATATTGTCACGGTTCCACAGAGGCAAGAAGAAGCGATTTGCAAAACGAAGTACCATCTACATATTTGTTAATGAAAGTTAAACAAGAAGTAATATTTGAGGAAATTTCATAGAAATTTTGCGTTTGATTAAGTTTGCATTTACCAAGTTTTGCACCAACTCTTTCCCCAAATAATGATCTATACGGTAGATTTGTGGTTCCTCAAACAGTTCTCCAATCTGAGAACTGAGTTCCTCGGCAGAAGCCAAGTCCCTACCAAAGGGCTTCTCAACAACAATTCGAGTCCAACCACCAAGATCAGCTATACCAAAAATAATCTAATTTTCATTAATACAGCTGAAACACATATATAACGTGCACAAAAGGCTAAACTTCCAATAATTCTATGTCTATATGATATATGTTACCAGTTTATACTGCCCACAATGCAAAAAAGAAAATGATAACTGAGCTGAGATTAGGAGGCGTACATTTGTTCATGCAATAATATCTTATCATTTTGCAGACTGATGGATATACAGAAGGAGGAAGAGCAAGATAGAAGAGTCTTCTGGATGATCCTTCTGTACTGTTCTTCGACAACTCATACTCAGATATTGTCTTGTCTAACAAGCGAAATCCCTCCTCTTTATCATAAGCACCAGACACGTATTTGATCTACACAAACAATCACAAGTAATGATGTTTCACATGATTATTATACGGCTACAAAACAACAGGAAGAAACATCAAAACACGAAAAGACAACGTTTTTAGATGATCAGTGAACACCTGCATCTCCATTTCTAAAACTATTATATGAGCATTGGTGATTCAAGATCGAATTAAAGTAAGATCATATCGACTTCTATGTCTTACCAATTGCAGAAACTGGGCTACATCTTCCTCATGTGTTTCCTCAAAGCCTTTACAAGGTGTAAGATATCTGCAGCAATAGATCAAACAGAGCAGTAAAACCATATACTTGTAATTATATTAATGATCTCATGATCTGATTCTACATATGAACAAATCTCACCCGCGAATTCGACTTCCCAAATCACTGTTCGACATGGCGCTCCTAGCATAGCCAAATATATGAACATCCTGAGACTGAATAAACCCCTGACGGTACAGATGAAACAGTGCAGGAAACGTCTTCTTCTTCGCGAGATCACCCGAAGCCCCAAGCACGATAATCGAAAGGCATCCGACTTCAGGCACATACTCATTCAACGAAGACTCGGTCCTAATCGGAGCTCTATGTTCAACAGTCCATTGACCAGACCCCATCTCTACACCTTCAAAAACTCCCAATCAAGCTCAAGTGCTTAACTCCAACGCCACTCCTGTTTAACAACAACAACAACAACAAATTCCAAATCAAACATGACAACCAACAGTATACAGATTCAGATCACATGATCTGAAAGTCTGAAACTACAGATTACAAAATTCAATAGATCAAATTTCAATTACTAAACCTAAGCTGTTTCAACAACAGATCCAAACTACAATCTGAATCAACTAATTTACCTGATCA
Organism: Flaveria trinervia; assembly: GCA_025506515.1. Classification (NCBI taxonomy): domain Eukaryota; kingdom Viridiplantae; phylum Streptophyta; class Magnoliopsida; order Asterales; family Asteraceae; genus Flaveria; species Flaveria trinervia. The sequence continues at coordinate 94,825,996 of CM046447.1, read as the reverse complement.
CGGGGCGATGTGAACTATGAATCAGGAGGATCGAATCAGACAAAAACAATCAAAAGTTGTATTGTAACAGCAGAGGATGAAACAGCATAAAGCACCTTTTGAGATCAAATTAACAAGAGATTAGGTGTTGTTGGTGGTGGTTTTAATGATGATTGAATGTTGAAGGTAAAGGAGTTTGAATTGAAATAGTTGGGTGGTATTTACCAACCACCACCACCTGTGTGTGTGTGGTGTGTGTGTGTGTGTGTGTGTGTGTGTGATAGTTTGAATGTACTTTGGTCGTAGTTTCTTGACCTTGCCGTCAGCAGCCACGGAGGTTGATGCGACACGTATTTGTCGCAGAATATTCTGAAAAAAAATATTAGAAAAATAAGATTAAACAAGTTATAAAAGTTATTAAAAAATAAAAAATATAGAAGAGCGACAAATGTGGTGGTAGAAAATGGAAAAGAAATACGGTGGTGATGTTGAAATATTCTAATTTTAAAGATACAATGACAAATACTTGTTAAAATCAAATCAAATTTGAAGTATGAGTGAGTGAATAATAATAATTTAGTGGCGTGAAAAAACCACAATAATCGAACCGTAACCGAAAAATCGATGAAACAAAATCGAAAAAACCGAAACCAATAAGAAACTAAGTGTTTGGTTTGATGGTTTTTGAAAACTAATTTTTTGGTTTTGGTTTTGGTTGTAACAAAAACAAAAAAAAACCGAACCGAAATCATACAAACCGAACTTGTAAATCATACAAACTGAATTTGAAAATTTAGGGGGTATTTATACATTTATAAACATGATTAGTTTATTAGTTACTTATTTAACTTATGTTTTTTAAATTTTTATTAAATATTTAGATCTCAAAAATAATCTTTTAACTTCTTTGTTTAAATTGATAGACTAAAGTATCTTATTGTAATTTATGAATTGCAATTCATTTAAATGCCAAATAATTTATAAAAATTATTAAATATTAAGAAAATGATGTAAGCTTAAACTTTATAGTTTAATTACATTACTTCCGACCTATTTTTTCTTTATAATCTTGAAGCCAAATGGTAAAACCGAAAAAAAAACTGAAACGATCGGTTTTAAAAACCTAAAAACCGAAATGTCGGTTTTGGTTTCGATTTTAGGTTAAAACCAAACTAAATTGACCCATGTACACTCCTATAATAATTCATACAGATTGTTTGTGAGTGGTTTTACTTTTGTTGTTAAGAGTAATGTTACTTGTATGGTTGTTAAAGATGTACATTTGTTTTGCCTTTAATTTCATTTATAAGAAGTGTTGTTTTTTATTTTCATATATAATTATTACTGTGAGGAAAATCAAATAAAATTAAGTGTAAATTTATAACGATAATACAAATGTGTTTGTTTTTTTTGTAGAGAATATGGAAATATAGGTGTGTATTAAGTTCAACTGTCAATATAAATAATTATTGGTTAGAAGGTTATATAAATTAAATTATTAAAAATTAATTTGCCATGTTAACTAGAGAGAAAGTGTTTGAAAAGAAATGTAAAGCTCATTTTTATAATAAGAATACGAGAGAAATCTCAAATTTTGCCATAAACATAAGTGTCTCCTTTAAAGAGAGATGAATGTATGATATGTCGCAAAATATAATATACATGTTGTCGTCTATACGGCTACTATACTACTTTCAATGTTGCCGTCCAAAAGAAAACAAATTTCAACGTTAAAAGTTAAAACTATCTTTAATTTCAATGAGAATATGCCAAAATTTCTTCGATGACTTCTGAAGAATTATTGTTTTATAGAACGAAAAAGTGTTGTCTTTATATAAAAATTATCCAATTAACATAAGATATATGTATGCAAAAGTTTTAGTATATAAATGATGACTTACCATTATGATCGGAGCAAAGTCTAAGGTAACGTTTAGCAAGCAGGTTATGAAGGCGAAATATAATGAATCATTTAGTGTGAATGAAAAAAATATGTTTGATTGATGAAGTTAATGAAAAAAATCATTACGTATTTGCTTTTATTCTCTCAAATTAATTATATACACATTCTTTTTTCATTTTTTTTATTATTAATCACCAATACTACTCACCACAACAACCACCACTATTCACCAAGATCGATCGTTACCAGCCACAACCCACTCACCCACCACATCAACCACCACCAACCACCAAGATTGATCGTCGCTAGCCACCAAAATCAATCGTCATCGCCTATCACTACGCCACCCCCCCCCCCCACCCCGGGGCCCGCCAATCGCCCACTGTCGCCAACCCATCATCACCATATCCCCGTTTACATTTTATTCTTTTTTTTCTAACTAACAAACAACACAAAGTAATACAAAGTAATAATTTATTCCATTTATAAAAGGTCACAAATCTTTTTATTCTAATAAAAGGGTAAATGGGTGTGTCACTTGTCACCACCATATTCATTCTCATCAAACTTTTCCCGCTTCGCTCTCCTATTAAATAACCATATTAATTACTAATAATATTATCTATTTATTTTTACATTATAATTATAATTAGCTTTTTAATAAAAATAAGAAAGATAATTTTTTTATTAATGCTATTTCTTTAGAGATAGTTTTTTATAAAATGTTTTTTTCCCAAAAAAAATAAAACTGTTTTTATGTAATATTTTAAAATTGGTTTTTAAAGAAATTTTTATTAAACAAAAATAATTAAAATAAGGAGTTATAGTAAGAAATTTTTTTAAAAATGAAACTTTTTTAAAATGTTATTTTAAAATAAAATGTTTAATTTATCTTTGAAAAAACAAAAAATAAAATAAAATTTTTATATTATTGCTTTATTACTTATAGTTATTACTCATACATAATTTCAATCATATAATGTCTTAATCAATTATTCTATAATTAATAATTTTTATTTTATTTTTATTTTATTTATTTAACCCGTGTAATACACGGGGTTACTAAAGTTAATAGAACAATGAAATGTAATGACTAATTTAATTTCTCATTCATTCTAGTCTATAATTAATTTCATTTATTCAATTTCAATACCTCATACCAATCAGATTCTAAACATATTAATCTCATTCCAAATGAGCCCAATCTCGTTAAACCCTAAAGTAAAACTGACATACCAATAAATCTTATATGAATAGAAACCACACCAACAACAATAATTAGATTGATTATTCTCTCTTAAATTCTTTTATACTATTTCATTAAACATACAATAATCATGAATACGATATTGTTTGAGTGCTACTTCTCTTACTTGCCGCTGCATCCCACTTCTCCTTGTCGATGGAGGGGCACGATGCCCTCCTTCCCGCTCATCCATTTTTATTCTTTGTAGCTTCTCTAGATCGAAATAAATATCGATAAATAGTTTAATCATCTCTCTATCAGTCACTTCGATCCCTTTCTTCAACCAACCGAAAACCACACCCACCACCTAAGACTCACACAACTCGTCAATTGGTAGGTACTAGTTAGCGTCTATTGGTTTTGGTGGTTGCGGTCCCATTAATTTGCTTATGATTCAAATCACATGTAGTTGTATATGATTAAATATGTGTCCATATATGATTCACAAGATAAAACTTTAGAATGATGTATAATTATTGGGATTCTTTTGTTCATGTGTTATGAGGGTCTTAATTAAGCAAATGTTTGGCACAAAATGAAAATATTTATTAGTTTGATTTTAGTTACTTCAACTTTATTTTGCCTATAAGTAGTTTTATGGTTTTAAATATATATTAGTTATGCTAAACAATTTAGGGTGTTCTAGAAAAGTAAACAACAATAATAGAAGTATAGATAGTAATAATATTAACAATCTGATATGTGAAACGTGCGAAATTAGGGACTATATATAATTTATATCATTACATGTATGATATGTTTGCAGTTTAAATAGAAAGATTACCCTATATTGTATATGCACAAACGTAATATATTTTATTACTTCTATCATAATTAAATTATTAAATTGAAAATAATGATAAAACCAAAAATGTCATTTCAGCGTGAGTCACATTTAGAGTGGGTGGCGTCATCCTACTCTTTACCACATACCCAAACGATGCCACCCACAATACTAAAGCCTTACTTCGTGTTTTATATCGACATGACTATGCCACATAACACCATGATTTTTTATGTTTATGCGGTTTTTCATGGGACGAGGAAAGACTAGCATATGAAACCACAATTCTGCCTCACTATATCGTTTTGCCGTAAACATGTCTTGTCCTTAGGCAATCAATGTGTAATATACTAATTAAAGTAATGTAAAAGTGAAGTTATAATCATTAAACCTTCTAATATTAAAGCTAACACTATATTGGTCGGTCTAGTTATAATATTCTTTAATAAACCTCAAGTTCATTTCCATTACATGCATTAAGACATTAAAATAGAATATTAATAAATTGTTTTTGATCAAGAACTAAAATTAAGTAATTCAATTTAATATATTAATCATACTAGTTTATAATAAATTTGTTATGACACAATCATACTAAATAAATGTAAAAATTTGTTATGACACAATCACACTAAATTCGGATTTGGATGTTTGCACACAAGGTGTTCGATCAAATGCCCCTATGAAGTGAAGGTTTGAGAAAGCTTGTTTTTTTAGTAATATTGTTAAGTGGGTATTGTTTAAGGTGATTTGATCTTGAAATTCAAATTCGGCTCTTCTAATCTTTCATCGTATTGTTAGGTTGCTAATCTTTTACTAACGGCCATGGTGTGAGGGGTCATGTGAGGTACCATCTAGAGGGTGGGCAACTCGCGGTTGTTGCCCTCCTTCGGCTTGTATAGGGTTCCATCGGTATTCTACCCCTCACAACTCATCTCGAGTTCGGTGCACCGTTTATGTGTTTTTGTTTTTTTTATCTCTAGTGGCAGTTAACCTTCGCGTATGGCTCCTACAAGGAGGGGTCGGAATGTTAAGCCAAGGGGCTCTGTGCAGGGCCCTAGTGGTTTAAGGACATGCCCCTTCAAATCTTTCCACGAATGTAAAGACGGCAAACCTGGGTCTGGGGGTTTTTTCCGCCTACTTGAACACATCCAAAGCACCCGCCTCAAGACAGAAAACCGAAGGCTATCTTTGAAGGAGGCTATCTCCAAGGATTTAGAGCTTTTTTTGGATGTTGGGGAAGTTCTTAAGGCAGGTGATAAATGGTTGTGTGGAAGGTGCATGGTAGTGCATGCACTCAGTAGGGGGTGCAAGCATGATGATGAGGTCGTGTCGTTTGACATGTTCTCGGGGGATGTTGAAGATTTTATTGTTGGGATCCGGAAACCATGTCAAGTGGTGGTTGACACAAACCCACGTCACCCAGCTGGGCTCGGGGGTGATGTTAACCTCCTCGAGCGGGTTTTTTCACTCCCCATTCAGACTGTTAAAAGCATTCCCCCCAGTTGTCGGCTGTTGTTTGCTCAGGTTTTAACAGGTGCTTTGCGTAAAGTGGTGGGGTCGCCAGGTTCCGTTGAAAATTAGGTTCAATTGCTTTTGCTACCACGTTGCACCTTGTGGGTGGTCAGACCATCCACCAGACGAGAGCGAAGATCAGGAAACAGGAAATCTTTGCAGTGTAGTAACATCTTGCACGCGCTAACAGTTTGGAAAAATGGTCCGGGTTTGATGCTTTGGTCTCGTCCCTGTTGGATAGCGTGGGAGAGGCTGGTGCTATTAGGGGGGAATGCATGAGAGAGGAAGACAAGGAAGGGACCCTAATGTTAAGCAATGTATTCGGAAAGTCAGAGATGGGCATTTCACGGCTGCGATTAAGGTCCTATGCTCTAGTGGAGTTGCCCCTTTTGGTGAGTCGACCTTGAAAGCTCTTATTGATAAACACCCAGTGGTGCCACCCCCGTCCTTGCCTTCCAACCCTTTAGCCCAACCCACTCTTGTTGTTGATGAGGAGTGTGTGTTCAAATGTATCCGATCCTTCCCCAAAGGGACGTCATGTGGTAGGGACGGGATGCGGGCCCAACACTTGTTAGATGCTATTGGTGGCGAGGGCTCTGTGACCCCCTCAGGTTTGCTTACGAGCATTACTGAAGTTGTTAACTTATTGCTTGAGGGATCTTGCCCTAAAGTGCTTGCTGAGTTTGTTGCGTCGGCCCCCTCACCCCCTTATTGAAGCCTGATAAAGGAATTCGGCCTATTGCTGTGGGGTGTATTTGGCGAAGGTTGGTTTCTAAGGTGGTGATGAAGAAGGTCGGGAAAGACATGGCCCAGCACTTGGGGGACTTTCAATTTGGGGTAGGGATGCCTAATGGTGCAGAAGCGGTGCTTCACAGTGCAAACAGGTTTCTCAACTCTTGTCATGAAGACGGCTCCTTGGCCTTGCTTACTGTGGATTTCTCTAATGCTTTTAACACGGTCGACCGCACAACCTTCCTTCAAGAGGTTCATCAGCATTTCCCGTCAATCTATCGGTGGGTCCAATTTCTTTATGCTCAGCCTGCTAAGTTGTATGTTGGTAATGATTGTATTGGGGCTACTACCGGAGTACAACAAGGAGATCCCTTAGGGCCCCTTCTCTTTGCCCTTGCCTTACACCCCCTTATTCTTCGGGTCCAAGACCGTTGTAACCTTTTGTTTCATGCTTGGTATTTGGATGATGGAACGATTATCGGCAACGCGTCTGAGGTTGCTAAGGCCTTAGACATCATCAACGTGGAAGGGCCATCTCTGGGGCTTTATCTCAACATTAAGAAAACAGAGGTTTTTTGGCCGACATGCGATGGGCGTAAAGTTCAGGACGGACTTTTATCGAGAGGGATTGGTAGACCAGAGAGGGGGGTTAAGCTCCTTGGAGGAGCTGTTAGCCGTGATCCTAGCTTTATTGAGGAGTTGGCTAGGCGGCGGGCCTCGGGAGCGGTTGACCTCATGAAACTCTTGCCCTGCCTTAGGAATCCCCAATGTGAACTACTCTTGCTAAGGTCGTGCATGGGAGTTGCTAAGTTACTTTTTGGGTTGCGCACTTGTCAACCCCATTTGATGGAGGATGCGGTATCTCGGTTCGATGATGGCCTCAAGGAGGCTATAGAAGACATTGTCGTGGGTGGTGGCCCTTTTTTTGGTGATCTCCGATGGCGTTTGGCATCTTTGCCAATGCGTCTCGGTGGTTTGGGACTCCTTTCAGCTCGAGATGTTGGGGCTTATGCTTTTGTGGCCTCTAGAGCTCAGTCTTCGAAACTGCAAGATCATATCCTTCGAAACAGTGGGGTCTTCGGGCTTGACCCGGACTATCAGCAGGCGCTTGAACGCTTATATGTCCTTCTCCCAGACTTGGATATTGGCGGTTTCTCTAATAAGGACACCGCCCCCTCGAAGCCACAAACAACTTTGGCGAATGCTCTGTTTAGCAAAATCGCTCAAAGCCTGGAAGAAGTTTTTTCTTTGTCATCCCGCCAAAGGCGGTGTTTGAGTGCCTGAAGGGCCCCCATGCTCAGGACTTTTTGACTGTTATCCCGATTGAAGGGTTGGGACAGTGCATGTCTCCAGTAGAATATAGAGCAATTCTCAAATACCGGTTGATGATCCCTATGTACCCGGAAGATGAAACATGTCCGATATGTCGTAAAGCTTGTATGGATAATATGGGGAGCACGCCCTTCACTGTAAAGAGTTACCTGGGTTCAAATATCGGCATGACTGGGTACGAGATGTTTTGGGGGACATCCTAAGAAGAGCTGGGATTTCTGCTAAGAAAGAAGCCCCTGTGAATTTCCTCACGGACCCTATGGAGGGGAGGTCTACTTTGCGACCAGCGGATCTGCTCGTCTTTGGCTGGGCTGGGGGCAAACATGCTTGTGTGGACCTCACAGGGGTTTCCCCTTTGGTTGGTTTACGGGAAAACGGTTTTGTAGCTGGTCAAGCGGCAAGAAAGGCAAAATCAAAGAAAGTGGATAAACATGCTAAAGCTTGCGCAGAGAACCAGCACGCTTTTGTTCCCTTTGCCTTTGATACATTTGGCTCCCTAGCGCCAGAAGCTATCAACTTTTTGACCAGGGTCCAACGGGTCATAGACAACCATTGCTCAACCCTGGGGAGGCAAGGATTTGTTTTTGGAAGGTTAGGATTTGCTATTCAGAAAGGGGTGGCGGCGCAGCTTGTTGCCCGTCTACCTTCTATTTTGATGTAACTTGACAAAACATTATTAATTGTAATCATATTTAATAAAAAAAAAGGATCAATAGATTTGAATATAAACAATTTAAACTACAAATAAGTGAAAGCAATATGATACAAACGGAATGAAACAATTACAACAACGTTCAATGTAAATTACAACAAGCTTACAAAATTTCTTATAAAAACAAGATTACAAAATTACTCGTAAATTTTAAAGTATAATTGAATTGTATTCTATACATATATCTAGTTTCTAGTTAAAAAAAAGTGAGATAACCAACCACTATACAGTTGTTTAACGTATTAGCAATACAATATAGTTTTTCATCAAATAGATGTTACATTCTGATTCTAAATGATGATCTAGAAGTAGAAGTTTACATGAAATAATCTAAAAGATTCGTCGCGTCTAGACAGGAGCATAAGGTTCGTAAATTTGTTAAATCTCGAATCATGCACAAAAACAATGACACGACATTCTTGTCTAATGGTTGTGAATTAAACCAATCGGACATGTGTGTTCATCGTGTTTAATAAGCGTGAAAAAAGAGTAATCTATCTACATGTTTATTAACTCTCAATCTTTGGCATAATTCAGGACTAGATTAATAAAACGATAGAAATTCTCTCATCCAACTTCTTTATCAAAGGTCAGGAGGTAGAATTGATCCATGGATACAGTGATGTGATCTTGAAATTTCATTGTGTCTGCAAGTAACATCATCTATTTCTACACACTATGAAAGTGCTTTTATTTTGACTAATTGCCCTTATATATGAAACTTGTTTTAAGAAAACACAATTTGTCAGACCATGTGACTAATGGCTTAGCTAAAGATTTAATGCATGAGCCTGCAATATGGATGAGATGGTAGTCTAGTTAAAATCTCTAATGGTGAGACATCCTTTTTCAGTGTGCAACACTACTTCAATGTAGAAAGCTCATACTTAGAGATTGAAACACACGATATATATTCATGCATATGCGTTTAAACATGCAGTAAAGGTTCTGATGAGGATTGTCCGTAATTGTTTATTTATAGAAAAATGCAGGTCTGTGATATAAAGAACCTACCTATGTGTAATAAATGACGCATCGGTTAGTGTATGTATATGAACACAGATACAGGATTTGGTGTAAATAATGGATTAGGATTTCTTGACTCATTGATTATCTCTACGTCCTGAACCGCAAAACTCCCCAACAAATAACTAGTGTGTTGTTTTGCATGAAGATATACTTTAGGTTCCAACTAGAATCCATTCGCTAAATGTCATTTTTACGTTATTTTTTCATTTATAAATTTTGTTAAAACCCAGTTAATAAAATATCATGTCACCAACATGATTGACAATCAAGGAAGCAAGGTGCAACTACCTTGTTGCACCATCTCAGATGTTGAATTTGATCAACTTCTTCAAGTTGCATTTCGTATAACTAAAAATATGAGCATCATACATACACTTACTTGTAAGTATCTAACATGTTCATTATGACCATTGTGCGACCCATTTTGACCTCGACACGTTCTAGGGCGTACCCACAAAGCCCATTTTGCCCCCCCATGCCAAACGGATCAAACTTGTCTGCACAAATGAACAAGTTAGTCTTTCCCATACAAATATAAGGTGAAATAAAATCATATAACAATTTACAATATATTTGTGGTACAATGCCAAGAATTTGTATGAATATGTATATCGGTATATAAACCAACGTGCCAGACAACATGATTTACACAGTTACAAGTCATCTAAAATTAAAAGCTCGGATTGGATGTTTTTTTATAACAAACATTTCAATATTTCTTTATGCAACTCTACATAGTACATATAACCAGCTGTCACATTTTCAACCATTTTGGCTTCACCATCTTCTTATCAGCAGGCTTGCGCTCTTGAACAGGAGCAGGGGTGGTGGCTGCTACAGATTCAGTGGTGGGAGCTTGGTCAACCTCAGGTTTGACCTCTTCAGGTATGAGTTCCAGACCTTTTAAAGACATGACATCCTCTTTAAGAAATGGGCCTGATGTAACATCACCGTCACCTGAAACCCCACAAAACACACCACCAAACTTGACATGAGTATAGTATCATGCATTTAAAAGTAATGATTCTAAAAATGAGAATTACAGTTTTGATTTTCAAAATGTTTGGTTTAATTCTTACACTGATGCAACTACTAGCAAGTAGAAAGGATTGAAGTAGCATTCAAGCATGCAAGATTAATGAAAAGTAAATATTACACCATAAATTTAACACTAAATTATTAATTCTGTGAGGAATGTGAGTCAAGTACTGACCTTTTGGTTGATCATAAGAAAAATATACTATTGCGCCAGGAGCGAAGCCGGCAGAATAAAAGTCTTGAGACATGTCTTTTATTTGCTTCTTTGGAGGTGTAGTGTCTGCAAAAAAGAAGATTCCAATACTCCACTTTAACAAGTTTGGCTCAAAATGGGCTGGTTCAAGGAGACACTAAACCACTTTTCTTTTTCGTTTCTTGAGCTCTATATACAATTAATATGGTAAATATGATTTGAAAAACTAGGTTGTGACAATAATAATCTAACTTTGTATAAAACGAGTTTAGGAAGTTCTATATACTTCAATAAACTTTGGACAACTTTTGATCTATTCCAATCCGTTTCCATTTTAGCTAGCTTTTAAAACTTTAACCATTTAACTAATTAAAGAAAAAGTATAATCTTTAAGCAGATCGAAATTGCCACTTTTTTATGTGTTATATAGGTAGTAGTATAAAGTATGCTCACATATATAAAAAGGGAGCTCGGGTTGAGCCACAACTTTCATTAGAAGATCAATTAAGCTTTGAATTGTCTCAGATGGATGAAATGTGGCTTCTAATGTGTGGTTATCTGGAAACCTAACCCGAATCGCTGCCTGAAAAAGAGGAAATAAAGTTATATAAAAACAGTTTATAAACGGAAAGCGCCAAATTCACTTCCCTTCGAGTAATACAACATTTACCTTGGTAATCCTTGATCTACGGGCAGCTTCTTCTGCTTCTCGAATTTTTCTTGTCTTCAAAAATTTATCTGCCCATAATTGCACACATCAGTAATATATTATTCACGTAACAACATGATTCCAACATCAACCCATCTTTTACCATATTAATACTCTCACCTTCCTTTTTTGTTGCCATAATGCGATAGTAATCTTCAGCAGTCATTTCATAAAACTCATCTGGCTCCTCTGCAAATTGGAAAACAAAATTAAAAAATCATTACACCTTAGAAGGATACATACAATGCATCTTGCATTTGATCATTTGTAAGAAGCCTAACAGAAGAAAACTGCATACCATTGTTGGTTGGCTCACTTGGTGTTTGAGAGGATGTTGTTGTCTCAAACACACGAATTTCTCGTCCATAATTTTGCTTTGCTGCAGCAAGCTTTTCTGATTTACCAATACAATTGACAGATTACCATCATTACAACACATAAGCATACAATATACATACATTCTACTAAATCTTTATACTTTATGCTAAATTGCACGAAATTACTAATGCACTTTCAATTGATTTCTAATTCGGTTTTCTGTTTTGACTATATCAAGTACTTTTGCCCATTAAGCCCGCAAACATGACATGGCTAAATGATTTATACAGCACTTATTGAGATTGATAGTTTTAGCAACAATTATCCAAATTTGAATGATTGATATTCATTGCCCCTTTCTTGCTCTTGCTTTATCTTCATATATGGTAACATTCAACAAATTAACAGCCCAACACGTAAAGATCTCAGATGGATGACAAGAAGATTAAGCACAGTCCCAACAGCAAACTTACAGGTAGAAACTCTAGCAAACAACTCATACCAAAAAGCTCACTACTTACATAACAATTATGTATCTTCTCATTTTATCACTTTCCCCAAAATCAACGTTTGAATCTCAATTCTCATATCAATGCTGCAAGGGTTACGCCCTTGAATTTCGACCGACGATGGAAATGAACAAACAGAGCAATTCGATCAATCAAATCAAGATTATACATTACATACAGGTTACTGATCGATGAAAGATCCAAAAAACCCTAATTAAATCCATTTCGTGTCAGTTAAGAAATTACGAGTAGAAGAATAAAACCTTGACAGATTGAGGGTCCATAAGATCAGCAATGGTGATTCCACTTCGCTTCAAAGTGTTCGTAAAATCAGCTATTATCAACGAATTGATCAATCAATCAAAGTAGAAGAACCCTATGTGTGTTTTGCTCTTCGTTTTCTTGCACAAAAAGGTACTTTTTCGACAGGAAAGTTATTATTCTTCTTCAGGTATTGGGCTAGTCAACATTTCGCAATTGGGCTCTATGTAGCGTTATGTGCGTATCAAAAGCCCACCTCCTCAACTCCTATTATCTTTTTTTTTTCTTGACAAATCCATCCAACTCCTACTCTTAAATTACACTAAGTTACATTAGTGTTTAAACCCAGGACCTCCTCTTTAAGAAGCAAAGCTTCTCTCAAGTGGACTAGCCCACATCGGTCGGTGGAATTTTGTGTGTGTATGTATGTGTGTTTTTATAGGGCTTGTTTTAAGTGTGGGTTCGAGGTTTGGAGTTGGGGTTTTTTTGTGGGTTTTGGTGTTTTGACACGTCTCTTTGATATGTGTTTCGATTATGTTCGTTTATGGGGTTCGTTTATAGGGTTCGTTTGCGTTGTCTTTCTACGGGTTCCTACTTTCTTTCTTTCGTTATCGATACCCTAATGATCCTCGCTATTAAGGTTGGGCTTTCCTTTTGTTTGTTTTTTTTGGGGATTTGATTTTTGTTGATTTTCTATTTGGACTGTGTCGCCTTCTTGCGGATTTGATTTTCGTTTGTTTTGTGTATGGTATTGGACTTTGATTTAGTTTTGGATTCTACATATTTTGATGTGTTATGAATTTGGGGTTTTGATGTGTTTTACTTTGTGTATTTTGTTGTTTTATGGTTTGAAACCTTTATTTTGATTTTTTTTTTTGGTTTAGGGTTACGTTAAAACTCGTATAGATGTGGCAACGCGCGACGCCAAAACCTAGTTCCTAATGGTTTTTCTTTGATGTCAAAATCAGAAATTAAGCTTGTTGCTCGCGCAATGTGTCACGCTTGTAACTTTGTTACGTGTGTTGATACGGGTTTAATGTTGTTAAGTACATAAAAGAAATTTTGAAGTTGTAGTGGTTTGATGTAGATAGAAAAGAGCATTATACTTAGCACGTTACGAAGTAAATATAACCTAGCATTGAAATGTCAAAATCTGACGGTAGTTAAAAAAGAAAAGAAAAAAGTTTGTACAACATGTAGAATTCAAACCTGGGTCACACAATTCAAATTACTAAGAACTAAGCACTCAACCACAACCAACTTTAGTTTAAACAATTGAAACCATAACGTTTATATTAAATAGAAAAAAACTAAAAACGATAAAGAATCCACCAACCTTTAATTTTATGGTGTAGTAAATAAAAGTTATACATTAGTTTTACATTAGTTTTACTTGTTGCTTGCTTTTTTAACTTATCATACCAGTAACGTTAAAAAATAAACACGTGTAAAATGATGGTTAGAGGAATGACGGGGACAACAATTTGAAGATAAAATAGGATTTGCAGACAACCTAACCCTAGCCACAAATCTTGTTACAGGATCCTCTTTAAGTTGTATCTGACAAATCACTAGAGGTTCATCCCCGCCACAAAGGTGTTCTAGCATCATTCATGGCCCGTTGTTAGGGGTGTTCATAGGATCGGATAACAGATTATTCAGATTGGATTATTCGGTTTTCAAAATTTCAGGACCCTATCTGAAATTCGATCCGATCCGAATAAGGAATTTTCTATCCGATCCGAATCTATCCGAATTCAATTCGGATCGGATTCGGATAATATCCGAATAATCCGAATTTATCCGAATAAACCAAATAAGATTTTTTTAATTTTTTTGTTTTTTTTGCTAATTTTTTAATTTATAATATTTTATAAGTTGGAAATCACAATAAAAATATAAAACAAACAAAAAATGAATTGTACGCAAATTCAAAATTAAAATATAATAGGTAATTGTATGAAACACGAAGATTAGAATCTCTAATTTAAAACAACAATCAATTATTACATAATTATTTAAGATTATGACTAAAATGTGTAAATATTCATGTGTATTGAGTTGAAAACATAATAGATAGTTGAGTAATGAGTTTTGGGCTAGAAATATACTTGAAGTCTTATTCGGATTATTCGGATATCCGAGTAATCCGAATAACCCGAATAAAAAATTGTAATATCCGAAATCCGAATAAGGAATTCGGATTCGGAAGAGATCCGATCCGAATATCCGAATAAGGATTCGGATCGATTTATTTGGATTCGGATCGATTTATTCGGATTCGAATACGGATCGGATTTCGAATAGTTTCAGATATCGGATTTTTTAAACACCCCTACCCATTTTCTTTTTTATTTCAAAATAAGTCTATTTACTTGTTGATATCATGTACTCTCTGTTCATATTCAAATCTTTTATGTTTTTCAGTGCGCTCCGATCATGTATAATTGGGCAACTAAAATCATTACTTACATTGTTAGAGTGTTGAAATATATGTACAATTCATTCAATTCAATGTAAAAAATATGATTTCGTATACAAGTCATCTAAGTCATCTAACTCTTGTATTTTTATTTTCCTTTCATATATATTGGGCTGCATATGTGATTGATAACCATGAAATGTTATTGGATTAAGCCTGTACCAGTTGTTGAATGTGGTTGGGTTTATCTGCATTGGGCTTATGATAACAAGAATTAAAGCTGATGGATCATTATCCAATGGGCTTGTATCGAGTGGGCTGCTATAATTAAAGCTGATGGATCATTCTCTAATGGGCTTGTTTCGAGTGGGCTGCTACCCTAGATTGCTAAGAATGTATACACAAAGTAGGTAATAACCCATGTATTATATAAGAGTAATAAATAAAACATATTAAAATAATTAGTTTTATGAATATTTTATTTTTTAATATTATTATTTATTGATTATATAAAAATATAATGAATATTTAAAAGTTATAACACATATTGAATTAAAATTAGTACTCTATATTTAATATGTGTTAATAAATTATTAAAATAACTACATTTATATTTTAAACGTTTAATAGTTTAGTTTACTTTTTTATAATAATTTCATTTAATATGAGAGAAAAGAAATACAAATATAAAAATATATTTTAAACATATTTTAGTTAAAAAGGAAAGTCAAATTAATTGTATTTATAATTTTTATATTTATTAGGAGAGAGAGACGAGAAAATAATTTTTGTGATATGCTAGAATGATGACACGTATTTTAAAAACCTTCTTTATTATAGGTTATAGATAAAGTTCAAGAACATATAACACATATGAGGAGCAACATCATCATCATTATCGATATTCGTCGTCTTCATTTGGTCATCATAATGGAGTAGTCGTTTTCAGTTTTAATCATCGACCACACACAAGAAATGCTTCTTAGTTTGTTCTCATCTTTCTTCTGAATGGAGTTCTGTTCATCGATCTTGTTCTTCATTCTTATGAGAGTTTTTATAGGGTTTTCATCTTTACGGTGATTTCTTGAGTCTGTTTAGATCTGTGTATCAATTCTCTTTTGTAATGTTTAATCTATCATTGTAGGTTTGATTTTGTTTGTCTTTGATTCTTAATTATATTGTTAAGGTTCTGAGTTTGAGTGATTCATTAAATTGGGAATAAGAGTGTTTCTTTTGAGTTTTCTGACATATAGCTTTATATAGTGACGATCTAATTGATTTCTTAAACATGCAAGCGGTAATCAAGCCAGTTGTCATCTGAATCTAAGAAAATTAATGCTTCTTATGATAAAAGAAGAACGAGAAAGGAATCGATATGCTGTTTTTGCTACTGTTTTTGTAATAGTATAAAATGTTTCTTTTTCTTTTACATTAAAAGATAAAAGTGCCCTTGATTTTGAGTTTTTAAAGGACACATCGAAAATTGTTTTTCTACATTAAGAGAAAAGTATTGCGTTTGATTTAATGTTTGAAAAAATACATTGAAAATTTAAAAGAATGTGTTTAGTAAAACCTTAAAATTATAATTTGGTTTAAAGTTGTAGTTTTAAATTTAACTAGGTTTTGGCGCCACGTGTTGTCGCGGCTATGCGAGTTTTAACAATAAATGTTTGAAATCATAAAACAGCAAAATACACAAAGTAAAACACACCAAAACCTTAAATCCATAACACACCAGAACATACAGAACCCAAAACTAAATCAAAGCCCAACACCATACACAAAACAGCCGAATATCAAAGTCGCAAAAAGGTAACACATTCCAAAATAAACAACTAACGAAAATCAAAGTCCTATCAAAAGCACACCAAAGGAAATCCAAACCTTAATAGCGGGGATCTTCAGGGTATCGATAATGAAAGGAAGAAAGTAGGAACCCGGAGAAAGATAACGCTAACGAATCCTATAAACGAACATAATCGAAACACACATCAAAGAGACGTGTCCAAACACCAAAACCCCACCTCCAAACCTCAAACCCACACTCAAAACAAACCTTATAAAACATACACACAAAAAGAAAAACAAAATAACAAAAAAAAAGAATAAAACTAAAACACCGACCAAATGCTTTAATTGTAATAGATAATAGATAATGTGAGTCCAAATTGTATCATACTTTGGTATATATTATACCAGTTTAAAAACTCGTGTTTTACACGGATTAAACAATAAAATAATATTATCTTAATTTCTGAATAGTACCCATTTTAATTGAAATAAATTTAATGATAGTACCTTTTTTGATTGAAATAAATTTAATGATAGTACCCATTTTGATTGAATTAAATGATAAATCTTCAAATAACTATTGTTTATAACATTTAATGTTGTATAGAAAAATCAAAATAATATAATTCATAAATCTCTAAATTTGCATGTTGTTTCAATAGTACTAAAACACAATACATAATTATCTTACAACTAAGTGTTGATTATTAAGTAGTGGTATTTTTCATCTAACGTATAATTTTTTAAAAAACTCTCCACCAACAACAATAACTGCAACAGTAAATGAATACACAACAATTCCTATATTTCGAAAACAAAAGGTGAATTTCATCTTTAGTTTTTTAACCCACAAGAAACACACACACCATATCAAACTTGATATCAGCCAAAAAGTTAATTCATGAATTCATAAAAAGAAGCCTTAAATAAGAATACAAATAGAGTCCTAATAGGATTCCTTGAATCAATCCCTGAGTTCTAGGAAACTAATAATATCCGTAAATAACTAACGTGCATAAATAAAAGGAATAAAATAAATCCTTTACTCCCCCTCAAGCTGGAATGTAAAGGTCACGAATACCCAGCTTGCCAAGTAAAAACTTTAACTGTTGGGCCCCTAATGGCTTGGTGAGAAGGTCAGCTACTTGATGTTTGGTGTTGATATCTAACGGCAATATTTCGTGAGATTCAACTCTCTCACGGACAAAATAACAATCCATTTCAACATGCTTCGTACGTTCGTGAAAAACTGGATTATTTGCAATATGGCGAGCAGCAATGTTATCACAGAAAAGAGGCGTAGCACCAGCGACAACAACTCGAAAATCCTTTAAAAGCCATCTCATCCAAAGAACTTCACTAACAGTGCTAGCCATCGCTCGGTATTCTGCCTCAGCCGACGACCTTGAGACCACTGATTGTTTCTTAGTTTTCCAAGAAACCGGAGCTCCCCCCAACAAAAGAAGGTAACCTGTTCGGGAACGCCTTGTCAACTGACACCCTAACCAATCAGCATCACAATATGCTGCAAGAGCAAAACCACCATGTTTCGGAATAAAAATGCCTTGACCCGGAGTGGACTTCAAATAGTGCAAAATTCGATGAGCTGCATCCATATGATCGACTCGTGGATCAGAAACGAATTGGCTAAGAATATTCACCGAATACGCGATGTCTGGCCGAGTCGCCTGTAAATACAACAACCGACCCATCAACCTACGATATTGTTTTGAATTTGTTTTTGGGCTTTCAAGACATTGATCTATCTTGAAATTTTGCTCCATGGGAAACGAACTAGGACGAGCCCCAAGCATCCCACTGTCTTCAAGAATATCCAATGTATATTTCCGTTGACTGAGCACCATACCATCCTTCGTTCGAGCCACTTCGATTCCCGAAAAATATTATAATGGTCCAAGATCTTGATACTGAAGGTAGTATCGAGATACTTCTTTGTTTCATTGATTTTGTCAGAGTTATTTCCGGCAATAATAACATCATCGACGTAAATAAGGATGGCAACAATAGAGTCATCCTTAGCAAACGTGAACAAAGAATGATCACTCGAGATTGCTTGTAACCAAGAACATGTAAAGCTGCAGTAACCTTTGATACCAAGTCCTTGAAGCTTGCTTTAAACCATAAAGCAATTTTTTAAGTCTACAAACTTGTTTTTCATCCCGTAACGAGAGCCCCTATGGAACTTTCATATACACCTCCTCCTTGAGATCGCTATGCAAAAAGGCATTATTTACATCCAACTGTTGAATTAACCAGTTATTCTTCACGGTTATTGTCAATTATGTTCTAACTGTAACAAGCTTTGCAACCGGAGCAAAAGTGTCATGATAATCTATGCCTTCTACTTGAGTGAATCCTCGTGCTACAAGACGTGCTTTATACCGTTCAACTTCACCGGTTGGTTTGTACTTTATTTTGTAAATCCATTTAGAATCAATGGCATGCTTTCCTTCTGGCAACGCAACAAGCGTCCAAGTATCATTATCTTCAAGGGCTTTTATTTCCCGTTTCATAGCATCTCGCCACTTTTCATCCTGCATGGCTTCTTGAAAATTTCTCGGTTCATTGTTAGAGGTAATAGCCGCTAAAAACTTTTTATGAGAAGCAGAAATTTTTCATAAGAAACATAATTAGCAAGGGGGTGTACCGTCGAGGAGGAACGCTCAGAAACGGAATTTGCGTGGTCGATGGATGGCGGCAACTTCACAATGAAATCTTGTAGATACTTTGGTTGAGTTTTAACCCTTGCTTGCCTTTGCACATTAGCTTCCTCTAATTCTTGTTCGAATGAAACCGTAGACTGCATGTGTTCATCAGCCCCATTAATTGTTGTGTCATCCAATGGCCCAAGACAAGGCCCAAAGTTAGGGCCTTCATTAGTTGGCCCCAAACCCATACCTTCAGATCCAGACCTAACTTCTGTTTCTTTCCCATTCTCAGCCGATCCTTGGTTCTCATGATCATTTGTACCTTCTTTAAAATGACCATCAACTTCTATATTCTCTCCTGATGTCATGCTAGTTTCTTCCCATCCATTAGGGACTTCAAACAAACACTCATTCCTTTTATTTGATTTTAACTTAGAAAAAGGAAATATGTATTCAAAAAATTTAACATCTCTAGACGTTATTATCTTTCCATGCTCAACATCGAATATCTTGTAACCCTTGGTTCCTTGGGGATACCCGATAAACACACCTGGTCTCCCCCTTATTTCGAACTTATCTCCCCCATCTCTATACTCCAAAAATAAGCAAGACACCCTATGACTCTCATGTGATCATATTCCGGTCTTTGACCGAAGACAATCTCATAAGGTGTTTTATTATTAATTACTTTTGCAGGGAGGCGATTAATAATATATATAGCTGCTTGTATGCTCTCTCCCCAAAACCGTTTTGGAAGACTTCCTTGAAACATTAAGGCGTGGGCCGTTTCAAGGATGTGACGGTGCTTGCGCTCCACCACCCCATTTTGCTGGGGTGTGTGTGGACATGTTGTTTCCAATAAGATTCCTTCTTGAGCATAAAAATTCATCATTCTATTAGAAGTGAATTCCCCACCGTTATCACACCTAATTCGTTTAATTGGTTTTCCGAATTGAGTTTTAACCATTTTTTGAAAAAACATCAAATGATCACTAGCCTCGCTTTTGTGTTTTAACAAAAACGTCCACAAAGCTCGACTAAAATCATCCACAATGGTTAAAAAATAGTTTTCGTGTGAAGTTGTAGGCCTTCTATATTTACCCCAAATGTCACAATGGATTAACTGAAAACAATCACTAGTTTTAATTGAACTCTTAGGAAATGGAGAACGAGTAAGTTTCGCTTTAACACAAGAATCACACAAAACATCCTTTAAAGAAATATCTTCTAAAAAATTAATGTGACATAACTTGAAGTCGGAAGCGTGTCCTAATCTTGAATGCCAAATTCTTTCATCTGTCTTTGAAATCAAAGCCCTTCTTCCTCTAGCCGTCATGCCCATCCGATAGAGACCATTAACGCAACTACCCGTTCCAATCAACCTCCTCGAGTGTAAGCCCTGCATAACGCAAAAAATTTGGAAAAAACGTCATTGAACATTGCAAATCTTTAGTTAACCGGCTAACCGAAAGCAAATTGCAATTAAAATTTGGAATATGTAAAACGTTTTAATTTTTGCTCCTCCAATAAGCGTGCATTCTCCTTTCGCTTGAACTGGTACATTATCTCCATTTGGAATCATAACTGGTGATTCTTGATTATCTTTAACAATATTTTCAAGGTGATTCTCTTCATGAACAATATAATCGGTAGATCCCGAATCAATAATCCAACCATCAGATTCGGTTAAAGATGCATTAACCTTACCCGCCATGTTAGCTTTCCGAATGTTTTCACCTACGGTTTTGTCTCCTGCTTCATGGAAATGCTTCAAAAGAGTCTCATATTGTTCATCAGTTAAGCTTGCCATAGTCTTGATGTCTTTCGGATTGTTGTCAACACAAGCCGCCTTTGTTTTTGTCTTTTCATTCTTCTTGCTGGGCCACCATTCCGGATATCCCACGAGCTTAAAACAACCATCTCGTTTGTGCCCTTCACGTCCGCAAAAACTACAGTGACTATCTTCATTATTTCCGGACCTTTTGACTTCTTTCTTCTTTTGTTGTGTTTCGGACCCTCCACGGTATTGGCTTGGAAAACTGCACTCTCGGTTTGAACCCTCTTTCCGGCCGTAATGGCTCTCTGCTGTTCGTCTTCCGAGGCCATCCGATATGCTTCTCCCAGCTTCGGATTTGGTTTCATCGACAAAAGTTGTGTCCTTATGGTTGAGAATTCAGCATCTAAACCCATAAGAAACTCATATAAACGTTCCTTTTCTTTAAATTCCGACAGTCGTTTCTCGATTTCACATGAACAATTATCACAAGTGCATCGTGGTGTAGGTAGAACGGTCTGTATTTCATCCCAAAGGCCCCAGAGCTTTGTGTAATACGCGGAAACGGAGCTGCCTTCCTGGCGAGTAATTGTGAGGGACTGTTTCAATTCGTAAGCACGCAAAGCGCTCTCCTTCTCGAACCTTTCTTGCAAATCTTTCCATATTTCTGCAGCCGTATTCGCGTATTTGACGCTACCCCGTATCTCTTTCTCCATGGCAGTTGTTAGCCATCCCTTTATCATTGCATCACAACGCATCCAAGGTATGTACATGTCATCTGTCTTCTCAGGTTTAGGTATGGACCCATCCACAAAACCGATCTTGTTTTTGCCAAACAAGAAATTCGTCATCTCTTGAATCCAATCGTTGTAATTGTTGTCGTTCAAGAGCTCATTGACTTGAACTTGTCTTGGTGAATCAGAAGGGTGTATGTAGTAAGGGGAGTTTGGGTCGATGATTTTTCATCGGTCTTCCTACTGCCGGAAGGCTTCTTCGCTTCTTCTTCATCTCCGGCCATGGCCGGTCGATGATTTAGGTTTTAAAATTGGAGCAACCGCTCTGATACCATATCAAACTTGATATCAACCAAAAAGTTAATTCATGGATTCATAAAAAGAAGCCTTAAATAAGAAATACAATTAGAGATCTGAATGCTATTTAAGAAGTTGTCAATAATGTCAAATAACAATACTAATTAAGAAGTTGTCAATAACAGTAGTCCCGTGCAAAAAGATAATCCACTTGGATTTATTAGATATAAAATGACAGATTATATTGTCAATGTATAATTTGCTGAAGTGTTCCAAATGAATTTACAGTTTCACACATTCCAACTATAACTAGTAAAAACTCTAGATGCCTATGACAGAAACACTATTTGAAATCAATAATCAAATAAACGATGCATATCATGGAAAGACATAATTTAGTTAAACCCATTGACACAATCTCCTAAATGGACTTAATGATCTAAGATTCACAAATGATAATTTAACTCAAAATAAATACATAACCTTTTGATATTTTTAAAGCTGTGAACTCTTTTTTCTTCCTCCATTAGCAGACCTAGGAATGAATTAGTTTTGGACCATCGTTGATCTTGCGATACCACAGAAGGAAAACAGAGAAAAACAAAATCATTAACTAAGGTACGTACTTTCGTTTTACACATTTCTGCAAGATCTTGTTTGTCTAGATTGATAAGGTCAATGGTCTAAAGGTCAACAAAACCATATTTTCATATAGATAAAATAAAGTACAAAATCTACTAAACTTCAAGTTATTGAGCATCATTTTGAGATGCTGTTTATATTATATTGCCTCATTTAGATTAATCGACATATGATCTTTCTACCTTCCATCAAACACATAACAAAACATCGAGATAAAAACACAAAATCAATTCAAAAGTTTACCTAAAAGTTTTACTAAAACTTTTGTCCAAGGTAAAGTTGACATCTCCCATGGAATAATGCTTGTAAGTGAATTATCTCTTAACTTCAATGAAATTTGCATCATACAGTGACCTATATCCCAGGAATGCTATCATTCAAATCGTTCATTTCAAATTCAATCTTGTAGAAGTTTTCACAGCCTTGAAATTTGGGGATTTTGCCTGTAAGTTTACTTGAACTTGCAGAAAACACCTGTAAACTCGGCGCACTCCAGATGTTTTCCAGATACCCTCCGGCGACTGAGCTTCCTTACACGTTTAGATACTCTAGTTTAACCGTAATCACTCCTGCCGTTTGATTACATAATTTAATGAAATCCAACAATTACATGGAAGCTAGACTTAAAGTTATTGTATTTCTGACTTGCTAAAAGTTTTAGTGAAACAAATCACAACGGTGATGGATGAAGAATCAATTGCTCATCAATCCAATCAATCGAACCGACAATCAGAAACGCATCTAATACAAATCGGCAATCGGAACCCTAATATTATTGGAAAGAAATCGTGATTCAAAATAACATCATGAACACCGAAAATCGAAATCGTTATGTTATAAGATTTCAATCGCCAATCTATATTTGATTCAAATCACAAACACAACCACATCAAGAATATGAGACAATATTAAACCAAACACAAAATAAAACACCAAACACTAAACCGGAAAAACAATAACGATAACTTACTTGAAGGTCAAAACACAAGAAATGTGATTTACATACTTCAATGGTTTGATTCGGAAATGAAATCACCAAACGGCATAGAGAGGAGAAAAGTAGTACGATGATTTTCTGAGGTAAAAAAGATTAGGGTTTGAAATGAGGACCCAGGATGCAAAACTACAAAACAAAGAGGTTCGGATATGGATTTTTGCGTGAAACACACAAACGGTTCAAGGAACAGGAGTATTGGTCTATCGACACGTGTACCGGTTGAGTAAAACAAAGAGGCATGACAAATGTCAACTTATAGCAAGGGCTTTTGTATGATTGACACATTATAAAAATAAGCTTTAATTTATTAAAATAGATAGATTCTTATATATTTATAATAGCTTTAGTAAACCCGTATATTACACGGGTTAAATACATAAAATATTAATATAATAAATTTATTAATTATAAAAATAATATTTTAAAATATGACATAACTTAAATTACGTATGAGAAAGAAATAACTATAAATAATAAAACAATGATATCAACTTTTTAAAATATTATTTTTAATTTTTTTAAATAAACATTTTGTTTTAAAACAAAGCATATAAAAATACATTTAAAAAAAATTCTTATTACAACTCCCAAATTTGCTTAATTTTGTTTTTAAAAAATATGATTTTTTAAAAGTATCAATTTATTTACAAATAAACTTAATAAATAGATTTATTTCTTAATTTATTAAATATTAAAAAAGTATTAAAATAATATTATTAGTAATTAAGGTAATTATTTAATAGGAGAGAGACGCGGGAAATTTTTGGTGAGAAAGATTGTGATAATGACATGTGACACTCAATTTACCTTTTTATTAGAGTAAGAAAATTTTCTTATAAAATAATAAAAATACGATTTATAAGTTGCAATAAAACGGGTAGAAAGTATATTGAATAGGATTTGCCGGTCCCTAGATGCTTGCATCTTGTAACCCAACAAAGCATAGAGAAAACAATCACATGAATACAATAATTTATATAGTTTATTAGTAGACGGATGACATTGATCTTACCACATTTGTTTTAGTAGCATGCAAACCATAGGTATCACCATTCATAAAGAATGCTTCAATGAAAATGACAAAACTAATATCTTTTAATCTTAATCGTATTAAAAGGTTTACAACCAATATGTATTCAAGTCAATTTACAAATTACACATACAAGGGGTAGTATAATAATATGGTTCTTGCAATTATATATAAACATATTATTGTTTTTAAAATAAGCATCACAGATATATGAACGTCTAATATAGAATTAATTTTAATATAGATATGTGAGAACCACATATTTATCTTATGATTTAACAGTTATAATAAAGTAGTCTTGCAAACCGTAAAATTACTTATCTTTCTAATTTTTTCTATATTATATTATCATAAAACATTATACCCGAATGTTTTTCTAGCAAAAAGTAATTTTATGATATATGCACACACACACAACTAATCAAGAGCCTAGCAGTGTGATGTTGTGTCTAATGATAAAACAATTAAAGCTAAAGTGGCGATACTTCTTAGAAATAAGGGTTGGAGTTCCGTCTATGACGAATTGATGTATATTAACTATGGTGTAAACTAAGTAGGTTAATGAGCTGTCGTTTTAAAAAAAAAAATCATAGAATCCATTACAAGAAAAACATAAACTTTCAATAGCCGTCTTGCACATTTTAAACCTAACAAACGCATCCTTCTCTTTACATGTTATATTTTTACAATTAAAGGTGTTGCTAAACGTATACATCTAGTGTAATAGTCTCCTCTCACGCTTAAATAATATCCCTCTTAGAAGAAAAGGATGTACGTTCATTCTATAGAAATTTAATCACAAGATGTGAACGGAGGACTCCACGCACTCTAAGAAGTGATTGTGACGTGATTTTAGAATTTTTTCACCACAAACTTTTCGCTTTTTTTTTTGGGTCTAAAGTGTTGCAATTTTCATATTTAATGAACTTTGTTATCATTATTTTTATTATTTTATTATTATTCTAAATCACATGCATTGATTAGTTCATGTCTCTTTTTCCATTTTTCTTTCTTAATCATTTACAACTTCAGAAGTGGAAAATGTCATTGTTATACTTGTTGATAGAGTCGAATTCCTTTTCACTTTATACTCCAAATTATAGAGATGTTATACTTGTTGATAAACGAATATGATGGATCGGATAATGAATAAAATAAAGTTTAGGCTACACTTTTATAGAAAGTTTTAATTTGTTTTAGCATGATATCACAAAATCAAAAACACAAACACCCACCTAAGAAGAAAAAAGAAAACCCTACTAAATTTGTAATGTACTCTTGCAATTATTATATTATTGACAAAGTTAGATGATTACGCATAAAATTAGGCAACAAATATAACTACTTATGAAAAATAATCACTCAACATACATAGATAATGACATATATTATGGTTTATATTATGTGATGCATATGATAATGAAGCAATCTATGTTTACCACTATGC
Organism: Flaveria trinervia; assembly: GCA_025506515.1. Taxonomy (NCBI): domain Eukaryota; kingdom Viridiplantae; phylum Streptophyta; class Magnoliopsida; order Asterales; family Asteraceae; genus Flaveria; species Flaveria trinervia. The sequence continues at coordinate 94,799,933 of CM046447.1, read as the reverse complement.
ACTTTAATAATCAAGGGCGGAATCATCTTGGGAATGATATGATCAATTGACATCATTCTTTTTTGGTTATAAATAAAACGTATAATAAGTCATTTCTAATGACACAAATCGTTTTTTATAAATGGCACCATTGTTTTTTGAAAATAAAAAATTAATTATGACCTTTATTTCCCATTGGTTATTAGAAAAACTTATACAAAGGTTTTTTTCATAAGTAGAAAAAGTAATTAATAATAAGTTATATAAAAATTTAAATAAGTATTATGATGTTAGTTGTGTAGATTGTAAGTTACTAAAATTTAAAAAACCTAAAACCTAGGCGTGGAGGATTGTGTAGAAGAAATTGGTTAGATTTTTTCTTTTTTTTATAAATAAGTATTTTATGTCCAATTTGTTTTGTAAGTATGATTGTTCTATGTATTTTTCCACGAATAAAAAGAGCATTTTAATCTGAAATCACATAAGATCTTCAACAGATAGAAACAAGTTTTTCTTAATGGTGAATGCACACATAGTATACCCAACTTGTAAAATTACCACACGTGCATTGTATAAGATTTAAACACATTTAGTTAAGTAATAAATCATTTTAACATCAAGATGTTCTTTAAAGAGCTTGACATACAAGGTGTTTACCACTGAATATTACCTATAATTAAAAAAATAACTCTAAATTATTACGTTTGGATACATTAACCCTAATAAAAAAAATAAAGAAATCATTGTTTACCTATCATAAAATCAAAGTAATCAAATATAGTTAAACGAAAGGTTTCCAAGGACATCTAACACAAAATTATTTACCTATAAATATTTTTTGCAGTCTGACACATAGATAATAAATATATTGTTCAATACATTTTACTTAATTTAACTTTAAATATAACAACAACCTTAGACAAAGATTAAAATTATCACATGTAGATTACTAGTGTAATTTTCATATAATCATTTGCAGTTAATCTTCTTAATACCGAATAAACCTATCGATGTATTTGATTTGAAATATGCTTTAATTAATTTTTGCAAATAAGAATTGATTATACCGATAGAGTGAAGTTAACTTTAACTTACGTGCTTCTAGGAAATCATCTCTAATGATATTTAACATTATGGAAAAAGTTATATAGATGGTTTTTGGACTTCATAAGTAGCAACTGTTTTTAGTTTGTTTTACCGGTATAAGTTGTCTGATTCGATTATTATACATGATTAATTTATTTTAGTTTTGATATCTTTTGCTAAGATTTTATATATTCAGTTTTATGGTTTTCTTGCTAACAGGGAATAAGAAGCAAACATAACTTTACGCAAATAGCCCTATTTAAAGCGTTGGAAGTTCATGTAGCTTTTTTCTTTGAACGACTAATTGTATCACTGATGGTTTAGTAGGCCACTGGCCCATCCGACAATCTCTATTACTCGAGTACGCATTCCTATACTATCCTCGGGAGAAAATTCACCATAAGTGAGAGAAAAAACCACCTCCTCTAACCTGAACACATTTTTTTAATCACAATTGATACTTGAACCAAAAAGCTTTTTTTTTTATTAATGAAGTCTTGAGATATCTTATCTCAACTATTTGAAATTAAGATCATTGGTAGTTCATACAGCTATAGTTTTTGGATTAAAATGAACGAATGATCTAATGGTCTAAATGTTTTTCCATATTCCCAATTTAGCCAATCTCTATATATCGAGATGGGTTAAACTATAAAGGCTATTTTCTTCTTGCTAAATGGTTAGAAAGGAATATGCACATGAATGACATGATATGTGCATGTTTGTGAGATTTTGTGCAAGTGGAAGTTGCGTCCATTTAGGTATATAAGTTATCGGTGACACTTACATAAGTAGAACACAACATTGAAAAGAGGAAAAACATTTATAAACGGGGAGAGCTACTTGTGTAATTGAAAATCATTGCAACAAAAACGAAGTTACACGTGTCATTGTAATTGATTTAGACATATCGTTGTAACAAATTTTAGACACACTATTATTATAAAGATTTAATTTAATGAAAAAGATAATCATACTGAACTCAAATTAAAAAAAAAATATTTTATGCTATATAACGTCTTATAAAATAATATAATATATAAAAGTTATGTATCACTCTTACATATTGAATTGATTTGATGAGCAATCCATATCCCTTTACAATTTGATCCTTAATACTAAACCATGCATAGAATAAGATGTACATTCTCTTTGACATATAAAAGCATTTTAAAAGTTATTTTAAAATGTACTTCGAAAACAATTAGATATTAAATGGTCTAAAGTTAAATATAATTTTATATATTTTTGTCTACTTAAATACAAAGTCAAAAATGGACGGTTTTCTATTCCGAATTTCTAATTTTGGGTTTTCATTTTTTTACGTGACAAGAAACAAATATTATAATCGACAACCGCTATGATAGAGACGCATTTTGATTGTTCAGGATGTTATGCGTTTATTGACTAAAGCTCTTGCTAATCAACTTGAAGCAAAAGTAGAAACCGTTAAAGGATTTAACTTATGCTTACTAGGCTACAATCAATTTTAAGATCATTGGTTAATATAATGTTTACTCAAACTAACATTTGTCATAAAATTGGTATCTTTACTATGCAATTAAAGTTAATTCTCTATCCATATGATTAATTTTACAACTATTTTTGTAGCTTTCCTTTTAAATTGGATTTCTTATCGTTGTGACTTCGGTGAATCTAATGTTAATTCGGTGAATCTAATGTTAAATCAAATGTTTAATGTGAATTCATGTTAGCACGCATTGTAATATTTTATATTTTATTATAGAAAAATTTGAACAACTATATAAGATACTTAATGAATAAATTACTTTATTAAATGTATACTTGGCATGATGATAGTTTTCATTTATGTGAGTATATAAAGAGAGATTAGGATCATTAATCATTAAAAAAAGAATAAAAAGAACAAGAACACCTCCTATAAGAAGTATTACACATACTTCCCTCTTTACATGTACCTTTTTTTTTCTTCTTTTTTACTTTATTCTTGAGTAATTTAGCAATCTACTAGTTCACGTACTTATCAGTTTTTTATATTTCCGACTTAAAAGGTAATAAAATTAAATTTTAATTAAAAATAGGATCAACTGTATCTTAAAATCCCAACAGATGCTATTAATAAACTAACATGTATTGTTGATATTCGATAAATAATGAATAAACATTACCTCACATATATTGATTAGGTTATAGAAGATTTTTATAAAATGATATCGGACTTTATCAGTTATTTTTTAGCAGTTATTGGTATCACTAATGGACCAGTAGTTCATCCAATTATCATCATTACTCGAGTACAAAACATTAGCACTTTAGGTTGGTACATCCTTGAAAAAATGCTCGTACATCAGTTCTGAATTTGAAATCACACTTAGAAGAAAACTCACATTAGATTAAAAAACCCCTCTTTCAAATCTGAAGCTCTTTTTACGTTATATGTAGAACTTGAAAGCGAAATCTTCCCGTTTAAACAAAATTTAAGTTACCTCACTTCAACCGTTTGAATTAACAATCTTTCGTACGACACTTTACCTATAATAAACCGATTTCCAATTTGTCCACTACTATCTCTAGATTCTTTTGTACCAACGTATTTGGACAGAATGTTTTAATTCTGAAATAAAAGGTAGAAGTATAAGAAAAACTTAAAAATAAAAGAATAAATTGTTCAAAGAGCAATTCTATTCTTTTCTTTTTCAGAATTTTTATTTTTAAAGAACCGTACGATTTTATAATTTACACCCCATCTCTCTTTCTCTCTCTCTCTCCTCAATTGAGATCGTTTTCGAAATTCTATCACTGATCCAGAATTCATCTTCTTCTACATTTTTATCATCGATTTCGTTGGTGATTGTCTTCAAGAAAACCCCTTGTAAGTTTGCTAATTTCCCCATAATCTGTATATAATTAACACAACTGTTTTCATAGAGTATGTACCCAAAACGGTGTAATCTTTTTGGGTTCTTGCATTCCTCTGTTTACCCTTTTGTTACCTGCTAATTTTATGCGATTATTGTTCAAGAATGCCATGTGGGTCTTGAGATGATGCCCAGATCTTGTTGTGCTTTGATCTAATATTTGCCGCTGATTGATTGTTATGATGCAAAACATAAACCCCTTTTTCCCCTTTTGTTATTTAAATTCGTTAAAAACTATAAAGATTTGTGTTCTTGATGAACTAATTTGTGGGTGTTTTATATGCTACCTTGCGTTTATGGGTTCAGCAAATTTGAGATTTTTTTGCCCAATTTGATCTTTAAATTTATTCAATATCTTGCAGGAGAAGTTTCAAGATTTGGTCGATTTAAGTTTAATTATTTGTAGGATTGATCTTGTTTTAATGGAAATTGGTGTCATTAAGGATCTTTCTGAAATTGGGTTGAAATTGAAAAGCATGTGCTTTGTTGGGAAACATTGATATTAATCCCAATTTTGGTAATTGATTAGCAACATTTGACTCTGGAATTAATTAGAGTTTGGTGGTATAGTGATGTTTAAGCAGATACTTAATAGGCTTCCTAAAAAGCAACATAAGTCAAACGATCATCGCGATGGAGGAAACCCTAATTCATCTTCACATACATCAACTAGTTCAAGAAGCAACAACGATGTGCCAATTACTCGATCTAGTACCACGAATCCCACATCTCGTCACACCCAGGTTGTTCAAAATCACACCAACAATAAGCTTTTGCAATCTCAAAATCTAAAGTTGAACGGAAATTCAACAGTTTCCAACTCATATGAAGCCTTACCTAGTTTAAAAGATGTTCCTAGTTCTGAAAAGCAGAGTCTGTTCATTCGGAAGTTGACTTTATGTTCCGTGGTGTTTGACTTCACTGACCCCACAAAGAATGTGAAAGAAAAAGAGGTCAAACGACAGACGCTGGTAGAACTCGTTGATTATGTCAGTTCTGCAAATGGGAAGTTTCAGGAAAATGTTATGCAAGAGATTGTGAAAATGGTATCTGCAAATATCTTTCGTAGGCTTACTCCACAACCACGGGATAACAAGGTTCTAGAAACTTTTGATGGTGAAGAAGAAGAGCCGTGTATGGATCCCGCATGGCCTCATTTGCAACTAGTCTATGAGTTCATTCTAAGATTTGTAGCATCACCAGAAACCGATCCAAAAATTGCTAAACGTTACATTGATCAAGCGTTTGTTTTAAAATGGTTAGATCTATTTGACTCAGAGGACCCACGTGAACGTGAATATTTGAAGTTTGTTCTCCATAGGATGTATGGAAAGTTTATGGTGCACCGCCCATTTATCAGGAAAGCTATTAACAATATATTCTTCCGTTTTGTTTTTGAAACTGAAAAGCATAACGGGATTGCTGAATTATTGGAAATATTGGGAAGTATTATTAACGGGTTTGCGTTACCATTAAAAGAAGAACATAAGTTGTTTCTTGTGAGGGCGTTAATACCACTTCATAAGCCGAAATGCATACCTATGTATCACCAACAAATATCTTATTGTATTACACAATTTGTGGAAAAAGATTGCAAGCTTGCGGATACAGTTATCAGGGGCTTGTTGAAATATTGGCCGATCACAAATAGTTCAAAAGAGGTTATGTTTTTAAGTGAGCTTGAAGAAGTTTTGGAAGCAACTCAGCCTCCTGAGTTTCAAAGATGTATGGTGCCTTTGTTTCGCCAAATTGCCCGTTGTTTGAGCAGTTCACACTTTCAGGTACCTTTTTAGAAAGTTATTGCTATATAAACACGTGCTAAATGTTTTAATTCATGGTTAAAGATTTACATTTTGATCTGTAAGAGTTATCGCGGATGCTTTTAGCTAGAGTTGTCAAGATTAATGCATCACACGGGTTATACTGGTGATTAAAGCAGTATTGTTACAATTACAATAATAGTAATCTGTATCTTTGAATAAAAAGATTTAGGAGATTGTAAGCAGTGAAAAACAGTCTCTGTATGACTTTCAACTTCTTTGACCCCTTTGACCTGTTACCCTCTTGCTAGTTTATTTATTTGACCCATTTGAGACGAAATAGACATGCCAAAATTGCCGCCTCTAAGTTTTAGCTTCAAAATTGGTTTTTTTCTACAGATATATATAAAGTTTCAAGAGCTATATAAAACTATGCAAGTACTCGCTTTGGCTTTAAATTACTTTACTTGCTTGTTTCATTTTATTATAAGTTTTAACTTTTAATTGTTTTTCTTCGGTTATTAAATAATGTTTCAAGAAATATATAAATTTAGAAGCTGATTATATTAATCTAGTAGACAAAACATTTGGGTTATGCCATCATTGACGAGAATCTATGATATTTACTTGAAAATTTTAGCGATGTTTCACTTACAAAGATACCTCCAGAATGTTTAGACTATCTAGAAACTCATTTGACTAGACAAACAGTGTTGCAACTTCCATGTATCCAAGAGACAAACATATGCAAGAAATCTAGATTTTTTTGTTCATTGATTCAGTAACCTTTTGTATACAGTAAGACTTCATGATCAACATTACAAAAACCTTTAAAAATCTATTCTTTTTGTATGTTAAACACTTAAACCTTTTCCATATGTGGGCCTCTGTTTATTTGGTGAAATACCCATTAAACCATTACAAAAGTTGCTGCTTTTTGCCAAAATTTGAATATTACAACTGTTTCTTGAATGTACAGGTAGCTGAGAGAGCATTATTCCTATGGAACAACGATCACATCGACAACTTAATAAAACAAAACCGAAAAGTGATACTGCCCATCATATTTCCAGCACTGGAAAGGAACACAAAAACCCATTGGAACCAAGCTGTACAAAGTTTGACTCTAAATGTCAGAAAAATCTTTTCCGACGTTGACCCTCAACTCTTTGAAGAATGCTCAAGAAAGTTCAAAGAAGATGAGTCAAAAAAAGAAGAAATCAAGTCAAAACGAGAAGCTACGTGGAAACGGCTTGAAGACGTAGCGGCTCAGCGGTCTGGTGGCGGTCATGACCCGGTGCTCATGTCTCAGAAGGTAATCGCGAACCATGTTTCATCATCAGGCTAAAACACATGTGCTGTTTGAAAGGCCCATCATTGGGTTTTTGTTGCTGATTTAGGTTGTTATGAGACACCTGATGATGAAGGAAACAAGTGATTTGAATACCATGATATGTGTATATACAATTTGGCACATTTTGAATTGGTTTTGTCTAGATGATTTGTGATTTTGACATGCTATTTTGTTGGATTATTAATGTGTATTAAATTTAATATTGTTACTTGCACATGATTCATGTTACAAGTTGCAACCTTTGTGGATTCTGTATTCTCAGAATTGGTCAAATATGGCGCTCCTATGTTTTCTTCTTTTATTTTACAAAATTTAAAAAGTTGTATTTCATTTTGATTTGTGGTATACTTTTAAACCTAGAAGAGAGGCTGGTGCTGTCGCTTCTTTGTAACTTTGATTTATATGTTTAAACCGTGAGAAAACAATTTACTGTAATATATGTAAGATAAACTGTGCACATCAGATCGTAAAAAGATCTAGACCTTCTTTGAAACCTTAACAAAACAAAAGCTAAGTTAAATACATGATATGTTTGCTCCTTTACAATTACAAACCATTTTGTTGAGCGACTCATAAACATTTGTACAATGATATGGATACAAGGAAAATAAATGTTTTTTTGAAGATTACTACGTATCCCGGCTCTATGACTCATTGTAAACAAATTTAATTATGTTTTTAGTGTTACTTTTAATATAATATGGTTTTCTAAAAAATATTATATAACATTTTTGCACGTAAAAATTTGTAATAGAACTTGATATGGTATAAAGAAACCCAGTTCAAATTGCATGTGAAAACATGGGCATGTTGATAAGGGTAGTAGAATTCATTTTTCTTAACTAAAAACCGGTCTCTATTTCAATATCAAAAGAGTAAATTTATAACTTCAACGATGTTTCTTCATATTTTTTGTTAGACGAGTCTTTCTTCTTCTTACAAAAACCATGATATGTTTTCTACTTCATATTTTACTATTGCATAACTATGTTTGATCTCAATTCCTTATATACTTTATATCTTTCTATTTATGTTCGTTCTACATGTTTGACATATGTTATATTATCATTTTTGTCATGTGCTCTTGCAACATATATACTACAAGTTTGTATCTATTCTGTTTATGTTCGTTCTGCATGTTTGACATATGTTATATTTTTAGTTTTTTCATGTGCTCTTACAACATATAGACTACAATTTGATATGTGTCTACAACGTTATGAAGCTAAATATACACATAGAAGTGGCATATATTATGATCTTCAGTTCCTGACAACAACCAATATTATCTGCTTTGATTGCAGTATACTCACGTCAACGAAACGAATATTATTTGCTTTGATCATATATAACAAAGTAAGGACTTTATTTTTATTCTTAGGTGCACCAAAGTTAGTGTTGCAATGCAAACAATTAAAAAAGTGATATAAAGGGTTCATTGATAATGACGGATCCTGGACGTTTAAAATAAGAATGAGTTATTGTAAGTTTTATATATTACAAAATGTTGCAAATCATTTAATGCTATGAACGTATTTAACTATCTATATTTTTACACTAGCTAGATAACCCATGGTTCACTTTAAATTTTTCTTGACGTGTCCATGTAGGGATATCCAAATGTAATAAAATTGTATCTTGTTTGTTATATAATAGCTAAAACATAATAAGATTTATTGCATTTAAGTTTCTTGATAAATGTTTATTATTGTATGAATTAAAAAAAGTTAAATCTATATCTTTTTCCTAGTAAATTTGACCATAAAGTATTTTCTTAAAACCTTGTTATTTGCATTTGATCAAATTTTATTTGTGTTGTTATTTTTATTGGATTAAATAGAGAGATTCTAAAATGAAGATGGGTTTCTGATGTTCTGTGATGAACTTTTCGTAACCGTAAAAACCCTCTTTTATTCCCTGTTTTGATCGATAAGAAGGAAATAAACAACAATGTTAGATCCCATTAAAATGTCGATCCCTTTTTCTTTTATGGCCAATAATGGGCTAGTTGTTTTTGTATTTTAACAAAACATTAAAAGTCCAATATTAATTTAGAAGTCTAACATTAACTAATTAAACCCAAGTTATAATTATTTACTCAAGGCTAATGTGTACAAAGCCTAAATAACATTTAAAATTAAATCAAGGCAGCATTCTAGCACATTTAACTCGTTTAATAATGTTAGCATGACGATAGTCATTACAAATTTTCAATAAGAAACACAAAGAGATCATTAAAAAGGTGTGTGAGTAATATGAAGACATGGTTTTTCAAATTTGGAGGGGATGCAAATTTAATCACCTAGTGAAATGGTCTATAGTGAAAAATATTCCTCCAACTACCAAGATTAATAGAATAAGTATTGTCTTAAGTAAATTTTATAGACTTGTTTTAACGGTTTCAAAGATATCTTTTTAGAATCATGTCTTATCTGATTTTAATAGATTTTGTCAGAAATAGCTAACTATTCCCATACATTATCATTTATTCTAGTTGAAAATGAGTTGTGGTTGTGTTTTATATGGGTGTCTTGATATTTAAATCATTTCATATATTGATGATGGAGGTTTTTGTTTCCATACATGCTAATTTTTTTTGTAAGAAGAAGAATGTGCTATGTGTTTGTGCCTCCTGTATTTTTGTATATAGTGTACTAAACTTAGTGGAAAACTTGATAAAACAATTAGGTAACGTGTGTACTTATGTCTAGTGAAATGAACGGTAAGCTCCATTAATATGTAAATAAATAGGCATGTTAATAATGGATATCTTTACCCATCTTAAGTGTTTTTTATCACAAATTCATTTTTATCTTTATTTAATTATAATTAATTTGTATTTTGTAGTTTTGGATGGTTGCTTGATGATTTCAAAAGAAAAAAACAAGAAATACATGAAAATTTTGGAAGTTTAAAAGTTGTTATGGTTATAATTGATTCTGTTAGGGCTATGCATGGAGCCCTTATTTCCTGCACATTATGGTCATGTCTAATTCTGTCACGGGCATAACACGCATCAGACCTCCTTTTAAGCCATTCTTCTTCTTTATTTTGGGGAGACAAATTTTGGAGTAGAAACCCTAGTTTTTCTCAATTTTTGTGGCAACTTTGAAGAAGTTCTTTCAAGAGTTCAAGCTAGGTTGAACATTAAGCATTTCAAAAGAAGATTCAATTCTACACAACCCACCTCTACTCTTCTTTGATTTGAAAATCTTTAGATCCACATGTTTTCTTCCATTGTCATGAGCTTGGTTGTGGTTTTTGTAAGCCTCATAGGCTAAACACTCTTTATCACTTAGATTAGATGAAGCTTAGCATACTTTGACATATTATTTGTAACTTTTGGTGATGATTAGGTCAATGTTTATTACAAGGCTATGAATGTTTTTCAAAGATTGTGTATGCTTGTTGAAATTGGTGAAATGATGAATCTTATGGGTGTTATAATCACATATTGTTGGAAAACTTTGTGTTTTAGAACATCTATTCATGAATGCATACATAGTGTGTGGTTTATGACATTTGACTAGGAATGGTAAATGATGATTGATTATCTAGTCATGTTAAACAAGTGTGCATCCAAATACATATGTTTGTGAAAACCATTGTGTTTGTTATGAATATCTCCTAACATTGTGTATATGTAACCATATATAACGCACATATTTATGATTTGTGTATCCGTGTTAGGACATTCATAAAATGAAGGATTTACATTGCTATTGTTAAATTATGTGAATTGAGGTGGTTACCATGTGTTAATCATGCTAAGTTTCCAAATATTTATGGGTTTGGTATCCTTGATGGGAGTCCTAACCATCTTCAACTTTGGCTTCATAATATCATTGGGTCTTCATAGCATAACTTTAGGTGGCTATTATGTGTTTATCGTCTTAACTTTCCAACAAGTTATAAAATTAGATAATCTCGACAGGAGTCTAGTTTATATCCATGTTACATGTGTAGAAGATGATCTCACCATAGGTTCATGTATGTTGTCATTGTTTTGCTAAGCGGATTCAAAGTCTAAGTAATATCTCCCTCTAATTGATTATCTTCATCTTCGTCTACTTCTTTCATTTGTTTAAGTATTAGCTAAATTAGTTGGTCATATTATTCACAAGTTATATTTCATCGGCTAGATAATGACGAAGACTTAGTATTAGGAACTTTCGTGTCCACAGATCGATATTTGGTTCTTACCAAAAGCTATACTACTATCCGAAAGATACACTTGTCTATTGTGTGTGTAGCTAGTCATAAGGTGAAAATCATTTTTATAAATTTAAAGCTTAATTGTGTAAAATCCATTACAAATATATATATATATATATATATATATATATATATATATATTATATATATATATATATTATATATATGTATATCAAAACACCCATCATCCACATATGGAGAAAATTATGACTTATAATTAATCTATGGATTTAATTCGGTCGCTGTTATAAAATTATACGTAGAGAGGCCAACAATAGTATCGTGAAAGGCATGAACGTGATAAAGTATGCGAAAACATGTATATGCCTACGTACTAGATACTAAATCATAAGAATTAGTATCTATGATTAGTATCTAAGAATTAGTATCTATGGACTCGATCCAAGTTTATAATACATGATCCAAGTACTAGATACTAAATCATAACCATGTATCTATATAACTCTTTAGGAGTTGTTTGAAGTATTTATCCTTAAGTGTAATCAATATTTGATTAGTGAACTCTAGAATGAGTAAGCTTGCTCACATTTTTTATGCTCAGATGATAATTTTCTACTTACAATAAGTAATTTTCCATCTCTAGAGGCAAGATAAACAAGCAGTGCAAAAATAACTAATATGATTATTATACATTGAGTAAATATATATAGCATTGCTACTATTGCTTTGGACTAGTTTATCATGTTGCTATTATTAAGTGAGTCATGTTTACATTTTGTTATTATATTTCATTGATTATCATTTATGTAGATAATTTTCTACTTATATTAGGTATAATATTTTATTAACCTAATTACATTGTTTTTATTGCTATATATGTTTTTCAGGTTTTGTTACATCTTGTATATATGACTACTCATTTCTGGTGCTTCTACTTAACTCTAGTTTACATCTCAACTCCCTGAAAACCTAGTTCTTCTATGCATTTTTGTAATCTATCTTAGTGTTTTCCTAACAAAATCTAAGTGGAAGAAAACACACTAAATAGTAGAAAACATGTTCTTACCCTCTTAGTATTAATTATTAATATACAATTATTAGGATCATTGACGCGATCCTTGATTAATAACTTCTTTATTAATTATTATGTTAGACATAAAAATACAATGCAATTGATTTTGCGTTTTTAACTAGCAAAAGTTAGACAGCTCTTCCATACATGTACGAGAATGTGGTTATGGAACAGCGTTAAGTTTTGACCCCTCTTCGAGCGTGTTATTTTACCCTAACTAAGGATATGGTTCATATGTTGGTTATGAAGTTGTGGAGCATCAAAATAGATATAGACAATAATAATAGATGGAATCAAAAACCAATAACTATAAGCGGGCCATATGTAACTCTTAATAGTGTCAGCATGCCCATAATCATCACACATTTTCAATCCAAAATACATAGAGAAGCTAAGATAGTGTATGCTTCATGGTGTATGATAGGGAAAAAGTGTGTAAGTACTATGAAAGCATTAGTTTTTCAAGTTTGGACGGGGATAGCAAATTTAATCATCTAATAATGTTACGTCCATAACGAGTGAAAACTCTACCTACACCTTGCGGTCGAGGTGCATGGGAGAGGTGGGGGGTGGAGGGTGGTTGTCTCGATCCGAACCAGTTGATTTTAGGAGCATGACGCATACCATTGGATTGAGTTTGGTTTTGTGGTGAACGCTTAATATCTTTATATATATATATATATATATAATATGTATATATATATATATATATATATATGTTATATATATATGTATATATATATATGTATATATATATATGTATTATATATATGTATATATATATATGTATATATATATGTATATATATATATGTATATATAATAATTAATAAAGAAGTTATTAATCAATGATCCTATATATATACGCTTAATATCTATATATATGTATATATATATATATATAATATATATATACATACATATATATATACATACATACATATATACATATATATATATACATATATATATACATATTAATCAATGACGCTTAACATATATATGTATATATATATATGTATATATATGTATGTATATATATATGTATGTATATATATATATGTATGGATATATATATGTATATATATATATATTGTCGGATATCGGATTACTCACTAATAGTCGTTGAGTTGGCCTCATACTTACCACATGTGTATAGTTTATTATTCATGTTGCTAAAAATATAACTAATAATAAATTACATAAAACTTGTATTCTGTAAAAGGATATTCTAATGGTTAATTACTTTGATTCAAAACTAAAATGATTAAGAATTTAAATCGTGTAAGTGATAGATTATGCTGCATCTATCTTTAAAAAAACCTAGAAATTATTGTAAACAAATAAAACAAAATTTGTTGTAATTTTGTAATTAATGACTCTTGTCACTCACTCCTATTAAAGTAGGATGAACTCATGCTCCTCACACCTCCTCCTATTCTAATCTTTCCGATCATCAACATCCTCCCAACTCCGGACACCGGACAACCGCTAGGCCTAGGGCTCCCTTCAATCATCCAAACAGTTTCATGGAAACTTCGAGAACTCGTACTATCAGAAACAATCATAAGCAGGATTATCGATCTGCTGCAGTTGATTGTTTCTTTTTCGTTTATTTCGGAACATGTAGTTTTGGCAAATATTGCAAGTTCAATCACCCGACTACTCGCGATCCTTCGGTATACATCCCCTAATTTTTGTTTTGATGGCTTGAAATATTAACCATTGTTTGGATCGTTAATTTGTTCTAAATATGTTGTAATTAAATTGATGTATATTCGTGTTCCTATGTGAAGGTTGATGAGGAAGCAACCAGGGAAACATATGCTCGTAAACCATGCAAGGTACATTAATTGTTTGGACATATTTAAGAATATTGGGTATGTTTTTTTGTTGATTATGATATGCGATTTTTAATGAGTTTGTTGGTAAAGTTATTTCAAGGTTATTAATATATCTTTTAACTCCTATCTACATCGAAGTTGATATTGTAAATTTGTAATACAAACAATTAAAACTGGTACAAAGAATTCTTTGGCACTGATGAATCATGGATTTTTTTAAAATAAGAATGTGTAATTATTACTTTTACTAAAAAATGTGGAAATTCATTTTAAGTTTGTATATATAACTAGCTTTGGTAAACATATGTATTTACGGGTTGAATGAATAGAATATTAATATAATAAAATTTTATTAATTTTAAAATAATATTTTAAAATAAGATATGACTGATTTATGTATTAATAAGGAATATAAGTAACAAAACAATGACATTAATTTTTTAAAAGTTTTTTGTCTTTTTCCAGAGAAAAAATTAAACATTTTATTTCAAAACAAACCATTTCAAAATGTCATTTTTAAAAAGTTTCTTATTATAATTTATAATTTTAATTATTTTTGGTTTATAAAATATCAACTTTTAAAAACATCACTTTTAAAATATTTTGTATTTTTAAAACTTGTTGTTTTAAAAAAATTCTTATTTTATAAAAGTTTGATTATTTAGAAAACCATTAAATAAAAAGATCACTTTTTTTAATTTTATTAAAAAATAAAGTTAAATAATACAATTAGTAATTAAATATAATTATTTAATATAATAGAGAAGCGGAAAAATAATAATGATATTATGTTGTCATGTGTCCGTTTTAGCTATTATTTTGTTAGACATATAGATTGTTTATTTATATTTTTGTGCTACGTAACCCATGGTTTACTTTGAAAGTTTCTTCTCGTGGGTATGGGGATATGAAATGTAATAAAATTTTATTTTATTTGTTATATAATAGCTAATAAATTATACAAATTTATTACATTTAACTTTTTGGTAATTAGTGTTTGTTTTTGTTAAATAAACGGTGTTATGTGGGTTGGTGGTAATTTATAGTAAAATAACAAAGTCAAACTTTTTTTAGTTATATATATAGATAAATTTTAAATGGAGACTATGATTCAAATTTATGCGAATAAATTCAGTGTGTATATGATGGGGGTTGTAAAATTTAGCTAGTATTTGGAATTTAAAAATAAGAGGTGGAATAGAATGGAATCAACTCTGTTACATAAAAATTTTCAATATCTTTAAACATTTTATATTATTCATCATTCGTCTTTTTTCACTCACTCTCTCTATATTATTAGAATTTCTTGTCTATCAGATAGTACAACATAATAATTTATTTTATTACTAAAAGATAACTAAACATAACAATAAAATGACAATGATTTGTTTCATTCTTTCATTAATGTCATTCACTCGTCCATTTCATTTCCAAAATACCAAATAGACCCTTAGAGTCCGTTTCATATGGGGTAAGGAATGAAGGATAAGATGAAATGGATGAAAAATATCAAATAGATCATTACCATTTCATTATCATATTAGTTAAACTATGTGATGTAATAAATTATTAGTTTATGTTGTTTGATAGGTAGAAAAAAATAAAAGAATAGAATACCATGGTGGTGGTGGTTACTGGTGGACTGGTGGTGTGGTATTTGGTGGGTGGTGGTTGTTGATCGTGGTGATGGTTGGTGGTTGATAGTGGTGGTGGTAGTGGCTGATGGTTGTTGGTGGTGGGGTGATGGTGGTGGGTGGTGGTGTGATGGTTGTGGTTGGTGGTCGCATTGTCGACGGTGATGGTTGGTGGTCGCATTGTCGACGGTGATGGTTGGTGGTTGGCGCTAGTGGTGGCTGGTGCTTGCAGTGGTAACAGATATTACTGGCGTAATCGACAATTCTATTCTACCGATAACCAACACCTTATTTTGATTCACTCATAAATGACCTATTCAGTTTTGTCTTTTATGTTTGTATAACAAACACCACTTTAGTTCTAGGATATTTAGTATTAAAATGAACCTTAAATTGAATTAAGTAAATTTTCGCATTTATGATTACACTATATAGAATCACATTAGGAAGAAAAAGCAAAACACTAATAGTTCAATGTTTTCTTGATACGATATTAAAAACACTTGTTTCATGATCTTATATGATAAACTCAAATCAGTCTTAAATCTATAAAAATTTTCTGGTAGGATGTAGTTTTTTATAAGTAATAGTATCTATGAACTCATTATCGACGGATTCCCAATAGAATTGTCCGTCGATAAAAGTGCAGTTTCTAGTTGTGTTATATAACATAAAATCTGCTAACCACAAAGCACTTTTAGGAGATGTGTGAAGTATAACTATCAATGAATTTTAGGAATGGCAAATGTGTAAGAATGCTATCCATTTTTATGCTAACATTAAAAATTTTCTACCTATAATAAGTAACTATGGATCTTCGAATGGTGAGATAACCACATAGCCTAACAGTATCTAGTATGATAGCTATAAACTCGAGTAAATCTAACATTGCTATTGTTGCCCTTGAGTAATTTTGCATGCTGCTATATATAAGCGATTCGTACTCGCCTTAATACACTTCACATCTTTCTATAAAGATCCTTTATGTTGTTAGTTTTAGAAGTATGAACCTGTGATTATGCTTCAGTTAGACATGATAATTACTATCTCAATTAATACTTTTTTGTAGTTTTTTCCTGCTGGAGTGTGTAGAAATGGCTCATCTTGTTTCTATGATCATCCGCGTTTGGTGCCTCAACTTAATCCCAGGTTGCATTTTAACGTTCTAGGATTGCCAAAACGTTGGGTAAGTTTATTTTCCATATGTTTTCTTACTATATCGTACTGTTTTTCAACCTCAATCATAATGGAAGAAAACAATGATTTTGTTTTTTTAATCAGGGAGAGTCAGCTTGCTCGTTTTATATGCGTACTGGAACTTGTGGTTATGGAATTGCTTGTAGGTATCACCACCCCGAACCAATTTTTCAATACCCTAATCAAGTGTATCGTGCATATGTTGGTGGTGAAATTGTGGGTTATCAAAACGGATACACACTAGTTAATAACTGTCAGAATCAAAAACCAGTAACTGTAACTATAAAGGAACCATGTGTGACTCTTAATGATGTTGGGCTACCCTTGAGGCGGTAAGTATTCAAATCTTTTATGGCATATGTACCTAGAGTTATATGTCGCGCAACCATGCTTATAATCAATATATAATTTGCATATGAAATACATAGAGAAGCTAAGGTAATGTATGTTTTATGATGTATAACAGGAAAAAAGGGCTTGTAAGTACTATGAAAACATTGGCCATTGCAAGTATGGGAAGGGATGCAAATTAATCATCCGATGAAAGAGTCCATAAATGGTTAAAAGTTCTCATCCGACGACCAAAAATAGAATAAGTATTATCCAGAATAAGTTTTTAAGACTTGTTTTAGCGGTTTCATATAGTTATTTCTCTATCTGAACATATATTCGTATAATTATGTCTTTTATTGTCGTAATGGTTTTGTTGGAAGTAACTATCTATTTTTGAATTTATCGTTCTCATATGTTCTAGGTGAAACTGAGTTGAGATTGTGTTTGATATAGAGGTGTTGTTTTTAAACCAGTGCATATATGATGATGGAAGTGTTAATTAGGTATATGCTAATTTTCTTGCTAAGAAGAATGCAAGTGTTTGTGCCCCCCATATTATGATATTAAGAACTTAATAGAAAACTTACTCAAAGTGATGAATAATGGTATGTTCTATCTATGAAAGGTTATTTTTAGACTTTATTTAAGATTTTCGATTAGCTGTTGGGTGATGATCAGAATTAGGATTCATATTGGAAGTTACTAGATTCATCTTACCATGGTGTGTTTAACATTCTTTTTAGAGTGGCCTATGATAATATAACTACTCTTAAGTTTTAGAAGAAACATGTAAACAGAATTTGCCATGAGTATCTATTCTTTTAATCCTTTTGTTTCTATGAAGTTAATAGTTTGCACAAACAAATTTTTAATTGAGATAATCTTATTAGATAATTTCATATATCACCCTCTAAACTTATAAAATTATATAATTGTTTAAAAAGTACAAGTTTTTAATGCAAAATATATAATTATTTTTATACATGACTTAAGTAAATATATAATTTTGTAAGTTTAAAATGATATATGAAATTGTTCCTATTATTCATATTAAATATATATATTCTTGCTAAATATTTAACTATTTCTGAATATTTTCATTTTGGTCTTATAAATTATCACTCGACACAAATCACTCACGATATACCACTATGTTGCAAGTCAAATATCTAATTTCAAAGACTAAACTTAGTGTCCCACGCAAGGCATACGTATACGTCGTAGTTACTCATACATCCTGAAAGCCTTATAGAACTTAAAAGCCTTACAATGCTTAACTCATACACAACTTACAACGCAACAAACTTATAAAACTTTAAAGCCTTACGATACTTTGGATTAGTTTTAAAAAAAAAACATAAAGCCCAAACACAGACTGAAAAAACCGAAACCGAACCGAAACCTAAGTGAAAGCTGAAAACCATAAACCGAAAAAATCGAAACCGAACGGTTTTAAAAACCTGGAAACCGAAATATCGGTTTTTGGTTTTGTTTTAAGCAAAAACTAAACCAAACCGACCATACACACCTCTAATTCAAACATCCACTTTACTCAAAACCTAGCTTCCTTTATTACATTGACCAAAGTCACATTGAAAACCTTAACACTTTGTTTTTTATTCTCTAGCATTCTTTATAAAACATTATTTTAAAACTTTAAAACGCATTTATAAATCTCTTCCATAATCTTCTGTGATTAACCAAACCGTTATCCGCCTTACCCTCATCATAAATATGGCAATCATTCATGAAAAGGGCGATGAAAACATCGAGGTGGTGGTAAGTCGACAACAGATTAGATCTGTAGAGTAAAGAAGTGGTGGTTGATTTGGGTTTTAGGTTAGAGGTGTACAAACCGGTTTGGGGGCCCAAACCGGTTCGGGTCCCAAACCAAAACCGGTTTGGTCAAACTCGGTCAAAACCGGTTTGGCCTCAAACCGGTTCGGGTTCAAACCTGTTTCAAAAGCTTGAAACCCAAACCTATCAAACCGGTTTGGGTCGGTTTGGAACCGGTTTGGGTCGGTTTGGAACCGGTTCGGCCCAAACCGGTTCGGCCCAAACCGGTTTTTTTTTGTTATATTCAAACAAAATTTTAAACTTTTAATTAAAACATAATATTTATAAAATTTTATATAATTTATATAATTTAAAACAATTTATATAATTTAAATAATTTATAACATCTTATAACATATATAAAATAATTTATATTATTTAAACAATTTATAACATTTATAAACATATATATATATACTATTTATTAACATTTATAAACAATTTAAGCATTTTAATAATTAATAACATTTATAAACAATTTAAACAATTTATATCATTTATAAACAATTCAAACATTTTAACAATTTATAACATTTAAAACATTTAAATAATTTAAACATTTAAAACTAAACATTTAACATAGTCGTTTCTTCGTTCGTATTATACTTGTACGTTTATTCCTCGCCACCAGAACCGGAATTGTTACGAAGGTAGTCATCATATGTTGCTTCATCATCAGTCATTCCTGGTGTCAATCCGCTCTCTACCTCGTCCTCGTATAATTCTGCTTCGTATTCCAGTTCTCTTTCAAGCGATCGTTTGTCTTGTACTCTTTCCGCGGCATCCAAATAATCTTTCAAGAAAATTGACATTTTAACCGCTTATGGAGTGAGTCGAGTTCGTCTTATTGATATAACACTGCCACTAACAGAAAAAGCAGATTCCGAAGCTATCGTAGAAGCTTGGACGGTTAGTAAATCTCGGGTCATGACGGTTAGTAAATCTCGGGTCATGACGGTTAGTAAATCTCGGGCCATGGCAGATTCCAAGTCAAAATTTTTAAATTCATGTGGAGTCATGGTCGATAAAAAGTTTGTAAGACCATACCTCCCGAGTTCACTACTCGGAGTGTTACCACGTTGACGTTTATTACATTCATCCCTTAAAGTATTATATAAATCAAACATTGGATCATTCGAACATTCGGCATTTGCCGCATGCCTTAAAGCATCATGGATTTGTGATGTTTCCCCGTATTTTAATAAATAAACATCATACATTTGTTGTAATTGTTTGTTGAAAGTAGCTTTTAAAGTTTTACTATACATTGGTTTACCAACTTCTAAATCCAAATTAAAAGTAATTTTATCAAGTAAAGTTTCAACTCCCGAAAAAATTTAAACAAGGGTTTAAAGCAGCGGCACATGCAATAACGGGAGGCATTTCTTCAAAATATTTTTTAAGTTTTTCTTTTATTGGGGGTATCATATCGGAATAAGGTCTACCCCTACACGACAATTCATTTAATTTTGAAGTCATTAAATAAATTTGGTGTAGTACCAATGGACTCGTTGGGTAATAAACTCCAGAAAGACATGTAGTTGCATTTTTAAAAACTTGAAGCATTTTTATTACTTCTTCGATGATGGCCCAACCCGATGGATGGTAAGAATTTGTCTTTCCCCGACTTACCAAACTATTATGAAAGGCTATTAAACTTTCTTTTTGTTCAATAGCCTTTTCAAACATGTTACATGTGGAATTCCATCGTGTTGGTACGTCCCAATTCGGACCTAAACATTTAGTATTTGCGTCTTTACAAAACTTGTGATATTTAGTATATCTTTGGTTGTTACTAAAAATATCACGTAACATTCTTTTAAAACAATCTTTAACTCTTTCAATCGTTTTTAAACCGTCTTGAATGGCTAAGTTTATGATGTGCGCAACACATCGACTATGAAAAAACACACCCTCACATATTGGTTTATATTTTAATTTCAAATGATCTATCGCAAGAGTGTTGTTTGACGCATTATCAAAAGATATAGAAAATATTTTGTTTTCTAATTTATACGTTTGAATAACTTTATCAATAAGATAAAAAATGTTTTGGCCGGTGTGAGGATAATCAAACAATTCAAACGCAATCGTACGTTTCATCATTTGCCACGAATCGGGTTCAACCCAATGGGCGGTGACACAAATGTACGAGTCCGGTGAACCGTGAGGTGTCGACCAAACATCACTAGTTAAGTTAACACCGGTTTGTAAATTTTCAAAATAAGATATTAATTCATTTTTAGCTTTTTTCCATATTTTTAAACAATCTCTTCGAAGAGTAGCACGACTTACATTGGTGTAACGTGGTTGGAGAGTTCGTTGAATGAGTCGAGTCAAACGTTCGTTGTCGAAATGTTTGAATGGCAAGCTTTCTTGAATTACAAATTGCGTCATTTGCTCCCGAACCGCATCAACGTTATAAGCCCAAATATTTTCTTCGTTTGTCATCGAAGCTTGACCTTGAGAAGGTTCACCTTTTAACGCTTTACAATATTTATTTGCAATATGGTTTTTCAACGTTGTGTTTGCATCTTTTTTGAAAAACTTATGACAAAACTTGCACCGAGCCTTGTTTGGACCGCTAGCCATTTGACATAAATCGTAATTGCACCATACTTCGGGATTCCTATTCGTAGGAAGGATTGCTATCGCCACATTGCTTGAAGACGCTTCACAACCAACGGATGATTGAGCACTTGTTGAAGCCATTTCAGATATTTTTGTGAGAGCGTTTTAAACAAAAGTATTTGTGGAGAGCGTTTTTGAGATTTTTGAGATTAGAGAGTGTTATAAGTTGTTGTGATTCAACCAAAACATCAAATACATATATATAGTAACCTAGTGGGGGTATAATGGTAAAAAAACATAAAAAAACGGTCAAAAATCGGAAAAAACGGCTATATAGCCGTTGGGTAACGGTAACCGGTTTGAAAACCGGGTTTAAAACCGGTTTGGAGGACCGGCTTGGAAACCGGTTTGGAGGACCGGCTTGGAAACCGGTTTGGAGGACCGGCTTGGAAACCGGTTTGGAGGACGGCTTGGAAACCGGTTTGGAGGACCGGCTTGGAAACCGGTTTGGAGGACCGGCTTGGAAACCGGTTTGGAGGACCGGCTTGGAAACCGGTTTGGAGGACCGCTTGGAAACCGGTTTGGAGGACCGGCTTGGAAACCGGTTTGGAGGACCGCTTTGGAAATCGGTTTGGAGGACCGCTTTGGAAACCGGTTCGGTTTGAAACCGGTTTGACGCTTGGAAAGGGGAAACAGATTAAGAACCGGCGGTTCGGGCCCGGTTTGAAACCGGTTCGGGCCAAACCGGTTTGGGCCTCAAACCGGTTCCGGTTTTTTTGGCCGAACCGGTTTTTTTGGCCACCTCTATTTTAGGTGGTGGTGTGCTAGGGTTGGGATGAGAGGCCGATGGTTTGGTGATTTTAAACAGGTGTATTTGCGTGTATACATTTTTTTCAAAATTAAAGGTAAGACTCAAATGTAGTTTTGATCATTTCACAAAAACTAACATAAGGTTAAAATAATGATACGGCAAAATTTCTCATTTTCGATCGAAATGTTAAAATGAAAGAACCACATAATAGACTGAGCTTAACTATTTAATAAGAGTGATTAAAATACTTCCATAAGATTACATAAGCTTAGCTATAATTTGCAGACGGATTCACCTTGTCGACGCATCCCCTCTATTTTTTCTTTCATAAATTCATAATTCCCAATTTTAATATTTTTTTTTAAATTACTCACGCTCTTTAATCATACTTCTAAACCTATATTTTTGTTAATCAATGATAAAAATTTGAACTACCAACCACTTAATAAAAACCAAAGTTAATATAGTTTGGTACCACTAGATCAATGATATCTTAATTTTTAACTGGTTTTATTTATTATTTGTTAATGATTTATAATAACTTATAAAAACACATGCCCATAATTAACGCCCTCGTCGAAACTAAAGCTCCACCACACCATTGTCAGCTACCATCTCGATACCACAAGTTCACCATATGTTCCTGCCCAAACCCACAAGATCACCTTCTAAGATATGCACAAGTAATAAGATATGTACTAGTAAAAACGACACCTCCGTCTAGATCCATAAACATTGTTCTTGATCCTATAACACAACCACCGTCCACAAAATGTTGCAAGTACATTGGCAACCACTATCCGCCGCCAGTTACCACTGTTAGCCGCTGTTGACTACCACCATCCATCCTCATCTACCACATTAGCAATTGTTGGCTACCATCGTCCAAAATATTTCCCAACAGTTCTAACATGATGTAGTTTGGTAAACTTAAAAGAATGAAAAGCATCTGTACTTCTGTATGGCTGTGTGTACGCGAGCTTGCAAACAATACATAAAATGATATTATTTTGAGGATTCCTCAAATCAATGTGAATACCACCATGATGTTAAGTAGTTAAACAGACATAGTAACCTCTTACATGTATTATATTATTACTACTGTGTGAGGTTTACTGCATATATACTGAAATCATGTAGTTGGCATTGTAACATTGATAAAGATGTGTGCTTTTCCTAAATTGGACATCATGAATGTATGACTCCTACACAAATATCATTAGGATTATAGTAAAGACAAGTGGGATAGTTTTGGCCTTTTGGGCAATCATGTCATTTGAGTTATAGATTCTTCACACTCCTAACTCTCAACTGCAAATCCAACTAAGGTTTTTATATACTCTATGCCACCAACAATCAAATCTTTCATAAATTTCATGCTAAATTTGCTCTCAAAAGCCATGAAGCTGTCACTATTAGCATTGGTGTGGTTCTTGGTCTGTTTTCAAGATGGAGTAAGAACAGATTCACCATTTCTCACTAATCCTCAACAAATCCAGCCGTTAGACTACTTTCTTGTGACAGGTGATGTTTAAATTTCAAAAAGTTGAACTTATCTTGTGTTAAATGTATAACAGTTCAAGTGTTCTTATATTATAATCTAAGTGGTAACAGCTTAAATAGGCACAATGAAGCCGAAACGGACAACTGCCCAAGTGGGTTGGTTGGTCATATTAGGTGCCCCTTTGAAAATATTGCGTGCTTATTCAGTCAAAGGCAAAATATTGTGCAGCTAATTCTTAATGAAGTATTTACTAAATTGTTATTATTACATAGTTATGTCATGGTTACATTTATCGCTGATAACATATATAAAAGTTTCAGATGCAAGGTTCTAACTGCGATTACTGTTACGAAAACATATTTGGAGAAATATTACTACTAATTATATTCAATTTAATCACAAAGGAAAAAAAAGAACATAGAGCAAACATTAGCTGAAAAAATGGTTTTGTAGGATGCAGCAGTAACTGTGATATATCTTGTTGCTACTGTGA
The DNA here is from genome assembly GCA_025506515.1 of Flaveria trinervia. Lineage (NCBI taxonomy): Eukaryota > Viridiplantae > Streptophyta > Magnoliopsida > Asterales > Asteraceae > Flaveria > Flaveria trinervia. The sequence goes on along the minus strand of CM046447.1, from coordinate 94,775,384 downwards.
CATCAAGAAGTTTCCACCTATTTGCACCCAATGTTGTGAGGAGGATGAACCTTAAACTATGGTATGAACTAAAAGAAAATATTTTTCCATATTTCATGTTTTCGATGAATTACCTATTTATTGTCAATGCAGATAAAACCAATGTGCTGCTACAGAAATCAGAAAGTAAAATCCCATACAGAACAGGGGTCATGATTACTATGTTAGGTTATTATATTTAGCATGTTGCTTCTATTACTAAATCTCAATACATACAGTAAACATATTCCACTAAACAAAACTGTAACTATAGATGAGGTCACGAAAGTGTAATACATGATACGATTGTTTTACCTCTTATTAGCCAATGCTTAGTTTTAACACCTATGAAGGAATCCTACAGCAAAACAACATTGATAAAGCCAGGCTGAGGGCAAAATGGTAATTCAACGCACCACTTCAAAACTTTTTCGTGAGTCCAAGAAAGACCGCGGCAGATGATATTTGCACTTTAAGGTCTGCAACATCAAGATCATGACCGCCTTCTACCAGACCCCACTTTTCCACCTGGACAAAAAATTGAAAAAAAATTAAGATTGTTTTATTTTATACTTTTATCCCAAACTGTTCAAACGGGTACAAGTACAACCTCCTAAATCATTAAATGAAATAAATTCAATAAATTAGATTGATACTGAAATAACATAAATTGTAACATATTTGATGAACTAATTATCTAAAAAGAACTTGAGAAGTTGAAACAAAAAGTGTTTCCAACCCATTTCAACCAGAAACTTTTACCCTCTTTAACTTGGTACACAATGTCGGCAAGATGAGAAAAATAAAACATGAACCTGCATATCTTCTTCAAGTCTAATTAATTCAAGCGCTTCCTGAATCTGTAGTCTCCCACGAAATATTGCAATCGAAATTATCAATGAGTGTGATGCAGAAGCAAGTGCGTCAATGGCTGCCAGCTCATTATCATTGGTTTTCTTGAGAACGTTTTCAATGGCCTTTACAAGACCATCCTCCTGCTTCCCCCCAAAAAAGCTGGAATATACAACCGGTTTAAAACCAAACTCTGACTCTACCCACTTAAGCAGAGGATCAATCTTCTTCACTTGCAGTTCTATGAATTCAAAAATTTTAAGAATTGATAATAGAGCACCTCTAGAGTAAAACATGATGACACAAGACACTAACTGCGAACAATTTGTTTAAACACTATGTAACCCTTATTCTATTTTATGTTTACATAAGTTGTGTTATTTTGCTTGACTACAAAATAAATTAAAAATAAGAATAAAAAATAGTTGGCAAAACTCCCTTTTTTGAAACAATGTAAGATGAAAATTCAAATTGATGATAAAGGTTGCGCTTTATTGGGTTTCAGATCACAATAAACTCAGATATAATGTTGATCTACTTAAAAGAGATTATAAACAAACCAAATTAGAACTATACTATTAGCATCACAAAGTAGGGGTGTTCATAAATCAAAAACCATAGAAACCAACCGAACCACACAAACAGTAGCAAGTACACCAGTTTGAAATTTATACGACCGTCTTCCATTTCGGTGGGTGGTGGTTAACAGTTCAAGAGACGGTTGGGACCTTAAAACCAGACCACCCGTTTTAGTTGTTTTTCATTTTGGGAATATGTATATGTATTAAGTTTATGACCCATATTTATAAATTTAAAAACTTTGAATACAATATAATGATTTCAATGAACAAGGAAAAAAACAATTTTCACTGCCAAACCGCTAAAATCACCAGGTTGAGCCGACCCACTAACCATGCGGGTTTGGTTTGTCATTTCCTAAAGGCCAAAACAGCAGTTAATGGTTTGGCCTAGACTTTCCGCTAAAACCGGCCGAACCTGTGAACACCCCTGTCAAAAAGCACTTGTGCATGTATATGAAAGAGCACACCAAGGAACAATCATCTCTGTGATGCATAAATAACAGATAACTCAACTATGAAAACAGAGTTTACGTAGTGTTGCATACCATGAACGTCTTTTGTCAAAACATTATCATCCGGAGCACGGCAAAAGACCAAATCTTGATTAAACCTCATCATTAAATTTTCGATAATCTTCGGCCTAGTGAGGGGAACCCTCTCCAAAGCAGTACACGCAAGTTTCATCAGAGGCATCGTAAATGGCCGTATTCCATCCGTAAGCTACAACCAACAAAAACACCAACAAATTGTAACCAAAGCTAACATTTTAGGTTAAAATACAAAACTTCAATTTCAGTTCTGTTTGCATTCAATCATGCATCATAACCTGAGATTTCAAGTAAGTAGGAGATTTCACTTTACACAGGTGTAATTCATGAAATAAGCAAAACTAACATCATTCAACGACAGATTATGAAACTTTCAGCAATCAATTTGGGGGAGACAAATAAACCTGATATTCCCATTCAGCAGCAATGGCTTTTGCAAGTGAGAGTGTAGGGCACTTAAGAGGCCTCTTGGAAGGGGTCTTAAGCGTCCTGTAATCAAGCATCACGGACCACCCGATTCCATCGTCGGAAGGTCTAGTCGTTACTTGCTTATAGAACCTCTTTCCGACGATGGATCCAGTCATGAACGACATAGGCATGGTGACTGATGTTGAAGGTGCAGGCTTGCGACCCTTGATGTATATGTCGTCGCCGGTAGTGGTGTTGCCTTTGTTGGTATCGTCATTTTGATCTGATGAGAAGGTGAAGGAGGAGGAGGAGGTGCCGTCGGGTTGAGATTCGGTGGTGGCGGTGGAGGTGGCGGTGGCGGTGGCGGTGGCGGTAGCGACGGTGGCGTAAGAAGGTAGAGATCGGATGATGGTGTTGTTAGGGTTTAGGGAATTGAGGGTTTTCCTGAGAATAGCAGTAGCCATTGAAGAGAAAGGAAAGGGGAACTGTAATTGGGTAATCAGAAGATTGAAAAGTAATTTGAAGAATAAACACTGTAGGAATCAAATGAAAAACAATTTATGTAACGTTTGGTAAGCAAGAGTTGATGAAAAAAACAATTGGTTGTTGAACAAATGTAATATTTAATAGGGTAAATTACGATTTTCGTCTCTTGAGTTTGTCAAAAATCACGATTTCAGTCTAATAATTCATTTATTACATTGACGGTTTAATAATTTTAAATTTTGTTTCAATTTTACCTAAACCATTAACTTTGTTAGTGTAATTTTGTTAGTGTAATTCCGTTAAGTTAATATGAATTGACTATATTACCTTTAGTAAATAAAAATAAAACATAAAATCCTTATCATCATCATCTACATTAATCATTTAACCCTAACCCATATCACCACCACCACCATTCCTCACCGTCACAACCATCATCCCTCATGCTTGCTCACCAACACCACCATTTCTCACCCAATCTTCCACCTCACCTATACATCAAACTTGCAAATCGATTTTGCGATTTAGATCTACTTTGGGTACGATTAGGTGAAGATGAAGAGATCTGCTACTTCTAGTGGTGTAAGGCTCCGTTCTCGGGACGCTTACAGCCGGTCAATCATTGCGCATAAAACATATAATTACTTTAACTTGATAAAAACATTGCAGCGGAAACATTTAAAACCTCCATTTTGTTGCATTTCAAAAGCCTTTACAAAATATTACATTGTTATCAAATTACAAAATACATGTTACATTTCACACACAAAAGCATTATAAATATATGGATGTCATCCAAAAGAGCTGAGTTGTCGCCCCGTGCCATACTCAGCAACTTTACATGCCAACTGGAAACACATAAAAGTCAGCGTTGCTGAGTGATATCTAGTTTTATAATAAAACATACTTTACTTTCATTAAAACCGTTATTTACTTTCTTTCAAATCATAACAGTCTTAGAACGTGATCACATATCGTATGTACACATAGATAATATCATCATTATCTTCATTTATAGTTCATCACATACATTCATTAACTCTTTCTTTACCACGATCTTTATCGCTAACTGGATCGGTGTCATCAGCTATGCCCCGAACAAATGGAGTACTGGGCCGAAGTTCATAAAATGACTTCCACACTACACATAGTCTGGCACCAGCTCTGGTGTAAGCAACAAAGATCCAACTACATTCTACACCCCCAACATTATGCATAACTCGAGTACTGGGCCGTAGATCATAAAAATGACTTCCACACTGCACATAGCCTGGCACCAGCATCGAGGTGGGTAACCACTATAAACCACTGTATACAACACCCCCACATTATGCATAACTCGAGTACTGGGCCGAGATCATAAAATTGACTTCCACACTGCACATAGCCTGACACCAGCATCGAGGTGGGTAACCACTATATACAACACCCCCATATTATGCATAACTCGAGTACTGGGCCGAAGATCATAAAAATGACTTCCACATTGCACATAGCCTGACACCAGCATCAAGGTGGGTAACCACTTTACACCATGTACCACATCGTTGGTCAGTCACAAAGACTGGAACCCCTGCGTGTATCCTTAAGGGTTAGCTAAACCACACACAGTTGAGCTTACGACAGTTTAGAGTCGTTCACCTCCGTGCATATTGCTTGCAAGCCATTCCATACCTTCACTTTCATTAATGCATGCACACCATCATTATGTTCCTCTTTCATTATCTTCCACTTTACGTTACATAATACTTTTCATTTCGTTCATAACTAAAACACGTAAAGCCACGGGAAAGATAAACATGCATAATAGGAACATAAACATAATCACACAAAAACATTGCCATACAAGGCAATCACATACATACATAACATACATCAACATACCATCATGCATACACATACCACATCATACATCATCAACCTGCCAGATCATCATCCAAAACTTCGAAGGTCAACACCTACATCTGCACTTTCCCCAAAGTCAAATAATAAACTATGTTCATTCGGGCGCATGGGCCCTATTCAGTCGCATGGTCTTCCATTCAAGCACAAACCAACCATCCTAAACCTTAAGAATACATACCACAACACCATTCAAGCACACCCAATCCCGAAATCGAACCCCACACGAACCACACACATACACATACTTATACATACGGGTTTTACACCCAAAATACCAAAAACAGTTTGCCATGTGTTCCAGCCCCAAAATCAGTTGAAAACGTGTAAAAGAGGGGTCCTAGAACTCACCTTGAAAGCCTCTTCGGGTATAGCTTCTCACAAACCCGCTTGCCTTCGACTTTTGCACCTCGATTATTCAAAAACCCTAGGTTTTGCTCTTTCTCCTTTCACTCTCTCTCTAACCGAATGAAAAGGGGAGAATGAGGGGAGAATGGGCTGCCATGCCCCTTTTATACCCCCACTCCTCCAAAGATTTTCCTATTTTGGCAGGTTTTTGGGCTTTATTTCTTTTCTTTCTTTTTCATCTTTCCTTAGCTTCAAAAGAAATAATCGGGTTTGATAAGTCCACCCCCCTTAAATAGGTTTCGTCCTCGAAACCTGTTATTCCTCAAACAATTGTGGGTAGTGCTACCTCATCTCTTCTTCAGTCTCCCACGTAGACTCAGATCTCTTTCTGTACTTCCACTATACACAGACCAGAGGAACCACCTTTATTCCTTAACCTTTTATCTTTACAATCAATGATCACCACTGATTGCTTCACATAATTGAGTCGTTCATCCTCCTCGGTATCCTTCAGTGGTGCAACCATATCCTCGTTTGCTATACCTTCCTCAGATGAGATACATAGAATGTCGGATGAATTCCACTTAACTCATCTGGTAGCCCTAATTTATAGGTCACCTCTCCTGTTCCAGCAATGATTCGAAAAAGCCCTATGTATCTCGACTGAATATGGTGCATTTCATCTCGTATAGATAGTGCCTTCATGTCTTTAACGCAAAGACCACGACTGCTAGCTCCAAGTCGCGAGCAGGATAATTGATCTCATGAACTTTCAATTGTAGGAATGCATAGGCCATAACCTTTCCTCTCTGCATCAACACATATCCCATCCCCGCGTAGAAAGCATCGAAATAGACCACAAAATCTTCACTTCCACCTTTGCTGGGTCCACCATAATCCTACCGGGATTCATTACATGACCCAAAAACTGAAACTCGCGCAACCAGAATGTGCACTGGTATAATTTATCATACAACCTATCTCTTCCCAACACTTCCATCGAAATCCCCTTTGGAATCGTAGTGACTCGATCGCCGTAAACCGCCACAGTATTCCCGTCAAGCTCTATCAACCGAATCATCTTCTTGCGACACAAGATATTCGCCTCGTAGTTCGCCAACCAATTCATTCCTAGGACTACGTCAAACCCGCCTAAGGTCATCACAAATAGTCTAACAGGAACTTGTGACATTCTGGTTCTATGTCACAACCCTCTATCATCTCAGAAATCCGGGTAGACCCTCCTATGGCAGTTTCTACATCGAAGGGTGTATCTATATTTCTACTACTAACAGGCAATTTAGCACAGAAAGCAGCAGAAATAAACTTTTACTAGTATCAAAATTGAATACAACCGAATCATCTTCTTGCGACACACGATATTCGTCTCGTAGTTCGCCAACCAATTCATTCCTAGGACTACGTCAAACCCGCCTAAGGTCATCACAAATGGTCTAACAGGAAACTTGTGACATTCTGGTTCTATGTCACAACCCTCTATCATCTCAGAAATCCGGGTAGACCCTCCTATGGCAGTTTCTACATCGAAGGGTGTATCTATATTTCTACTACTAACAGGCAATTTAGCACAGAAAGAAGCAGAAATAAACTTTTACTAGTATCAAAATTTAATACATCAAGACTTTGGTTACTAGATACGTACCTGACATGACATTGGGGTCCGTCCTAGCCTCCCCCATGTGTCATCAGGAACGCTCTGGCATTTGCCTCTGCCCTTCTACTCCAGCCCTCTTCACTCCCGAACCTTCTGCCATCGGCTTCTTGCAATCCCTGCTCATGTTGTAACATCTGCCCATTTTGAAGATATGGACCTAAACCCGAACTAATATTGAATTTTCATACGATGCGAATTTCTTTATTTAACTTACTTATATTAATGAATCAATGCACTAAATGTGCAAATTAACTAATATTATGAATGGTTTTATTTAATTCTTAGTTATCAATTCATTTAAACAAATTATTATAATTTTATGATTTGTAAAATAAAATTCTTATAAGATTGTAAAGTTGTATTCTTAATTATTAAATTAGAATACATAATTAAACTGAAAATTACTATTAAAATATATGAAGTTTTATAAAAAAAAATTATAAAACAAATAAATTGACTTATTATGTAAATTAGACTTTATAAGTCAAGGGTTAATGTGTAATTCTTGAAACTTAATTTGAGAGGTTCCTACATAAAATAACAAAATTATAAACTACAAGGACCAAAGTGTAATAACTTTAAACCCAACCCCTCTCCCTTTTCCCGTCGGCTCCATCTCCGATCACTCTCCGGCTACCCTCATGCGACCATCGAAACCCTTAAAACACCCGTTTAAAAAGAAATTAAATCAACCTTTAACTTTCTTGCATCAGTTTCGAACAATGTATCCATTTCAATTGAATTTATTTGATAATCAAGGCCGTGTAATCAAAACCGAAACATCAATTGAAAATTGTAACTTGATCGTTATGAAACATACTTAATTGGGTTATATAACCATGTTAAAACCTTTGAATTAACTCCCTTAAACTCTCTGTAACATCAATTTCATTCGAAACAAGCACATACACCATGTTTGATTGCCCTCTTCATCTTCGACCTGCAACTCAATCGAGGTCTATGACTGAAGCGATATTAATCGCAATTGATAGAGGTCTTTTGCTTATCATCGACTCTAGATTCTACCAGCAAAGTTAATTGAATTATTGTCATCGTTTGCGCCCGAATAGAACCTATAGCAGCCACGATTATATTCCTATTGTTCTTCATCAAATAAAGCTTTATCAAGGTAATTCCACATATGTACACATTCGATTCCATTAGGGTATTAAAAGCCCTAACATTTCATTTGTTAACATTAACCATTTGGGGTTCAATTGGATCCAAATCGAATTAGGGTTTATGAAGATTTGGAGGAAATAAACAATTAATGTTTAAAACATTTTAAAGAGGAATTTGACCACACTTTGGCTTTAGCCCGGTTGGTAATCAGTAGTCATCATAGGCATGAGGTCCCGGGTTCGAACCAGGCCTCTGCCGACCTTTTTATTTAATTGTTTTTGCTATACTTCTAATTTAGAAAAATAATATTATATTAATAAATTAAAATAAAAATTAATTTGTTAACAAAAATATTATAAAAATTATTAAATTAATTTTAAAGGTTTTAAAAAATTTATGATTTTAAATTTAATTACTTATTTAAAGATAACAAGGATTATAAAAAACATTATTAATTATTTAATGTAATTTAAATGTTATAAATATATTATGGTTCAAATGTAGATTATTTTAAAACATTATAAATCCACATGTTTTAAATAAATAATTTTTGAAATAGTTATTTAAATAATTAATTATTCATTTATACATTTCAATATGTTATATATAATTAGTCAATAATGTTATTCCTTAAAATTTTATTTGAGTTTTTGAAACTTATAAAACAATATAAATTTCTATTATACTTTATTTTAAAGTCTTGATAATAAATCATATAAATCATATAAAAGCTTGATATTAAATATTATACTTTACTTTTATTTTAGAGTCTTGATATTATAAAAATTTTATAATAATTATTTAAAAAGTTTAAAACTCTATAAAATGATTTTACATAATTTTAAATTCATTTAATAAGTATGCAATTAATCACCTTTATCAAGTTTTAAATAATTAAATATTAAAGTAATTATTTTTTTTCACACATTATACTTAATATTTATTAAATCATTAAATTAAATTAATGAATCATTTTTAATATATTCTTGGTCTTAATTGATTCATACCATATTTATTAAACCAAAACATAAACGATTCATTATTTTATTTAACTATTTAAACCCCTAAATTTCCAATTGAAACCCTAGTTCACGTTTATTCGTTAATCTTACCTTTAAACTTAACCTTGGAATATATATACGTTAGGTATCTTGTATAAAGGAATCGTTGGAGCATCGTTAATTTCTTACTATTATCTTATTTATTTCATATGAGTATTTCTATACCCCTTTTTCATATTTTCACACTTTAGGTGAAACATGTTACCTTATAACCGTTGTACTTGTAAAACATTTGATTCTTGTAAACTTATGGCAATTCACTTGTATGTTGTGGTTAGTTGATCTTTGTAGCTACCATGTGATGTTGATTATACGTACAATCATTAACTTTTGTTAGCCTGGCGACGTCATAGATCTATGGGCCTGACAAGCCTGCTTGGTTGATCCAAGTACACTTAGCTAATCGTATATACTTGTAAAACATTTGAGACTTGTAAAACTGTCAAGGTTTGATTGTGTATCCTATCTTACATCCCCAGTTATTTTGTTCACTAATCTATAACATAATTGCCATCTTTTATTTATTTATGTATTGGAAACTATGGAAATCTCACCAACATTATTGTCGACCCTTATTTTTAACATGTTTCAGGTTTAATATTTGAGGATTCTCTTCGTGCTCATATAAGACTTAGACCTAGTTTAACTAAATATGTTATTTCTTTGTTGGAAGTTTTTGTATTGTATGGACTTATTGTTTTGTAGTGTTCAATGATTAATGATATTTAATATTATTTCAACTTAATTAGTTCCATGTGCTATGAACAATCGTCTCCTATTCGTCCGCCCCGATGATTCCGCCGTCGGTCGGGGTGTGACACATATGGCCTTCCTCACCACAAGAATAACACCTCCTCACACCGTAGTTCTTTGCCACATGTCCGGTTCTTCCACAACGGAAACAGACATTGGTCCCCAACCTACATTCCCCGGGGTGTTTGTGTCCACACTTGTCACACCCTCTCGACCCTTCACCAGATGTGACCACACGCCGGTCATCCACCCGTGCACCTTTGTTACTTGGAGCGGTCCCGCCACGCCCAAGTCGCTTCTCGTTCAAATTCCGACCGCTCCATCCTTCTTTGCTAGCTTCTGTCACCACCACAGTTCTTTCATCGTATAATATCCCCGCCAAGTCAACTGCCGACCTAAACGTGCTCGGTCGGGCAGCGATCATGTGCCTGCGGATGTCCGCTGGCAAGCCCTGAATATACCTCTTGATCTCTCGTGATAGAGGTGTCACCTGGTCAAGCACCAGCCGTGCAATTTCATTAAACTTGGTGGTATACTGCTGATGTGTCATTGTCCCGCCTCCAACTGCAGGAACACCCTTTCCACCTTATCTATTTCTTTGTGAGGACAAAACGCCTCAATCACCAACTTCTTCAGCTCCGAGCATCTCATCCTCCCAATTACCTGACTACCCTCAACTTGGACTATATTGTCCCACCAACACAGAGCCGAGCACAAACGAGTGGGCAGCAAACTTCACCTTCTAGTCTTCTCGGCACTCGCTGATATTTAGAACAACTTCCATCTCTCTCACCCACCGGTGAGCAGCAGCAGCAGTGCCGTTACCATCAAAAGTAGGGGACTTGCATCGTTGAAATGCCCCATAGTTGCAACCTCTGGCCGCCTCCGGCGCAGGCTCTTCTCCCTCCTCTTCTTTTTCGTCATCAGACAAAACCGTCTCAGTCCTGGGTTGTCTTCTTTCACCTGCAGGTCTACTTCTTTCCTTTCTCTCCCTATCTCTAACAGTATCACTTCGGTCACCACAGACGGTAGGATCGTCTGCATGACTTGATGCACCTCCTCTATAACTGCCTCCTTCATTGAGGCCCTCAAATTAGCACTCTCATCACCACCCTCCGGATGAGAGGTCTCGGGTTCTTCATGAACCACCTTTTTCACCCTAGGTCTCCCTCTTGTGACCTATGGTTCAACACCACATCCACCACCACCTTCACTGCGTGAAGCTTTTGAAGACCTACCTCCAGCCATCCTCTAACACACTGAAAGATTCAAACACCAACATGGTCATTCAAGGGAACAACTCAGTTTATATCAAGTATAGTAAGTCTGTAATTACAGTGGCCAGTTGTGATTAGTCACTTGCTTTACTCTTCATACCCCAAGCATTACCTATCCTGACTACATCAGTATCTAAATCTACCAGCAACACACAAACCATATAACATGCGCGCGTAATACCGATTAAGATTAAGAAAATACCTCATGGCACGTAGCTACTTAGATTGGCATCCCTTCCCTTTCCTTCCCATTCTCAGTTTAAGTTTAGGTTTATTTTGAAAATTTACCCGTTTCACTTAAACTTTGGCTCTGATACCAACTTGTAAGGCCCCGTTCCCGGGACGCTTACAGCCGGTCAATCATTACGCAAAAAACATATAATTACTTTAACCTAATAAAAACATTGTAGCGGAAACATTTAAAACCTCCATTTCGTTGCATTACAAAAGCCTTTGCAAATTAATACATTGTTATCAAATTACAAAATACATGTTACATTTAACACACAAAAGCATTATAAATATGGATGCCATCCAAAAGAGCTAAGTAGCCGTCCCGTGGCATCCTCAGCAACTTTACCTGCCAACTGGAAACACATAAAAGTCAGCGTTGCTGAGTGAGTTCTAGATTTATAATACAACATACTTTACTTTCATTAAAACCGTTATTTACTTTCTTTCAAATCTTAACAGTCTTAGAAACGTGATCACACATCTTACGTACACATAGATAATATCATCATTATCTTCATTTACTGTTCATCACATATATTCATTAACTCTTTCTTTACCACAATCTTTATCGCTAACTGGATCAGTGTCATCAGCTATGCCCCGAACAAATAGAGTACTGGGCCGAAGTTCATAAAATGACTTTTCCACACTGCCCATAGCCTGGCACTAGCTCCGGTGTAAGCGACAAAGATCCCAACTGCATTCTACACTCCCAACATTATGCATAACTCAAGTACTGGGCCGAAGATCATAAAAATGACTTCCACACTGCACATAGCCTGGCACCAGCATTGAGGTGGGTAACCACTACAAACCATTGTATACAACACCCCCACATCATGCATAACTCGAGTACTGGGCCGAAGATCATAAAAATAACTTCCACACTGCACATAGCCTGGCACCAGCATCGAGGTGGGTAACCACTATAAACCGCTGTATACAACACCATCACATTATGCATAACTCAAGTACTGGTCTGAAGATCATAAAAATGACTTCCATACTGCACATAGCTTGGCACCAGCATCGAGGTGGGTAACCACTTTACACCATGTACCACATGGTTGGTCAGTCACAAAGACTAGAACCCCTGCGTGTATCCTTAAGGGTTAGCTAAACCATACACAGTTGAGCTTACGACAATTTAGAATAGTGCACCTCTGTACATATTGCTTGCAAGCCTTTCCATACCTTCACTTTCATTAATGCATGCACACCATCATTATGTTCCTCTTTCATTATCTTTCACTTTACATTACATAATACTTTTCATTTCGTTCATAACTAAAACACGTAAAGCCACGGGAAAGATAAACATGCATAATAGGAACATAAACATAATCACACAAAAACATCGCCATACATGACAATCACATACATACATAACATACATCAACATACCATCATGCATACACAAACCACATCATACATCATCAACCTGCCAGATCATCATCCAAAACTTCGAAGGTCAACACCTACATCTGCACTTTCCCGAAAGTCTGATAATAAACTATGTTCATTCGGGCGCATAGGCCCTATTCAGTCGCATGGTCTTCCATGCGTATGAGAACACTTGGGCGAATGGACTCTATTAGCGATTGAACACTCATGCGTATGGACATCCAGTCGCATAGCCTCCAGTCGCATGACTCCCATGCGTATGAACCTCAGTCGCATGGTATTCGGGCGTATGGACCTCAGTCGTATGACCTTCATCCGCATTTCCTTCAATCGCATGTCCATCATGCGTATGACCTTCAGTCGCATGGAATCCATGCGCATGGACTTCAGTCTCATGTCCTTCGGTCGTATAGCCTCCAGTCGCTTGCCATTCGGGTGCATGGACCTCCAGTCGCATGAGCCCTAACTGAGTTTAGAATCTAGTTCATCCCGAACCTAATCTGCACTTTTCGGCCTCCAAACCCTCCCAAACTCATTCTAAGCCCAAATCAACCATCCTAAACCTTAGAAATACATACAAAAACACCATTCAAGCACACCCAAGCCCGAAATCGAACCCCACACGAACCACACACATACACATACTTATACATAGGGGTTTTACACCCAAAATACCAAAAACGGTTGCCATGGTTCCATCCCCAAAATTAGTTGAAAATGTGTAAAAGAGGGGTCCTAGTACTCATCGTAAAATCCTCTTCGGGTATAGCTTATCACAAACACGCTTGCGTTCGACTTTTGCACCTCGATTCTTAAAAAACCCTAGGTTTTGCTCTTTCTCATTTCACTCTCTCTCTCTCTCTAACCGAATGAAAAGGGGAGAATGAGGGGAGAATGGGCTGCCATGCCCCTTTTATACCCCTACTCCTCCAATGATTTTCCCATTTTGGCAGGTTTGGTCCCTCGACTTTAGGCTTTATTTCTTTTCTTTCTTTTTCGTCTTTTCTTAGCTTCAAAGGAAATAACCAGGTGTTACAAGTGGTAGCACAACTCACGGTGATTTCTCGGGTTTGGGTCATGGACCTTGATGGAAAAGTAACGGAGTGCTGTAACGGAAGAATTTGACCACGGTAATAGAGCTCGTCGGCGCTGCACATTTTAACTTCTGGCGAGCTTGAGCCACTGGAGAAAGCGAAGTTGTCTTCATGGTCGTTGTTGTTGATGATGTTCTTCGGGATCATCGTGTTTGTTGGTTCCAAGATCACACGGAGATAAAGCTTCTTCATCATTTATTTAAAATCAAAGGGAGATCTCAAGAAAATACACGGTGATGAACAACAGTGGGTTCTTTCTTGAACCCCATGGAGGTGGTGGCAGCACCAGAGGTGGTTGGGAATAGAGGTGGCGGCCAGAGGTGGTGGCCGAAGGTGGTTGGGGGTGGTGGTGGCACCGGAGGTGGTTGCGAGTGGAGGTGGTGGTGGTGGATGGGGTTCTTTATTTTTAGGTGTGAGTGTGTGAGAGAGAAAGAGAGAAGAGAAAGAGAAAGAGATAAAAGAAAGAATAAGAGATGGGGATAGGAGTAGGGATAAGGGAGGTGATTTTAAAAATATCCAAGGGTATGATAGTCTTTTTAAATGATTTAACTGATTTATTTCTAACGGTGTTAATGGTTCGGGTGAAATTGAAACAAAACTTGAAACTATTGGACCGTCGGTGTAATAAATGAACTATTTGACTGAAACCGCGATTTTCGTTAAACCCCAGGGACGAAAACAGTAATTACTCTATTTAATATATACTAATTAGAGTTAAGTACGCAAATGGTCCCTGTGGTTTATTGAAAATAACAAGTTTGGGTACTAAGGGTTTTTTGTAACAAGTCTGGGTATTGTAATTTTAATTTTGTAACAAGTTAAGGTATTAACATTAACAGACGTTAACTTTTCTGTTAAGTCAAGGGTATTTTAGTCTGTTTACATCTAAGGGATAAATCATGTAACATGTATATTTGATGGGCTAATTATGTAATTAACTATAATTAATATACAAAAAATATTTATAAAAAAAAACTTCTCCACAAACTCATCATCATCACCATCGGTGCATCAGCACCATTGAAGCATCAAGTCCGACGTTCATACACCACTGCCATCCATCTCAACCATCCATATTTGTTACACCTACCATCGGCTGTCATCGCCACCACCACCACCATCACCTGGTCACATCCCATCATCACCTGCCACGACCACCACCTCAATCATTTCTCCACCGCCCCTATCTTCTCTTCCTACCTCTACCATCGCCACCCACACGTCTTGGTTAGCCGAAGCCACCGCTACAACCAACTTGTCCTACCACACACATTCGATAAAAAAGATTTTATCAAAAAAACCCAACCCCCAAATTGGGGATTCTTGACTTTTAGGGCTTGTTGATAGAGTTTTAAGCCCAAGGTGAGAACGAGTAACACTGGTGGTCTGATGGAGACAAAGCAACCATTGATGGTGCGAGGGGTGATGATGCGATGATGATGGTGAGATGGTGGTGATGACATGATGATGATGACGAGATGGTGGTAAGGATGTGATGGTAATGCGGTTGATGGTGGTGGCAATAATGGTGGTACCATGGCGGGGAAGATGACGATAAAGATGGTGTTGTTGTTGTTGTTGTTTCATTCATGAGATAAAGACGATGATGGTGGCGAGGATGATGTGACGGTGGTCGGAAGAGGTGGCCGGCGGTGTTTGCAGGCGCTGGTTGCCGGTAGTGGTTGCCGGCGGTGGTTGTCGATGGTGGTGGTGGAGAAATCAGTCTGAAAATAAGGCTAACTTAATACATATATGTGTATATATGATTATTAAGTTACACAAATAGTCCTTTATTTATATTAAGTGACACAAACAATCCCTCTAAATTACATAATAGACCTTGAAAAATAAAAAGACAAAAATACCCTTAGATTTAACAGAAAAGTTAATGTCTGTTAGTGTTAATATCTTAACTCATTACAAAATTAAAATCATAATACCCAAACTTGTTACAAAAAACCTTAGTACCCAAACCTGTTATTTTCAATAAGCCACAGGGACCATTTGCGTAATTAACTCTACTAATTACCAACATAAGTTTGCATATATTGTTGTATTTTAAACATTAAAAGGTGTACACATATTTTGTTTTTATAATTTTTTATTTTAAACATAATAATTTTATGTTTTCATAATTTAAACCCCTATAATTTTTTACTTTCAGATTTAGCTCCCTATTTTATGATATTTGGGCCTGTTGTTGTTTGACCGCCAATTGATGTTCCATCTTTGTGGTTGTTGTTGATCGACCGATGCACCGTTGGTTTTCTGCCCTCTACCATTCTCACCGGCTGTGGTTCTTCCCCAACGTCCATTGGATGTAGATGGTGGCGGTACTAATGATGATGATGATGATGTTAGAATAGGTACTTGTTTCGTTTGTGATGATGGTTGGGTTCGTTGCGTTTGTGTCTGGTAAGGTGGATTTGTGGTTTGTTTATGATGGTGGCAACAACAACACAACCTATTGTTGGTCTTCCACACCTCTATGGTTGGGTTGGACCAGACATCGATGCTAAGGCTGTGAGCGGTGGCGACAATAGTGGTGCAACCGCCATTGTTACCTGCTAGCCTTCGTGTCCCTTAAATACCCATTTGGGTTTTAGATATGTGGTGCGATTAGGTCTAGAAGCAGCGGTGTGACCACCAGTATTTTCTGTTTGTTGTTGTGGCCCGATTGATGTTGCAGTCATAGTGATTTTCGATCCCTTACGTGCGGTTCCAAATTGACAGATTTGTGGTTGTACCTACTCAAGGTTGCTATTACCGGTTGTTTGTAACGATGGTTTCGTTGTGCCGATGATGATGAGGGTCTTCTCATCTGAGCTGTTGGGTTTCTCTTTTTGGTTTTTTGTTGTCTGATGTTGCATTCATGATGCTTATTGTACAACCACCCGATGCATGACTGTCACTTTTGTGTTGTTGGTTAGATGGTTTTGTTGGGTATGGTTCAATGACTAATGCCCCATGGTGTCAATGATGATGAGGACCGTCATCTGAGACTATTAGCATACAATATTGTGTTGTTGACCAAATGATATTCGAGGGTGATGATGAGATAATAAGTGATGTCGGTTGATTTGGTGTGGCTACCGTTTATGGTTACCAGCGTAATCGAACACTGGTTCTGAGCCCGAGCATGATGCTTATACAACTCCAAACTGTTTTGGCTTGAACATCACGCGTGCAACGCGCGCGATGAAATACACTAGTTTGATTAATGAAGACATCATTATACATCAATGTGTTTTCACTGAAACATCTAAATTCCTTTTTGTTTTTTATCTATATATATACTACTATATAATAGAGGAACAATGACTATATTTGTAATTTTATATCAATTTTAAGATGACATATAAAGAGTTGCAAGCTTTAATATGTAATGTCATAAGATTTATTAATATTATACCTCTTTTATGCTTTAAATACTTGCACTCTATCATTTCCTAATTAAATGTAAAGTATGACTATTATATTTATGGCTATCTTAATACATCTATATCTATACTATTATATAATAAATTTTTTGGACAACATTGTATTTTTAATCCATTTTCAAACACTTAAGAACAATTTAATTACATTTGGTATAAATGATTATACATAAACAATTTGTTATTTATAAATTTGCTCATCCCTGTAGTAATATAAATATGTTTAATATTCACATTAATCAAATAAAAAACAAAATGAGAGTTAACACAATAAGGGAGAGTTAGCTAAAAACACATTCCTAAAAGTATTTTACTCCCGGTTTCACCCACTATTATTACTAATGCATTATATAACTGTTTATTTAAATTTAATTTTGTATTAAACATGATTTCGTTTGACCTAATCATAAATATTAAATGTATACATTCACTAAGACATACCAAGCCTCTTGTCAATTCAAATTATAGTAACTTTTTTTATAAAAGCATTCATTAAACGACGTTCTCTAAAATTAAACAAGTACATGCTTATTATAACCAAACTCCAATCCGCAACGCTCCAAAGCATGTGGCTTGAAACATCATTGAGGAAATATTATCCAAGCACGGTACTTTGACCCGACATCAGCTCTTAGGGGTTGTTTGATTACGCTGACCGAGTAAGATCTGACTAAGTCAGAAGCTGACCCAGTAAGAAGTTCTGACTGAGTCTGCATCTGACTGAAACTTGTCTGTTTAATTTAGTATCTGACTAACTCTGCTGAATGATAAAAATAACCTTATTGCCTCGTTGTTCTAACGAGTTTGAATTTAACTGGTGTTGTGTAATCAATAAAAATAATCAAATTAGAATAATTCAAAATGTCATACAAAATAAAAGTTAACATAAATCAAACATAATCCAAACAAACACAATGAATTTCAAACATATTACAAGAGTTTGTATACAAATCTAATTTGAAGCATCTGAAAGTAGTTGATTAGCGATTTGGTCACACAAAGTAGCCATATATTCAACCTCTTCTGAACACCACTCAATGCCTTGTGTGTTTTGACCTTCACTTCCTCCACCTTTACCATCAGGGGTAACCATAGTGTTGTCTTCAAAGTTTGTAAAAAATCATCTTGAATGTTGTATTTTCTTATAAAATTATGCATTGTAAATCAAGCAATAACTACGTCTCTTTGCACTGGAAAAGGATAAGGAGCCATTTGCTTTAGGATTGGGAATCTTGCCTTCAATACACCATAAGCACGCTCAATAACATTTCTGAGGCAAGCATGAGCATGATTAAATCTTTCTTCCTTAGTTAACGGTCTTCGTCGTCGGAAATCGGCTAACGAATACCTAGTATTGCGGTATGGAGTCATAAATCCACAAGTGTTGGTATATACAGCGTCGCAAAGGTAATATTTATCTGTAAATGACAGTGTGACATCTATTATATAAAGAATACAAATAATATATATAATAATAAAAGATATAATTATATTATAAACCTGGTGGAGGGAATCGAAATCCAGATGTCGGATTAAATGCAACTTCTCTCAAAACCCGTGAATCATGTGCTACGCCTTCCCATCCAGCCCATACAAAGGTGAATATCATATCAAAATCACATATTCCTGACATATTTTGATAACATTCACCTTTACCTCTTCCCTTAAAACAAGTTTGTTGATTAGTGGGCACGACTGCATGTACAAGAGTTCCATCTAAAGCACTTATTGCTCCAGGAAATATTCCTTTTAGCCTTTGAAGTTGTCCCGAGGTATTTGTAGTTTCATTTGAAGATGTTGGGACTATAATTTCTTTAGCAAAACACATCATTGCAACTAGAACCTTGTGAAAACATTTATGAACCGTTTGATTGGAGTGTTGAAATCGTTGTTTAACAAATCGGAACCGTTCATTATGCCCTATAATATCGTTCATTATGCCCTATAATATGTAAGGACATAGCTATTTTCTCTTCAATGCTTATCGTCCTACTAGCTCGCAACCAATTTCGTTGTGTAAAATGATTACATAATAGTACAAAAGCCTCGCGTGAAAGTTTCATCATTTCTTAACATTGTGTAGAAGATTCATGTAGTAATTCATGTGTATATGCATGCCTAGTTAAAGCAGAATCATTATTTCTTATTCTTTCAATTCTATCCTCTCGTTTCCTTTTCCGGGCCAACTTGAACCAATACCATGAAAGTATAAAAAAATATAAAATTTCACCATCCGTATACATATTTGACCTATTAATACAAAAGTCATACAATTGTCAAATGACATAGAAAGGTCATGCTAATACAAAAGTCATACAATTGTCAAACAAAAATCATACAAAAGTCATACAAATGTCATACAAAAGTCATACAAAACACACAAGTCAACCAAATAATCCAAACTTTCTCCCAGATTTCTCACCCACGACTAGCAACTCACCGGCTTAAGACGTAACTAAACTTTTCTAATATCAGCACTTTTACCGAATAGCAAAAGAGCTATGTTATATCTCGGATCTTCTTGCATGCGTCCATTTTATTGTCAATATTATTTATTTTCCACCAACATCTTTGCAACATTGATAATTTCATTCCCAACTTCTCTTAAGTCGTCATCTATTGTTTCCCTACGCACTTCTTTGCTAGTTTTAGAACTTGTCTTTCATTTTGACCGGCCAGAGGATTCTTCACTTACAGGTGGGAGCTCTGTTTCCATTTGAGTGCACTTAACATCATCCAACTCATGTTCAAAGAATTCTTCAGCTGGATGAGAAAGTGTAGAAGATGGCCCCCAACTGTGAATGCCAATCGCGGTCACCCCCTCAAACAGTTTGGTACAAAGATCAGAGTAAGGAAAGGGAGCATGTCTCAACTTTTCCACAAACTTGTTTAACTGTTTGAAAATTTATATATATATATATATAATCAAGATACAAAACAAAAAATAATCTTACTAAAAAAATTTTATATTTAAAAAATACCTTTGCCTCCGCTTCCATTTTTCATCACTCATATTGAAAGTGTTGGTTATAGGATCATAAATATTCCTCATTTTATTTTTCAGTTTGACCCAAGCCCTATACTTTGACTTTATATAGTCATATCGATTTCTCATTTGTTTATGGTCAACCATAAAATTATGATAATTTTTAGTTTTTCTGCAACAACTTTCCATGAGCTTGCTTTTAGGCTTTTACCCTCACGACCGTTGTTTGTTATTTTATGTATACATGCTTTGAGAATGTTTTGTCGACACATCCGACTTTCAGTTAACTCTAGCTTTTCTTTTTGTTATGCCTAGATCAAGAACTAATTTGTTATTTCAAGATAATCACATAAACAATATTAATTTCAATAAAGTAATCTGATCACAAAGGGTTTTCTACATACACATATACATACACACATACATCTACATGCACATCTACATACACATATACATCTACATGCACATCTACATACACATATACATCTACATACACATCTACATACACATTTACATACACATATACATCTACATACACATATACATACACATCTATATGCATATACATCTACATACACATATACATACACATCTATATGCATATACATCTACATACACATCTATATTCATAAAAAAGGATGATTACCGCAGGGAGGTGCTCGGTCGGCTCGCGCAGGGAGGTTGCGCAGGTCGGCTTGCGCAGGGAGGTGCTCGGAAGGTGCTTGGTCGGCTCGTGTAGGGAGGTGCTCGGGAGGTGCTCGGTCGGCTCGCGCAAGGAGATCACGCAGGTCCGCTCGCGCAGGGAGGCTTGCGCACGGAGGTCGTCGGTCGCTGCTGGATTTGGGTGCTCCGGTCGGTGCTCCGCAAATGGAGGGTGGATTTGGGTGTTGGTGGTGTGCAAATGGGGGCTGCTGCACAAATGGTTTGGGTCAACAATTGATTTTTTTAGGTTTGGGTCAGATGCAATGACCCAGTCAGCTGGTACCACTTCCGTATCAAACGGGCTGACCTGCTAACCGAGTCAGTCGGTTAGCCCGATCAAACATAAACAAACAACCTTAGACAATAGCCTTATAGGTGTTTCTAATTGTCGTTCTTAGCTAAAAATATCTTATATATGCATACACTGTATAGTTAACATTATGAATATCGTATGGCATATTTTAAGCATCCTATCCATATTAGAACTAAGGTATTTGCATATAATAATGATATGATTTATGCAATTTCAAGGCATGAGTCAACGCACCCCATTAAAGCATTTTTCAAGTTCATATCACCCCATTGTCCTTTATATAAAAGATCTCATCTTTTCTATTAGTCTCCTTGTGAAGTTCATACTTCATAGACCCCAATATGTTAATTACAACCATAATCTCTTAATAAATTCATAGACTTCACTTGTATTTACCATATTACATCTATTGAGGTATATTCTCCTCTTTCATCAATAATGTATGGATCTAACATATCTTATTATACCTTTCTGGTTCATGAATCTGAACTTTTTTATAGTTGACCCACTACAATAATGATTTAAGTATTTGAAAAAAAACTGCAAGATTAATAATTTTTTATTTGACCCGTCCGAGACGAGAAAAAAACGCATTGACTTCTATCTGAACACGTAAATATCATCCGACTAAAGTTTATGGACACGGGCATAACTGGGTTCAGCATTCGTAACACACTGCTTGATCTACTTGGCGGATTAACAGAGTTTGGTCAAATGACGGTCCAATCTATAGACCAACGTATGTTCTAAACTTCTTTTAAGTTCTATTCATCAAGGTGTTAGCATGAATTTTGTGGAAATATAGGCAAGACATTGCTATCTTTGGTGTGTGTCATGTACCCCAAGGTGTTGCTGAAAATGGAACCTGAAAAATGAAAAAGAAAATATATATTCTAAAGTATTGGTTATTTCTTATCCTGTGTATTCTGTGACTTGCTGTTTATCATGCACCATTATGTGCTATATCTTGTGAAGAAAACCAAGAAATCTTCAAAGTCCTTTTCCAGTAAACCACGAGTCGCTTACGCTGAACGTGAATTCTAGTATTCAGGAACATGTTGATTGTGAATCGTCAATAATTTGCATATCATTCTGTATGTGAATGCATACATACACACGCACATAATTATATATGACAGTTTGGAAATTGTTTGGTGTTACTTGATCTTCACTATGTGTTAGATTAGTTTTAAACAACAATGAACGTGTAAATATGATGCATTCTACCTTGGGATATTTAAGGCCAATGCTGAACATTAGACTCATAGTTCCTGCTACTAAAATACCTGGTTTTTATTATTATTTTTCAAAAGTGTTCTGGAAGACATCTTTTTTGCTGCATATGTAGACAATGGAGTTGTTCTTCGTGGTGCAAACAGTTTTGGATTTGCTTCAAGAATCTTCTCGGGTGTTTCTCGTCCCTTATAAAACTCAGGCAATGGTAGAGCTTTAAAATAAAAACTTTCATGCATTTTTCTAAATTCTAGTTCTGCTTTCTCCTGCAACACAACATGCCTTTACAATTTAAGGAATCGTAATTGTGAAATAATCACTTAACATCAATGTTATGGAACTGTGGAGGATAGAACCTTAAGTTGAGCTTTATGCTGCACTACTCGTGCTTGTTTCTCATTGAATTTCTCTTCGAGCTTCTGAAAATGACAAAAAGTAAATCAATTAGTAAATAGAAACTATGGCTTTGATATAGACAAGAACTTAATTTCTTACCTGTTTTCTTCTTGCAGCTCTATCCTCTGTTCTCAACACAAAGGGAGACGATATAGTTGGAGATTCCAGTTTGCTTTTATAAACAGTCGACGACTTTGAACTATTCAACGTATATTACAGATTTTCAATAAGAGAGGAATATATAAAAAAATACATAAGTTTTACTTGCATCTATAAGGAATTGTTCAAAACCAGTAAATAATTAGGAACCGTTCTGTTCACAGGTGTGGTAAATTATGAGGATTTATAGTGTATTTACTGGTGAATACATTATTTGTAGGAACCATTAAAATATTATAGTGTATTCACTGGTGAATACATATTAACTAGTGATCACACTCTTTGTAGATCCACTATAATATTATAGCGTGTTCACTGGTTAATACATAAATTCTCCGGTGAATAAAATGGCTCATAATGATTCCAAGATAGTAGTAATTCCAACTTGAACCCAACAATATGTATATGCAAACTTACTCTGCTGATAAAATTTGCCATTTTGGGCCGGTCGATTTGCTTCCAACAACCGTATGAATTGGTGATTCAAATCTTCAACATCGTATAGAAAAGCATCAAGATTACATTTCCGTATATCCTAATAAAAGTTTGAAATTTTATTAAACTTCCTTTACCTTCTACTTACTGAAAGGGTTGGTAAAGTTTGTTTATTTACCCCATTTATAAATGCCTGTAACATAAATTAAAAATAACCTTAAGTTGCATGAATTAGAAATGACATAATAACGTGTACGATATAAATACAATACCTTAGCAGGGGTTTTCACAGGCGTTACATTGCGTTTAGGAGTCGAATTAACACTTGAAGTAGGTTTTGTGCTTTGGGTTTTTCTGCAAGATTCTTCTACAAAACTAGAATTCATCAACACCTTCAGTGATTTTGGAGCTAATCTCCTTTTATCGGTGTAATTATTTGTAATAGCATTTTTGGTTCTTGGAGTGATGATATTGTCCTTTTTGTGATGCACAGAAGCCACCCAGGAAGAAATTGCCGGTTTTTTCTTAATTATTCGTTGTGCAACCTCTTCACCAGCGTTCGGTTTTGACTATAACATAAAAGAATAGTCAAGTTTTACCAATTTGGTTTGTTTAACTAAAAGAACTGAAACGATTTTTGCAACATAAAGTGGTACCTTTAACAAAGGTCTCGAAACAAACGCATGGTCCTCAAGATTCTTAATGTTTAGTGAGTCTGTATTCTTAGCATCTGAACCTACTATGTTATGGTCAACTGCCAAATCAGCAACCTTATTAGTAACTTGTTGGGCGTTGGTGGCAGCAGCGGCAGCAGCCGCCTTTTCCTGCTCTAGTAAGGCGGCTGCAGCGGCTTTTTGGGCCGCAATTTTCTTGTAATAAGCATCAAAGAAAGCTTTCTTCTCAGCAACGGAACCAGGCTGCGCGTAACTCATGGCTTCTTCAACATAATGCTTTTACTAATATTTGACCATTTTATTGACCCTCCAACAGCATGTACATGATTCCCTTGCATCATCCTAATCTGAAGATAATTCAGAGGGTGACATATTAAAAAAGGTTGAACCTTTTGTACAGTACTAACACAGGGAATTTTACTGCTTTCTAACTCTTGCTCTCTTCTTTCATTCATAAACTTAATAAATAAAATTAATACATGCCACTACCTCACAACTTGACTCCTACTACAGTAATTCATTCATCTATACCACTATTTTGACTCAGTAATTCATTCATCTATACCACTATTTTGACTCAATCACAAACATGTGACAAAATGAACTTTCTTATGACCCGTACTTGACCCATCAAGATTAATCCCAACATGGCAACATTTATATAATTCTTTTATAGATAGAGTACATGAATATTTGTAATTTCTCCATATGATCAACAAAAGAATCACTTTAACTTATCCCATTAAAATAACTCAACTGAAGAGTGAAAATTACAGAACATATCTTAGTTCTTTACATCAGAAACCATATGGGTATGAAAAGCAAGTGAAAGAATATACCATTTTCACTCTTTAACGAAACTTCAACTCATTGGGGCATTTCATCGAACAGTTGGTGTGCAAGATTCAGAAACATGAAATCACAGAAAGAATTACCTGATTATTGGGTTCATTGGGCATGTTGCGAGTGTCAAAAGAATGCATGAGGCAAGATGGTTCTCCCAGGGTTAAACAAGACAAAATTTACAGTAGAAGACAACCCAGAAGAAGTTATGGTTGAAGATATTGTTTTTTGTTAACAAATTCATTACTTTAGCTGTAATAATTTGAATTTGAAATGGAAAAAGCAGGAGTTGCAGAAAAAAGTACTCTGGTGTTCATTCTTTTTCATGCTTGCCTTTGGGACCACTAGTTAAACAACGGAGGAGATTTTCTTATGTACTGGTAATCTTTCTTTTTAAAAATATTTGTTATTTTAGTAATTGACTTTTGGTAGACGCTTAACCATTTCTTATTATAATTACATCAAAATTTATTTTTATATTTTTAAATTAAATTATATTTTTGTATATTAACATTATATTTTCTTTCTCTTATGCTCATAATCACTTTTTAAAAATATTAAAACTTTTATAATTTATTAAATAGTATTTGCTCAAATATATAGATAAATAGTAATATTTTTTTTACTTTATTTACAACCACTCACATTAATTTTTATAATATAAAAAACGCACTCACACAGGAATTTATCGTAAATACTCTTAAAGACGATTGATGTATTTTTTAATTATATTTTATGAAATTTGAATATATAGTTGTTTTATGTTTATTCTTGAGGTTTATTTAAATCGAGCAACATAATTTATATTTTATAAAATTTGAATACATAGTTGTTTTACATTTATTCTTGAGGTTTATTTAAAATCGAGGGGCATCAATACTCATCAAGTTCATTATACACAAATTTAACATACACGTATGAAAACACTTTTTATCAACGATACATGTTCTTCCATTCGTCTAGACATCAATTAAAAGGCTTCACATGTTACATATATATACAGATTTCATGTCACATCACTCGGGGGAATCCTCCGACTCGTTTAGTTACTTATTATGGTTAATGAAAAAAGACAAAGTTACATAGATAATGTGATGACAGAAACCTGAAACCAAGGACCATCACAACTTGTTAGGAAACAAACGAAGAAAGACTCTCAATAGTTGTTGTCTGAGAAGGAAGAACCTTTAGCAGAATCTTGTATTGATGTCTTTGGGAATTTTGTCTTATATTTTATTTACTTTTATTTATTTGTTTTATTATAGTAATTTGATAATTTTAATAATTGGGATCCATAATAACAATCAGAAGAAGGATGCGTTTTGGAAGTGAATTAGAAAACACTTACATTTTGTACAACGTTTCGAGTACCATACCCAACATCAACTCAACTCCAATTGGCGTAATTTAAGACGAAAAACTGTCAATCCTACCACCACCACATCTAAAACAACAAAAAAGATGCGGATGAAATAATACTGACATCTTCACGAGGGCACAAGATAATTTCCATGCTAAAAAGAACATAGAGTTTTGACAATTTATCGTTTTGGCTCATTAGAACTACTCAAAATATACGTTGGTGCTTGAAATGCAAGCATCTACCTCTCCTTCCAAATGCACAGGGACATCAGGAAAGATGGTTATGTATCAAGTGCCTCCGACATACATTGTAACCATGAAACAAGGAGTTTTTAAAATCTTCACGACTAAAACCGACGTTCTCATAGACCAACACAAACGAACAGCCGATACGTTGACGAATCAAGTCACCCAAAACACATGAATGTAAAGTCTTGTTTTCAATTAATTTTAGTTGTCACTTTTTATGTACTTTTAGTTTTAGATTTTATTAATATGTTTTAAAATAATAAAATTATTTATTACTATATTTAGAATATAGAAGAATAGAGAGTGAATTGGAGTGTTGTATACTTTGGTTGAGTGAGTGTGAGTGAAATAAATAAAGAGTGATGATATATATATATATTATATATATATATATATATATATATATATATATATAATATATATATATATATATATATATATAATAATATATATATATTTAAATTATTTTTACTTGTTATATATATAATATATATATATATATATATAATTATTTTTACTTGTTATAATCCTTCTTTTAACTTGTAAAAATAATTAATTTTTTTTGTATATTTTTTATTTATAATATCATCCCTTAATATGTTAAACTAATTTTTTTAATTTTTATATATTTATTATTACTTTTATACTTTATACTTTTTTATATTTTATATTTTTTATTATTTTTATTTATAGTGGTTACGAGTGTTCAAAAAAGCCAAAAACAAAAATTAACCGAAAACCGATTCGTATCCATACTTGTAAAAATCAAATGAAATGAAATCATAAATTTGGTTTTTACTTCGATTAACGGTTACACAAAATTTTGTTTATTTACTTCGGTTATCCGTATAAACCGAATAATAAACGGTTTAACATGTTTAATCACATGATCGAATTGAATAAACTAGTTTAAATGTTTTAATGTGTTGAATTAGATTTGTTTAGGTCTATCCAAATTTTAAAAGATATTTTTAAAAGTAATATTTACTTCAAAAATTGTTATAGTAAACTTTTATAATTTTTTTTATTTTTAATATGTTTTTATATCGTCATATAAAAGGTGTTTTTAAAACTTATAAGAAAAAAACTTTTATTTTAAAACTAAATGTTTTTAGAGTAAAATATAACAACTTTTGAAATTGTTTTATGAACGAAAGAGTATGATAAGTAATAAAACATGATATGTATAGCCTAACCATATAAAATGTAATGTGTTACTAACATGTAAAATGTAATGTGGTACTAACGTGACTATTGGAAGGGATGCATGCCCTCTTGTCTCATAAGTGATTTAGATAACACATACTTTTTCACATACCGTTTATTATAGTAGAAAAAGTATAATTTTGCGGATTTGTAATCAATTCAACACAAAATTACTAATTATTGTTAATGTATAATTTATTATGAGTAGACAAAAAAGAATTTTTAAATGTGTCGTCTATTATTATCATACAAAAAGTAGTTTTTTAATTGTTTATTGTCTTAGTATACAAGATTTATGACCCGTGTATTACACGAGTTAACAAATACATACATGAGCACATTAGTAGTTTTTTTATATGTCTATGATATATATGATGTTAAAAATATAAATTAAAAAAAATTATCATAATACAATAGTATAAAAAAGTTATGTCGTTTAATAATAGAAACAAATGAAAATGGAAAAATGAGCAATAAAAGCAACTAATGAAGAAATTTGATAAAATTTACAAACTTGTATAACAATGATACAAAAATAAAACAAGAAACAATTAAAACTAAAATGTAATTTTTTATAAAGATGTGAATACTTCTTTGCGTAATGGTATTGAAAATTATAAAATAAGGGTAAATATCATATCAATGGAAGATGTAAAAAATAAATATTACCAAAATTATAAATAATGTCATGAAATTTAAAATTAATTAAGATGAAAATGTCATTTCGAAATAAAAATATTACAAAAACTTTTAGTTTAATAAAGCGCCTATTGTCGACGGTAATATTAAACTTAATAACTTAATCATTATTTTTTAACATAATTAAAATTACTTATAATTTTTGAAAAAATGTCAAATAATTTAAAAGAAATAAGTGATTATAAATATAATATTCATTGTAATTGATATTAGTTAATAGTTTTCAAATTCATTGTAACTCAAGATTGAATGATGTAACGATATATGACAAATTGGCAATGCAGACATGACGCATAGATGGAGATGACTAGAAAAAACCATGTGTATCTATAGTTAAATTTTTATTATAAGTTATAAATAAAATAGATAATGTATCTAATTTGCATATTATTTAATTTTAATATGTTTTATGTAATATCACCGAATGAAACTCGTCTATATATTTGTAAAAAGAAAAAAAGATAATATTTTTTTTGTGGGAAACAATAAAATACAATACAAAACATTTGTCTAAACAAAAAGAATATGTGAAATACTTCCAATGAAAAGTGATATGATTTCAATTGTAAGAATCAAACATGTATAAGAATATAATAATTGACGGAGGACATGTGATAAACATGGTCTTTCTTAAAACATATTACGTCATATTTGCGTCTACATTCAAAGTTACAACAACTTTGGTTGTAGAGATATTTTTAAGGCAAATTTACTAACCTATGATCTTAAAACATGTTTTTTCATAATTTGTGTTTATCTCCATGGTTACAACCACCTTGGTAGTAGTTATAACTTTTGAAGACAACGAGAGATAGTACCGAGTTTTTCTAGGTTTCATAATATATGCAAAAAAGATAAGATACGATAAACATTAATAAACACTCAAATAAACCGGCCTTTCCTCTAATGGTAATGATAGTAGTTACGTTAGTTGTGTTTACTAAGAAGACTAGGGTAAACAATTGTTTAACACTATCATTTGTTAGCAATTAGCATGAATGTTCATTACTACAACTTAGTAGTTATAAATGCAAATAACACACTATAGATGCATCATGTACAACAATAAATGACACAAAACTGTGCCTTTGACTTTGACACATGCTTTCGTTTGAAAGTTGAATTATTATTATTATAATTAATTTTACTTTTTATTTTATAACTTTAAATATATAATTATTAAATAAATTTTAAGTACACCATTATGATATGCTCATTTTTATCTACGTTTAGCCATAAGTTTTGTTCACTACCTATACAGGTCACATGTAATATATCATTAATTTTTTATACAAAAATATAATGTCAACATGATTATCTTTACGTACATTTCAATCTAAATATTATTTAAATCAAGCACCTCAACGCACGACCAAAACCTATAATCTAAGTATATTTAGCTTTTTTAAACATCTTAATTGTTTTAAATTCAAAATACTATAGTTACGATATACCTTTATTTACCTATGCTTTCATATAAATATTATCTGAGCCGACGCAAATCACCGACAAAATACTAGTTCATTTTAAAAGTCAACGTAAAGTAATCTAATTTTTGAAACAGTGGAAATCAGTTTTCCTCTCTAACGTCTACATAAACAGAAGTTAAATCATGCACCAATATTTATGGCCTTTGAAAAGCAACAATGAGACGCTACAATAGGACAACGACAATTCTAACCTGTTTAACCCTTCACCAAGATAGTGATGTTACTTAAGTTATCATATAGACTACAAGCCCAAATAAAAAGGCTTTAATAGTTTAATAGGCTTTATGAAATGACCCAATAGGTGCTCAATATTACAACAAATCAAGATAAAATAAATCAAGATATCATTTCTATCCAACTTTTTATAAAAACAGTTAGATAAAATTAAAAAAAAAACATTCACATGTCTATTATATTAATTAGTTACCTTAACACAAATCATAGGAGATTATGATGAGGCACCCTCACATAGGGATGTTGATCGGGTTAGTTAATCAGGTTTTGGGTTAAATGTTTCGGGTTATTCAGGTTTTTCAACGTTGAATATCTATCTGAAACCCGACCCGAATAACATTTGGTTTAATCGGTTTCGTGTTGTTCGGGTCGGGTTTCGAGTAATAAACAATAGACTTAATTAGTATATTTTAGTGAGTTTTCATTTAAAATCTTACAAAACTATTGGATTTAACTAGTTTACTTCTATAATTTATAAAATTTGCTTATATATGTATATATACACAAACAACTTGATCAATTTAGACAATCTAAACAAGTATATACATATAGTTTACGTAATTATAATATGGGTTAATCGGGTTATTCGGATTTTTGAGGTTTGAAAGTTTATCCAAAACCCGACCAGAATAAGAATCGGTTTAATCGGTTTTCGGATTGTTCGGATCGGGTTTTCTTTGGGTACGGATGAAATCGGATGACGGGTTAATCGGGTACAAATAAAATCGACGAGCCTACCCTCACACTTAGGCACAACCAAAGTTTACCCATTATTGATGAGCCCAAATTATGGGTTGCCTTTTAGAATTTGGCCCATAGGCTTTCAATTTATAGGCCCAAATCCCCGACTTGAGCGTCAATGACGTAGGCACTGTATTACCTTTTTTTATATCACTATATTATGATTATGAGTTAATTACACAAATGATCCATTTGTAACGTTATTTTTCAAGTTTAATCTTGAAATATGGTATATACAAAATAGTCCACTAAGTATATCAATTTATAACAAAATGGCCCCCAACATAGATGAACGTTAATGTTTCTATTAAAAATTTCTGAAATAACCAAAATACCCCTTGATTAACAAATAGAAAAACCTATTGTGACAAAATTGTAGGCTCCATCCCCATTTTCTTCTTCTTCACTTCTATAATCACCACCCCACTACCTCCAGTCACTACCCAGCCAATACCTACGGGCTACGACCACCCCCCACTTGACTGCTCGAGTGTTTTCCAGCCATCCACCCTGCCATTGCACCCTCTTAGATCATCACACCATTACATCTTCTTGAACCATCCCTATTCCCATGAAACAAATCAAGATTTGTCCGCCTCTAGAATGATGGAGGTGGCGGAGTGAGAGGCTACGAAGACTTGCTGGTGATGACGATGGTTGCTAGTTGAAGATAAAGGCTAACAACTTGATTATCGAAGATGATGATTGGTGCCCAATAGCCGATGTGTGGTGGAGGCTTTGAAGACGAGGATTGACTTAGGTTTCGGTGGTGCCCAATACTCGATGTGTAGTAGAAGGTGTTGACTATGGTGGGTAGTTATGAAAGTGAGTGGTTGTGGTGGAATGAAGTTTTTATGAAGTGAGTAGAAAAAATGGTAATATAATTTATATTTTATAATATTGTTTTGTCTTTTAGCAAGGGGTGTATGTAACACCCGGATATTTATTATTTCGAAGCCGGTGGCGAAAGAAAAGAAAATAAAGTCCAAAAGTCGAGGGACCAAACTCGCCAACGAAGAAAAGTTGGAAAAATGTGGTGATATATGTAGGGAGAGGGCAGCCCACTCTCCCCACACCCACATTTCAGTTTCATAAAGAGAAGAAGAAAGAAAGAAGAGAAAAAGAGGAAAAGTGCCGGTTCGGGTCGCCAAAATCGTCGGGAAGCAAGCCAAATCGAAGCTCTTGTCGTCGTGCTCGTTTAGGTGAGTTCTAGGACCCCTCTTTTACATGTTTTGAATGATTTTGGGGCTGGAACACATCTGAAAACCCTTTTTCGCGTTTTAGGGTGAAAACCCGTATGTATGCGTGTATGTATGGGTAGGACCCGTTTGGGGCTTGATTTCTTGCGTGGGTGTGCTTGTATAATGTTATGGTATGCATCCCTAAGGTTTAGGATGGTCGATTTAGGCTTAAAATGGGTTTAGATGAGTTTGGAGGCCGAAAACCTCGGCTGCAGTCGGGTTGAACTGCATTCTGCATCAGTTAGGGCTAGGCGACCGACTGGAGGCCGAATGGAGGCCATACGGCCGATTAGGGTGCGATTGGGGTTCATTCGCACGATTGGAGGGCCAGTCGCATGGGGGTCATGCGACTGAAGGACCATTCGCACGACTGAAGGTCCAGTCGCATAGGTGCTCATCCGCATTGTTCATTCGCACGACTGGATGTTCATTCTCATAGGTGTTCATTCGCATTAGTTCATTCGCATGATGTTCAGTCGCATGGAGGCCATGCGACTGAAGGGTGTCCATACGCCCGAATAGGGCTGTTGAACCCGAGGAAGGTGTAGATTGACTTCTGACTTTCGGGGGAAAGTGCAGATGTAAGTTTTGACGTAAAGGTTCCCATAAGAGTTTTAAGACGACGATCGAGGTCTTAGAAAGCATGTTGGGCATGATGAGGTGATGATGTTGCATGTTGTGTATGTATGATGTTGCCCTGTATGATGTGATGTTGATGCATGTTAATGTTCCTTATAGATGTTTAATATCTTTCTATGGCTCTATCTATTATGATGAATGAACGAAGTATTATGTAACGTAAAGTGAAAGATAAAGAAAGAGGAACATGATGAATGAATGCATGTATTAATGAACAATGAAACGTCTTGCACACATCGGATAACGGGTCCTTCTTGGTGATTGACCTGAATGTAGAACCTCTACCGCTCACCCCTAGTACTGTGGCATACGTTTAGCTGTTCATTTGTTGACTTCGGCCCAGTAGCTAAGACTGATGGTTACTCCTAGTACCGTGGCATACGTTTAGCTGTTCATTTGTTGACTTCGGCCCGGTAGCTACGACTAACCGGGGTGTAGCACATGGTATTGGTATGGATGATGTCCGATGCGCAAGTAAGGTAATGAAAGAACGAATGAACGAATGATGAAGATAATAATGATATAATCTATGTGTACGTATGATGTGTGATCATGTAAAAGTAACGAACGGTTTTATATGAAAGTAAAGTATGTTTTATTTATAAAACTAGAACTCACTCAGCAACGCTGACTTTGATGTGTTTCCAGTTGGCAGGTAATGGTTGCTGAGGATGGCACGGGCGACTACTCAGCTCTTTTGGGATGGCATTCTTTTGATTAATGTTTTTGCATTGTAATGCGAACAAACTATTTTTGTAATGAATGGTGTAGTTTGCAAAAGCATTTACATGGAAATGAAAGTTTGTTTTAGTTTTCCGCTGCGATTTATTAAATACAAATGTAATTATATGTTTTATGTGCGATGAGAACCCAGCTGTAAGCGTCCCGGGAACGGGGCCTTACAAGTTGGTATCAGAGCCAAAGTTTAAGTGAAATGGGTAAATTTTCAAAATAAACCTAATCTTAACTGAGAATGGGACGGAATGGGAATGGGATGCCAAACTGAGTAGCTGCGTGCCATCAGGTATTTTCGAAAAGTTAACCGGTTTTATGTGCGCATGGTATGTGGTTATGTGTTGTATGTAGATTTAAATACTGATGTAGTTAGGACAGGTAATACTTGGGGTATGAAGAGTAAAGTAAGTGGCTAATCACAACTGGCCACTGTAATTAGGGACTTACTATACTTGACATAAACTGAGTTGTTCCCTTGAATGATCGTGTTGGTGTTTGAATCTTTCAGTGTGCGTGTGATGGCCGGAGGTAGATCTTCGAAAGCTTCTAGGGGTGGAGGTCACGGTGCTGAACCGCGACCCAAGAGAGGGAGACCCAGAGTTGAGAGGGTGGTTCATGAAGAACCAGAGACCCCCCATCCGGAGGGTGGCGACGAAAGCGCCAATCTGAGAGCCTCAGTAAAGGAGGCTGTGTAGAAGAAGTCCATCAGGTCATGCAGACAATCTTACCGTCTGTGGTGACTGAAGTTATTAGGCTGTACGAGAGAAGGGAAAGAAAAGAAGAAACAGATCCTCTGGAGAACGGGAACAACCAGAGCCGGAAACAGTTCTATCTAATGATGAAGAGGAAGAAGGAGAGCCTGCGCCGGAGACGGCACGAGGATGTAATTATGGGGCTTTTATGAGATGCAAGCCCCCTACTTTTGATGGAACGGCACCGCTGCAGCCGCTCACCGGTGAGTGAGGGAAATGGAAGCTGTTCTCGATATCAGCGAGTGCCGAGAGGACCAAAAGGTGAAGTTTGCTACCCACTCTTTTGTGGATTCAGCTCTGTGCTGGTAGGACAACATTGTCCAAGCTGAGGGTAGTAGGGCCATTGGGAAAATGAAATGGCCTGAGCTGAGAAGGTTGGTGATCGAGGAATTTTGTCCTCATCGGGAAATGGATAAGTTGGAAAGGGAGTTTCTGCATTGGAGGCTGGAACCATGACACACCAGCAGTATACCACCAAGTTTAATGAAATGGCACGGCTTGTGCCTGATCAGGTGACGCCTCTGTCTCGGAAATCAAGAGGTACATTCAGGGTTACCGGTGGATGTTCGCCGGCATATGATCGCCGCCCGGCCAAGCACGTTTAGGTCGGCAGTTGATTTGGCAGGGAGGCTGTATGACGAGCGGGAGGTGGTGGTGACTGAAGCAAGTAAGAAGGGTGGTGGTGATCAGAACTGGAACGGGAAACGGTTTGGTCGGGGTGATGCCTCGATGGGTAACAAAAAGGCACGGGTGGATGAACGTCGTGTGGTCGCATCAAGTGCGGGGTCGAAAAGGTGTGGCAAGTGTGGAAGGGAGCACATCGGGGAATGTAGGTTTGGGTCAAACTTGTGCTTCAAGTGTGGGAAGACAGGGCATATGGTGAAGGATTGCATGTCGGGCAAATGTTTTAACTGTGGGGAAACTGGTCATATGAGCAGAGATTGTAAGAAGTCGAGGACTGAGGGTTCAGGGGTGAAGAAGACGGGAAGTGATGGGCCGAGGGCGAGCGCCAGAGCGTTCACCATGACACAGGAGGAGGCTAGGACGGACCCAGATGTTGTGTCCGGTACGTTTCTAGTGAACCAGACTTTAGCCTCTATGTTATTTGATTCTGGTGCTAGTAGGAGTTTTATTTCTGCTGTTTTCTGTGCTAAGCTGGCTGTTAGTAGTAGACGTGTTGATGCGCCCTTTGATGTAGAAACTGCCATAGGTAAGTCTACCAGGATTTCTGAGATGATAGAGAATTGTGATGTGGAACTTGAGGGTCATAAGTTTCCTGTTAGACCGTTTGTGATGACCTTGGGTGGTTTCGATTTGGTTCTTGGGATGGATTGGTTGGCAGACTTCGAGGCGAACATTGTGTGTCGCAAGAAGATGATTCGGTTGACAGCGCCTGACGGAAGTTTGGTAACGGTTTATGGTGATCGGGTTACTACGATCCCGAAGGTGATCTCAATGGCGGTGGCGGAAAGTGTATGAGGCGTGGATGTAGTGCTTACTTGGCCTATGTAAAAGATGTGGATACACCAACACCACAACTAGCCGATGTACCGGTTGTGTGTGACTTTCCAGAAGTGTTTCCAGAAGACTTATCAGGAGTGCCACCTGACAGAGAGATTGAATTTCAGATTGATTTGATACCGGGTGCCCAACCTGTAGCCAAGGCACCATATCGGTTGGCTCCAACCGAGATGAAAGAGTTGATGGAGCAGTTGCGAGAGCTGCTTGATAAGGGGTTCATTAGACCGAGTATCTCTCCTTGGGGTGCTCCGGTCCTATTTGTAAAGAAGAAGGATGGTAGTATGAGGATGTGCATTGACTACCGCGAACTGAACAAGTTGACAGTGAAGAACCGCTACCCCTTACCGAGGATAGATGATTTGTTCGATCAGCTTCAGGGTGCCAGTTGGTTTTCAAGAATAGATCTTCGGTCTGGCTATCATCAGTTGAAGGTAAAGGAACAAGATATCCCTAAAACAGCTTTCCGCACGCACTATGGTCATTATGAGTTTCTTGTCATGTCCTTTGGTCTGACCAACGCGCCAGCTGCTTTTATGGATTTGATGAACCGTGTGTGTCGACCAATGCTGGATAAATCAGTGATTGTGTTTATTGATGGTATCCTGATTTACTCAAGGAGCGAAGTAGAGCATTCCGGTCACATTCGAGAGGTTCTAGAGACGTTGAGAAGGGAGAAATTGTATGCTAAATTCTCCAAGTGCGCATTCTGGTTGCTCGAAGTTCAGTTTTTGGGTCATGTGGTGAATCCTGACGGGATAATGGTGGACCCGGCGAAGGTGGAGGCGGTTATGCAATGGAAGTCACCAAGACGCCATCCGAGATCTGTAGTTCTTGGGCTTGGCGGGCTACTATAGAAGATTCATCCAAGACTTCTCTAAGATTGCTTCTCCACTAACTAAGTTGACCCGAAAGGATGTGAAGTTTGTATGGGGTCAAGCTCAAGAGAAGGCGTTCGAAGAGCTGAAGGCAAGACTGACTCAAGCTCCTGTTCTGTCATTACCCGATGGAAGCGAAGATCTGGTGGTTTATTCTGATGCTTCCTACTCGGGGTTGGGGTGTGTGTTAATGCAGAGAAGGAAGGTTATAGCCTATGCATCCCGACAATTGAAAGTCCATGAGGTTAATTATCCCACTCATGACTTGGAGCTAGAAGCCGTGGTCTTTGCACTAAAGATTTGGAGGCACTATCTCTACGGGACGAAGTGCACCATATTCACCGATCATAAAAGCTTGAAGTATTTCTTCGAGCAAAATGATCTGAACATGAGGCAGAGGAGATGGTTGGAACTTATAAAGGATTATGATTGCGAGATCCATTACCATCCGGGCAAAGCTAATGTGGTGGCGGATGCCCTTAGTCGAAAGGAAAGGCCCGAACCGATTCGGGTGAAAGCTTATCAATTAATCATGACCTCCGATGTGATGAAGCAAGTTAAGGAGTTTCAAGATGAGGCATTGAAGGAAGATCACCTTAACTCGGAAAGAATGAGAGGTCTGGTTGGGGAATTGGGTGAAAACACACTCGGTGTTAGAACTCGATTCGGTCGTGTGTGGATTCCTCGTTTTGGGGGTCTACGGGTGAAGATAATGGATGAAGCCCACAAGACTCGATACTCCATTCATCCTGGTGCCACAAAAATGTACCATGACACGAAGAAAGATTATTGGTGGCCGGGTATGAAGCGTGACGTCGTGGAGTATGTGAGTAAATGCCTTACTTGCTTACAAGTGAAGGCAGAGCATCAAAAGCCGTATGGGAAGATAAAACCTTTGGATATACCGGAATGGAAGTGGGAGCATATCACCATGGATTTCATTACAAAGCTACCGCGTACCCCGAAAGGGTATGATGCCATATGGGTGATAGTTGATCGTCTGACGAAGAGCGCTCATTTTCTACCGATCCGCGAGACGTATTCATCTGAGAGGTTGGCTGATCTGTTCATCAAGGAAATTGTAGCTCGTCATGGTGTACCGGTGTCTATTGTGTCTGATCGTGACACTCGGTTTACATCTAAATTTTGGAAGAAATTCCACGACGCTATGGGGACGAGGTTACATATTAGCACGGCTTATCATCCCCAAACTGATGGTCAGTCAGAAAGGACCATTCAGACCTTGGAAGACATGCTTCGGGCATGTGTGATCGATTTTGGTGGAAGTTGGGATGACCACTTACCGTTAGCCGAATTCTCATACAACAACAGTTATCATGCCAGCATTGGTATGCCACCATATGAGATGCTATATGGTAGGAGATGCAGAACACCCGTTTGTTGGGGTGACATTGGTCAAAAGGAATTGGGGAGCGTCGAGGTAATCGAGGCTACGACTGAGAAGCTTGAAAAGATTAAAGCCTTCATGAAAGCAGCCAAAGATAGACAGAAGTCGTATGCCGATAAGCGACGTAGGCCAATTGAGTTCCAGGTAGGTGACCGGGTTATGTTGAAGGTCTCACCTTGAAAGGGTATTATCAGATTCAGAAAGCGGGGCAAGTTGAGCCCAAGATATATAGGCCCTTTCCGAATCATTGCTCGAGTGAGAGAGGTGGCCTATAGACTGGAGTTACCGGATGAGTTAAATGGAATTCACCCGACATTCCATGTATCTCATCTGAGGAAGTGCTTAGCAGATGAAGATATGATTATCCCATTGGAAGATATTGAAGTAGACGAACGGCTCAACTATGTGGAGCAACCAGTGGCAATCATCGATCGTAAAGAAAAGAGGCTAAGGAATAA
Source organism: Flaveria trinervia (assembly GCA_025506515.1). Taxonomy (NCBI): domain Eukaryota; kingdom Viridiplantae; phylum Streptophyta; class Magnoliopsida; order Asterales; family Asteraceae; genus Flaveria; species Flaveria trinervia. The sequence continues at coordinate 94,736,833 of CM046447.1, read as the reverse complement.
AGTGGTTCCTCTTGTGCGTGTACAGTGGAAGCACAGGAAGGGATCCGAGTCAACCTGGGAGACTGAAGAAGAAATGAGACAGCATTATCCACGTTTGTTCGACGAATAACAGGTTTCGGGGACGAAACCTATTAAGGGGGGTGGACTTGTAACACCCGGATATTTATTATTTCGAAGCCGGTGGCGAAAGAAAAGAAAATAAAGTCCAAAAGTCGAGGGATCAAACTCGCCAACGAAGAAAAGTTGGGAAAATGTGGTGATATATGTAGGGAGAGGGCAGCCCACTCTCCCCACACCACATTTCAGTTTCATAAAGAGAAGAAGAGAGAAAGAAGAGAAAAAGAGGAAAAGCGCCGGTTCGGGTCGGTTCGGGTCGCCAAAATCGTCGGGAAGCAAGCCAAATCGAAGCTCTTGTCGTGGTGCTCGTTTAGGTGAGTTCTAGGACCCCTCTTTTACATGTTTTTGAATGATTTTGGGGCTGGAACACATCTGAAAACCCTTTTTCACGTTTTTGGGTGAAAACCCGTATGTATGCGTGTATGTATGTGTAGGACCCGTTTGGGGCTTGATTTCTTGCGTGGGTGTGCTTGTATAATGTTATGGTATGCATCCCTAAGGTTTAGGATGGTCGATTTAGGCTTAAAATGGGTTAGATGAGTTTGGAGGCCGAAAACCCTCGGCTGCAGTCGGGTCGAACTGCATTCTGCATCAGTTAGGGCTAGGCGACCGACTGGAGGCCGAATGGAGGCCATACGGCCGGTTAGGGTGCGATTGGGGTTCATTCGCACGATTGGAGGGCCAGTCGCATGGGGGTCATGCGACTGAAGGACCATTCGCACGACTGAAGGTCCAGTCGCATAGGTGCTCATCCGCATTGTTCATTCGCACGACTGGATGTTCATTCTCATAGGTGTTCATTCGCATTAGTTCATTCGCATGATGTTCAGTCGCATGGAGGCCATGCGACTGAAGGGTGTCCATACGCCCGAATAGGGCTGTTGAACCTGAGGAAGGTGTAGATTGACTTCTGACTTTCGGGGGAAAGTGCAGATGTAAGTTTTGACGTAAAGGTTCCCATAAGAGTTTTAAGACGACGATCGAGGTCTTAGAAAGCATGTTGGGCATGATGAGGGTGATGATGTTGCATGTTGTGTATGTATGATGTTGCCCTGTATGATGTGATGTTGATGCATGTTAATGTTCCTTAATATGATGTTTAATATCTTTCCTATGGCTCTATCTATTATGATGAAGGAACGAAGTATTATGTAACGTAAAGTGAAAGATAAAGAAAGAGGAACATGATGAATGAATGCATGTATTAATGAACGAATGAAACGTCTTGCACACATCGGATAACGGGTCCTTCTTGGTGATTGACCCTGAATGTAGAACCTCTACCGCTCACCCCTAGTACTGTGGCATACGTTTAGCTGTTCATTTGTTGACTTCGGCCCAGTAGCTAAGACTGATGGTTACTCCTAGTACCGTGGCATACGTTTAGCTGTTCATTTGTTGACTTCGGCCCGGTAGCTACGACTAACCGGGGTGTAGCACATGGTATTGGTATGGATGATGTCCGATGCGCAAGTAAGGTAATGAAAGAACGAATGAACGAATGATGAAGATAATAATGATATAATCTATGTGTACTTATGATGTGTGATCATGTAAAAGTGACTAACGGTTTTATATGAAAGTAAAGTATGTTTTATTTATAAAACTAGAACTCACTCAGCAACGCTGACTTTGATGTGTTTCTAGTTGGCAGGTAATGGTTGCTGAGGATGGCACGGGCGACTACTCAGCTCTTTTGGGATGGCATTCCTTTGATTAATGTTTTTGCATTGTAATGCGAACAAACTATTTTTGTAATGAATGTTGTATTAGTTTGCAAAAGCATTTACATGGAAATGAAAGTTTGTTTTAGTTTTCCGCTGCGATTTATTAAATACAAATGTAATTATATGTTTTATGTGCGATGAGAACCCAGCTGTAAGCGTCCCGGGAACGGGGCCTTTCAATGTAACAGTCATTTCACAATTATATAGTTGAAAAAAGTTAACTTTCATACATCTAAAGGGTCATTTTGTTATTAGTTGTCATATTTAGTGAGCTATCATGCAATAAACCATACTTGGGGACTGAATTTAAAAAATAAACTTATAATAAGGACCGTTTATGCAATTAACTCTTATATTACTAAATGTGCCCTGATAGCAAAAATAAAAAAAACGATACTATGTAACAAGGGTAAAGTTGTAATAGAATATATATTTAATATTAAAGTTTAAAAAGAATTCTAGGATTAACATATGTCATTCTATTATTTCAAATGGGATGATATTTTAGTCATTATGTCAAATATGTTAAGCTACCGTGTAACATATTAGTTTATTGTGTCAAATATTTTTAAACATTGTGTTTTACGGCTTAGATCAGTTTATATATTTTTATCATTATGTTTTTTCATAGGTAGATTATATAATCTTATTGTTATCTTATTCTTGTGTTTTACAATTAGAAATATACAATTATATTAATATATAAACTTTTTCTTATTTTATCATTGTATTTCACAACTAAAAGTACACAATTATATTATTTTATCAACGTGTTTTTCAAAATTTATATTGTTCAAGATAACAAAATGACAAACAATAAACAAAATGACCTCTTTTATCATTGTGTTTTATGTTATCATTTGTGTTGTTTTTGCCATTGTTTTTAATACATTAGATTAATTAGCTGTTAATTAATCATTGCATTTTACATACTAAAAGTATACAACAATATTATTTAATATTATAAATCCATAATAATATTTAAAAAGACACAACAAATAAAAATACACAATAAATTTACTAAAGATATAATGAAGAGTAGAAATCATAAGCTTAAAAACATTAAAAATATCATTATTTTTTATATAATGATACTATATTTGTTTTAAAAATAAAACTGTGCCTATTTTTAAGCTGTAATATTTATAAAAAAAATAATAATATCATATATAAATGTTCTAAGCATTTTGAAAGGTGGGAGAATTAAAAAAAATATCAACAAAAATGATCACATTCAAACATTTTGATCTCAATCATTAATTAATTAAAAATTAATTGTTGAAATTATTTTCTTACACTTTTTAGATTTACAAGTACACAACTAGATTGTATATTTGCTAATTTTTTTCTTAAATTTACTATAAGCTACTATGTTCTTGAAATAACAATGTTCTATTACTCAATTAACTAGTATCCATAGGCCCAAACTTTTTCTCAAAACTAAAACTAATACTATAAAATGTTGATTTGTGTCACAACTAAAACTAAAATTATATCACTTTTACTTGTAATATAACTAAAACATATATAACAAAACTACATAATATATTGGCTTCACCGTAATGATAACCAACCAAAATGGTTAACGGGTCATAATCGTTCAAATTGTTTTTATAAGAAAACAAAACTAAACCTCTGGAAGTCAGGGCTAGCTCGTTCCCATGGACAATGCAACAGGAGTTTAGAGGCAAACTATTGTTATACTTGTCTCGATTAACTCAAACTTTAACATCAAATATAATAAAACTTACAATGTTATACGTTACTTGACTTAACTTTTATTTCAAGTAAACATCCAGTATGGATTGGATCGTTTCCATGATATGATCAATGAACATAGTTTTGCCCTTCACTATGTATAGGTAATTGTTTCACACAGTTTAAACCCATGATCATATTACAAAACAAAAACCTTACCGGTTATGACCCTTAATATATGATTAATTTCATTTTCATAATTTCAAACTTCATCACCATGTGTTACAGAAAGGATCTTTATCAATAATGATACAATTTAGAAACATACTTATCAAACTAACTATAATAACACTGGATTTGAAATAACATTTTTCTTAATCATTTCTATAAATAAAATAAAAAAACATAGATCAATCGAACACTTGACCATGTTTCTTAAGGTGTACTTAAATATATTAAAGAAAAAAGTTTAAAAATGATAGCTAACATCATTTATTAACGACAATTACCATTGCTAGAAATATAATAATCAAATTGCATGCGCTAATATTTAAATGTATAACCACTTAGTTGAGGAATACATTATTTACCACAAAGCTATCTCCTTAAGGACAAGTAACATCATTTAGATAACAAAAATATCGTTTTTGTATTTTTATTTCAATATCTAATTAAATTTAGGATTATTTGAGAGCTAGGCTTTTTACACAATCACTTTTAATTATAGAACCAAAAAAATCATTAATTTACATACATATAAATGTAAATTTTAAGTCGATAATATTTAGCTGTGTATATATTTATTATTCATGTCTCTTATACGATTGTAAGACAATTTAAGTATTACCGTTGCTTTTTTGGTTCTTGAGATATAAATTGTTCTATAATGATTTTGATTCTTGATCCTATCTAATTAATTACATAAATATACAAATTATAATCACGCACCTTGGATTAGTTATAAGATATGATCACAAGATATTACAATTTAATTAAATCAATATAATAATATGTGTAAATATCATTGATTTTGTCATATGTCGACATAAAATATGTGAACAATAACACAAAAACATGAAAAAAAATAACTATTTGATATGATTTTGTGTGGATTACAATATCTCAAAGTAGATACTAAACCAAATGTGCCAAATTTATTGAATTATGAGCATGGATTTTATTCTTTTAAATCCGAATCGCTAGGTTGATAAATATACGTGCACATGCATACATATGTGAGTGAATAAGCGACAAATATTGTGGGTTGTGTGTGAGCATGCATCTTGCTTTTGTTTAAGTGTGAATCATTACAAGTCGATTAACATCTTTTTTATCTTAATATTTTATTCATAATTCCGAAGATTCTTAAATGGGATTACTTAAATGGAGGTTACTATGCTTTAAACAAAAAGGACCGAACAAAGGTTTGTTCATCTTTATTCAATATTTACTATTGAATTATTTAATGAACGATTTATAAACACATTATAATAGAAAAAATTTTGTTTTGTGTTCATATATTAAGAAATTGAACTTTGCTCATGTTCGTTCGTTAATTTAAACGGACCCAAAAGAAAGCTCACTAACGTAAACGAACAACACATAAAAAATGCAAACAAACACATTAACATAAAACGTTTTAAATATAAAAAATAAACATTATTAATCGGAAACATTAAACATAATCACCGTAAATATATATAAAGTCGAGCACATGGCATTATAATCATATACATAATTATCCATAAAGAAAGACATAAGTTAGACATAATGAACAAAATAAACAAACTAACATGAGCGAATGTAAACGGACATATCACATAGCGTTTGTGAACGTAATTAAAGGCATGCAAACTTTATTCGTGTTCAATCATTTAATTAATCGAACATATTCATTGTTCATTTTCGTTCTTTTACAGGAAAAAAATTAATGAGTAAACTTCTCATCAAATAGTTTACGATCAGTTCAATAAACATTTGATTAGTTTGTGCATAAAACATGTAAAAGCGAATTTACGATGATATATAACAAATTAAAAAAATTACATGAGACGGATAGGTCCTTTTTTATAATTGTGGATAAATTGGGCGATTCATTATGGTGTGTGTTTATTTCTTCAATATGATATTTTTTTTCTTTTTTATCATGAAAAGTGTCATGGGTATATGTATAGTGATATAATATATAATATAAATTATCATATTTATATGAACAATAAGATAGTCCGACATATGTTGAAGGCCGACAAAAGGAGGTCTCAAGACCTTAAGATATGGGCAATTTTACCTCAAATTACGAAACCATATGCAAATGTCTTTTTGAACATACCATTTTCTATTCACAAACAACATTGTTCGAAGGTGGTGTTTGTTGTTTTCTTTTCTGTAGAATAAAATATTTTAGACTTCATGTGTATTAAAAAGATCATTTGTTTATAAGATTATATAAATAATCAGTTGACAACTTTTCTTTCTTTTTTTTTTTCTTTTTTGTTTTAACTTTTGCGTTGTCCGTTAGTCGTTGATCTACTAGCATTCACCCACTGACGCACCTGAATTGGGATGCCCGTATCAAAAATGAATTCCAATAAATCGTGGTGTAACATGTATCACCATCTGTTTCAATAAATAAAAAATGAATTCATGTTCAAGCATGAAATCATGCTAGAAATGTCCATATCAAGTTCATCCTAGAAACCATGTCACATCCCAAGTCCAATGAAATATGACGAATTGAGATAATATTTGTAAATACGTAATTAATTTGAATAAATTATCATTTCTTTATTATCGATTGTGTAAAAAAGATTATGTTGTTTACTCAACAATTTTTTATCACTAGTAAACCTCCTGATGGATTCAAACATATTTTAGCCATCTATCACTGAAAAAAAACGAACGGATTTTATAGGATTTCTAATAATAATTGATCTTTTCGTAAGCATATGATTAATATGCAAATTCAGGGGCTGAGTAGTTAACTATGGCTATCAATGATTCTTAGCCCAACTTGTTAATGTGAGTTGTTCATGACATGTAAATAAAATGTAGGTCATGGGTTTAAATCTCACAGAATTGAGCTAGCCTAGGGAGTTTTCTCAGCAATAAGTTTCTTTCGAGGGGGTTGGGGGTGCGGTCCCGGCTGAGAAACGAATAGGTGGACCCGATCAAAATAACACCTATACTCCGAAGCACGGTCGTACATTGTCGTTCAAAAAAAAAGAAAGCTAACTATGGCTTTGTAAAATGACAAACCAAACCACTTGCATAAAGGTGGGGTGGGTCGGTAGGCTGAGCGGCCAATCGGGATGATTTTGACGGTCAGTACGAATTGTTTATTTTTGTATTAATAGCTAGTTTATCCTAACCTTTTAAAATGAATTAGGCATACAACACATGCATAAATGCATATTGTAAAAAAAAGAACCAAGCTTACAAAGGTTAAATGTCAGTTTGGCAGCCTAGGGCGTGTTTGATTTCGGCTGACCCGGTTGATTCGGTTGACCGCCGACTCGGTTAGCTGATCAGCCTGTTTGATGTACGTAAAAGTCGAGCTGACCGGGTCAAAACATCTTACCCAGACCTGAAATTTCCAAATGCTGACCTGGCCACCATCCAGCGCCAAATGCTAACCCGGCCACTATCCAGCGCCTGCGCCTCCCCTTCACCTGCGACGCTCCCCCTTCTCCTCCACCCCACAACAACGCGGAGGTTGCGGGCAGTGATTTTGGGTCTGGATTTGGTGGCCATGACGGTGAGAGGCCATGGTGGTGGTGGTGGAGTGGTGGTTTTGCGGTGGTGGAGTGTTGTGGATGAAAATAAAGAAATATACGGGTTTTTTGTCCATCAAAGGAAATATTGTTACATGATTTGGTTTTAGTCAGATAGTGACTCAAACAGTCAAGTTTCAGTCAGATACAGACTTAATCAGAACTTCTAAGTAGGTCAGTTTTCGACTCAGTCAGATCTTACTGAGTCAGTGTAATCAAACAACCCCTTACACAAGCAATTTCAAACCATCATATCGACAACTAGTTAGAGCACTGAAACTAAACCATGAAATGAACCGTTAAATGGACTTGCACCAACTAAATTAATATTGTTTTAACGTGTCTTTGTATTCGAATATAGATAACTGGATTTATAACCGCGTAATGTGGTAGAGTAACTCACTATCATATAAGAAAAAACAAAGAGTACTTGGATACTACAACAAAACGTATAACCAAACAAAAAACTTAGAAAAAGTAGCAACAAAAGAGAGAAAACAAAACTAAGAAAAAAGTAGAAAGAAAAAGAATAAAAAAAAACCTTTTGATCAAGTTGCAAGGTGAGACGTGGTTTTGCCGTCCAACAAAAAACAAGAACTATTACTTATCCTAGTTAAATCATATATAGTCATTGTGTGTTTTTTTAAAATTTTATTTATATCATGACATAAATTATTACCAATAGTTTAAAAAGTTTAGTAAAAAAATAAGTTGTGTATTTAAAAAAATATTCTGCTGTTATTATGATGTACTGTTAAACTAATTTTTATAGGTTTGAATTTTAAATGTTGCAAAGTAAAAGTGTTAATCGCATATAATAGGTATAAAGTATCAAATTAAAAATATAAAAATTTTAATTTATTATTTACATGGAGTATATAATTAGAAGGTTTGGTCCCGCCAATTAAGCAATCGACCACAGCCAAGCCCATGTGCGTTAGCGCTTATCAATAATATTTAAAAAGAATAAAGACAACTTACATCCCTTGAATATTTTATTTTATGTTAGGTACCCCAACTTTTGTCTTTTATTACATTCAACTTCCTAAGACTTGTATATAACTATCAACTTCAAACCTTTCCTTTTCACAAATATAAAGCAAAAGAAATATATCACCAAACAAAATATGATGATCATGAAATTTAGGTTAACAAAATTGTCTAGAAGTTTTTCTAGATTACGTTGTCGCAAGACGAAGAATGACAGTAGTGAAAGCGATAGAGTTAGTCTCCAGAGATGCAACATAAGCGGTGATGCAGAAGTCAAATGGGAATTACGACCTGGTGGAATGCTTGTTCAAAAGAGAGATATCGGAGAGGAAAGCAGCAAAGAAGAGATTATGATAGTTAGAGTTGTAGCTGGTTCGCAGTTGCATGATATATCCATCCAACCCACTTCTACTTTTGGTATGTCATAAATCACCATCAAGAGTTTTAGATTTATGTATGAATCATAATGGAAGGATTTTGTTCAAAATAAGAAATTAATAGTTATGCTACATAATTAGGTTTTTTAGCTGATTTTCAAGATATTGTCTTTTTTCATGAAATGTAAATACCTAGTTTGTTTTTCAGGAGAACTGAAAACGATATTATCAATTATAACTGGGTTGGAACCAAAAGAGCAAAGACTATTGTTCAAAGGAAAAGAGAGAGAAGACGAAGATTATCTACACATGGTTGGGGTTGGAGACAAAGACAAGGTGTTGATGTTTCAAGATCCAGCCAGAAAGGAAAGAAAACTTGCCACGAGTGCGCTTATAGCTTCTTATCGTACAATTATTGTATAAACTACTGTTCTTATGTCGCCTTAATTAAGGATGCTACCACCCTTTAATGTGGTCTCTTAACTAAGGATTTGAGATCCTTGACTAGTGTTTTGTTCCATAGTTTCCATATTCACACCTTATTAACCTATATCCTAGAGGTGTGTATGTTATTTTTCTAGATTTGAGGCATTCAAACCCAAGAGTATGTATGTATATATATTATTTCATGATGTACAACCTTATTGTGTCGTTTTCTATTATCTAATGGATAAAAAGTGATTAGCCTATTTATATATTTGAGTTAAACGAAATCAGTTAATAAACATCAACATCAATGATAATACCTATAAACACATCTAGGGAAGTTAAACTCATGCGTGTATGAATGTTTGAATTTTGATATCTGTATCCAGATTAGTTTTTTTTTCTTAATTTTGATATATAAAGAAAATATATAGTTAGGTTACAATTAAAACGTTGGTTTCTACATGAAATGCATATAAGTGATTAGAATAGCTGATCTTTACTAATTCAAAATTAAGATTGGTGAAATTTCTTAAATAATAGGAAGTTAAAAATGGTAAAAGTGATTAAAAAATCAAAATTTAATGTTCATTTTTTTAAACTTAAATTTAGCTACATCAATTTTTAAAATCTTATATACTTTAGTATTTTAGCTGTGTATACCATAAAATTAAAACATTATTATCATCAAATTGGGCATGATATTGGTTTTTTATTTAATTTTCTTTTTTAAAAAAATGGCAATCATTTTTAGAAGATATATGATCTAGTGTAAAATAAATGGTTCGTCATATCTAAACCAATTATAATAATGTATCTAACATCACGAAGATGTATCCAATGCATATAGATCTAACACGTGAACAATCTATATGGTTATAATGTAACAACTAAACTATTAAAACGGTTTGTCTAAAACCGCTTGCAATTTAACATATGTATATATTATTGTCCTAAAATACATGAATTATACCCTATATGGTTTGTACAATTCATACCAACAATGACTTTAACATAAACTGACCTTATATGTATTTGTAGGCATGCTGATTTTATAATTAATAGATGATTTATATCTAGGCTTTATAGGATGGTAAACAAACACGCGTTTGTTCACTTGGTTGAAAACTTGATATTAACAATTAATGAACTTTACTTTATTTAAACTATATAAAATAGCTATTTAACTTTTAGACGTAATCTATTATAGTAAGATGTAATAATACAATCTTTCTCCTGTTATAAATTTTGTTTTTAATAGTAGCTTAGCATAATTGACATACTATTAATTAATAGAATCAATCTGAATTTACCTGCTTATGCATCAGTGTATATTATTATACATAAATAATTTTATAAACGTGACTAAAATTTGTAGTCATTATCATTTGTTAAAAAAGTAAATTTTTATTCACGTAAAAATGATGTGGAAAATAACCCTTATAGAGGACGGAGTGTGGTGTAGTCTTTTCTAGTAGACAAACACTTCAAGAAGAAGTAGAGAGAAAACAAGAACTTGAGACAATTTTCTCAATGAAAGTACATCGATTTAAACATGCACTGATCATGGACAAGAAACCCACATCCTTATTAAATGCCACTATCCCTAACTTAACTCCTACATGCAGAAGACTAGTTCCACTATGCAACAAACATACACATAGGCGCGTAAATACATTTCTAGGAAACGGTTGACCATTTCGGATTGACCGTCTGTTTGCGGGTGGTAAGCGCTAGAGTGAAGTAACTTGGTGCCCATGAGTTTGAACAATTCTCTTCAAAGCGACTTATGGAAATCGGGTCTCGATCCGAAACAATTATTTTTGGCAGCCCATGAAGGCGATATATCTCCCGCATGAAAGGGTAGCCAATGAAACAGCTGTATAACCAGCTGGTAAAGCTATGAAGTGTGCAAATTTGGACAAACGGATTACAATAACCCAAATAGAGGATTTACCTTTTGAGATGGGAAAATTGATTATGAAATCCATAGAAATGTCAGTCCATGGGTTTTCTGGGGTTAGAAGGGGCTCTAATAAACCATAAGGCTTATAGTTGGGTGTTTTAATGGCTTGACAAATTTCACAACAATTAACAAACGTGGAGACGTCCTTCTCTAGGCCCAACCAAGTAAATGATGAAGATAACCATTTTACTATGGCATTGATACCCGAGTGCCCACCAACAAATGAGGAATGGAATTCTTGAATTAAACGTGTACATAGACCAGGCCAACACGAATCATGTGGTGGGGAAAAACAACTGGGTTGGCACTGATTTCAACCAGATATTGTTTACCAATGGAATCATTTGCATAATATGTGTGACACCCTACACATATTCCACATCGTCCGTGGACAGGAGAGATTTCTGGTTCATAAGGAATGTCTGGCCTCTAACATTAACTATGCGTTTTGGGCGTATTGGCTGTGGATGAGAGGAGAAGTCCACAGTTAAGGTGCTCAGGTGGGAGCAATCCAGGGATGGGTGACCTCCCTGAGAAGTTTTCACCAGGGCAACCATGTAGCCTTTAGGTGAGAGATAGCCAACAGAACTGGAAAATTAACCCTTCTAAGGGAATCAGCCACTATATTTTCCTTTCTCGGTTTGTAGAGAATCTCAAAGTCATAGCCCATGAGCTTTGTGACCCATTTTTGTTGTTCCGGCGTCTGAATCATTTGGGTTAAGATGTGTTTTAAGTTGTGATGGTTTGTAACTATTCTGAACCGACGACCCAGGAGATATTGACGCCACTTTTTGACAGCCTCCGTAATGGCATAAAATTCCTTTATGTACGTCGATTGTCCCTGCATTGATGCACAAAGTTTCTTGCTACAAAAAGAGATGGGTTTTGACTTCTGTGAGAGAACCGCGCCTATTGCTTGACCCGATGCATCAGTTGTAATATCAAATGGTTCCATGAAATCGGGTAATACGAGTGTCACTAGTTCTTGCATATGCATTTTTAATGCACCAAACGCTTGCTCTCCCACCTTTGTCCAACTAAACTCATTTTGCTTCAAACTATCTGTGAGAGGGCTTGCGGTTTGAGCATAGTTTTTGACAAAGAGGCGGTAGTACCCTGTTAAGCTTAAAAAGGCTCGTAACGTAGTGAAAGAAACTGGTGAAGGTCATTTTTGGATGGCGTCAATCTTATCCGGTCCGGGTGACACACCAACCTTTGATATCTGATGGCCTAAGAAAGAGATTTTCGATACACCGAATACACATTTTGAGCCTTTTGCATAAAAATTGTTTTCCGTTAATGTCTTGAAAACATAATGCAAGTGAGAGTAATGATCTTCCAATAAGGCACTATAAATGAGAATATCATCAAAAAACACCAAAACAAATTGCCTTAGCACCGTTCGAAAAAGATCAATCATTGCCGACTGGAACGTGGACGGTGCGTTAGTGAGGCCAAAGGGCATCACAAGAAACTCATTGTCACACCCCGACTGACGACGAAATCATCGAGGCGGAAGAATGTGAAACGATTGTTCATAGCACATGGAATTTTTCATAGCACATGGAACTAATTAAGTTGGAATAATATTAAACATCATTATTCATTGAACAATACAAGACAATAAAGTCCAAACAATACAAAGTTTCAAACAAAGAAATAAAATATTTAGTTAAATTAGGTCCAAGTGTTATATGAGCACAAAGAGATCTTGAAGTAGTAAACCTAAAACATGTTAAAAATAAAGGGTCAACTTTGAAAGTTGGTGAGTTCTCATGATATATATATATATATATATAAAGGTTTACAAGTAGCACTTCATGTCAATGGTTATGATAGCAAGTTTATAGAATACATATAATTACAACCAAACCTCGACTTGATTAAAAGTTTATAAGATTGGCTAAGTGTACTTGGTTCCCATGATAAACAAGCATACGTCATCAGGAGCCGGCAACACATCGGCTTTAGTACCAAATAGGCTTGTCAGGCCCATAGATCTAAGACGTCGCCAGGCTAGCAATAGTTAATGATTGTAAACAAAATATGTATCTCATATAACACTCACAATAATACCAATAACCATGACAAAAAGGTAAAGATGAATTGCATGTGCATTTACAAGTATCAAGATGTTTATAAGTGTAAGTTTATAAGGTTAACATGTTTCACCTCAATAGTTGTGAAATAAAGTAAAAAGAGGATATGGAGAACTCACATGGAAAACTCACGAGATGTAGAATGCTTTAGATAATAATAAGAAAATTAGATAGTTCTAATGGTTTCTTCACGACTCACCTAAGATTTGATATCTTAGGGTTAGAATAAGATTAACGACTAAAGGTGCATTAGAGTTTCAATTGGAATTTGAGGGTTGTAATAATTAAGCCGAATAAAATAATGCAATCGATTATGTTTTGGTTCAATAAAGATAAAATAAACCAATTAAAATTGATAATGATAATGAATGATTCAATAATTGATTTAATAAAGATCAAGTATAATGTGTGAATTAAAATAATTAATTATTTAAATTTTGATAAAGATAATTAATTAAATACTTAGTTAAATGACTTTAAAACTATTTAAAATCATTTTATAAAGTTTTGAACTTTTAAATGATTTATTATAAAGGTCTTATAATACAAAACTTTAAAATTAAGAATAAAGTATAATAGAAAATTATATTATTTTATAAGTTTCAAAAATGTAGTTAAAAGTTTAAGAAACAGATTTATTAACTATTTATGATATAACATTGTTAAATAAATCGATGAATAATCAATTATTTATATAATTATTTAAATATATATTTGAATAAGTTAGTTATTTAACATGTACATTTATAATGTTTTGAAATAATCTAAATTTAAACCATAATAGTTTTATAGCATTTAAATTACATAAAAGAGTTAATAATGTTTTATATCCTTTGTTATTTTTTTAAAAGAAATAATTAAATTTAAGATCATAAGTTATTTTTAAAACCTTAATAATTAATTTTAATAATTTCTGAAACATTTTTATTAACAAAATAATTTTTATTTAGATTTAATATCATATTATATTGTTTCTAAAAATTAAAATATGTAAAATTACCTTTAGAAAAATAAATGATGGAGGCTGGGTTCGAACCCCAGACCTTCGGTTTCCAAGTATAGAGTGTTTACCAGTTGGGTTAGTAGCCCAGATCTGGTTTAAAGCTCCTTTAGAATGTTTAAAAACATTAATTGAAAAATTCTCCAATTTACCCAAGAACCCTAGAATCGAATTAAGTCAAATTGAACATCAATTCGTAATATAAATAAAACTATATAAATCATAGCAATTCATAACTACTTATAAAACTATATAAGTTTATTGAAGTCATTTTATAAATAAAACTTTTCCCTTAATTATTTATTGTAAAACGATTATTCACTTTATAACTTTATGAAAAAGAATTGTTTATAAATCATAAATTATTACAAGTTATTTAGATGATTAACAAATATATAATTCATCATATAAATTGCAAATTTAATGCATTTGGTCCATTACAATTATTATTATAATTTTATAATAGAACTTAAAATTTGGGTTTTAACTTGGAAAAATGGCGGATGTCACACTCATAATGACCATCGGATGTTCGGAAGACAATTTTATGAATGTCTTCTTGTGCCACCCGAATTTGGTGGTACCCGAAGAGAAGATCAATTTTTGAAAAGACCGTAGCACCATGGAGTTCATCCAAAAGTTCATCAATTGTAGGAATCGGGAATCGATCGCGAACTGTAACAACATTAAGTGCCCGATAATCTACACAAAAACACCAAGATCCATCTTTTTTTCTTTACCAACAAAACCGGGGATGAGAATAGACTTTGACTTGGTTGGATGATACCGACGTGCAACATTTCTAAAATCAAGCGGGTCATAATTTGCTTCTGAAAGTATGGATAAAGATATGGTTTGACATTAACGGTTTAGTGAGGGTTGAGTAATAGGAATTTATGGTCATGAGGGCGAGTTGGTGGGAGGGTATGTGGCTATTTAAAAAGTGGTTTGAAAAGTAAGAGTAGGGTTGTGATTTGGCCATTGAGCAAGATGGGAAGGTTTTGGGTTTCAGAGGGGAGTGTGGTTGTATCTACGATCAAGGTATGTAATGAGGCTATCAAACCGTGTCACATGAGAGCCGACAGGGAACTCGAAGAAACCTGTTGAGAGAGTGGTTCGCCGGTAAAAGTACATTGACAGCCATCTTTGTGAAATGAAGTTGTGGGGTAGTAAAGTTAGATGTTATTGAACCTAATGTGCTTAACCAAGAAATCTCAAGGATGACATCCACGCCTTTAATTGGAAGGACAAAAAAAGGAATTTGGAATGTTGTCTTTTGCAAGTGTAATGTAAGTTCGGGACAGTAAGTATTGCATTGACTAAATTGACCATTGCCAACCATGAGTGATAATAGTTCAAGTTGTTTGGTTGAGAGATGGAACAAAGAAGCAATCCTCAGTTGGATGATGTTATGAGTACTACCACAATCCATGAGAATTGTGACCAACTTCCTTTTGATGAATCCTGCTAATCGTAGTGTTTGAATGGAGGATAATCCAAAATAAGCTGCATGAGATAGGGAGTAAAATTGGGAGGTTGGTGGTGCTAGTTCCTCAGTTTTTGGTTGGCCATCCATATCGGGCATGTTGGTGTGCTTGTCGTTGTTGACCAGGAGAAGAAATTGTGGTGGAGAACATTTATTACTCGGGAAGAATTTTTCCGGGCATCGGAAACATAACCCGTCTTTCGGGTCTTGTTGGATGGCTCTTGGAGAAATCTTGGTGAATGGGAGAGGTTAAGGGGGTGATGGTAGTAGTGGTGGTGTGGTTAAGGAGTTTGGTTTGTCAAGGGGGTTGATAGTGGGGGAAGTGGACATAAGAGTTGTAATGGATTTTGGGGTGTAGGTGATTTTGGCCTTGGTGTAGGTGGATGTCAAAGTGGAATTGGAGTGGGCTAATTTATCTCCAACGAGTCGGGCCAAGGCGCATGCCTGGTGTAAGGTAACGGGATTTAAAAGAGCAATTCCAACTTGATTTCTGGTTTCAATCCTGAAATGAAACAATTACGTAACTATTGTTGAGACATACATATGATTCGGTTTAAGTTCGTTCGAATTCCGTCTGATAAGCGGTAACGGTTATGGTTTGATGGAGTTTATAGAGGGGTTGCCTCATGATTCTCATACGTTGATGGCTTGAAACGTAGTTCAACTTCTCGTTTAAAGGCTGCCCATGTGCCTAACAAATCATTGTTGGTGAGGTGTTGGTACCACGATAATGCATCGCCAATGAAGTAGAATGCTTCCAAAGAAACTCGTTCTCTGGCAGGGATGTGGTAGTAAGAGTAATAGTTTTCGGCTTGGAAAATCCACCCGAGAAGGTTGGAGCTGTCGAACAGAGGTAAGGTTATCTTTGGTGGATGAGGGTTTTGGTTGTGGTTTGGGTTGGTGGCTCGGCGAGGTGGTGATTTAGGTCCTTCAGAAGTGGCACCCATGATATGATCATTCAATTGGGTTATACTTTTAACCAATCGGGAAGTAGTTTCAGATTGGGTGTCGAATTTGGTTGTATGGTTTTCGGTCACTTTGAGTAAGGCGGTGAGTTGGGTGTTAAGGGTGGTGTTTAATTGTGTAACATCTTGTATTTTTTGCGTTAATTGAGAGTTAGCTTTGTTAATTCCTGTAAGGACTATTGTTGCCTAACATGAAACTCATAGGTTACTTATGCATGTTGCTTTAAGTTGTCTCTTAATCCTTTAACTTGAAATGTTATAATGATAATTATTATATAAATATAATAATAATAATAGTAATAATGCTAATAATAATATTAATTTATAAATAATTACTAATCTTGAAAATATCTAAAAACTTATAATAATTAAGTTAGAGGGGTTAAATTGTTAATTTCGAAACTTTAAATGAAAGTTTTAGCATGAAATATTAAGAAACCAAAACTAAGGGACCATATGTGTAAATTACAAATCCCAAACCAACACCCCCCTTTTCACCCTGATTTTCTGGCAGGAGCTCCGGTCATACTCCGGCCGAGCTCCGGCCACCCCTAAAACTCACTAAAAACCTACAAAATTGATCACCAAACTGCTCTAAAACGTTTTGTGTACATGTTTCGAACTTAAGGCACAGTATAATTGTGGTTAAACACCGGTTACAAGTCGAATCAAATGTGTAACCGATCTATAATCAGTTCATATAGTCGTTCGAGCCTTAAACACCAATAATAATGCAATTAATTCCACCAGATCGAACATCTATCTACCTCTAATCTATTACAATCTCCAATTTCACCTGAAAAACACAATTCCTACACAATCGACACCCATCCTTCATCGTGGCCTGCAACCTATTCGAATATCAGTATCCGAACATCAAAAACCAAAATTTGACATAGGGCTTTTCATCATTGAGACTACTGGAAGCTTTCTGTAAAACGGATTTGTGTATCCATCTCGTTTTCTATTCGAATCATTCTCGACATAGCTGCGAACTGTTCTTCATAGGGTTCATCTTCAATTCTTCATCAATCCGGTAATTATATTAGGCTTAGTATTCGTTTAATCATGGGGAATAAAAGCCCCATGATTATTGTTGTTAACCGAATCAAATTAAACTTCAATTTGATCTAAGAACAATTCTAGGGTTCTTGAATTTAGGGACATCTTATTAACTTGGCTTATATTAATTTGGAATCGGGTTATACCACGACTAAAAGCTTTGGTTCACCGGTTAAGTCACAACATCTCAAACTTAGAGGTCCCGGGTTTGAACCCGGGCACCTTCTTATTATTTTTAGAAAGTCTTTTTAGCCTTAATTCTATTTTAGAACATTTTCATTAAATATAAAAATGATTTTTACAAACATCTAATCTTTTAAAATCAACAAAATATTTTCTGTAAATTTATTCTTATAAAATATTTTAACATTTTATTATAAAAATTATAATTAAGTATTGTTATAAAAATGGATTTATATAATAATTAAGTTATTAAATTATTATTGAATCTTATGTTTTCTTTAATTAAAGATTCATCATGATAATTATAGTATTCAAATATATGTTATAATACGCAAGTTATTAACAAAAGATTAAATTCCTTTAAAATTTTTATAAATGGTATCTTCTTTTATCGAACAAAATATAAATAATAGTTCATTGATTTTATTTATAAAATAACCCCTAAATTCCTACCGAAACCCTAGTTCGCGTTAAAATGTTAATTTTATTATTAAACATAAACCTTGTTAATATATATACATATATATTGGTACCTTGTGAAGGTTTACGTTAGATCGACGATTATTATTTTTCTTATTAATCATCAATAATATATTTATTGACCAAGTGAGTATTTCTATACCCCTTTTTCATAATTTCACACTTTGGGGTGAAACATGTTACATTATAACCATTGCACTTGTAAAACGTTTGATTCTTGTAAACTTATGGCAATTCACTTGTATGTTGTGGTTAGTTGATCTTTGTAGCTATCATGTAATGTCGATTATATGTACAATCATTAACTATTGCTAGCTTGGTGACCTCATAGATCTATGGGTCTGACAAGCCTGCTTGGTTAATCCAAGTACACTTAGCTAATCGTATATACTTGTAAACGTTTGAGACTTGTAAAAATCTGTCAAGGTTTGATTGTGCATTCTGTCTTACATCCCTAGTTACTTTGTTCTTTAACTTACAACATGAATTGCCATCTTTTATATACTTATGTATTGAAAACTATGAAAATCTCACCAACATTATGTTGACCCTTTTATTTTAACATATTTCAGAAAATGCTCAAGTTTGATTGCCACCTTTGAAGCTTGTTCACACCTAGGAATGAACCTAGTTAAATAAATAAATGAGCTTGATATATATCTTATTATGCTTGTTAATTTTTTATATGAGACTTTTGATTGTAATGTTACCTTTGGAACTTATGATTAATATATTTGGATTTAATAATAACGTTATGTGACTGTGAACGATCTTAACTCTCACACCTCGACGTTTCCTCCATCAAGGTTGGGGTGTGACAGGTGAGTTGCTCCGAAACGGTGGATGGAAATTCCTCCGATGAAGAGGAATCCTTACGTGGAGGCATGGAGGCGGGAGGATGGAACGGGACAATTTTCTAAATATTTTCTCTAATGCAATTACATCAATTTAAACATACAGTGATCATGGGCAAGAAACCCACGTCCTTATTAAATGCCAATATCCCTAACTTAACTCTTACATGCAGAAGACTAGTTCCACTATGCAACAAACAAGAAATAATAATAATAATAATAATACAAATGAACGAGGAGAACGTGCGAAGCCTTGGGGCTCACTCCTGGAATTGGGCCGACCTTGATCTAGTTCGTTTGGGCCTTTGCTTGTCTTGGGCTGCAACATCTGTTGGGCTCCCTGTTGGGTTCGTAACATAGTTCCTATGATAAGAAATAAGACGAGAACCTCTTGAAGGGAGGTAGGACTGACAAAAATACCACCCCGCGATCCTTGGTAGTTGGTACCACCAAAAATACACCTTAAGACTAGTTTTATCATACGATTTTTTATTTAGTCTTGTAACTTTTTTACTTAATGCAACGTTGTTTAATTTACATGTTTTGTATTACTTTTATTTTTATATTATTATTTTCATTAAAGTTGTTTTGTTGTAAAGATGAAAGGGAGAGAAAGATCCATTTTTATAATGATGTGGATATTGAAACATCCCAAAATTATAAATTACCACCCCTAAATTTCAATACGAGTCATACAGTCCCATACGCGTCGTATAAGGGGGTCAATAACCTTATACGGGGCCGTATAACATCTCTGACAGCCCGTTGAATTTTCTTCGTAGTCAGTGTCAAAATTTGCTATACGCATCGTATAGCCCTATATGTGTCATATAGGGCCCTATATGGGGATATATCTCTCTGATAGCTCCCCTTAATTTTTCTCGTTTTCAGTGCATTCGACCTATACATCGCGTATTGTGCCGTAAGAGACGTATAGAGGGTGTCGATTTATAATATGGATTGTCTGTATATTATTAGGACCCATCCATAATTTATGGATGGGTGGTAGTAAGGTGTAATAATTTAAATGAAATTCACTTGTTATATAGAGAGGAGAGTTTAGTGATGTGAGGGACGAGGGTTTAACTTTTTCCCATATTTTTAAGGGATAATAGTCTAATATTGTAGGAAAGAAACGTAGTATTTTTTTTCCTCGCAATATAGTTAGCGCACAAGAAGGGTTATAATTTTCTTTAATTTCTCCGGGTGTCACATCACTACTAACAAAGTGAATGGTTTATCAATTTTTCCAATTCCCACAAACCACTCTTATTTATTTAGTTTTTGACGGGGAGACAAAAAAAAGTTGCAATGTCGCTCAGTAGAAGTTCGATGAAGATATATTGATTTGATTGTTGATTTGAGCCCCCGTTTATGGAGGGATGTTGTTACCGATTGGAAAACCATTTGGAAGAGTTCATGAATGACTTATGATCGATGTTGAAGTATCGATCAAATAAGATGTTAAATGTATGTCCATATTCATATTAAACTAGTTAGCATAATTAGGGTTATTGATCATCGTGGAAGTGTTATAATTTGATTTATAAAAAATGATTAATAAAATTATTGAATTACTTAAATTATTGCCTCTTGGTTATGAAAATTAGATTTTGAACTTATTAACAAGTTAACTAGAAAAATAAATTGTAAATAATAAAATTGATTAGAAAGACAATTATGAGAAAGAGTAATCCACTTCGGGATCCATGCTTGGTTTTCAGTAACTGTTTAGTCTTACTTGGAGGAAAATCCTTAACGAAAATTTTATACGTGTAATGATTAAGTGATACAAATAATAAAAATTAACTGGTCTTAGTACACAATACCAATCCAATTAGAAACCAAAACTTTGAAACCATATAATTCACGCAAGATTATATAACATATAGGTTAACCAAAAATAGTTGCTTAAATAACCAAAACACAAGTTAAACTTGTAAAGAACTTAATGAGTTCTAAACTTTAATCCCAACTTAAGCTCAACATAAAAAAACCTAATCACACAAAACCTATTACTCAAAGTTGATCACGAGATGATTAGCCGCTCATTATTGTTGAAATGTTTTTTTTATGTTGGATGATTGCATGTTATTGGAGGGAGGTGGAATAGTGAAGCAATGGCCTAGGTACTTATAAAATTCGTCAAAAGTTGCCCTAGGTCGAATTGGGTGCAAGTGATGTCTGAAAATCAACCAAATTACAAATTTATAAGTGTTTCACATCGGCCCTGGCGTAGCCTACATTGGCCAGCCTAGACTATGCTGGATGCTTTTCTTCTATTTTGAAACTAAAGCTGTCATAGTCTACGTTGGCTAAAATAGGCTATGTTGGGAGGTTTTCTATTGTACTTGGTATAGTCATTTCTTGACCCGTCCAATGCCTTTCTACATCATGTAAGCTTTCATTTGAGTATTTTGCCTACAAAATCACTGCAATTTATAGTTAACTTATTTACAATCAAATGTATAACAACAAGTAATCACACTATATATTTAACATTTAAACATTAAAAACACCACTCTAACACATTTACACCAATTTACCCACTTCTATGTGGCGTTATAGGTTATTATGAGTTGCAAAATCACATCATAACATGCAACGACACAATTATGGGCTCATCTATCCTCTCCACCATGAAAACGTTTAAATCACTAGGAGAAAAACCTTGCAAACCAAGTTTAATCTAATAGCTCTGTGATAATCTGCAGTTAAAAATCATATAAAACTTTTTCTATAAAACCAAATGAATATAAAAACAAGGAGTAATGACATACTTGTTGTCTTGTTGGCTTCTTGCCTACTTTTTGATGTGTTTCTATCAACCAACATCACACATATTCGAAAAGGACACTCGATTGTGGCTAAAAATGATACTCAAATTGTGGCAGATCTAAAACTTTATTTTTGTCTTTGTTATCGTTCAAATAAAGTTGGTGAACTTGGGGAGTTTTTTATACATTAAAGATAAGATACTAGTATCAAATATTGTTGGTGTATTAATGTTATTAATGCCATTTTAGTATAAATATATATAGTAAGATCAGGTGAAATTATAATAGATACCAATATAGTTAGAGGTGTAAAGGACACACTTGTTTAATGTTATTATGATTTCATACCTTAATAAAAGGAACAACCCATGACAAGGGGTTGTGGGTAGAGTTAGGTATGGTCCCATTATGTTGAAAACCCATGGGAGGTCGCTTCCGATTTGCATAGTTAATCGTAAAATCTCATGAGAATTGATTGTCAATAGGTTCAAATTATGGTGATGAATAAACATCAGCGGTAACTAAGCATCGGTAGCAAATGAGATCAGCTAATGTGGGAAGTCATAGGTTCAATCTCAAACAATAGTGTAATTTGGAGTAATTTAATAGTAGAAATAGGATGTATTTGTTGTTCAAAAAAAGAAAATATGATCATAAGTTGATCTGTTAGTGCTACATGAGATCAACAGCTATCGCATATAAGCCAATGGTTAGCAATAACTAAGTTAATCTTAAAGGAGTTCCGGTTGAAGTATTTTTTTCCTAACAAAGTTATTGTTGATGTAAACTATTGATGGTTCACAAGCATTCAATGGACCGGCGATATATGAGGTTCCAGTTCGACTAGGAGGTCCGATCCAACAACAAAAACATGAGCAAGACCTTCAAATTACTTGTAACAAACTTCTCTTCAATTTAATACAATGATGTAGGACAAGTCTATTCATAATATTGTCGATCCATTAGGGAACTAGTATCCGTGGCATCTCAATCAAACAATTTTGACATAACATGATACACAAATTGATTTGGTATGAAAATTCTATACATTTATACTCATATTATTCACTACATTGTTAAACCATCAAAAACCATTGCAAAACCTAACAGTAAAAAATACATAGTTCAAAACATGTTTGAGATAACAAAACGTAAAGTCAGTATCCAAATTCTAACAAAAGAATATAAACAAATCAAGAAGAGATGCTTCATTAAAGAGAAGAAAGTTAACACAGGGAGATAAATACATTAATGGTGATACCCATATGAAGTTCACTGACATTGTTAGGAAATCAATAAATTAGAAAATAAAAATATTAATTATGATGTGAAGGTCAAAGTGAAATACCTACAAACCATGAATCAGTGGTATCGAGATTTGTCTGATAGTAACAAAACTTTACAAGTGTTTCAATCATATTACTAAAATATTTAACTGTTTCAATCAGTTTATTTAATTTTGGATTGGTGTTCTAATCCTATGTAATTAACCTGATTAGCAGATAATTATTTATTTTCAAATTTTACGAGTGTTCCACCATTGCCACCCACCACCATCATCGTCCCACCACCATCATCGTCCCACCACCACCGTCGTCATCCCACCACCATCGTCGCCCACCACCATCGTCGTCCCACCACCACCGTCACCCACCACCACCGTCATCCCACCACCATCATCGCCCACCACCACCGTCGTCCCACCACCACCGTCGTCCCACCACCACCGTCGTCCCACCACCACCGTCGTCCCACCACCACCTTCGTCCCCCCACCATCGCCACCCACCACCACCGTCATCCCCCCCCCCCCACCGTTGCCACCCACCACCACTTCCTCTCACCTTTGACCTTCCATTTTACCTACTATATTGGTTAATACATAAGATTGAACATCAAAATAAAATTTAATAGCCTGATTGGAACAAAAAAAATTATGAGTAATCAAATCTGTACAATTTTAAAACTTGAATATCTTTATACAAAGTTACCCCTATATTAAATAGTTTTAGATATATGAATACGGAACAGCACAATGAATATGTCATGCGACGTGAATTCACGAATGCATTGAATATATTCATACCTAAATGAAACGGTGTATGCAATGGTAGCTTCACGTAGTGTGGTGTGATTTTTATCTGAATTTGAATACTTAACCTCATTAAATTTTATGCGAACCCTATTAAGACATAACCTAGAAAAGAAACAAACCCAATTACAAATCATGCTAGAACTTGAATTTCTTATCTAAGTCCACTTTTAGTTATCATTTATGTTTTAGCAATTCAGGTTTAACCCAAAGCACTCCGTTATATCATCATATTTAAACCCGAATGACACCCCCTATCACATACCATTAAGAGTTAAACCAAAGTCTCATGCAATATATATATATATAAATATATATATATATATATATATATATTATATATATATATATATATATATATATATATATATATATATGTATGTATATATATGGGGTAAGGTTATCTTGAGAACTAGGTTTTTTGTAGGAACTTTAAAAATCAATAGAGGCACACATGCAAGTCATAAGTCAATTTCATCTTTTTTTAAATGTTCATAACTTTTTTTACAATATTATTTTTTTAAAAGATTCACTATTAATTTCAGTATTTTTTAATCTTTCCAACGCATACTATATTTATATACTTTTTTTAAAATATTCATCCACACCTTATTTAATAAAAGGATTAATTAAATTGTTTAAGGGAATCTTGTAATTAACTCATTTTCAAACCACACATACATCACATCAGGAAAAAAAATCAACATGATCGTAAGTTTTATTAGTCCCCAATTATGTGTTCCTAAGTGGAAAATTTTAAAATGATGTGCTTTTCACAAAATCCTTTACAAGTTGAATCATTATATATTATTTTATATTGAAATGCTCTTTTACTACGGTGATTTTTTATTTGTTTATTTTTTGATCATCAAGATCTTTTGTTTATTTACTTTTGGCCACCGATGTTTAATTTTTTTTGTTTTAACAAACTTTTAGGCAATAAAGATAATAAATTTATTCCGGCTTTAGATTGATTTATTATTATTTAACTTTTGGTAACTCCAAACCGATTATGAGCGAACATCATTGTTGGTATAGATATTATCGGTATCGGTATTCGCTTTTATGGTTTTTGACGAGCTAAGTTAATAATGACTAAACTTATGCTACGTAAAACATGAGATAAATGACCAAACTTCCGTCGCGTAGCATGATGAAAAAACTAAGTTATTATTAAATAGAGAGTAATATACCCACCCTCCAAAACAATAAAAATGCTTAATGTGATATAAATGAATCACACTTGTGTATAGAATAATATAATAAAATTTAAAGTAGAGTAATTAGTTGAAATCAGTTTATCACAATATCCTGCATAAAACAAAATGGTTGTACTTTTCAAGTGCTCAATGAACCATGCTGCACCTCTTTTCGGTCAAGATTCATGGGATGTATATCATATAGCCAAGGAGTAACATATGTAATTAGGCCTCGACTTTAAGATCTTTCTATTTACCTTTGGGTCTAAAGATTATTTGAGAAAGTGCAACCTATATGGGCTAATGTTTCAAGTAAATCCATAGGGTTAGTCAAGAAACACAAGCCAATGAGTCATAGATTAACTGGTTTAAAAGTAGACATCTTATAACTTTCAAAAGTAGAAGTCATGAGTTGGAGTCTCACTAGATGTAAATATGTTTCAAGTGGGCCAAATGTTTTATTACAGTGGATATTGGGTGGTGGGTTTCCTTTGGAATGATGGGCGAGCCGCGTCACCAGCGCTGTATGTGTTCGAGAGTGTGGATGACCTTTCGCCAATGGATTTACCTCGATGACCGAGCTTAAAAATTATTCGTTGACCTGTAAAAAAAATATTCTTCCAATGTATTTTTGTATCCCTCTTTAAAGCTCCCAAAAAAATTATTGACGAATCAGAAAGAATTATCTTCTTATGGGGAGGTACAAAGTAGAAAAGTAAATAAGTTGGGTAAAGTGGGAGGAAGTGTCAACAAATAAAAAGAATGGAGGGATTACA
Organism: Flaveria trinervia; assembly: GCA_025506515.1. Lineage (NCBI taxonomy): Eukaryota > Viridiplantae > Streptophyta > Magnoliopsida > Asterales > Asteraceae > Flaveria > Flaveria trinervia. Next base: position 94,710,790 of record CM046447.1, on the reverse strand, counting down.
ATTGAAAGGTTAAAGGGTTTTAGCCTCAGGCTATTGGCAAAATGACGGTGAAAATATAAAGTTGAAACTGAAAAATTATGGAGGCGAATCGTCGATTCAATCCATAATTCTTTCTCGTCTTGTTTTGTGCAAGTCGATTATCACTGGAAGGTGGAATAATATTTGTAAAATGGACTCAAGTCTTGCTTTTCTAGATGTCGATCTCACCCTGATTGATTAAAGACTTAAAGTTGACGGGGAAGATAAAGAAGTGCTATTTTGGAAATACAGATGGCGGAAATGTTTAGGGGGGGAAATGATTTGTTAATGATTGCGTCCGCTGATTTGAGTGAATAAGATTGTCTTTGTCGTTCAAAAAAGGATTCCAAATACAATATAACTAAACCTACCCTTAAGATTGAGAGGAGGGGTCTCGAGGTAACCGATAAGGTAGTTGTTTGATGACATTGAGGTTATAAGTTCAAATTGTAAGAATCAATCTTATGCACAAACAAGACTTCATATCGTGAAACAATTGGACCCTCCCTGGAGCCCGCACAAAATGAGTGCCAGATCAAGTACCGGATACAACTTTTTTTACCTTCAATATTGAAAATCGTAAATATACTTTTGTTTAGGTTATTTATATGATAATATTTTACGGAAGATTCGAACATTATTCATAAAAGTAGTGAAAAGTCAGGGATACATTTTATATATATAAATTCAGATATAGTCATATGGATATTTCTCATTCTCGAATAAAAAATGTAAATGCGAGACATATATTATACTTTTGAAAAACAATTTGACAATAAAATGCATCTATAATAATTTTTTTGATTTCTGTAATTAAAAAAATAAAACATGTATTTTAAGTGATTGTTGTTTTGCACAAGCAGATAGAATAGGACATCAATCAAAATCATACACTTTAAACATACATATCATGTTTATTGATAAAAATGTTATAATAATGATATTATCTTTATTATTTTACTTTTTCAATACAAGATATCCATTTACAACATCGAAAATACATTGTCTCCTCTCAATCGGGGCTTAATTTTAAGTTATTCTTGAAAAACACCAAACATGTCAAATCCACTCAGTTTCTTTTTACAAACCTTCCCTGCAAATCACCATAAGAAATGCCAGATAAGATTAAAAGAATATAAAAACTCGTTAAAAGTGTGAAACATTAGAAAAAAAAGGCATATATTACCTTAATACGAGGGCGTTTCTCGGCATTGAGCTTTCTTACTTCATAGCGAATGGTCTTAGCAAATAGGCGGTTACGTCTTTTCTCCTTGTACCTTTGTACACTTGCCTCTCTATTATGAATCATTGCACTCGACTCACCCGCCTCTAATGCTTCATCTCCTCTGCTTACATCATTGTGTTCGATATGTGTCATTTCAGGAACAGTCCATGAGCCTCCGTTGCCACCGTTGTCTTGCTCATCATGTCTCATGCCCTGCCCAATTGATAACGATATGAAAAACGCATATTATATATTTTCAAAAACCCAAAACTGTGTTTTTATTAAGTTAACAAATATGGAAACAATCAAATTAACTTTCATGTGTAATATGACTAATTGATTAGAGTGAAAGGTTGTGGGTGTCAATTTGAACAAGCTTAAATTGTTTTTAAAGTTGTAACGTACAAATTTACTAAGCATTAAAGTGCAAATAGTATGTCACTAGCGATAGGCCCATAACTGTTGAACTTGGGCCCGTTAGAAGGCTCAAGTTTCTAAAACATGGAGCCAGTCAGCCAGAACAACTAACAAGTGGACAATGTTTCACTGTAGACTTGTACAATATGCATTAACACATGCACATTTTTCGAAATCTTAATTTAAATATTGGAGATTACTTAGTCTTTTTAACCAAAAAATACTCTCTGTGCCTAAAATCTACTCTACTTTTACTATTATTATAGTTATGCATTTAGGATTTAAACGTACAACCAGAGTATATCATTTAGATTCCTGTTTTTGACAATGGAGATTATTTAATAATCAAAATTACTTAACATATGAGAAATTAAATAATATAATATGAAATAAATGTGTGAAGTGATAGTTAAAGTTACAACCAGAATATAATATTTTTTAACAATTAATTGAATCATTGACTGACACTTGTCCATTCGATCATTGTAAATTTGTAATCACTCAATTACGAAACCTAAATATATCATTTAACCTTAAGATTCCTCCTTTTGACAAAGGAGTTTTATAATCATCAAAACTACTTGCATATCTGAAATTAATAATATAAAAATAAGAAGAATGTGGGAAGTGATAAGTAAAATGATTGGCATTCGATTATTATATAATTGTGATATTCCATTTTAATATATTAAATGTAAATGTTGGTGGTCAATAATCTTACAACACTCAAAAAGTGAAAAAGGTCTAATAAAAACCACCGACAACCCAATGGAGCCAGAGTAGGCCCATCTATTAAAGCGTCATAGCGATGACCCTCGTGACAATTGTACCCCTAAAAGAAGAATAATAAAGTGTGTCATAATAAACCTATTTATATAGAGAAAAATACATATTTCAATCATAATTAACACCACTTAATTGATATAAAAGTGATAGTACTTTCGTGTCGTAAGGGGTATATACTTTTGTGCTAATGTCTAATTGAGACAAAAATAGTTGTACTTTTACATAGAAATGATTTATTTTATAAAAAATAGTCAATACCGTGTATTAATTGAGTTTCCTTATACTAGAAGCATCCTCAACGCTACAATTAAGGTCTATCCATGGTCGCGGTAGCGGTCCATGACAGCAAATGTGAAAATAGAGAGGAGAAAAAAAATGAAATTAATGCGACAAACACACACAGATGAAGATTGTAATAAGGACTAAAGAAAGAGGGGGTGCGTCCACACAGTCTACTCGGATAGCGTGATCACAACTTTATCTGCAGGTACCTCCGTTTCGGATGCTCTAAAAGATATTATTCCGATCAAATTGATAAATTTGCAATCATCTAATTTAAGCTATAAGATCTCTCCTAATCCTAATCTATACAACTCAATAATAATTTTATAATCATTTACTAAGATGTACTAATAAATCATAAATTACCTACTACCTTTTAGTACCATTTTCCCTAAACTAACACAAGCACATATATGATATATCATATTTCATAACAAGTAAATTATATGCAAAGGAAGAAGTGACATCACTCTCACCTTAACCGGTATAAAGAAGTCATCATCTTGAAGATCGGGTACGGTTTGCGGTGTCGGAGCATCCAGACCCGACCCGCCATGAATATAAAGCGGACCCTTGTTGACCCAAGACTTCATAATCTTCTCATAGTCGAGCTTCAACGCCAGCTTACTCCGACTGTTATTATTACTATTACTATTATTATTATTATTATTATACTGATCATTATAACATGATCTCGTCGTCGTCGATGAAGACGACGACGACAACATCCCTCCGATCTCCTTCCTCTCCACCACCTCCGAATAACACACCCACTTCTCATCGTTATCTCTCTCACTCTTATTATTCCTCCTCATCGCCGTCCGTACGAGCTCCACCTCCTCGTCGGCGTAATTCACCGACGACGGAGATGGATTGTTTCTGCCACCGTCGTTGTCGTCGTCGTCGTCGGAGCACAGGATTCCAGTGAGAGTGGTGGCAGCTTTATCCACGTCATCACACGATGAAATATACAAGCCATATTGTGCTCTTCATCTTTATATTGCTCCACTAGATTCTCTGGGTGCAGTGGGAATAGATTAATAAGTTGTTTTTCGTCGCGGTGGTCAACGGTCGTTGGCATCGGTGGCGTTGCGGTGGCGGTGATTTGGAGACGGAGGCTGAGGTACTTGGGTTTACGGAGTTTGGTTCGGGTTTTACGCGACGGTGGTCGTTTCGCGATCATGTTAGAGAATAAAATTAGTAATAAGAATAGTAGTAGTAATAATAATATTAAAAGCGGTAAGAAGTATTATGTGAGGGGATTGAGGTTTTTGTAGTGGGAGTGAGTGTTTTTTGGGTGGATTGAGGTTGTGGGACGTGGGATGATTTGATTGGTGGATAGGTGGATATTATTGAGATTTCGTTTGGATGTTATAGATAAGGGGAGATGTGTGTGTGTTGGGGGTGTGGGGTTAGCTTTTATTGTTGTTATGGGGCTTTTGGTCTCTTTTACATGGCTCGCACGTGACCACAGTAAAAATATTAATTATTAAGTTTAGTATAAAGCTAATGTTTTATTTTTTGGAATATGGTTGCTTTTTGGAGATTTTTCAGGTGTGTACAACTTTCGTCATGTGCTTTACTTTCATCTATAATATTGTGTCATTGTTTTAACTTTTAAATTACGTATAGAGTAGTTAGGTACATGAAATTGCATCACTTATGTTATATACATATATATAGAATGCGAGAGATTGTCACATATTGTTATGAATGTGTTTATATCTTTTATTTTTCGGTTTGTTGAGGATATTTTAGTCTTTTAATTTATAAAAGTTAATGTGATCACTTTTATTATACAGTTTATATGTTTTTAGGGGCACTAACAATGACGAAGCTTGGTAGGGGCATGGGCTTCCATCTTTTTTTATCAATAGTGTTAATTTTCATGTTGGTATTATAAATTTTTTAATATATATAAACTTCACTATATTAAAATAGTTTACATTCGCCCCCGTCTTTTATATGGTATGGTTTCAAATTCGTCATTGAGCACTGATATGTGATAAAGTGACACTAAGACCAATTTTAGTCCAACGTTATCAAAATTCAACTCCGATTGTCATAATTAATGTTGAATTGTATGAGTTGTGATTATCTGTGTATAGTGAAATGAAAGCTAAGACTTTCTAATTAATTTGAATCGGTCTACTTCACATCGGTTTTAAAGATAATAAACTTAAACTTTGATACCAATGAATCTCGTATTGTAAGTAAAATACTCTATTGAAGTCGGTAAACTTTTGGGTTATTGATTTTAATTAACACACCTTTTATTTATTAACCGTAATTAATTTCAATTCAGAAAATGTTCACAAATACCACGATAAATTTTTAATCAAAAGAATTAACAGGGTTAACTTTCGGTTAGTAAGTAATCAATGAAAAAATAAACTTAGAGTTTTAAGTGTGTATAAATATTTTTTTAGTTGTGATTAATACAAATCAATAAACGAAAGAATTATTAGAATTCATAAACACATAAACTGTCAATATGCATGCCTGGTAAAATATTGTTTGTAAGAGAGTTATTGAAATGATGACAAACTTGTATATTGATTCAAGAGGTAGAGATTGCTCCTAGTGGCATATGGAAGCCCGCTGCAACAGGAAGACGAGGAAGATGGCAAGGGGTACAAATGCTCACAAATAAATGTAGTTTGAAGATATTCAAGCCTCCAAGTGAGAGATTGTTGGATTTGTGGAGTCTTGATGTGGGCTCGGGTTATAAGACAACTCAGTAACAGATAAATTAAATTAAAGACCTGACTCGTTTTTATTTAATTATAGCTCATTAAGATTTTCTTAAAGATTAAGTTGTAAACCCTAATTTTCCCGATTTATATTGTGTATTGTACTTGTAATTCTTCACAAATGAAACTAAAAGCAATAAAAAATATATTGATTGCAGCCCGTGGACGTAGATCACATCGACCGAACCACGTTAAACCTTGCGTGTTCATGACTATCCCTTGGTCGAATATGCATACATTGAACTAGCTTACACAACACCTCACTTTGTGTTCCTCCTGATTGACGATGCGTAGAAACGCTGAATACCGAATACACATATGTTGTTCCGAAATCCCAATACAAGCGTAAATGTACACACAACCATTTGTCACGGGTCTTTGTTTTGAATTAAATTTGCCAAGTGTTTTCCGGTTGTGTTTTAGATTAAAAACATGTTTTCACTTATGGTGGGTTAATGTGTCACAAAATGTATAAAACACTTATCGTGGGGTAACGTGTCACAAAACGTATACTTTCTAGTAAAGAGGCTCAAGTTGATGACAAAAGATGATTGTCTCAAAGATGATTGTCTCAAAGATGAGGTCAAAATTTTTTTATTTAAGACATAACTCGTATATATATGTTCAAACTATCATGTTTTCACAAATTTTGTTATGGTTTCAACGAAAACTCTACTTTAAAACATGAATCGATGAACTGTATTTGTATATTACAACCGTTAGTCGTTAATATCTAATAATCATTTTCATTTAAACTGAATTACCAAGTCGTTAATATCTAATAATCATTTTCATTTAAACTTAATTACCAAATGTTCCCAAAATATCTAACAAAATATCTAACAACTCGATCTCTTTTTTTGAATTTTTATAACCCATTAAGGATGGACAGAAAACCAAATAATCAAACTATGATCGACAATAATTAAAATAACTAGAATAAATATAAATTGAAATAACCGAACCAAATTGAGATGATTTTTTTTAAATAAGGTATTTAGGGTGAGAGAGTTGACAAGAGGAGTCATTCTTGTTTGATTTTAACTTCAGGGATTGCCCTTGGTAAATGCGACTTCTGCCTCTGGATGTGTTTTGAATGGTGTTTGATTGATGTGATGTGATTGTGACTGTCTGACTTTTTGAGAACTCACCCTTGGCAAGGGCGGGTTCTCAATACCCTTAATTTTATTTATTTAATTTAAGTTAGGTGCTCCGATTATCGGTTATCTGGTTTATTTTATTATGGTTGTCAATGTGTTAATATGAATGAACACGAATACTTGATGAGCTCATATTTTTATTCACATTTATGCATTAACAAAATATCATGTTTAAGTTTATGTTTCAAGTTCATTTCTTAACAAAATAACATGTTGAGAATGAACACAAATGCTTGATGAGCTCATATTTTTATTCACGTTTATGCGTTAACAAAATAACATGTTTAAGTTCGTGTTTTAAGTTCATTTGTTAACAAAAAAACATGTTTAAATAACATATTTGTTAACAAAATAACATGTTCAAAGATAAATAACTGAAATATTATCAACCATATCTCTCTAAAAACTCTATTTTTTTTAAAATTCCATACACCTAAAATTAAATTTTTATTTTTCATTATACGGTTAAATAAAACTACTTATATGTTTGTATTTATAATAAAATTGCATTATATAAATAATAGATAAAAAAATTACATAATTAAGAAAGTAAAATACATCACTAAAAATATAAAAAATAACATCTAACGAGTGTCATCATTATCGTTTATTGCTTCATTATTTAAGTCGAACGACCAAGGAGATGGATTAAAAAACTGGTCAACAGATTGAGCTGTATCTTGAAATTGAGGGTAATAAGGTAACGGGGAAGAATGGTGAAATGATTGTTGATAACTAGTATAAGGGCTTTGATAAGGATTTGATGAGCCTCCTTCTACGAAATTCTAGGTCCCCATTTGATTAAAATGTGGAAACTAAGTAGTTGAAGTACCACCATAAAAAAATTGGTTGCCCATTTGGCTTAAAAAGGAGGAGTCGAACTGTTGTTCCGTGAAATCCCTTTGTTCTGTCATATACTGTTGCACAACATTATCATCAACAACCTGTCTACCAACCCGCCCTCGTCCTCTACCCCTTCTGGGTAATCGTTGTGTGCAGGAGGAAGTTAGGTGTTATCAACATTCTGTGTCACATGAGTTGGTAGATAACTTATATGGTTTGCATTTGCAAAATCCATATAACGGCTCACCATATTCCTCCCCGCTTCATCTCCTGATCTTTGATAAAACTGACTCATCACATCCATATATAATAACATTATGAAAAATTACTTTAAAAAAAATAATATTAAAAAATAATAATAATAATAGTAATAATAATATAATAATAATAATAATGATAATAATTAATAATTAATAATACCATCATTCTCAATCTTTGTCCATCATTTTTGAAGCCATGAGGGTTCGTGTCTTGATAAGACGGGTTTGTTGTATACACAACAGTACACTCTAAATACCACCTCATGTATGTTTCAGAAGCAATTGGCGAATCAATGTACACTTCATTAGCAACTGAATTATGCCGAGACGCCCATGCTTGAACAAAGATATTATGATGTTGTAACCAGTTTTTATTTCTACCACCTTTACGAGCAGTCGAATGTAGATTTGTGTGTTGCTCCCGGTTAGTAACACACTTGTAGGGATTGGTTGAAACATTCCAAACTGTCTTAAAACCCTACTTGGAATGTGAGGATCAACAATTTCCCAACATATAAGGTATGTGTCACTTCTCCAGCTTTGATGTCCACTTGTGCAAATATCAAGTAGAAGATGGATAATATTATCATAAGGCCTCCAATCAAACTGATATAAAGATATGAATTAATATGTTTACACAATGTTAATATATACAAAATAATATCAGATTAATATTAATACCGTGGCCTCGCTTAATGAATGCAGCTGAGATCGATACGCACTCAAACAATGCGGAGTGGTGTTTACATAACTAAGTTCATCATTCCATCTGTAATCAAATTTTCAAATATACCAGGTTAATTAGAAAAATATAAGATTACAGATAAATAGTCAATACATAAGTTTTTTTAACATACCGTGCACCATATGGTAACCTGAAATCAATAGATCTCGTATTCTTGGGACAATAGAAGGTAATCTTTCCCATGCTCATATTTGCAACAAGAATAAAGGTCCACCAACTTTTCGATTTGTGACACTCGTTGCCTTATATAACTGTCTATACAAAAAGGCTAAAACTGCACTTCCCCAACTAAGTCTACCACAATTATTTAAGTTTTCAATATGACTTAAATAATTTATGTGCACCCAGTTGCTTGAATTATCAGGAAATAAAGTGGCACCAATCATAAAAAATAAAATTAATCTAGCTCGTTAGATGCACTGAAAATCAGTGGCATTATCAGGGAATGGTTTTATTATTTCATTAAAATAAACCTTAGGTTTAACTTATAACCATTTACAGCGTTTGTAGTGAGTGTACAACCGATTAAATACTCAAACCTCATTATAATTTCAGTTGCATTCATAGCATAATCAGTGCCAGAAACAACATCACCTTCAACCGGCAAACCCCATAAAACTTGTACATCTTGAAGGGTAATTGTGGTTTCGCCAACCGGTAAATGAAATGTATATGTCTCCGGCCTCCATCTCTCCACCAAAGCTGAGATAAGAGCACGATTAAGTTTGCGATAATGATACTCGATCACACCTGCAAAACCAGCCAACCTTATATCTCATAATATTTTCAGAGATAGCACTTCCTCAATGTAATCCCAAAAAGCTTTATCACCTCGTCTAACACGTAAAATTCCTTCATCGTTTTCTGGATCTCGAAAATAATAATCAGCTCTATGTTGACCACTTAAAAATAACAAATCGTTATTTAGTGGACCTGGTGTAATTCCCAACTCATTTTGATTTTTGAAATGAAGTTTCAAATTCTAGAGAAATTTTGAAGAAATTCTAAAGAAATGAGTTGAACGAATTGTGAAGGAAAATATGCGATGGTTAAACGAATATATAGAGAAAGATGGTGAAACGAATAATTAAATAATTTAAGGTGGTTGAAATGTGGACCGTAGATTAAAGGAGGTTGTTGGATCGGAGGGTTAAGAGGAGAACCTGCCCTTCACAAGGGCGTGGTCTCCATGCACGGTCACATCACATCATCATCTATTTAATCTTCAAAGAATCGGACGGTTGGAAAGAGAAGCCGCCCTTCCCAAGGGCGAGTTCTCAGTTTTGACCAGTCACATCACTTCACAAATCACCACACATTCATTTCATCGAGTCAGAAGCCGCCCCTGCCAGGAGCAGTATCCCCTAATGTCAAAATCCGACAAGATTAAACCCTGTTGTCACTTCTCTCCCATTAAATACCCTATTTTTTTAAAAAAAAATCAAATTGAGATAGATCGTTAAACAGGTCCTTTATTTGCATGATTTTATATTTCTAATTTAGGCAAACATTTTGCCATTGAGTATACTTCGAGTTGGTACTAAAAATATTTACTTGAATAAAACAAAAGTTTTAAGAATGAGCCATAATTCTATATGAAAATTGTGTCATAATATCATATAAATTAAAAGTAGAAATTTATTCGTCTTAAAGTGGAGATGAAAGTGATAATGATAATAATGTCATGATGGAAAGGAGCATGAACGGACTCACATAAAGGGGAGGCGGGGGGACGGGCTAGGCACTCACTTAACTTTTGAATTGTTATTTTTATTTTTAAAAAAATAATGAGAGAAAACAAAAAAAAACTAATTTAAACAAGAATTAATGCTATCAACATTAGTCCAATGTCGAGTCAATCATTCTAGAGACCTAAAGTGAGTTGAAAAACAGTTAAAATAACCATAGGCGCTTCAATTTTCTATTGGTTGTACATTGACAAACCTAATTTTCTAAACGTTTACCCAACTTACTTAGTTACCATACATGCAAACATATATCATACAATCATACATTGCTTTCAAGCCCATACATTTTATTCAAGCCCATGTTATATGTATATAAAAAACTGAGGCCCAAAGCTTTTGTTTTACTAGATTTAACCTTGGACTGCACTTGTATTAGATTTAGGTTTTTCAAAATTCTTAAATAACATTTTTGTTTTATAAAGTAAGAGAAAATTACATAAACGGTCCCTGTGGTTTGATTAGATTGCATAATTAGTCGTCCAGACTTTAAAATTTACAAAGATAGTTTAAAATTTTATGTCATATTGCATGTTTGGTCCCCAAAATTTACAAAAGTGTAAAGTTAATCCAAACTTTTACGTGGGTGTTACACTATTTGCCCCTAAAATTAATTTATATGTTAGTTCAAATTTATAAAATGCATTAAAAATAAATAAATTTAGTTACAGGAACCAAACATGCAATGATTACATAAAAGTTAAAACTATATTTGTTATTTTTAAAATTTAAAAACCAAACATGCAATTTGATTAAACCATAAGGATCATTTATGTAATTTTCTCACAAAATTATTGTACTTGTACACCACGTTGTGACCCACCCCTTTTTTTCTAACCTAACATGTTATAACAAGATCTATCTTTCATCCCATCGATAAAAATTCTTAGATCCGTCACTGGTAGTAGGAAGCGCATTCTACATCGCTAAGGGCGGAGGTGTTTGCATGAAGTTTGTGTTTGTAAATGTATGTCTACGTGTTTCAGTGAACATTTATATATATAATAAAACAATAAAACAACCGTTTGATACAATAACAGTATAAAACCATGATAAAAAGATAACAAGAAGTAGAAATATTGAAAAGAGCAGCACCAGCAGCAGCAATGGCATTTGATAATGTGGCAGCCCTCAGTACATATAACAACATTAATGCCAAAATCAAATCCAAAAACACACACACACAAACACACACACATACATGTGTTATATGTGTATGTTTTCCTTTATGTCAACCTTTGATTCAATTATCTCATCACTTAAAAATCTAGTAAAAGAAGTAACTAGCGATAGCCATTGCACCCGTGGCAGCGGACCCCTTCAAGCTGGCTCCCCGTGAGGACGGGGCGTCAGCTGGTGCCGCATCAGATGCTGGTGCGTCACCACTTTCTGATCCTGTAGGGGGAGCCGGTGACTTACCCCCTCTGGGAGAGGGGGGAGAATGCGCGTCCGGGGCGGGAGATGACTTATGGGCCTTCGGTGACGATGCGGGCGGTTTCGTTGATTTCGGTGGCGGTGAGGTTTTGGGGGCGGTCTTCGGGGCGGCTTTTGGCGATGGTTTGGGTGCGGCGGACGGGGAAGTGGTGGGGGCCGCGGCGGAGACGATGCCGATGAGGGCGATGGATATGAGAGCAAGAACAAGCATTTGGTTAGCCATTTTTGTTGGTTTAATTAAAAAGGTGGTTGTTAGCAGAAGTATGGTGGTGTAGGGTGTGGTGGTGGTAGTTTATATAGGTGGTGATGACGCCGTAGATGACGGAGGTAGGTGGCGGAGCTGCTTTTTATCACAAGTGACTGAAGACATTCAATGGATACTTGTGAGGATTAGAGGTAATATAGGAGTGTAATTAGGCTAATGGAGGTTTTTTTGGTTTTAATGTTATTTGACCCATTATTTTCTTGAAAATTTACAATATTATTTTGACCCATTATTTACACTTATGCTATTATCCAAGACCAAATTTCTGACAAAATCAACATCTTTCATTGATGGATTACCAACCTAATTATCCGTCAATGCATTTGATCATGCATTTTACACATACTTAACTGGACTTTAAAACCCTTTGATCATGCATTTTACACAGACTTAATTGGACTTAAATTGTTTATTGAATGTATTGATTTATGCATAAAGTATTCTTCTTCTTTTTTTAATCTTATTTTGTTTGTTAAGCTGAGAATGGAGTTAAACCTTAAATTTCATATCAAAATGAAATGATGGAAGCTAAATCAAAGTTTGAAGTTACAAGTAATAACAATTATAAAAGAAAATGAACTGAACAAAAGAAGAAAACCACTTGATTTTCTGTTTGAATTGCATATTTGCATGGCAACAACCAAACATGATAATGGGCTTTACCTTAATATTTGTAATTGGGCTTAAATTGTGCAATTAACTACTTTAGGCCTCTTGGGCTAAGTTTAATTTGAAGGGGGAGCCCGGAGGCCGGAGCCACATAAAGTGGGCAACTAAAATTGAGAAGATACAAAGCAGCAGTTCTGGAGTGCAAATGCACGGTTGCCGAGGCGAGAGCTTCTAGCCAGCTGTTCACTCGTACTTGGCTCGTTTACAAGTGCAACTGAGCCGATCGACGATCAGCTAACCAAAATTCGAACGATCATTTTCCAAGTACTAATTTTCAAAGCGAACCACGAGCGATTTTAAGAGTGTTACTATCCAATTTAGAAATAAATCATGTTTAGAAATGGAAGATTTATAAGAATGGTGAAATTGACAAATTGTTAGTCTTGACGTAAAACTTTGGACATAAAAGCTAAGTCAAATATAATTGTAGTCCAGGTCATTTATGATCTAATAAGTCTATAATACTAAAAAGAGTTAACTATACAGATCGTTCTTGAGGTTTGTTTAAATTTTACATTTCGTCACTGGGTTTGAAAAATTACAGGCTTACTCTTAAGGTTTGGAAAAATTTAACACGTCGTCCCTGCATCAAACGGCCGTTAGGTTTTGACGTTAAACAAGTCTAAATTGACAATTCTAGCCCCCTTCTTCTTCGTCATCGTTTTCTTCATCTTCTTCCCCAACCCACACCTACATTTCTTCTTTTTCATTCTCATTTTCTTTTTAGGCCACCATCAATCCACCACCACCCCCCTATGCACCACTACCACCAGCACTTCTCGCCACCACCACCACACACCAGCACCTCACACCACGATCTCCACCACCACCACTCCTCGCCATTACCACCACACGCCCATCTTCACGACCATCCACCACCACTCATCGTCACCACCAATACACAACCCCATATCCACCACCACACCCCACACCACACGCCACACTGTTGCCACCCTTGCGTTTTCTCGCTTTGTGGTAATGTGAAGGTGAGTTGTTTTGGTTTTGCAAGGTGGTGTTGTTGCAAGTTCGTCGGAAAATGAAAAATGTGGGGTTGTGGTGGCGGCAAGGTGGGGTTGTAGTGGTGGGAAGGGGTAAAATCGCCATTTTTTAAATTTTAACGTAAAAAGCTAACGAACGTTTAACCCATGGACGAAACGTGTTACATTTTTCCAAATCATAATACTAAACCTGTAATTTTCCAATCCCAGTGACAAAATGTGAAATTTAACAAAGACAATCTGTGTAATTTACTCTACTAAAAACTAAGCATGCATGGATGCTTGTGTACCGAATCATTTAGTTGGATTGGAAGCATTAGACGGTTTGTATCAAATCTCACCTTGATGGATTTAAATCAATGTTATATCATTTTAAGCTTCACAAGAACAGGAATAGACTTGAACAAGTAACCCAAATGATACCTCACAGCCTTCTCAATTCATGTAATGTTGAATGTAATAGATAGTAACATATGCCAACCAACATCAAACCATGGATAGATTTTACATTCTTTTTGTTTAAATAATATCAAAACCAAAACAAGATCTACCCGTTTCGTAGTCTATCGATCCGATCAACACTCTTTCTACCTCTTTCTAACTGTTGAAGGTCAACACTTTTTCTTGACTTTTCAATCACATCCACACTTCTCCTTGACCTCTCCATTTGATCAAACGACATCCTCATCTTTTCAATCTTTTCAACTTTTGTTTTCTCCATGCTTTTTCTTGGTTTCTCTCTTTTGTCAGTGCTCTTTCGTGATGCTTCAAACACGTCGGTGCTCCTTCTTGGTTGGTCAAAGTGGAGGTCAACGCTCCACCTTGAACTGCTGCTTTGCCTGTGTGATGGTGATTTCTCAACCGTTGATATAAACTTCTTTAGATGCCTGATGTATTCTGGATAAAGCTCCAAATCACAGTGGTTTCCACCTTTGATCCAAAGGGGTTCATATTTTTCTTTGCAAAGTTCCCATAGTTGCTTACCATGAGAGAAATCAACAACATCATCGGCAGTGCCCTATAAAATCAGGAAAAATAGCTATAAAAGAAAATAGTCAAAACAGCTATCTAAGTCATCAAATGATGCTCAAATGTTTACACCATATTAAATTGCATTATCCGAATAAATTCAATGATTATTCAAATAATAGTTCCATAATTAGTTAAGAAATCAGAAAATGAAAAACAATTATTGACGGATTAACCTGACCCGCGCTAAAAAACTTATCTAGTTTGGCTCAAACTCAAGTTAACCATTACCTTACCTACCTACTTTGGCACTTATGCTAGACAGCATTGAGAATCTTTTTTATATTTTAATGATCATGAAGAGGAAGGTGTCAATCATTTAAATATTAGTTGAGACATTAAATCAGGCCCATAACATGATGAGTAAAACATGTAGAGGGTAGGGGCCATCAACTACAAGACTCAAAAGACCAAATAATGACAGACAGATGGTGCTAATCTTATATAAAGCAAAAACATTCATAAACCATCAACAAGATAAACAATTTGATAAGGGGCCCATTTAGTTGACTCTGGAATCTTTCAATACAATACTTTGTTTCACATATTTGCAGAAATTATGCAAACTAAATTTCACTATCAACTATACCAATTTGCAGACTTATATGAATGATAGGTCGGGTAACATTAAGCGGTAAAAAAGGTATAAATTTTGTAGACTTACATGAATGATAAGCACAGGACAATCGACGAATGGGATTTTGTCAATGTTCTGCAAAACCATAAAAAAGATTGTTAATGAGATGACAATGAATAAGGGAGAGAGTTACCTAGAGAAAACTTTAATATTACCTTATAAATGTCAAACCAATATGTGCGTTTAACAGGATACATGACTCTTAATCCTGATAATATAGGGCTGTGAAGTACAACAGCTCTTAGACGAGGAAGACGGACTGCTAAATCTAATGTGGGCCCACTTCCAACCGATTGACCGTAAAGGATAACATCTTCTTGCTTTGTTCCATAACTTTCCTCGAGACATTTATAAACAGCTTCAATATCTGCATATGTATTATTCTCACTTGGCTGCACCACATGAAAAGTATGAGCTTGTAATGAAGATTAAGGTCACCAACAGGGTGTTTGGATGTTTGTTTTTACATTGAATAAGAACCAAAATCAGATAATCAGTTGGTTAAATCATGGGTCGGGTAGGTAATTTCACATCAACTTCATGGACGGACTTTTACCCACCACGAATCATTGCGACTTTAGTTTAATCACACATCCAAGCACCCATTAATATTATTATAAGTATTTTAGCTGTAAAGTTACTGAATTTACTCACCTTCCCTGTGGATTGTCCATACCCAGAGTAATCATACCTGCACAAAATCACATGCTTTTACCTTGGTGACATATAGAAGGAAAAACTAATATATGGCTTTTTAAGATTATCTTTACAGCTGTTTAAAGTTAGTGACTGAATTAGCAAAAGCAATTAAGTAATTGACAAGCTATGACTTTTACTTCTAATCAAGCGATCACGCTCTTCGTTAATGAAAGCTTTTACCATAATAATGATTAGACAAAATTGCACAGAGTATATTTCTGAAATTTACACAATTTCATTGAATTTCATCTCACTATTAACTCAAAACTATGAGCCTAACATACATTAGAAATACATTGTGTACACAAATACAGATCAAACTAGCATCAAAGAAAAAGAAAAAATGACAAAACTAATACTCTATTAATTCAATGAAAATGTACAAATCTATTGGCATAATCCTTCTTAATCTATTAACCAAAAAGCCCACAAAGAAGATGCACATATAAGCACCAGATCACTAATCTCCAATCTTTTTTCAAAACTATATTAATGGTGTGTTTAATTTGTGGAATTAGAAATATAAAGATTACAACCCATAAAACTCCAAATCGAACAAACCCTACAAGCTCAATTCACACAAATCACAAGGCGATCAACGACCATAAACAACTTCAACCTCACTAATTCATATCTAGAATTCGAAATCAACGATCAAAACAATTGCAGGTAAACATGTATTCACAGTGAGACTACACAAAATCATCTAAAATCATCAAAAATTTTGAGAAAAAGACGATACCCCATGAGATTCACACGCAATCGAATACTAAGCTCCACAAACAGCTCATACATCTGCCCCAAATCAGCAGCGTTACCATGCGAATACAAAACAGTAGAAGTCGCCATAGGGTGCCTCACATAAACCGCAACGATCTCCGACCCACGACGCGTATTCAGCTTCAGAACCTCAACGTTCTCCCGATGCGGAAACGGCGTCAGAAGCAACAACCCAGTGAGCTCATCTTTCACCAGCTTGTACGACGGTGGATTTGGCGGGAAGAAGGCGAATTTGGCCGCCATTGATGACGTCATCCCACCCATATCAGATCAATGATGAAGAAGATGAAGTGAGGGGTGTGTGTTATAGTGTTATAGAGTTGTAGTGTAGATCGCCTGAAAACATGGAGAATTTATTAATAAATTTATGGAGAATTTTGATGATTTTATGGGATTGTGGTGAGGAAGAAGAAGAGTATATGTTGGGATGGGAGATGTGGGGTAGTGTTTGCTGTGTGCGCATGGATGATGATGATAACTGCTTTTGAATTATTATTTTTTTTTATTTTTTTTATTTGTTTTTGATGAATTTGAATACACACTCCCTCCCTCACTTTTTACTCTTCCATCCCTTTCAATATTATTAAAAGAAAAAACCAGGGTAATTTAATTTGTTTTTTAATTATTTATAATAGATTTTTTATCTTTATTTGTATAATTACATTAAAAATTATTATAATTTTTTCATTTTTTTCAATTAAATAATAATTTTTATACATTTATTACTATTTTTTCTCTCTCCTCCGCTCACAACCATTTAAAATTTATTAAAAGTTTTATAAGAATTGAATAGTAATTCTTTAAACATACCAATACATGATAACATTTTTTATCTTCTTCACTCATAACCACTTAAAAACATTCCATATAATATACCAAATATACTCACATAATTTTAAGGACTGCACTGTTAATGCTCTTAAGGTGTGAATCTATTCAAACTATTATTACTCGGGCAGATAACAATTTATACCGGTAATTTGGTTGATAGTTTGATTGATGATACTTTTAAAAGTTAGATTCTGTTTTGTTTTTTTGTAAGTTTGATAAAACTATATATATTTTTAAAAGATTAAACACATCAATTTAGTTTCAAAAGTTTTGTCAGTTTTTTTAATTTTAGTTCAAGTTTTATTAGTTGTTTTGTTTTATTCCAAAATATGAAATATTTGGACGAAAACGATGTGTTAAACTTCTGAAGGACAATTGTTACATTTGCAAGCCTTATTGAACAAAGTCAAATTTACTGTATTTTCAACGAATATTTTTATTTTTAAAAACAATCAAAGTAACATAATTATTATAGGTTGTATTTGATTTATACTTACTTTCGATTGTACGTTTTTTCATTTCATTCACAATAATCATTGTAAGCAAAATTGAGTGGAAGTTAAACTTAGATATGATGATTATGCTATTGATATTGATCTTGGTAAGGAAAATGAAATTTATGAATGTCACTAGGTAGATGGTTAGTATGGATTGTTATTTTATAAAGGGTAATGGATTGAGTTATTAAAATCTAATGTGCTTAAATTATAATTACAAATCATGAGTTAATGTAGCAGCGGATCTTCAAAATTATTTTACAGAAGTAACCCTTAAAGATGTTTATGAATCAATATCATTTTAGTTTAACTATAAGATACATGTATAATAAATCAAAAGGCAAGTATCAAATACTATATAACAAATTAAATGATTATCAATATTACTTAACTAGATCAACTTCGTCCTAATCTAAGAATTAATAATTGAGTTCATGGTTTAGTAAGTTTAGTGAAAATTTATTGCACACGCCTCATTAGATTGTATGTGAAATGCATGAGCTTGAATGTCCTCTCATTCAAAATGTGACATTAATCCTACATGTATTATAAAGTTGTAATGTTTTGTATAATGCATAGTATTTATGACTGGAAATTAAGTATGTAATATTATATTGTATAGCAAATTATAACAAATCTTGCTCTCATTTTCTTAGAAAACTTGTAGCACAAACCGTTAAGCATAAGTGAATTTCAAATGATGGAGCGTGAGACCTTGTTTTCATGGAGGTGGAAAAGTAGATATAGGCATGAAAAGCCATAATGAGTATATAGAATGTGCTCTGTTATTTTCTTTTTTGTATTTCCTTTTTTTATAAAGGAAATGAAAAATAATGGGTTTGCTTGGGATTTTATGATGTTGCTGTTGCGACATAAACATGTTTAGGTATATTATCCCTCTTAAAACTCTTAAATCAGAATTTATGAACTAGCGAATTAGGTAAAGCGAAGTTTTTACTATGCGAGTAGCCTTAAGGGGTTTAAAGACAGAAAACTAGTGGAACTGATGTATACACGTTTATACCATGAGCATGCAAGTGTGTGTGATGAATTCTTGGGATCAGAAGAAAAAAGCTAAATTGGGTCCATTTTTGACTTTGTTAAAGTGATGTTCCCTCAACAATATACACCAAGGCATAAGACCCAAATGATGCTCCTCTTCTTCCAAAAGTAAAATGGTTAGTCTCATAAAGACTATTTTAAAGAGCTACTATGTGCCCCCCATGTGCAACCGGTGTTATTGACTTATAGTGTATTATGGAGTAGAATGTCAATAAACATGTAGCATACATAGTCACCACTTGTTAATAAAGATATTAACACTCGTTTGTTTCAAGAATCGCGAGAACCAAACCAAACGCTATAAAGACATTCAAATGATCGGGTCGAAGTTGGCGCAAACTATGATAAGTTTATTAGTTTGTAACGTAAGAGTGTAAACTGATTAGAAAAGTAAAGAATCTTAGATCACACCTCTACTTTTTCATATGCTCCTAATAAGTGAGACATCACAACAACATACTTATTTATATACTTCAAAATAGAAGGGTTTGACAAATATGATGCTGTCATAAACAAAACATCAAATTGAAAACTAACGAATCTTCAAACCAAAACTTGAACCGTTTGACTAAGCTGAAAAACAAGAATAAAAAGTTATAAAAATGCCCCCATGCAGGATCGAACTACAGACCTCCAGTTTACAAGACTGGCGCTCTACCACTGAGCTATAGGGGCCTGATATACACAATTGAGAACTTTAATTTTCTTATGTATTGGAGAATTAAATTATCTATTATTTGCAAAAGACATAAAAAATGATGATTATTTTTAAAAACAGCGCAACTCCGATAAATAGAGTAGACATACAAATAACAAACGTATTTAATATAATGTCACTTATCATAGAGTATTTAGTAGGTAGTGTTGTCATGAAGGTTTATATTAGTTTTAGGGAAAACTTGATAAAATAATAACCGCATTTTAGTAATGTTTTAATCAGACAATTTATTTTTTTTATTGTTTTAATCAGGTGATTTAATTTTGGTTTGGTGTTTCAATCATATGTAATTAATCTGATTAGCTTGTAATTGTTTTTCCCAACCATCTCTTCCTACCTGCACCATCAAACACCCTTCTCCTCCACAACTCCACGTTCAAACACCCCTCCCCCACCGCTTTTGACCAACTCCGACCACACCATCATTTTCGTCCTCCCACCATCGTCGCCCCAAACATTTACGACCCACCCAAATCCCCGCCCCCTCATCTGCAACCCATCCAAAACAGCCCTATCACCTTCGACTCCATCACTTGAGACCCCCTTCATCTCCGTTCCATCATCTTCGACCACCATCACCCAACCAAACTAAAAACTTTGTAAGTTTTTTACCTGCTAGTAGGTTAAATAGATAGGATTGAAACATCAAAATAAACTTAAGTAACCTTGACGTGATTGAAATAAAAAAGTTTATGAGTGGTCTATTTAACAAAGTTATCGCATAGGGTGTAGATTATGCTATTGTTCTTTTTATTGTCAAAATTCAAATTCTGATTTTTTGGATCATGACATATTTTGATTCAATTGTATTGTATGTTAAACAATTTTTGCCCTTTGTTTGTTCTTTGGGATTTTCATATGATTTGGTTTAGCTCTAGCAATAGATTACACGCTAAAACCTTTTAAGAAACACAATAAAAATCATATTTTTTTGTGAAATAACTAAACAAGAACTATAAGATTCCCAAAGTTATGGATTTTAAAATTATAGCTAATGTAAACTGATGTTTATTATGATGATAAATCAAACTATAGCAAAGAGTAGGACTGTACAAAAAGTTTGTAGCTCGAAGCTCACTCGAAAAAAGCTCGAAAAAAAATTCGGCTCGAAAAAACTCGAATTTAAACGAACCGGCTCGGCTCGGCTCGATAAGCTTTGAGATCGAGCTCGAACCCATCCTGGCTCGGCTCGTTTACAGCTCCAGCAAAGAGAAATAAAACGAAGTAAAATGATTTCCAATGCCACCTATTTGGGAGAACCAACGACGAAAGGAAGACCAACGAAGGGGCGCAACGGATGAACTTGATGGTTGCTGACAAGGATAATGAATGGCAGGGCAACAAGGAGAACGTGTTGGTTGCCGACAAGGAGAACACGATGGTTACTAGCAAGGAGAATAAGATGGTCCCCTCGTCGATTGTTGTATGATGATCAAGAGCATCAACGACTATGGTTCAATGGTTGATGATTTGTTGTTACAACTTTGAACTTTGAATGATGAAAATAAAAATGGTATTTGGAAGCGACTAAGATTTATATTTTCTAAAACAATAAAAAAGGAACATGTCTTAACGAATTAAACATTTATTTAACTTGTTAAATTCATTTAGTATCGTGGTAACAAATATCTGTAAAAAAATGTGAGCATTATTTGTAATTGATATGTAAACCAATGATCTACATCACTACATGCCCTTCGAAGATCAAAATTCAAATTATATAATTTCCGACCACGTCGACACCTCGCATACAGTATCGCACTGTTCCACGAACGATGATGCACATGAACAAATTCGTGTGATTCATACATCACTCTGAAGATCCAATTAGATTCCATTTATGATCCAAAACAATCACGTAATCCACATCAATCGATCACCAATTTGATCAATAATACATCCCATTAAAAATCTGTTGTTGCAGAGCCTCACTCTGGAGAAGGAAATCAAGCAATGAAAAAGTGAAAAAGACGAAACGGCGAACGCCTGGAACCGTACAAGCTTCATTCATATAGTCGAGGTTCTTCTTGTTCTTCATCGTTTAAGGATTTTGCAATTTAATTCCGTACGAGGGTTTAGGGTTAGGGTTAGGGTTTTTGATCGAGTTATATTAAGGCTCGTGTTCTACTGTAGTTTCGGCATGTTTCTGATTTCATACAGTTTAAT
This sequence comes from Flaveria trinervia, assembly GCA_025506515.1. Taxonomy (NCBI): domain Eukaryota; kingdom Viridiplantae; phylum Streptophyta; class Magnoliopsida; order Asterales; family Asteraceae; genus Flaveria; species Flaveria trinervia. The sequence continues at coordinate 94,688,771 of CM046447.1, read as the reverse complement.
GCCCTAATCTATTGAAGATTATGCATAATATATCTGGGTTGAGGTAATTTTATCCCATGAGATATGCTGATAGAGGTAAGGTTGCCATCATCTTACTTACCCATCCGAAACCCTATAATGAATGATCGAACGAGTGAGACTTTTTCTTGGGTATGTTTGCTTGTTTGGTTGCTCCGTTCGATGTAATTTTGATCCGAAAACCCTCAAATAAGTAATTTTCCTTCTTAAATCATTGCAACAGGAGTGGTGAATGTGTGTAGTGTCTGAAATCTCAAAGGACATGAATACATCAACCGAATTGGATGCGAGAATGGATTTATTCCAGTATTATATTCATGGTATTAGGGGATTGATCTCTGGAGATGATTTCTCACCATCTTCTTCGATAAATTCTCGATTAGCTGAAGTAGATAAAGGGAGTGTTATGAACAAAGGGCTGACAAAAGAGGATACTCGATGTAGTGAAAAGAGTCGTCCTGCTGGTTGTAGTTCTTTATTTTGTAATGCTGCAGGAAATGGACTTTCGGATCACGGGAAAGAAAGACTGGCAACAATGCTATGCCAAAGCGTCGTTGCTTTAAACGAGGAGGTTAATGAGGTATTTGTCAATGATTTTGTGCTTGGTTTTAAAAAGCAAGGGGCGATTAGATCAGGAAAAAAGCCCCGGGGCCTTGAGGGGACACTTCATGCACATTTGGGTCAAATTAGGGTTGAGAGGAGGTTAATATGTAAAAATGACCCAAAGGATGAAGAGCTTATGAATGATTACTTCATGAAGGAGGTTAATATGTAAAAAGAGGATGGATATGCATCTTTTGGTTGTACAAAGAGCAACTCCTCACGTATGTGAAGCTCTTGCCTCTTGCCTCGGCTTTTGAGACGTAAATGCCTTGAAGCGCCTCATGCTTTATAAAACCAAGATTTTTGTGTTTTTTCTTGATAGAAACACTTCAAGATAAGTCATTAAATGTCTAGTGAAGTTGCTCTTCATACATTACAATTCCTTGTGTTCATTTATAAATTTGAAATTCAAACTTCCATTTCCTGTAAATATGGCATTTGATGAATCGTAAGGCTGTCTGATATAGGCCTAAATTTATATCTTGTGCAACATGTAGTTCTTTATTTGATTTCTAGTATTTTAATATACGATTAACTGCTTTTATCGAGCCATAACATATTTAATGATTATACATAAACCAGATGTTGGATCCTGTATTTTCAATGCTTCGGTTAAAAGCTCTTTTGGCACCCAAAAAGAATTATGCAAGTGATCAGGATGGAAATGGCAAGGTTGAGTTTGAGCAACAGACACAGAAGAGGCTTAAGGTTAATGGACGTTTCAGTTCTGGCAGCTGTATTCTAACTGAGGAGGTTAATATATGTACAAATGCATAATTATTTTGTTTTTACATGTATAACTACTTTACTAGTGGTACTAAGTGACATAATCTTAACAATAGTTCGGCATTTATGGAATCTGTTGCTTTTTATAATTAATTTCTTTTATTAAAATTGTTACTTTTATAGCTTAAACTCTTTTAGTTAAGACATCTTGGATCTTTTTGTTTTTTGTCTCATAGTTTACCAATTAAATGCACAGGGTTCATTAAGTGAAAGGAAGGGTGTGGTTGAAACTGAACCAGGTAAAGGTAAATCATTAACCAGGTGTAACAATACAGGGTGTGAGAACTATACCCGAAAAGTAACTTTGATGAATCTAAGGTAACTGAATTATAAGTTTCTCATGATCTACTCTGGTATTGATTGTTATTAATCTAATCTTCTTTCTTTATATAGTCTGCGTGTGGGGATTGTTCAAAAGAAGGCATGAATGGGTCGTTATTGGGATCAAGTTACAAGACTATAAAGAGAATGAGGAGGTAAACGTCTATTACACTAGCTTTTTATTCCTTAAAAGCCTACAGTTTTAGTGTTTAGAAAGGATGATTGATTTATTATCATTTACTTACATTTTTAATGTTGAGAAAGGCATGCTTGATTTATTATCATTTACTTTCCTTTATGATTGGATGTGCTGTTCTCATCTAACCTTTTGGTACGTTCCCCAGGTGAATGATGTCTTACAAGTACTTCTGGTAAATAGAGGTCCAATGGTTGAAAAAAAACTGGAGAAACATTCTGCTGAATTATCCACAACGGTATAAATTTTGACTTTTTAAGTTTCTTTTCTGCGGTTCTACCATATACTAGTGTTCATAAAGATTGGATTGCTGGCCAATTTGATGAAAAATGTGTGGTTTTCAGCTTGAACAAATGAAGGTGAAGCTTGAACAGCTTGTCAATGTTGTTGTTTCAAGTTGCAGGTACATCTTATATCTAATCAATAGCTAAGTTGATATTTTATATAGTCAATGTGATCTAATCTATCTATATATTTATTGATGAAGCGGTTTAAATTTTACCTGGAGAATTTGGAATATTAGATTATCTCATCATATTGTTTGGATATAGACAAATGTGATTCGTGTCAAAGATAAACTAATCCATTAATTTTGCTCATCAGAGCAATCTTTACATTTAAGAAGGGTTATTTTGGTTGTAGGTTGCTTTTGTATATGACCTTCTTTATAAAAGAATGCATGTAATTATTTAAACAAACATGCTTAGTAAAATCTCACACGTAGTAAAGCTATTGACGGGGTCTGGGGAGTGTTGGATGACGACAAACCTTTTCTCTATCCGAAGAAGGTTGCTCCCGCTAGGTCCTCCCGGTTCGAAAAAGCTTTTTTTTGTTTTCTTACATGTACGATATAGTGTCCGAATAATAGAACATGTGGCTAATGGGGAACCAAAGCAATAACCATACCAAAAGGTACTAATGACAATATTATTGAACTGTCACTAACATAAAGTGATTAGTAAAACTATATTAGCAACATAGACAAATAGCAAAAGGCAAGAACAAAGTCTCGCGAAAAGAACCTAAATGCTTTTTAACAAGATCTATACACTAAGGCAAATGCTAAGGCAAAGCTGAGGTTAAGACAAGTACAAAATGTAGGAGAGCTACTAAGGCCCCTAGGCAACAACCAGGCAAACTCTATATCATCCTTTAAAAGTCTATAACCTTATTTTGGCATCTCCAAGAAATCCTATCTCCAATCATGTCCTCAGGGCATCTCCAAGAAATCCTATCTCCAATCATGTCCTCAGGGAGCTGCAAATCTAATAAAGCCTATCCAATCCACGTATTCCATGTAAGTTAGGTTTGTATCTATTCTTTCTTCTATCCACTAAGAGGTTTTCCATGATTCTTACAGGAGTCATCATATGTCTTCTCTTCACACGTTCAAACCATCTTAATGTCTCATCTTTAATATTATTTGAGATACATGCTAGTCCTAACTTCTCTTGAAATACTTCTTTTCTAATCCGATCTCTTCTTATGTACTTACACATCTACCTTAGCATTCTCATCTTTGCCCCCTTAAGCTTCCGCGATTATAATTTATTTTATGTTAAGGTGTGAAGGCCTTTGAGCTCTCGGGTGGAGTTATGAGCTTGTCCCATTGAAGCTTCGACGTCCGGTTCGACGTCCGATCCGGTTCTGAAAACATTGGTCCTAAATACTTGAACTTGGTTGCTTGCGAGACAAGTTGACAATTAGGCCTATAATACTAATTTGCGTGTCCTTGTCGTTCGCACCACTGAAGTTAGAATGTAGGTATCCTATTTATGAGTGACTTATCCTTAAACCTTTGTGCTCTAGAGCTGCTGCCACTCTGCTAGCTTCTCATTTGGGTTTGTTTTACTAATAACATAGCACAATATCATTTGCGTAAAGCATGCATCGCAAGTTGGCCTTTCAGATTAACTTGGATAACTCATCCGGGATTATTGCGAAAACAAGCGCGCTCAACTTGGATCCTTGTTGAATGCCCGCCTTCAATTGAAAAAAGTTTGTATCCTCATTGGCGCATGAACATTTGTTTTAGCCTGTCATACGCATCTCTAATTATCTATATGCATCCCTAAGGAATGCTCTACCATCAAGGCTATCCCAAATCACGTGTGGGGGCACACTGTTGTAAGCTTTTTCATGGTCAGTGAACACCATATGCAAATCCCACTTCTTCTCTGTGTACTATTCCATTTGTCTTCTTAATGTGTATCACCTCCGCAGCAGACCGCCCTGACATTAATGATAAATCCGAATTGCTTCAAGTAATCTAAGTTTTCTGTCCCATTATTGTCTCGTTAACTTTTCGTCACAATTACATTGTATGATCTAAGAGCTTTATCCCTCTGTAGTTGGCATAACATTGGGCATCCTCTTTGTTCTTATAAATGGAACCAAGACACTACTTCATTGTTCTTGACATCTTTTAAACAAATTTCAATTAGTGAACTCCTACCTCCCAAACACTTCCATACCTCAATAGCCATGCTGTCCAGACCAACCTCCCTAGCTCTTTCTATTTTTCTGAGGACTCATATCACCTCTTCATGTGTGATATTAAGACAATAGCCGTTGGTCATGAATTTTTTTATAAAATTGTGTAAATAATTCTGGGGGTTAAAGTGTGTTTGATGGATGAATCGGTGTTTTTGGACTTTGGAAATGTGCTAACAAATTTTGGATTTTATGAAAGAAAAGGTCTAATACTAAATTGATGGTTAAATTAGGGCAATGACCCTTGCAGAGAAGCATCAACTAAGGAAACTGATTCAAGATCTGCCACCTCAAAATCTGGATCGCGTTGTGGAAATCATACAACGGGGAAAGCCTCCTGAAAACCAATCTAGGGATGATATTACAATCGATCTGCTAAATGAGGTAATAAAACATACACATTATATTTCAGTCTGATATTAAAGTTATGACTGTTGGTTATCATCTCATATAATATGCTTTTATACCTTGAAGGACAATGCAACACTTTGGAGAATATACTTCCACGTTAAAGCAGTTGAAAATGCTAGAAAGCTTTTGCGGGACGACATTTTTGCATGACCACACAAGTTCCACTTATAACCCAGTTTTGTTGATGAGCTAACATTTTTTGTTTTGAGGAGGTCAATGTATATCTTTTAGGAAAGCTGTATATACAACAGCAAAAGATCATCTAAAACACTAGGTTTTTTGGCCACTACTTGTAGTGGAACATAGATGATGCATAAATAGAGTAAATCAAGGTGGTGTTAGCTATTGTGCATCATATGGTTTTTGACAATGCATAAACATGTATGTGGGGTATGGTTGAATCATTATAGTGGCTATTCTTCTTAATGAGAAGTATGTTTTTTGCGCTCTATTTTCTACACTGTTATATTATACATGTTATTGGTGTGGGTTTGCTATCCATCAATTTCAATTTAATGGAGAAGAAAGCTTAATGGAGAGCATGTTACAGTGTGGGTTTAGCAACGGGGTTTGCAAATTAACTATAACTTAAAAGTAAAGGTAAGTGGGAAACTTCACCGACCTTTATTTTTAACCCCACCGGCCTTTACTTCTAAGTTACAGTTAATTTGCAGACTCCATGAGTAAAGGTGTTTGAAAAAACCGAAAAACAACAAAAACCAAACTGTATCCGTAACCTTAAAACCAAAAGGGGTTGTGAATTTTGTTTTCGGTTTAGTTTCTAACTGTATCCAAATTGTGAATTTGGTTTTCATTTAGTTAATAGTTACATAAAACCTTGATTGATATGTTGGTTTAATTGAACTGAATAAAATGAATGAGTCGGTTTAAAGTTTAAAGGCTAGTTGGGATATGGTTGAGTTGAGTGACGGATCTGTAAAGGCTCGTTGCAAGTTTTGTGGAGCTTTACTTGCTAAAGATTTTAACACGACTTTAAACAAACACATTACCAAGAAGTTTTGTAAGTCGTTGAAAAGTAATCCGGATTCGCAACAAACACAATTGAGTGGAGACGGTAAAATCTTTAATTACAACGTTAATGAGGTTCGACATCGAATGACAAAGTTCGTGATTCAAGAAGCTTTGCCTTTCAATCACTTCGACAACCCTCGATTAAACAACTTAATTCGAGAGAAGCTTCAACGTTGTTACACTCACGTAAGTCGTACTACACTTAGACGTTATTGTTTAAAATTATGGAAGCAAGCAAAAAATGATTTAATTGTATTATTTGAAAATTTAAATACCGGTGTAAACTTAACTAGTGACGTTTGGTCGGCGCCACACGGTTTGCCCGAATTGTACCTTTGCGTCACCGCTCATTGGGTAGATCCCAGTTCATGGAAAATAATGAAACGTACGATTGCATTTGATCTATTTCCGTATCCACACACCGGAGAGTATTTATTTTACTTTTTGGATAATGTAATAACTACTTTTAATTTACAAAATAAAATATTTTCAATGGCATTTGATAACGCTTCCAACAACACAACCGCGGTTGAAAAATTAAAATTAAAATATCTTCCGATTGCAAACAGTGATTTTTTTCATACTCGTTGTGTTGCACATATTATTAATTTAGTAGTACAAGATGGTCTATCCGTACCATTTGTTGATAGCTTTATAAAAGCTTTTCGATTTATGTTACACGACGTTTTTAAAAAAAGTAGAAAAAGATATCAAGATTATAAACAACTTTGTAAAGATACAGAATCTAGATTTTTAGGGCCTAATTGGGATGTACCTACTAGGTGGAATTCGACTTGTCATATATTGATTGTGCTTTAAAACAAAAAGACACTTTAAAAGCTTTTCATAATAGTCTTTTGGATAATTGCGAAGCCGACCTGTTTCCGGATTTGGGTTGGAAAAATATTGAACATTTATCCGAATTTCTTGAGGTGTTTAAAAACTCAACTACAAAATAATCGGGAGTTTATTATCCCACTAGTTATTCGGTGCTTCAAGAATTATATTTCATGGCTTTGAATTTTAAAAATTTTCAAAATAAAAATAGTATGTTTAGAGAAATGATAGAACCAATGAAAGACAAGTTTAAAAAATATTTTCTTGAGTTACCACCCGTTTTTACTTGTGCCGCTGCTTTAAATCCTTTTTTAAATGTTGCGGGGGTAGAATGTTTAATAGACGAGATAAATGACAATTTGGATATACATGACGAAAACCCCAATTTTTCAACCGAGGCAAAAGAAGTTTTTAATAAAAGTTTGAAAATTATTTATAATTTTATTTAAATAAATATGAACCTAACGTAAATATAACTACGCCAAGAGAATCAACCTCAAGTGCTAGTACCTCGTTTAAAGACCCCGTTATGACTATGTTGAATGTTGTTCGGGATGTGACGGCTAAACGTCAAAGGGGTAACGCCCCAACAAGCGAACTTGGTATATATAGTACGACGAATTTTATTTCAACTATGAGTACTCAAGATTATCATGCATTTGATATTTTGGCTTGGTGGAAAGGAAAGGAATCCCAATTTCCAATTCTTTCCGCTATGGCCCGTGATTTACTAAGCGTCCAAGCTTCTACGGTAGCTTCGGAGTCTGCATTTTCTCTTAGTGGCAGGGTAATATCATTACGGAGAACAAGATTAAATTCTGGAAGCGGTGGAGATGTGCATTTGTGTAAAAGACCACTTAGACGCGATGGATCGTATACAAGACAAAACAAATCTTGAAGACGAAATTGCAATCGAATGTAAAGTACACGATGAAGAGGTAGAAGAAGGAGTATCTTCTGGTATATCCGACGAAGAATTAGTATTTGATGAAGCCTCTCGAAAAAAATAGTCGATTAGTTAAATAAAAATTTAATATTATTTTTTATTGATTCGTTAATGTATTTTTTCAGTTATTTTAATAAATAAATAATAAATTAATGAGTTATAGATGTTTTTTTAATGTTTTTATAATAATAATAATAATATAATAATAATAAGAATAATAATAATTGTAATAATAATAATAATAGTAATAGCAATCATAATAATAATAATATAATACTAATAATATTAATATTAATAGCAGTTATAATAGTAAAAAAAAAAAAACCGGTTGTACCCGGTTCTGGACCCCACCCTAACCGGGTAGGCCGGGTGGGTTTTAAGTAAGACCAACCCGATCCGTACCCGAACCCGGGTTCACCCATACCCGGTTCCCAAAAAAACCGACCGGCCCATACCCGATTTGAATCCGGTTCCGGGTCCGGCCCAATACCCGGTTTGTTCAACTCTAGTTTAAACAGTTTAATATATTGAATTTGGTTCATTGGCACGGTTCAGTTAACGATTAACCTAAAAATATAACCGAATAAACCATTAACATAACCATTGAAGGTCCCTAAGTCATGCGATTGTTGTAATCGCTTGCTATTGATGTGGATCCATTTTTACCATTAGGCTGCCACGTGCCTTTAACCAACTTCTTGATCCCTCGCTTGACAGGCCTGATGGTGCCCACGGGATAATTTATTAGGTCGATACTCTTCACTCTTATGTAATATGCTCTTTTCGCGAGTAACGTAATGTGATATGTAATAAAAAAAACTAATGTATTTAACGAGCAGTTAGAATGAAACTATTATTGATAACAAGATCGAAAATTAAGATTAATATTGTTTAATTATTAGTTGGGATTAATATTAACCAATAATCAATAGTTTAAAGTATTAAAATTCAATTTTTTTCTTTCTAATATAAATATACTAATATTATACTTAAAAGAACTAATAATGTCTATTAAATTTGCAATCAACTATGCGATACACGATCTAGTGTCGTGCAATTATCACATTATACACAATGAGAATGTGTTTAACGATATACACTGTGAAAATATGTGTCCCCACTTAATACGTTGTTGATGTGTGTGCTAGAAACGAGACTTATAAATTGATGCAAGTATACTCGCTCAATTAAACATACACAAGTGTGTTATCTCCTATAGCTTATTAAGTTTTTAGATAAAACTGACTTATTCTTACAAAACCTACTTTTTTAAAGGCCAACGAATATTATAAACCCATCACACAAATAAACTTATTGGCGAAAGATCAACCACGCCTCAAACATAGACAATGTTGATGACCCAACCCACCTATCATTTCAGGGAATGCCTACCGCCTAAAAACCTACTGTAATAAAACCACAAGCCTATTAAAAACATATTGCATCAAATGAGACTCGAATACATGACCTGTACATTGAAAAACCATAGGGTGCATCATCCCAAACCAATTGATCAACGGCTACTAAATCAACACCATTTGTTAAAAAAAGTGAACTCTTAATCACTTACGAGATCATCAATATAATATTTTAATTACCCTTAGACTACGTGCTTTTTAACCAGTTACATTTATAGCTAATACTCAAATTGATGGATGTATAGATAGACTCAACTTTGTTCAGAAAACTAAAAAGAACCCAAAAAATGAACTTGTGTACCTTTACCAATGCTTAATAATAATAGCTAAAATAGACGTGTGGTCACGTGTACATCAATTCACGTAGGTTTGGCGAAGATGCACAAAAAGATAAAGCTCACTTTCATTTTGTTTTACATTTTCTCCAAACGTACATAACTTATATATTGTTTATTTTAACAGAAATTAAAAAAATAATAGTATAGTATTTTTCGTTTTACATTAAAAAAAGGTACATTTACTTGAAAATGTGTTAGCCTAGGGGCGAACAAAGGGTGCGTTAAGGTTTTTAACCGTGCTTTTGCTTCAGTCTAACCTAGTACACAACGCGTTTTATCCTATATAACATTACGTCATCGTTTAATATTTTTTTATTTTATTTGATGCATCTTCTTCTCTCTTTTTTTACACATAACGACTCTTGATAACTTCATATGATTCATATCCTCTTAACCCTTTTTCGCATAACCCTATTCAATAACATATCAATATAACAATATTAATTTTTATAACGTTATTTAGGTATAAGAAAAGAGTAGGAATCCCTAATCTCTCATCACTGAACAACAACAATAATAATATCGATCAGTTTTATTTCGAGATCCATCTGTACGTACGTAATCGAACAATCGACAAATCAACAAACCCTAGGGCTCGAAGAACAACGCAATTGATCATCTTCAATCCTCTTAACAGAAGCCCTAATTGCATACGGAGATGAAGATTTCATAGGCGTAGGATTCACCTGCATGAACAGATAATTACCAGCAAACAGATCTCCGAAATGCGATTGACTTTCCTTCAGTCTCTTGAGAACTTTCGCCATTGAAATCATCACCAATCGAGCTTTTCGCCTCATGAGCTTCCGTAAGCTCGGGATCTTCGTCTTCAACCTCTTCTTCATGTGCACTCGCTGCGGCCTTGAAGAGGTACGGATTCTGGCCTTTATATGATTGATTGCTCTTTTGATTTGTTCATTGTAGTGGTGTTCGTCGTCGTCTTCGTTTTGTAGCCTCTGGTATGAGAATCCGGTGGCCGGAGGCATCGTGTTTGTGATCGGAAAAGTGAAGTGTGTGTGTGTGTGTGTGTGTGTGGTTGAATGGTGGAGTTGAGTGTTATATGAAGGTGGAAGGTGTTAGTTGCATTAAATGATAAAACGAGGTGGTAGATGGTGAGCTGATAATCACATAATTAATAATTTTAGGACGGAAAAACTCTCAAAATATCGTTTTGATCTAACATCTTTTTTAAATGTTCATTTGATCGTAACATCCTTCAAACTGTCCCCTTATTATGGTCGCCTCGAACGTAAAGCAGCTCAAATTGACATTTTAGGAATTTTGTTTTAGTTACAGGTAGGAATTTCTGGCTCTATACGGTAAGTTGTGACGTAATGAGCTTGAGGCCTCCAAAAAATAAGGACCCCCGTTTATAAAAATATATTTATAATGGATTTTGGTATTATATGGCTAAATGAAATTTTGAAGCGTGAATAACATTTGATAGTTGAGTCTCAGTGAAAATTTTGATGATTTGATATGTTATTGAAAAAACACGGTTACAGAATTCACAAAGCAAACGATCATTCCTAAGTTCATTTTTCTCCGATTGATTTGATCGATTTCGTCTAGGCCTTATTTATTAAAAGAAATCAACAATCAAGGACTTAAGTTGGTATACTAAATTTTTATTTGATTTATTGTCTTTGTTCAAAGAAATTTAATTAGATTGCATTTGTTTAGATTGCGATTTTCAAAAATATCTCATTTTTTTAGTTCGATTGAAGTTCCAAAAAACCGGTCTGGTTGGGTTGAATCTATTGACATAATCAGGTTGAGTTAAAGTAGTGAAGCCATGCAGAGAAAATGATTGAGTCCATATACGATGAATTAATGAATAAAAGATAATTTTGATTTTTGTTTGAGATTATGTATTTTAAACTTCTTTTTGCATCTTTACCTAACCGAATAAATTTATTTATTTTAGAAAAAGATTTTAAAAAGTAATAATTGATGCATATTGTAATAGCATTTATTTTTACTAGAATTACTATATTTTAAAAAGTGCAAGCACATAACATATACGATTACGATAGTAAACTAATATAACGCTTAATGAATTGTTTCATGAGCTATATATATTCATGATATATATATATATATATATATATATATATATATATATATATATACACACACACACACATGTGTGTGTGTATGTGTATGTGTGTATATGTATATATGTATATATGTATATATATATATGTATATACATGTATATAGGGGATCAAATAACTATCAAATAATATTGTATATATGTATGTAATGTGTATATATATTACGATAGTAAACTAATATAACGATCAAATAAGAACTAGTTTTTTTTGTGAGAACTCTAAGAACCAATCTCAACCACTAGTTCTCAATGGTAAAATTATAATTAACAAAAATATATTTAAAAAAGTTATAAATCAAAAAATAACATAAAAATAAAAAAATAAAAACACAAAAATGTTCCTCTACTTTTCCCTCTTTCATAGAAAAAATAAAAAAATTATAAAAAATAAAAAAATCCCGTTTTTTTAACGAAATTCGTTTTACATATATGTAATATCGGATTTACACATGTGTAAATCCAGTACTACACATGTGTATAACTAGATTTACACATATGTAAACAACGGATGTATAAATTTTTTTAGAAAAGTATATCAATATGGTAGGCGTTGGAAAGATAAAAAATACTGAATTTTATGGTGATTTTTTTTTGAAAAAATGATGTTGTGAAAAGAAGTATGAACGTTTTAAAACAAATGGGAAATGACATGTGATAAAAAATGAGTGGCTGAGATTGGTTTTTAGAGTTATCACAAAAAAGATGGTTCTCATTTGAACCCTTATAATTAAAAACTATAAAACCACTATCAACCAATCAAAATTTTTCTTTTTAAAATTTGTATTCTTTATTTAAAAGGTTAATAATGTAATTTTAACATTCTTTTAATTTTAATATCTTTTGAAATCTTGATTTATCTCCTTATTTAACTTATTTAATATATAATATCTCATTATCTCCTTCATCTCTTGCCTCTGCTACAAACCGATCACCACCATCCACCACAGAAACCTTTGTTCAACAAATCATGTATAAAAAATAGTTTGAGGTGAGATATCCGATTTATATTTGAAATCGATTTATATGATCAAACTATCATCAAAGAATAATACTACCATTGAAGATTATGGCCATGAGCTCTATTCATAGCCTCAAATCAATTTGCATATGGGTTCACAAATCCAGGTTTGTAAATGGTTCAATTAATATGCGAAATCAATTTTGATTGTTTCATCTTATACATTTAAAACATGGGGTGGCGGCTAGGGTTCAATCTTATGATCGAATATGAAGAAACGATTAGAATACAAGTGGATAGAAGTGGAAATGTGTTAAGTCAGTTATAATGAATCAAGTAAAGTAGACATCTTCCTGGTTATGTCAAGATGAAGATGAAGATGAACTGGATGGAAAAGTGGTATTCGGGTATGATACATATATGTACCCCAAGACATATATGTAACCTTGTTAGGTACATATATGTAACTTTGATAGTTATGAAAATGACGATCGGTACATATACGTAACTATGATAGCTATGAATATGATAATCAATTGAATGGAAAAAAGACATCATGGTATGGTACATATACGTACCCAGGTACATACAAGTAAATTAGTATTTTTATTTCAAAGTTTAAACTTAAACTACATACTTACATAGGTGATGGATCAGGTGTGATGATTGGTCAAAAAAGATGATGCATCAAAATGATGAGACGTCGAAAAAGATTATAGATGGTTGAGAAATTATCAAAGCGTCTAGTTTAGAACACGAAGAACAAACTATATAAGATGAACACTACTGTTAGATATACGTAACACTGATATTTCAATATACGTAATGCTTTTGTTACATATACATAACAAAACTGTTGTGTATACGTAACATTGTTGTGTATTTAGCAATGTTTGCTTATTTAATATCCTCTTATATTTTTGGTGATACTCAACTTGTATTTGCATTGATTATAACAATGTTTCACTTGTATTTGGTTATTTATATATAACCACATATATGTATATGTAAAATTTTAAGTTTAATAAAATGTTTTGTACTTGTTATATGTGTTATACCTATATATACATATATGACAGTGATTGTATATATATATAGAAACACTAATCAATATGGTTTAGATGGTAAAAAATTTAAGATTGGATTTGATGGTGAAAATGAAGTTTGACTAGGGTATATATATGTAACACATTGTTTCATATACATAGAACATAGTACATATACGTAATACAATGTTACATTCAGAATTTACTCTTGTTTAACGTGGTTGCATCTATGGTTTTTGTTCATATTCAATTATATATTCAAATTTAGTATAATTTAATGTTTAAATTTAAATAATGTCAATAAAATAAGAGAGAGAATGAAAGATTTTAATATATAAATTAAGAGAAAGGAGAGAGAATAAGTAATTTTAGGGATTTTGAAAAGATTTCCATATAATTTGTATTTATTTTGCCTATTATACTCCTACAACATTTTAATTACTTTAAACATCAATTAATTACTATCATACCACGAAACAATCTCAATCATAGATCAAAAAAATCAATGATTATAAAGTGGTTTTCTTAGTTATTTAATTATAAAAAGGTTTTCATTGGATCCCTTCCTTGTATATATATATATATGCATATAATATGTAGGAGAGTTCCAATGAAAACCATTATAAATGAAAACCAAAAAAACCACTTTATAACCCTTGATTTATTTGATCAATGTTTATGATTAATTGGTGGCATAATTGCAATTAGATGAAAATTTAATGAGTTATTATCACTTATTAAGGTTAAAATACAAAAAAAACATTTTTTTAAATATATAAACAAAACACTATCAAAATAAATTCCTAATATTACTCTTTTCTCTATCTTATCTTTTATTATTCCAGCATAAACTTATTTATAAACATTACACTAATATTGTGTGTTTTATTTTTGTAATAAATTAGATGATAATTAGTTTTAATATATTACGCTACGTTACGTATATCTACCAGATTCTTGTGTATATGAAATACTACAATACGTATACGTAACCTAATCAAACTTTAAGTTCACCAAATCAAATCTAAAACTTTATGAGCATTTAAACCATGTATTGATCATACTACATAAATTCTTTACTTATATGTAATGATAACATAATATTCCACCAGAACAAGAATTTTGATTGATTTAACTATACGCAACATTGCGTTACGTATATGTATCAGTGTATATTGTATGAATTGAATGAGTAAGAATATAACCACATGAACATAAACTGAGTTACATACACGTAACCATGTTAAATGATGATCAACTTTATTATCTAACATTGTGTTACGTATATGTAATAACGTGTTATGTACATAAATCATAGTGTTACGTATACGTAAGCACGATTTTAAAAGAAAGAACTAAGAATGAAAAGACCAGGAAGAAGAATTAAGAGCTCATATGTAATAACAGTAACAATATATTGCTTCGTATACGTATGAGTTACATAAATCTAAGAACTAATAATAAAAAGACTAAGAAGACGAATTAAGATCTCATATATGTTTACATATATGTAAGGCAGATATGTTCTTCATCTACTTGCTCATGCTCTCTTCTTCAATCTCAATCATCTTCCAAGATACATGCATGTAACATAACTTATATGACACATGTTCATCATCTTCCTCTCGGTTCTTCTTTTCTTGAATGATTTGTTGATTTACTTAAACGGTAGTTCTATGGTGGTATGCGATGGTCGAGGTGGTATGTGGTGGTGGAGGTGGTATGCGGTAGTGGAGGTGGTATGCGGTGGCAGCAGGGGTATGAAATGGTGGTGACAGTATGTTGATGGTGGTGATGGTAGAATGCCCTAATTAGGTAGAATGCCCTAATTAAAAATCACGGTGTTTATTCTTAACAAGTGAGAGAAATATGGAATTTGAAATTTCAATTATGGAGTTAATCAATGAATTTAAAAGAATAGATAATTACCAAAATTAAAAGGGTGTCATATGATCTTATTAGCCTTTTAAATAATAAATAAAAATATTAAAAGGAAAAATTTTGATTGGTTGATAGTGGTTTTTATAATTTCAATTATAAAGGTGGTTTTCATTTGATTTCTCATATATATATATATATATATATATTCGTTAACTTGTTAATTCAATGAAACTAAACAAAATCTTACGTCCATTTAATTAAATAGGACAGTTTGTGTATTACACACAAGAGTTTATATGTATTTAAATACTTTTAATAATATTTGTATACGGAAATGATCAAAATAATTAATACATAAGAAAATAAACATTATGTATACTTTTATGTCACACCCCAACCTTGACGGCGGAAACGTCGAGATGTGAGGGTTAAGATTGTTCACAACCACATAACGTTATATTTAAATGTAAATATTAAAATTATAAGTTTCAAAAGGCATAGCAAACGTAAGTCTCAAACATGAAGTAAGCTTCAAACAAAACAAAACATTACATAAACATTTTATTTATTAAACTAGGTTCAAGTCCTAGTTTTATTGCAAGCTTCAAAAGTCCACTTTAAACTTGGGGATTTCCTGAAACATGATAAAAATAAAAGGTCAACTATAAATAGTTGGTGAGTTTCCAAGGTTTCCATGCATAATATGATAAAGTTACAAGTAGCAATTCATGTCATAGGTCATAAGTTAGTAAGGTTATAGAACACATATCGTTACAACCAAACCTCGACTTGATTACAAGTATATAAGATTGGCTAAGTGTATTTGGTTCCCATGATGAACAAGCATATGTCATCAGGAGTCGGCAATACATCAACTTTAGCACCAAATAGGCTTGTCAGGCCCAAAGATCTAAGACGTCGCTAGGCTAGCAATAGTTAATGATTGTAAACAAACTATGTATCTCATATAATCACTTACAACACACAAATAACCATGACAAAAATATGAATTGCAAGTGCTTTACAAGTCTCAAACGTTTATAAGTGTACGATGTATAAGTATCATGTTTCACCCCAAAATAGTGTGAAAAATATAAAAAAAGGGACAAGGAAACTCACATTGATATATGCATTCAAGATGATATAAAAGATTAAAAGATAATCCAACGTATCCATTACAAGGCACCTAAACATGCATGAATATACAAGATTAAGGTTTATAATAAGATTACGTTCAAGAAGAATTAGGGTTTTGATCGAATTAAGAGGTTTTTAATAAGTAGTAAATTTATAAAGTAATTATCTACATTTTTAATTCCATTAGAGGAATTATATACATTTAAGTATTTTAGAAATAGACTTAAAGTATGATAATGGATAAGGTTAAGATATAAATAAAACTTTACAATTATCTAAGAATAATTAGTATAACGCAATGATTAATGGCCAATTATTATTCTGCACAATTTGTTAAAGTATATTTGCAAGAGATAATATTTGTATATAATTTGTGCAATTATGAAATATATACCCTCTACAATTATCAAGATAATATAGTGTTCATAATCATTTTAATGATTTTTATTTATTGATTCAAGTCCATAATTATATAAATAGTTATTATTTTAAAAGAAAATCATTTAAATATATAAACTTAAATACACATAAAATGATATTTAAGTTTTAAAAGAGTACATTTTGACCAATGTTTATAATGTACTTAACTATATGACTTGTAAAATAATATAAAATTATTTAAAGTCATTTAGCATGGTAAAAAAAACTAATTATCTAAATGATATTTAAATGTCTATTTACATAATTAATCATTTAACATATTAATTTATAATATTTCTTGAAATCTCCATTTAAAATAACGTGATTTAAACGATAAATAATTAAAGGGAAAGTTCGGGTCACTAATATTTTATTATTTTTCTAAAATCCATATAAATAATCCATGAATAATCTTTAAAATGTTTTATTACAAAGGTTTTTAGTTATTTAAAATTTTAGAAATATTACAGAAATTTATTTGATGCCTTAAAAATATTTAAAGGTTATAAAAACATTTTTTATATTTATTATAAATTTTCTAAAATTGATTTAAGGCTGAAAAAGCCATTTAAAAAATATGGGGGTGGCCGAGTTTCGAACCTGGGACCTCCAAGTTGGCATGAGAAGACTTAACCGGTGAACCAAGGCATACAACCGCGGTATCACCCGGTTTTTAAATCTTAAAAACATACCCACAAAAGAACCTCAATTTACATAAACCCTAGAATCATCATTGATCAAATTGAAGATCAAACTGTTGTTGTTTGTGAAAACCAACTTAGGGCTTTGATTCTTTATGCAAAACCAAGTATGTGAAACGGTTTAATTACCTGGTCGTTAAGGAATGATAATAAGAACACCCGAAGAACAATTTGCGGCCGTAGGTGTACAAAGGAGGATCAATATTCGATAATAATCAAATCAAACTTGCAGGTAGATTATATAGATACTGATAAGTAAAAGTACCCTATCAATTTTTGGTGAGATCGATCTGAAGATGATACACGACTAAATTGCAGGTCCGAACAAAAGTGGAGATCGATGGTGGTGGTTGTTGTGTTTCGAGTGAAATTGCAGGTTGTGTACGACTAGAGATAGGTAATAGATCGTTTTAGGTTTCATTAATTGAATTATTAACACAATATGTACGTTGAATGGTTAGGAATTAAACCATGCTTCGGTTTCGGATGATTCATCTGCAAATCGAGCGTTTCAGCTTGAATTTAAGGTGGTTACAAGTTCGATTCAAGCACTACTACCAATTCGAAACGGTTCTATGCTTGATTACCAACTAATAACGCGTTTAAGGGTGTGGCCGGAGCTCGGCCGGAGCTCCTGCCGGATACACGGGGGTGAGGGGGGTTGCTTTGGTTTGTTTTTGAAATTGACACAATTGGTCCCTGAGGTTTCCAAGGGTTATCACTTGAGTTTTAAGGTTTTGTTTTAGTTGTAAATAATTTACACTTTAATCCCCTCTATTTAAGTTTTTATTATTTCATGTCAAAAACTTTCATTTGAAAGTTTATAAAATGACATTAAAGCCCCCTTAACTTAAGTTTTAATGTTTAACCTTATTAATTTTTTTAAATTATTATTATTATTATTATTATTATTATTATTATTATTATTATTATCGTAAAATTAATAATTATTTTTAAGATTCTTATCCCATTAAGTTTTAAATGTTTTTTTAATATTTAACAATTATTTAGATTTTATAAATTGTTAACTTTTATTATAATTTTTAACAAAAAGAGCAAATGTCAAAATTACTTGCATAATTACAAGTATTAGTTTTATTATTATAAAAATCATATTTATCAAGATTATTATACTTGATGTTAAGTTTTATAATAATAAACAAACGTTTTAAACATTAATAATATTATTTCTATTATTCATTTAATTAATTTGTTAATCACCAAATTAATTATTAAGCATAATAAATCCTCAAAGTTTCAAATTTGACATAAAAGGTTCTTTTAAAACTTAACAAAGTTTACTTTTAATTTAACGAAAATATGAGATGTCACATTTTACATTTAACATATTTTACGATAGACTAATTTTATAGACAGATTGTGTATTCTCATGTATAATGAGCATGAAGAAACTTTTCTTCTCGAATCTCGAGGGGGAGGGCATCGGTGATGGTGCCACCTAGATGTTGCCACCTAGATGTTGCCAACGGTGACTATTGACCCACCCATGCGGGTTAGGCTGCGTAACAAATCCACTGGTGATGGTTATCAAGGGTATCATTGTGCAATGGTTATATTGAGGGTGCCAACTGCCATCTATACTTTACATTTATTTTTATTTTAATTAAAAACATAATTTCAGGGTGTTAAACTTACCACATCCGTCTCTTAAAGAAGTATATGACACTAATATATAGAGAAGAGGATATAAGGTATGTGAGGGATGTTAGGGAGGACATCCATCATGTACTCTAATAAAAGAATATGAAAAAAAAATTATCCATCTAAATGTTTATGTTTGTAAATTTGTTTGTAAAAACTTAACCGCATAGCACATATACATCTTCATTCTTATTCGTCCAATTTGGTTAGAAGTTACAACCATCAACAGCAACTCAACATTTCTGTAGTGCCTGAATAATGTCTAAGCGAGCCAAATAATAATAATGGGCTTAGACGAGATCATTTAATAAAAATAAAATGGATATGGGTTATAGACCGAGTTAATTCATCGGGATATGTGTTTGGCGAGTTTAAGGTCCCGGGAACGCTCAGTATATATAAACGGATCAGCTTGAGCAGCTCTCATTTGCAACTCAACACTCTAGTTCTAGAGAGAGAGAGTAGAGAGAGAAAGTAGAGAAAATTGAAGATTTAAGGCTCGGTTGATCTCGGGATTGAAGATTGGTGTTCGTGGGCATCAAACAATAAGAAAATACCACGAATCCAGGTAAGAAACATCATTTAATCGTTCCTTTTGATGTAAACCCGGATTCTAGGTTTGGGGTTTTTGAAAGTGGCAAAGATTCGCCCAAAACTCACGTTTTTGTGTAACAAAACATGTAAGAAGCTTAGATATAGTTTATTGGGTGATAAACCAAGGTTTTGGATGTAAAAGATTGAAGTTTTGGATCAAAAATGGGTTGGTTCGTATTTTTCAGTCCGTTCTGCGAAACTGGGTGTTCATCCGGCGTAATTAGTTGTTCGTCCAGCGAAACTGTGGATCTTCCTGCGAAACTATAGTTTCGCAGGTAGTTTCACAGACATGGTTATCAAATGAAAGTTGGGCGAAACTGACAGCGAAACTGACAGCGAAGATGCCAGCGAAACTGCTAGCGAAGATGCCAACGAAACTGCCAGCGAAGATGCCAGCGAAACTAGCAGCGAAACTGCTGGTCTGGCAGGGAAATTAGCAGCGAAATTAGACAGAAATTAACTCCTTTGAGTGTTAACTTATCTGCATGCTGTGTAGTGCAACCCTTGCTTTGAAAGCTTGATTGAGAAGCTACTCACTGAGTCCAGATGAGTTCTAGATCCCCTATTTTAAAGGTTTTGAACTAGTTTGGGGCTGGAAATGCATACAAAATATACGATTTAAATGACCAAGATTTTAAGAGGTTTTAACGAGAAGATCGATTTTTCAATAAGGATATGTGCTATATAAAAGTGTTAAAATAAAATTTTTCGCGCTGATCTGGCAGCACGGCCTCAGCCAGGGGCGTTGCCCCTTGGACCCTAGTAGGGGCTGCTGCCCCTAGGACCCCGCTGTCAGGGGCTGCTGCCCCCGAACCCCCGCTGTCCCGCGGTGGGTCAGCTATGTTTTATGATGACTTATGCTTGTTGTGCTTATGTTTATGTATGTGAGTGTATGATGCATGAGGATGATGTGTGATGGTTTATGTGATGCATGATTTGTAACATCTCGTATTTTCGGTTATTAAAAGTTAATTTTGTTTATTCTTATAACGGTCATTGTTGTCAATCTTGAAATTCATGGGTTATTTATGCATATTTCTTAGTTGTCATTAAATTTTAATATATGAAAGTTAATAAATAAAATATTAAATCGAACAATAATGATAATTATGAGAATAATAATAATAATAATAATAATAATAATAACAATATAAATGACAAGTTATAAAAGTTAACAAGTTAGTTTAATATTAAACTTAAAGCTAATAAAGGGGGCTTATTTGTTAATTTGGAAACTTAAAATAGAAGTTTTAAACATAAAATGTCAGCTATTAAACCACAGGGACCAAAGTTGTAAATTTATAAAACTCAAACCCCCCCTCTCTCTCGTGTTTTTCCGGCGGCTGGCCGGCATAGCTCCGGCGCGGCACCGGTGAACTCCAAGACACGAGAGAATTTGACGTTTTCGACCTAATTTAATGCCAAACGACTCGGGAATACATTTAGAACTCGAACCCACGTTCTATTGGACCAAAAACGCTCGGATTTAATGGGTTCTAATCGAAATCAACGTTTCGATCGGTTTAAGACCGATCAAAGCCAACCTTAAGTCGAACAATCAAATTAAACGTACAACAACGTTTGGGTAATCATTGTCAAGCTTAATGCTTGGTTTAATTTGAGTTAATCATCCATTAACACACCTAACCATAATTGCGGCTTTCGAATTAAAATCAAAGCTCAACCGACACCTTAACGTACAAATCAGGGGTATATAACAGAGGGCTAATGTTACATTCGATCCCTTTAAACTCATCACTCACTCAATTGTTTGAAATCACCACGAAAAGATCATCATCCAAACCCCTATTCGTCGCGCAAAGAACCGAAGTAAAACCGAGAATAAACACATAAATTTGGTTGAAATCAAGTAAGTATCATATACCATTCAACTCGATTACCTTGGGGATCAAAAGCCCCAAGGTTAATCGAGTTGAAACTCTCGATTCATTGCTCAATTTTGGTTCGGGTGATTTAGGTTTATATGAATTTGGGGGAAATCTTTAGTTTGTGTTTAAAAGATATTAAAACCAAGATGTATCGCGGCTGAAGCCTTGGTTCACTAGTTGGAGCATTACCCCCACATACATGAGGTCCCGGGTTCGAATCCGGGCACCCTCATGTAATTTTTTTAAAGCCTTTTTGGCCTTAAATTAAATATAGAAAATTTATAAAAATTATAAAAATGACTTTATTAACCCCAAATATTTTTAAAAGTCATCTAAATATGTCTTATAAATTTATTATCATAAGACATTTTGACATTTTAACATTTTATTTTAAATGTTTTCTGTTTACAAATGTTATAATTAATTATATTAAAAAATAAATTTATATAAAATTGTGAGTTAAATAATCTATATTAGACCGTATGGTTTTTTTCTTTCTACTAAGGATTTATCAGGATTTAGTTTCTTTTAATATGTTCTATAAAGTTCATAGAACAATATATTTTTATAAGAATTTACCAACTTTATGAAAACCCTCCCAAATTCTAATATCCTAGTTCATGTTAACTCGTTAATCTTATTATTAACCTAAAACTTGTAATATTTATATATATAGGTGCCTTGTGGCGTTTTATCTTGGAACGACATATATTATTCTTATTGATCTTCATTATATACTTATTTGACATGTGAGTTTCCTTGCCCCTTTTTACATTTTTCACACTATTTTGGGGTGAAACATGATACCTATACATCATACACTTATAAACGTTTGAGACTTGTAATGCACTTGCAATTCATCTTTATATTTTGTCATGGTTATTTGTGTGCTGTAAGTGTTTATATGAGATATATAGTTTGTTTACAATCATTAACTATTGCTAGCCTGACGACGTCTTAGATCTTGAGTCTGACAAGCCTATTTGGTGCTAAAGCCG
Source organism: Flaveria trinervia (assembly GCA_025506515.1). Lineage (NCBI taxonomy): Eukaryota > Viridiplantae > Streptophyta > Magnoliopsida > Asterales > Asteraceae > Flaveria > Flaveria trinervia. The sequence goes on along the minus strand of CM046447.1, from coordinate 94,665,970 downwards.
AGGTATTGCCGGCTCCTGATGACGTATGCTTGTTTATCATGGGAACCAAATACACTTAGCCAATCTTGTATACTTGTAATCAAGTCAAGTTTTGGTTGTAACGATACGTGTTCTATAACCTTACTAACTTATGACCTATGACATGAATTACTACTTGTAACCTTATCATATTATGTATGAAAACCTTGGAAACTCACCAACTATTTATAGTTGACCTTTTATTTTTATTATGTTTCAGGAAATCCCCAAGTTTAAAGTGGACTTTTGAAGCTTGCAATAAAACTAGGACTTGGACCTAGTTAAATAAATAAAATGTTTATGTAATTTTTATTTTGTTTGGAACTTATTTTATGTTTGAGACTTATGTTTGTTATGCCTTTTGAAACTTATAACTTTAATATTTATATTTAAATATAGCGTTATGTGGTTGTGAACAATCTTAACCCTCACATCTCGACGTTTCCACCATCAAGGTGGGGTGTGACATGATTGGTGATGATGGGATGGGCATGATGGGCATGATTAATATTATGTATGCATGCTGATACGTATGATGATTGGTATGATCTTATTGGTGTTCCTGTTTAGGTATGTATTTTTCTGTGGCTTTGCGTTGATGGTTAATGAATGAAACGAAAAGTATTATATAACGTAAAGTGGAAAGTAATGAAAAGAGGAATTTAACGATGGTATGCATGCATTAAGGAACGATGAAAGGTAACGAAAGTTTTGCAAGCCTTGTATGTCGGGACACGCCCCTTTGTAAGGTGTTAGCCCAACGATGTGTGGGTTCGCTACCCTGGGAGGATGCACATCGGGGTCTTTCTTTGAGATTGACCATTCGTATGGAACCATTATTGTTTGCCTTAGGTACTGTGACCAGAGGTGCTGGGCACCGTGAATGAAAGTCTATGATATGCTTAGGTCCAGTACCATGAGCATGAAGGGCATAGCATATGACAATGGTATACCTGAACTTTATCTTAGGTACTGTGGCCAGAGGTGCTAGGCATCGTGAATGAAGGTCTATGATAGGCTTAGGCCCAGTACCATGAGCATGAAGGGTAGAGTTTATGGTTTTGATGGAAAGAAAAGATGTAATGATGAACGAACGAATGAAAGTAAGAATGTATAAATGAATGGAAGTTTAAGGATGAACGATGAAGATAATAATGGTATTACCTATGTGTACGTATAATGTGTGATCACATGCAAAGTAAAGGACGGTTTTAATGAATGTAAAGTATGTTTTATGTTAAAACTAGAACTCACTAAGCAACGCTGACTTTTTATGCATTTTTCCAGTTGGCAGGTGAGCATTATTGAGGATGGCACGGGACAGCTACTTGGCATTTTTGGATGGCGATGTTTTTGTAATGTAATGCAACTAATGATGTTTTTGTAACCAGTCACAATGTATTATTTTGCAAAAGTGCTCATAATGAATTGGATGTTTTATATGTTTCCGCTGCAATGATTTCTTTAAGTTAACGAAAATATATGTTTTATGTACGATGATTAACCAACTGTGAGCGTCTCGGGAACGGGACCTTACAATTTCAGAGGTCTTGGCCTTTTTTTACAATTTATATGACTTCATATTTTCCGTAATTTAACATGAAAATTATCATAAAAACTTATATAATGCTTGATCAATCTATAAACCACGTGATTTTTCTAGTCATCTAAATTACAAATCAAGCCGAAATTAAGGATGAGTATGACCTAAATAATCAAAGCGAATCAAAATAATAAAAATAAATTGTCAAAAGAGTAAAATACATGAAAAATAAAACTGGGGAGAACGAAAAAAACATAAAAAAGTGTGTCAAATGAAAAACTAGTTTATTAATTTTATTTTTGCGTGTGTTAAAAGATTAAATATAATTCTCAAAGTCTATTTCTTTTGTTTTTCTCTCAAAATGTTCATCCAAACATATATCTTTCAAAATGTCCCCACTGGACAACGCGTTAGCGCTTATATGTGTGTCCTAATCAGACACCACCGCCTCTTTGACATCATTCCGTGTGGGAACAGACGTCCGTTTGTTTAGACACGTGTCCAATTCTTATTAGTCCATTGTACAAGCCCTAGCATTTGCATGTAGAGGGAAGATTTTAAGTGAAAAGTATAGAAAGATAGGCATTTTAGAAAATTTCCTTTAGAAAACATAAAGAATATAACAAAAAGTAATAAAAAGAGTTTTAAGAATAAAAGGGAAAACTAAGTATTAAACAAAGGTCTTACCGCCACCAAAGTACCAAACACTAATCTTACAACTAGACTATAACAATGTTTATAATAAATATATCTAAGATATATATTTATATATTACTAATTTTATGCATCATACACCATGCTTTACAAGTTGTGCTTTTGTTTTTCTTTAAAATTTGACTTTTAACCCTAATAGTTTTATTCTTTTACATCTAAACATATCATTTTTGTTTACTTTCAACTTTGATCTCATGTATTTTCATCTTTTATAACTTTTTTGTTTTTACGTTTCGTTTAACAATTTGGAGTTAACATGTCGTAACATGCATATATAGTTTAACGGTTTTATCTTTAGCAATGGTGTAACATTAATGCTACTTATTATGGTTTTATGCCCTGTCAGGACTCGCGGGCATAGTACTAGTTATTATTAAATACAACTTGAAAACTAAGCAAGGCTTTTTTTCTTTAACTAGTTGGGCCCCGGCCATGACAAACGTATATATGACAAACACATTTGAGGTCATTGTCAGGTGTGGGTATATTGATATAACATGTAGTATCGGAAGCTAGAAAGTATCGAATCGTAAATAAGATCACGCTCACGTGGAAGTACACACAATAAATATAATAGTAAACGTGAAGTTGACAAATAACCGAAAACGCTACCGATAGCTGGTAATGCATAATAATAATAATAATAATAATAATAATAATATAATAATAATAATAATAATAATAATAATAATAATAATAATAATAACAATTAAATAATAATAATAACAACATAATAAGGAAAATACCAAATTACCAAAACACATCCACAAAAACTCACTTTCATTTACATATCAATTCATTCATTTTTTAAACACTTTAATATATCACTCATATAAGCCTAAAACTAGTTACAAAAGAATGTGGACTGGTAGCTAAAATAAATCATATTCTATACCAAAAAAAATATAGCTTTAAAAAAATTTAAGAATGCTTAGTAGAGCTTGATTCTAGTTCGGATTGAACTCCGGCAAATCGGGCATAACTCAAGCGTTTCTCCACACTCGTAACATGTCTGCAATATACCAAAAACTAACAAACTTAACTATGATGCTGCAATAGCAATATTATGGTTTAGTAGAATATGAAAAAATGACAATACCTGATGTCCACAACCAAAGGCCATGTCTTTGATGTTAGTAAGGCAAATGGGGCATAGCTGCATAAGAACAAAGAAAATTATGTCAGCACTGCATCCTAAGCAGATCAATCGTATAATTTTTAAATTCAACCAACAATCATGTTCATGCAAAGTACCTTAAGGAAAATCGTATGGATTAGACATAAACTTGTAGGTGCAATAGCAAAAAATGTGCCAAAGAGTAACAGGTCAGAATGGGTTTTGACCCAAAAAGGGTAAATTTTCTTATGTTTAGGGTTGTTTAGGTTGGCCAACAAACACTTTTATTTCGTCTTTAAATTTGTTTAAGTTTGTAAACAATTATTACATGTTATATGATCACAAAAACCATTTGAAACATAACATCCTGGATGTTATAAGCACTTGAGTATACTTCTAAACGGGCCACACATTTCACCATTATCCATAGAATAGTAACCAGATGGATACATTTATAAACAAACATGTTGAAATTGTCACCTTTAGTTTGAACTAAGGTCAGCACTCAAAAGATCATAGAAACAATGCTGCAATAGTTGAAAACTAAAAACAAATATGTACCTGGTTGTCATAGGTAGATTTTGGAATTGCTGCTGATGTGTGGTCAGGACTAGTCTGACTTTGACCATAAATAGGAGCAGCATGAACAGGACTGGCATGACCATAATAAGATTGTGAGCCCTTTTGAAAGCTAGTCGAATGGAACGGTTTTGGGCTGCTATACGCGGATGGTCCACGAATTGGAGGAGGAAGAGCAACCCTTTGAGGTGAAATTCCTTTCCTACTACTGCAAATAAGGTAAAAGGAAAGTCATCTTATCTGTAAAACTTATTTGACCAAAAGGTCAAAAGGAAGACAGATGTCACGTACCCTAGTAAATTAAGTTCAATCGTTGCTTTATATTGAGAAGGGATTTCCATCAATGCAGAAAGAGCAAACTCCGTCTCTTTTCCTATTGATGGTACATTCTTTGACATGATTTCTGTGAAATTGACAAACTGCAACACAAATAATATAGCATTGTAACTTCATTAAGGATGCATAATAATTTATAGCATTTAAGTAGCCAAAGGGAAATAAGAACTTATTGGTGGTGATTTCAACCGACTTAGTTATATGTGGGTCGATTTGGGTTGTATTCATCTTAAACATGTTAAACAAAATTTAGCTAACTTATGGCAATTTCAACTGATTTGGTTATACGTGGGTCGATTTGGGTTGTAATTTATCTCAAACAGCTCGAATAAAACTTAGCTAAAAGGGAACAGGGACCAAACACTTTATTTAAATGCATCCAACCTTTAATAGAATTAGATTATATTTTAGTAATATATATTTCCTAAACATGATTTATTATATAAAAAGAGACTCGAAAAAAAAAGGTGTTTAGCAGGTCAACTCAATTCTGGCTCTGCCCGGCCATGGCCCAGTTACCCAACTAACCACCTCTAGAAGCTAACATTATTGTTTACCTGAAAATTATCGAAGTCACGATCAGGGATGTTATCATCAAATTCTTTCATCATGTCCCAAGGCCCATCTCCAACACCGACTAATACAATTGAGAGAGGAAGCTTGCTGTAAAAATATATATCATACTTTAGTGGAAGCCCACAAAGTTCTTAGATATAAACGCTTAATACTTGATAAAAAGTTAGCACACAATCACCTTGCTTCGACTATGGCATCCACTGTTTTCTGTTCTTGTGGACTTAATTGCCCACGTGCAGTATCCACACTTCTTGTTACCTATAAAAAAATTATATCATTAACAATATATCAATGTAACACATAGAAACAAACTAAATTAATGTTGATGACCCAAAATACCAACCTGCCCATCAGCAATGATTAAAAGCACATGATATTGCCCCCCACTTTGTTCAACAATTGTCATAGCCTGTTCAATGACTGGGGCAAACGATGTTGGTCCTGCAAGATTAATGTATATAAATTTAAAAAACTAAGAGTGACAAAATCATATAGCTTAAAAGAGCAATAGGTTTACAACAAGGCTTATGTTTTGTTCTTATTGTTTTTCTGGTTGTATTTGCTAAGTTTTCTGTTGGACCTTGTTTTTATTTATTAATCTTCTTGCTGTTCGGAAAAGAGCAAGAAGAGATAAACAGTGTAACATTGAATTAGAACCTGAAAGTTTTAGATGGGGGACAATTTCTCTGTATCTGCTTAAGACATCCTCAAATCCATTACAGAATCTATCTTCAGGATAAAAGCTGAATACATCTTGATCATGTGTTGACGCTGCACAATGCAACCAAAACTTAGGATCATGCTAAATTGTGTTTACTGTAAGTATCATTATTCATTATATACATAAATAAGAATATACACTATACCATCTCCAAATCCATAACATGGAATCAAATTATCCTCATCGAAAGCCGCCAATGTCTTCCCAATGATAGATATAGCTTGTTCATAGGGATTCAAACCATCTCCAATATGATGCAAGCTTTTCCTGTGGAAGGACCTTGACCCTATTTACAAGATCCAACTTTAAACATGTTTCACTTAAATTGACCGAATTTCACCAAAAACATTTCAGTATAACAAAGTTACCTGTCCATTCATTGCTCTTAGTAAAATCAATGCCAACAATGAGGTTAGACGACTCGAGTCCTGCACGCGCAAGAGCCTCAGTCACCTGCAGATAAAAAGTTTTAAGAATAAGCATACAATAACCAATCATATTAGCAAGATGCTTGCAACTTGTATGTGATGGTCACCTGTTCTAAAGAAGTGAAAGTATCTGCAATCGTTGAATATCTCTTGTCAAGCTTCTTCTGTGGTCTATAAGGTTGAGATCCATATGGAGAATTAGCAGCAGCATACACATCTTGCACAGGATAATCATGATCTCCTTGTGCAGGAAACGAATACGACGGTTGAGGCGGATAACCGGAGAACTGATTTCCACTAAAGGATGAAGCCGATTGAAACGATGATGAATGTCTATATCTCGCCCCTTCTTCCCTTGAACTCTTAGCTCCCATCGATTAATCAATTAACAGGTATATTCTTCTACACAAAACAATTTCCCCAAAGCAATTTGCAATAATTCGAACGCTAAATCGCAAATCTGAATTATAAACCCTAATATATAGCGAAAACTAAATCAAACAACAAGTATGACTTTGCTGCACAATCGAGAAGACGCGGTTGTTTGAACTTTGAAGACGATCGACTTGCATAAGCTATAAAACCTTAAGAAGTAGGTGAAACGATGGAAGCTTCATCGATCTTCATGTAACAAACATTTAAAATAGAAAACCTGCAACCGACTGAAATTTGGTTGCCGAACAAGTCGGTCAAAACACGTAATTGAAACAGCTAAAACTTATCTATTACACCTAGAAGAAACGTGAATCAACATCATTATTATTTCTGGTCAAACTACATCAGCGTTTCCATTGTATGAACAATAATAATAATGATAATATTAATAATCACTTCGGTGGTGAGTTTCGTTGGATGATTAACGTCAGATTTAGCTTAAGGATTCGATCTGATCGGTGATTGATAGTTTTGTAAGAGGAAAACAGGTGGATTGATCATTGATGAATATACAGGGATATTGAAGGAGAATAATTAACCTGATGGATTCTCTGAATCGTGAGCATGTGCGGTGGGTTCACAATTAGAACTTTTAGTTTAGAGAATTTTCAGATCATCAATGGAAGTTTCCGATTGTTCTTAAAAAGTATTACATTAGAACTTTTAGTTTGAATAAAATAAGTTTGAATATAGAGAAATTTTTGCAATCTTCGTCTTCTCCGCTTGTGGACATTGAGAGTTCAGTCCACCGGCCGGCGGTCGCCGGATTTCTTACTCCTTTCACCAGCTGTTTAAATTTTAATGAGTAAATATCTTTCAACTAGTTAAAATTGGCGTTTGTGATTCTGAAAATTCTTTTTAATTTTTAGAAAAAATATAAATCGAATGGAGATGAAAATATGTTTGGATGGAGTGAAAATATGAGAAGAATAAATTTTTAAAAAGTTAAAAATTCTAACTTTTAAAAACTCCTTAAGCAATTCCAAACAAAAGATGAAATGTCATTTTAAGAAAATATACATATGGTTTAGTGAAAATATACATAGTGTTAAGCAAGAGTTTTCTAGTAAGTGGTGTTTAAAGTGGGATATCTGAAAATTTTGGATAGTATAAATCATTATTCGTATCCAAAATTTTGGATATCTGATATCCAAATCAAATATTTGAAATTTCGGATACAGATATGTGAATTTCGGATATTTAAAATCCATTTTTTATTTTTTTACAATATAAAACATATGCTATAAAAAATAATATAAAAAACCAACTCATTTCATAAAAGTCCCAATATACATTAAAAATCTCAATCTAAGGTAAAAATATGTCTAAAATTAAAAAAAAAATAGTTTCCATTTGGATTTTAGGATATTCAGATCGGATTCGAATATTTTTAAACACCTCTCTTTTCAGTTATGAGTTTCTTTCTAAAGGGTTTGGAGTGCGGTTCTTTCTGAAAAACAGATAGATAAAACTGATTAAGAAAACACATATCCTCCGAAACAAAAACGTACATTTGTCGTTAAAAATTATATATATAACATTTTTTATAATGTAAATCTTGGGTTTCGTCCTTAGTCTTTAAAAATTATGGATACGATCTTTGTTCTTTTAATATCTATTTTTTTATAGTTCAAGACCTTAATATTCTTTAAATATATTATGTTATATTAAACATGTGAGTTGCACGTTAAAGATATTTATGTATTTCTAGTAGCCAACTTTTTTAACTATATAGACGTGAAACTTAGACAAAATCAACACGATTCTGTTCAAATAAAAGTTTGCATCATAGTCGAATAAATAACGTAATTACTTAGTAACAGATTAGTTTATAATGAAAAGCAATTTCATCATATGATTTTGACTTTTGAAAGTTAACTTATCTTTTTTAAGCTCAATCTTAATATTAAAGTTCTCTAGTTAGTACATGATATAAAGTATTTCATCAAGAACTTGTGAGAATGGAGCAACATATTCTATTTTGACTTTTAGAATCCAACTACATAATCGATTAAGTATTTGACACAATTACACAAATATTTGTTTACCCATTTACTTTCATTGAAAAGCAAACTTCATAATCCTATAGTTTTAAATATTCGATGTTCGAGTGAGAAAATAACAGAGCACCATGGTTGATTTAGAGCGATGAAGCACATGATCTAGGTTAGACTCGATGATGAAGTTGGCGTTGGGATTATAAAATGGGGCGGGAAATAAACCTTAATGTTTTTATAAACGCAAATACTAAATACTGAAATACCATATTTTAAACATGAAATATTCAACAAAGGTTAAAATTTTGGACTAAGAAAGAGAATTTAAAAAGTGTGGATCATATTCGTAATTTTTAAATATTACGGACAAAATCCAAGATATACATCAACCACAAAGACCAACCGTAAATTTACTATTTTAATTTACAAAAACGTAAGGAAGATCATTTAAAAGTTTGAAACTTAATTTATTGAACCTTTTTTACAAGGTTCAAATCTTAATATGTGTATGCATAAGTGGTTAATAAAAATAGATTAGATGTACGTGTTAGGTTAATAGTAAAAACATTGGAGTTAGAATGATGAAACTACTCTTGAGGTTAAGAGTTCAAACTATACTTATGACGAATTGATGTAAATTAATTGAGGTGTAAATTAAATGGGGTATGATATAGTACGTAACATCTAGCCTATAAGAAAATTGATTAGGAGACATTCTAAAAAATATGTATTACCACTTGGTAAGTTAACGTTGCTAGTTGGTATTACTTTTGATAATGATAGATTTTTTCAAATACTCGGGCATCGTAACGTGCTTGCAAAGTTTGTTTGTAACGTTAAATCCCCACTTGAGATTGTATGTGAGAATAAAATTATTATTTCATGTAGTATTGTATGTTTTTTACTTTATGTGATTGTCGCCCATATGTTGATCATTTCCATCATATTCTTTCCCACTATCCACACAAAAAGTCTTAACATGTTGAAGATGTCTCATTCAGGGTTCAGTGGCGGAGTTTCAACAATCTTTAAAAAGAGACGGGCGAAATTAAATTTTCTTAGCGGGGGCGAACTCGCTATATGTATAAAAATTTACACTACCTGATTAAAAATTTACACTATCAGATCAAGATTTTACACTATCGGATCAAAAATTCGGTTTTGGTTCGGATTCAAAACAGATTCGGTTTTTTATTGTCATAGGGTCAAACCGTTTTTTTAAAACCAGTTCGGATTCAAAACATAATCGGTTTTTTATTGTCATGGGGTCAAACCGGTTCGGGTTACAAAACGATTTGGCCCACTGAATATTCAATCCTGTCAAACCGATTTGGACCAGTTTGAAATCGGTTTTTTTTAAATAAACCGGTTTTTAGTTTTGAACCTGGTTTCGAGTGTGAGACTACCAAACTGGTATACAAACCGGCAGTTTGGATCGGGTTGGAAACCGGTTTGGTTCAAACCGGTTTTCAAACCAATTAGGTTTTTTTGACCGATTTTCTTTTTTCTTTAATCGGTTCCACTTATACACCTCTGCTATTTGACCGATCCGGTATTTAAAACATTATAAAAAAAAGTTAAACAAATATAAAGAGAACACGTGGTTGCATGAAAGAATGGCGCCACGTCATCAACTGATGAACAGCGGTTTTCCCGCTTGCCCCGTTTCTCCCCAAACCTCCGATTTTAACATGTGTTTTAATTTGTTACGTACACCAGATCCCATGACATATCCCCTTTATCTTCCTTAATTTTGTCGAAATTACACCTTCTACCTTATCGACCATCAATGGCGATTGATCGATCACCTTATTCATTCTAAATTATTATAGCCCAATTACAACTATCTCACACCTCTTCATCATCCTACAAGGTATCCCTTATTTTCTTAATATAGCCGATCAAATCACACATGTCTGCACCGTATGTGTATATATGTGTATATGTTTGTAATGTTTATAAGCTTACTGCATTACCAGACATTGAATTGAAATGATCAATCGGGTATCAAACTGTTTGAAAATTGAAACCCCTAATTGTTGCTATATGTGTTGTTTGATGAAACCCCTAATTGTTGCTATATGTGTTGTTTGATTTTAGGTTTGTTTGATAATTGGGTGTTTTTTATTGATTTACAGAGGCTTGTGTTAGTGATGGATGCTAATTTTTCCGCTAAATCGCATAATCAGTCTTCTCCCCAGCCTAATGGTGTCCCTGAAGAAAGTAGAAACAAAGTTCCATTCATTATTGGTAAATCACTGTTCTTGAGTTATGTTGGTTTTAATTGAACTTATCTTCGGTTTGTTCTTAATTTAACATGCTAGAATGCGATGTTTGTTGGTCGTATTACGGTAGTCAAATCCCACGTCAGCCGAGAGATGTTGAGTTTATAAGGAATGTCTGGCCTCATATACCACTAGCTTGTTTTGAGCGCATTGGCTGTGGAGGAGAGAAAAACTCTTTAGTTAAATACAGATCAATTATAGGAGGGTGGGTGCAACAAAAAAATAAATACGTAAGCTCATTGTGAAGAAAATGGATAATACTAGTTGGTATAATAGACGGATGTTATAGTGTTTGTGTCATAGTTGATAGTCAAGTTAATTCATTTCTTAAATCTAAATTAAGGTGTTGCTGGTGGAACGGCGTCTGGGAAAACAACGGTATGCAATGTGATCATATCAAGACTCCATGATCGAAGGGTCGTTCTTATCAATCAAGTAAGATCCATGCTTCAATTGAACGATTTATATCTTATAAAGCTATTTATTATCTTATAAAACATTATCAAAAGGTGATGTAAGTTGATTATGCTATATTGTAGGATTCATTTTATCATTCTTTTAGTGATGAACAATCTGCAAATCCCCAAGATTACAATTTTGATCACCCTGGTAATCTACTCATCTGCAGATTCCAATGCTATATACAGTTTTCTGAAATATTTATGAACTTACATTACATGTTTTCAGATTCTTTCGACACAGAACTTCTCCTGTCAAGCATGGAAACATTAATAAAGGGACAGTCAGTTAACATACAAGATTATGATTATAAGATCCATAGGAAAAGTGGACCAGGACGCATGGTATGAACGCGTTCATAAAGCTGAAGCTGTATGCCTGTATGCTAAAATATAATAATAGAACACAATATGTTACAATATAAAAGAGTTCTGATTGTTGAATCCATACGCAGGTAAACCCATCGGATGTCATCATTCTGGAAGGAATCCTAGTTCTTCATGATGAGAGGGTTCGAGATCTAATGAACATAAAGATCTTTGTTGATTCAGGTTTCTATGTTTCATATGATGTCTTTACATATGATACTGCATTCAAGAGAGTAATTTCACATATGCTTCTGTCAAATTTAGTAGCAACTGATTAAAAATTTATAGAACTTCTGATTCACATGTTTGTTATTAGATTCATGAGTCTTTTATTCTATGAAAACAACTTTCTACAAAACTTCTGTGATTCAGATTCTGATGTGCGGTTGGGAAGGAGGATAAAGCGCGATACTGTTGAGAGAGGGAGAAATATTCAGTATGTGCTTGATCAAGTTAGTAGAGCTCTCTTTTGACTTGATGAACATGCAGCCATTGAAACTTTGACTTTGACTTTTTTGATCAGTTTTAGCATATATATGTATGCTTGATTTGCAGTATGATAAACATGTAAAACCTAGCTTTGAGGAGTTCATTCTTCCTACAAAGAAACATGCAGATATCATAATCCCAAGGGGAGCAGATAACGATGTTGCAATCGATTTAATAGTGCAACATATTCGAACAAAGCTTAGTCAACATGATCTTTGTAAAATATATCAAAACCTTTTTGTTATTCCATCAACATTTCAGGTACTTAGTTTTATGTAGTATTGCAGTTTTTTGTTAATGGTGTTATCTGACTGTGTTTTCTGGTCCTTCAGATACGTGGAATGCACACACTCATACGCGATGCCAAAACAAGAAAACATGATTTTGTTTTCTATGCAGACCGTCTTATTCGCTTGGTATGACCATCTCGTATTATGAAACTCTTCATTGACTGATAATAATTTGACCAAACAATGTTTTAGGTTGTGGAACATGGTCTAGGTCATCTTCCTTTTACCGAAAAACAAATAATTACTCCAACAGGTAACTTAAGCATCATATTCTTTTTACATATTTCTCAATTCTCATGAAATATCTAGAGATGCAATATTCAAATCATCTATCTATGGTTTCATTATATTCGAGAGTCGTATGTAGTTTTTATTTTAATAATGGTATCTAACTATGTATCTCCTTTGGTCATACACGATACATACGGTTAAAATACTAAAATGAGTTAATCTTTTTGGTGGCTTGATTGTAGAATCCATCTACACAGGAGTAGTATTCTGCAAAAGATTGTGTGGTGTTTCAATCATCAGAAGGTACTTCTTTTCAACATTATTGAACATTGACCAAAGTCATTTAAATCCTAAAGAATCGACTTTAAAAGTCAATCAAATGAAAACACGTGGACCAAAAAGCTACCATGTTTAAATTAGTAATTTTGAACATTCACCAGTGGAGAAAGCATGGAGAATGCATTAAGAGCTTGTTGCAAAGGAATCAAGATTGGTAAAGTTCTCATTCAAAGAGAAGGCAATGGACGACAGGTCAAAGTCTTGTTCTCTCCCTCTCTTTTGGATTTTGTCAGTCAAACGGATCGATTCAAATATCTGATTGTACCCATTTGGCAGCAGTTGATCTATGAAAAACTACCGAAAGACATTGCTAGTCGTCAAGTTTTACTGCTTGATCCAGTGCTTGCTTCGGGTTTTACTTTTACTCCTTAACTTTTGACTATTTTTGCTGCAATGAATTGAATTTAAGGTGAAAACCATTACTAATAATCAGGTGATTCTGCAATGGAGGCAATCTCCTGTTGCTGAACAAGGGTGTATCAGAATCTAACATAATCTTCCTTAACCTTATTGCTGTAAGCTCCTGTCATTTGACGCCTTCGGTTCTTAACGGGCTTCATGGGCCCGGTAATGGGCTTAGGCCCAATTTGTGCATGACTAGCTTACTGCCTTACTATCACTGTTTTAAAGGTTTGGTGATTGTGGTACATGCAGGCACCAGAAGGAATACATGCAGTTTGTAAACAGTATCCAAGGCTGAAAATAGTGACGTCAGAGATCGATGCAGGGCTAAACGAGTACTCGAGAGTGATTCCAGGCATGGGCGAGTTTGGAGATCGTTACTTTGGCACCAGTGATGATGCTTCTGAATCATTTTTGCCAAAGAATAAAGTTTAACCATCAATAACCACAACATTGTCCTTTCTTAGAAGTACAGTTTTTTGGTATACAACCAATTTTTTTGTTTTTTGATTCTTACAAATTGATTACTGTTAAGTACCTTGCTAACATTATGGTTAATATCCAATATTCATCTTCTTTCTGTTAGTTTGTAAGTAGCTGTTATAGTGACTACATGAAGATAATTGACATGTATAGCTTAAACCAGATAAGGGGTATAGTAAAGGAGACATAACAAAATACATTTTTATCAAAAGAATTTCTCTAACACGCATATTGATCTACAAAAGAATGATGTAACTCTGTAACCAATGTTTGTCAAGTCACATTAAGTGATAAGCTGACGAATTTGTTCACAATATCATCGCCGACAACCTTTTTGTTCAACTTGACATTCGACGCTTGAGAATTATAGATCAAAGTGAGGCGCGCACTAGAAAAAAAAATGTGAAAATAAAGGGGTTAAGACTTAAGGTGACATTTGAGCAAAGTAAATGAAATGGTGCATTTGTAAACATGAAGAACACCAGTGTTGCTTTCGGTTCTTGTATTCATCAATGTAGGTATTTTGTTGATTTGTTCTTCTTGCTATGTTACGCTCATGTCGAATTAATTTGTGGTACAATATGATTTACTAAGTAAATATGTTACGCTCATGTCGAGTTGGGACCCGCTATTACCAAACTATTGATACATTTGAATAAATGATAAAGATTGATTCGAGACTTGTTAGTGTTTACATGTTTGTAATAATGTCTTGTCGACCTAGTTATAGGAACATATGTCTCGATGTTGACTTGTAACTTTGCACACATGTGTGTTATTGCCACTAAGAGATAGAAAGAACATGTTGTGTATGATAAATGTCGTTTTCATTTGTTACAAACAAATTTGTATTAGTATAATCACATGATTTGTTATGTTTAATTTATTAATCACGGTTGCTGTTTTGTGATTGTTATTATCAGGCCACTGACAACCGTTCTGTTTTTCTTGTTTTTCTCAAATGACACGCAATGCCACATCAGTTTTTATTATTTTACTCAACTTTTCCTTGCTTTACTCGGTGTCGTATAAGTTTTTCCTCATTTTTTCATTTTTTATAATTTGTTTTATATAATTTGTGTATACATGTAAACTTTTAAACTAAATGAAATACAATACAAAAAATAAAAAAATTATAAAAATACATCATTAAAAATAAACTAACATCTAGAAAAAAATGCATAATAAAGAATAATATAGTACGAGAACTCACATCCACAATGTTATGCATATCACGCTTTCGTTGCAGTGGGTGATGCTTAAAATTTGCACGTAATATGTCGGAGTTTAAAATGGATGAGTTTGTTGAATATGTGGTTGTGATGTTTGGTTTTATTACGAGGCTTTTAAAATTATTATGTTGTTTTTTACCCGTTTGTCTTGAAAGATGATGAGTCCATGACTAAAAATTTATAGATTGGTTTCTTAGAGAGTGTTTAGGCATAGAGATAGTGTGTAAAAACTTGAGTTTGAGTTGTATTTATAGTGTAAAAAAGCGAAGTTATTTAAAGTGCAACGGTCAAATTTTTGGGGGTAGTGGATCGGTAAATCCCTGTGAATTTCCATCAGGTTGTAGCATCTTGAAATCGAATGCGCGGTGTTCCCAGCCGACCATAATTTTTCCCGGGTAATCAATTTAACACAAAAAGATTTACGTTTTATAGAATTGGATTTCCTATATATGTGTATAAGTGTCCCTTGTCTTAATAAACCTAAAAAGGTTTTTACTAATTATTCATAAACAATCTTAAATGAACTTCGATTGAACCCATTTCAACTACATTAAAACTGGTTTGTCGAACTCTACGTTCTTAGATTTTAAATATATCCTATTGAGATTGTTTGATATTTAATCGTCTGTTTTTGCATTATATATAAATGGTAAAAAAGATAAAAATTAGAAAAAAACAATAACATCTTTCTAGTTAACTCTATACCTTTTGGTTTAGTGGGTAAACTATCTAAGTTCTATTGTCCAGAAATTGAAACATGTGACTGTATATTTCATATCTTTTATCTTTTAATTCATATTAATGTTTATCTATTTTAATTTGATTTTAATTCAATTTAATTATACTAAAATGATTAAAACAACATTAAAGTTATCAACAAACATCACTCCCAAGCCAAAAGACATTATCAATTTATATGGCAGTTTTTGCTTTGGTTGTTAATGATTTCTTGCCAAAGTGAGGTTTTAGGTTGATCTATTGAGTTTTTTTTTTACTTAAGGTAAAGGGTATTCTTAAATTCAAGATTAATGGAGCCAACTAAGTCTGAACTTTCATACTTAAATAAAAAGATGATCAGTGGTTAGTGGCTGGTTTGGTTCGCTGATGGTGGTGAAGATAAGTGGAGTGGGTGATGATGTGTGATGGGTATGCAGTTTCTGGTGGCGATAGTCGTGGGTTGAACCTGAGTTGAGGGAAGTGATGAGTGGGGTAGGTGATAGTATGCATTGCTTTTGCGATCGATCGAACCTACCGGTCCGACCGGGGATCGGCCCCGTAGCCGGTCCGGTTCGCTATGATTCGGTTTGTAGCGGTTGAACCGGTGGTCGGACTGGGAAACCGGACCGGTTCGAACCAGATTTTAAATTTTTTTTATTTAATTATTTATTTTTGATTTTAATGGGTAAAACGGGATGTTAAACCTGTAAGGATTCCTGAAGTCTGATGCAACCCAAAACTGCCTAAGTGTTTCAGCAACATGCACTAAGTACTGAAGTGAAGAATGCTTCGGAAGAATTACACAAAGCATTAGAAAATACTCTAAGTGTAATATCTTCCGAAGCCAAGACCAATATCTTTCGAAGCCAAACATGAAGTCTTCCGAAGCTTCAAGAGACAAAGTCTTCCGAAGCTTCACTCTATGAAGACAGATTTCTTCCGAAGACTTTTAGTACACATGCTTTATCTGATGTACTATTCCATAAAGCACCTTTTCCGCTGCGTCTCTGATAAGTCACCAACTTACAAGAGTTGGTGAAAAGGTCCATGCTTTTGGTAACTGTACATTGAGGTCTTGCGTCTGAAACTTTCCACTTTATGTACTTTATCCTTTTTATAATATATAAGGATGTGAGCTATGGCATGTCATAGTCACAAGGTCAAAAGGCAGATATGCCTTTTGATCCTACAATTGATTTTTGTTAGTGTCTAGTCAATTGTATCCAGCTAGCTTTCAAAGTATAGCCGGCTGTAGGTTGTAGTATAAGTATTCCAAGTTCTTGTATCTTTCTTTATGCTTTGTAACACTTGTAAAAGAACTTGAGAAAGCAATATACTGCTCCCTTGAAAACTATACTTTCTTGTTCTGTCTCTTGCTTTACTTGTGTTCTTTGTATCACCTTTGGTTACCTAGTTCACTGTTTGATTAAAGTTTAGTTAATCTTCTCATTGTGTTGTTGTGTTGTAATTGTGTTCAAGCCCTTAAACGATCCTGCATTTGGTATCAGAGCACTCAGGCTCGTGATATAAGATCTAACCATCTTAAGATCCCTCACACACACAAAAACTAAACTTTTCAAATGGCTTCCATCTCAAAGACTGATATGGAGACTGGAACCATGAACAAATCCCCATTGATCACTCTTGATGACTTTGACACCTGGTGCATGAGGATGGAAGGCTTCATCAGGTCTCTTGACTCAAGAATGTGGGAATCTGTTGAATATGGACCTTTCATACCCAGCACCCCCTCTGCTACCGGTGCTGGTATGATTCCTAAAGATGTGGCCAACTACTCAGATGAAGATAGGAAAAGAGTAGAGATTGACAGGAAGGCCATGACTGCTCTTCAGACTGCTATCCCAAACTCTGTGTACAGAGGTTTTAAGAAGTGCAAGACAGCTAAACAGCTGTGGGATGCACTGAAGCTGATGTATGAAGGCTCCTCTGAAGCCAAGGAGAACAAGAAAGATCTTCTGAAGCAGCAGTTTGAAAATTTCACCTTTAAAGCAGGTGAAACCATGACCCAACAATACTTCAGGTATGTTGAGATTGTGGATACCCTTGTGGATGGAGGAGTTCCTCTTGAGAACAGAGACATTGTAAGGAAGTTCATGTCCTCACTTCCTAGGCAATGGACACACTATTGTGTGGTAATCAAGAGGACTGAGAACCTTAAAACTCTTACTCTGACAGAGTTATATGGGATTCTCAGTGGATACCAGATGGAGATGAACTTACAAGGTTCATCTGGCAACTCTAACAATCAAATGGGTTCAGCCCTTCATGTGGTTGAAAGGGACAGCATAGAACCCCAACATCATCTCCTATGCTACCCTGACAACTCACAAAAGGGTCCTTTCATCACCTTCCCGGAGACACCAAGGGAGAACTTTACTCAAGGAAGCCCATTCCAAGAGACAAGTTCTTCTCAAGCCTTTGTGTCTGCAAATGAAAGCTATGGAAATTATCTCTTCACTCTTGAAGACCTAGACTGTATCCATCCAGATGACCTGGAATACATGGAGATAGTTCAGCAGATGGCTCTCCTCACTCACAGAGCCAAGAAGTTCTACAAGAGGACAGGAAGAAGATTTCCAAGCAATGCTACCAGTGGTAAGTTTGGGATGGATAAAAGCAAAGTTAAGTGTTACAATTGTAACCTTATGGGTCACTTTGCTAGGGAGTGTAAGGCACCTAGAGCAAATGGGGGTCAAACACAACTCAGACCAAACTACACTAACAATACCCCTCAGGCTGAGAAGACAAAGCAACATGCTGCGGTTGCTGTTGAAGAGGGAGGATTTGACTGGAGTTTTCAGGTGGAGGATGCTTCTCCAAACCAAGCATTGATGGCTGACCATGATGAAGCCAAGGTATTAGAACATCTTTGCTCCCCTGAATGCATTGCTAAAGTAAATAGATACAGGTCCTACAACCTAGAGATGAGATCTGATCTTGAGTCATTAAACATATTAAAATCTGATTTTAGAAAGTCTGAAAATGATTACAAGTTAAAGATAGAAGACTTGGAGAAAACCATTTCAGTACTAAAACATGAACATACAGATTTTAGAACTCAGATCCAAGATCTCATCACTAAGTTGACTGAGTGCCAGGCTGAGCTTGTGATCAGCAAAGCCCTGGCAGAGAAAAGTGTTCTTGAAGAAGAGACCTTCAAGAACATGATATCCTCATCCCTACACAATAAGGTTTGTTATCAAAATAGACAGGGACTGGGATCAAATGAGATAGCTCCTCCACACACAATCTTGTCTGTAAGATCTCCTAGGTGTGGAACTTGTGAAGATGAGCTTCCTCTCATAGATCCAATAAGTGAGGATGATGAAGAAGTGATAGTGAGGAATCCCTCTGAGAAGAGTGAAGAAGAGGATTCCTCCAAGGGCCACTATCCTTCTGAGGAGAAGAAATTAACTGTGATGACCAAGTCCAAGAGAAAGAACTTGATCAGGAAGAGCAAAAGGAAAGCAAAGAAGACTCAAAAAATCAAGGCTACTTTTGATGCTAAGCAGAAACAAGTGTTTATCTCTGCAGGTTTCAAAGCAGTAAGGACTGAAGACATCCACCAAAGCTTCTTAGCCAAGAGTTCTGGTTCATGTTCAAATCATCTCAGTACAAAGAAGAAGACTGAGCTGCTGTGTACCACTGCTGCACAGCCTGGACCATCAAATTCCAAGAACAGTTCACAGCCCAAGGGAATTGTATCTGCATCTACCAAGATGAAGGTGGAAAAAGGATGTGACCAAAGCCAGTCTTGCTCTCAAAAGGAGATTTCTTTGAAGAAGAAAATGTTGTGTGTTATGTGTGAAAGTACTTCTCATATTGCCAAGGATTGTCCATACAATCCTAAAAGTACTATCCACATGACCAATACAAAGACTTCAAAGAATCTCAAGAAGTCTCAAGCTTCGGAAGGAAAGTCTGTTTCCTTCGGAAGCTCCAAATCAAAGAAGAAGGTAAATGGAAAATTACCTTCGGAAGCAAAGTTGGTCTCGGAAGAAAGGAGTTCTTCCGAAGCACTAAAGTCTGCTGCAGTGACTGTAGATTCTTCCGAAGTATCAGTCATTAAAACTTGTGAAGCTCCAAAAGCTTCTAAGGTTTTGAAGGTCAAGTCCAAGACTCCAAAGGTGGTGTGGAAGTCTAAGAAAGACCAAATGACTGAGGTTTCTCCATCAACAACAGCTGAAGATCCCCTCTGTACAACCATAGGATCTATTACTGTTGCATTACCTTCTATTACACTTACTGAACCCAAGACAAGTAAGGCTTGGGTTTCCAAATGTAACTAATCATTTTCTTTGTGCAGGAACAGCTCAAGACAAACAAGAATGTCTGGATAATTGACAGTGGCTGTTCCAGGCACATGACAGGCAATAGGTCTTTACTTCATAATTTTGAGAGAATTGATGGAGGACCAGTTGCTTTTGGAGGAGATGAAGGTGGTTACATTTATGGAAGGGGCAAGGTCACAAATGGTAAGCTCAGCATTGAGAAGGTAAACTTTGTTAAGGAGCTTGGGTACAATCTTCTGAGTGTATCCCAATTTTGTGATCAGAGTCATAACATGCTCTTCACTGAGCATGAGTGCATTGTTCTCAAGCCTGGAGTGGTCATTCCTCATGAGCATATCCTGCTCAGAGCCCCCAGGAAAGGGAACATGTACAAGATGGATTTGCAAGAAACATCTCCCTCTGGAGAAGTTTCATGCTTTCTATCTAAAGCAAATAGTGATGAGTCTTTCCTATGGCATAAAAGAATGTGCCATGTAAACTTTAAGAATATGAATAAATTAATTAAACATGATCTGGTAACTGGAATGCCAAAGAAAGAGTTTACAAGTGATGATCATTGTGTTGCATGCCTGAAAGGGAAGCAACACAAGGTATCTCACAAGCCTAAGGAAAAGAACTCCATCACTACTCCCCTACACTTATTACATATGGATCTCTTTGGCCCCACCAGTGTAATGAGTTTAGGAAGGACCTTATACTGTCTAGTGATCACAGATGATTTTACAAGATTCACTTGGGTTTTCTTTCTTAGAACTAAAGATGAGACTCCTGAGATTCTAAAGAATTTCATCTTAAAGATTGAGAATCAATGTGATCATAAGGTCAAAACCATAAGATGTGATCAAGGAACTGAATTCAAGAACCAAATCCTTGATACATTTTGTGATGAAAAGGGTATTACAAGACAATACAGTGCTCCCAGGACTCCTCAGCAAAACGGAGTTGCTGAGAGAAGAAACAGGACACTTATTGAAGCTGCAAGAACTATGTTGTCTGACTCTAAACTGCCTATCACCTTCTGGGCAGAGGCAGTTAATACTGCTTGCTATGTGCAAAACAGAGTTTTAGTAGTTAAGACACATGGTAAGACTCCTTATGAACTTTGGCACAAGAGGAACCTTTCATTGGTTTTCTCAGGTCATTTGGATGTCCCTGCACCATCTTGAATACCAAAGATCAAGTTGCCAAGTTTGCTGAGAAATCAGACGATGGACACTTCATTGGATACTCTTCTCAAGCTAAAGCTTATAGAGTATACAATCTCAGAACTAGAATCATTGAGGAGTCAGCCAATGTGACTTTCAATGAGCACACTCCCAGTGTGGCTGGTTCTGGTCCGGATTGGCTATTTGATCTTGATTTAGTTACCAACTGTTTTAATAAATCTTGTGAGCATGTTTCAGGATCTGCAGAAAATTTAAATACAGGTGATCCTGATCCAAGATTTGAGCTAGGAAGATCTTCAACTCACACACCTTCAACTCCAGTTGAAACTACTTCAGCAAATGAGGTTTCTATCAGCACAACAACGACAAATCCAGCTGATACATCTGGCATGCCTTCAAATTCCAGCTCAGAGGCTTCTCAACCAGATAAAGACATCTCAATTGCAGAAGACAACAATGGTGATGGTGATAGTGATCAAGAATTTCTTGATGCTAATAACCATACCATAGATGACAACATCAATGATGTCACACACTCATTGGATCAAGTTAATCTTATAGGTGTGATAATGTGGAGGATCAATCTTCAAGACCAGATCTAAATTTCTCAAATTTGGATCTATCTCAGCAACTTGCTGTGATCCCTCAGCTAAGGATCCACAAGTCTCATCCTACCACAAACATCATTGGAGATGTTATCTCCGGGGTAAAGACAAGAGGGCAAACCCATGAAGCAAATGTTTGTCTTCACTCTTGTTTTCTATCCCAGTTAGAGCCAAAGAAAGTTGAGGAGGCTCTAAAGGATGGAAGTTGGGTTGAAGCTATGCAACAAGAGCTGCTTCAATTCAAAAGGCAGAAAGTTTGGAACCTTTGTCCTCTTCCTCATGGAAGACTACCATTGGAACCAAATAGGTTTTTAGGAATAAAAAGGATGATAGAGGAATCATCATCAAGAACAAGGCAAGACTAGTTGTTCAAGGATACACACAAGAAGAAGGGATTGACTACACTGATGTCTTTGCTCCTGTAGCTAGACTAGAAGCTGTTAGGAAATTCCTGGCATTTGCTGCATCCAGAACTTCAAGGTCTACCAACTTGATGTAAAGTGTGCTTTCTTATATGGAGTGATTGATGAGGAGGTTTATGTCAAACAACCACCTGGTTTTGTAGATCCTGATCATCCTGATTATGTCTGCAAGCTTGACAAAGCTCTCTATGGGCTGCATCAGGCACCCAGGAAGTGGTATGAGACACTGTCTGAGTATCTCTGTAAACATGGTTACAGGAGAGGTACTATAGATGGAACTCTCTTCATCAAAGGACAAGGAACGACATTCTGCTAGTTCAAGTATATGTGATGACATCATCTTTGGCTCAACCAATTCAAGGCTCTGCAAAGACTTTGAAAAGCTGATGAAAGATAGATTTGAAATGAGTTCAATGGGAGAACTTAATTTCTTTCTGGAATTCAAGTGAAGCAGGTTGAAGATGGCATTTTCATAAGTCAGTCAAAGTATGTTCAAGATATACTCAAGAGGTTCAACATGACTGATTGTAAGACTGCTAAGACACCCATAGCCAGAAACCACTCCCTTGGTCCAGATCTTGAGGGGAGTGTGTAGATGAGCACTTATACAGGTTATGATTGGGTCTCTTATGTATCTTACAGCTAGCAGGCCTGATATCATGTTTGCTACATGTATTTGTGCAAGATATCAAGCCAATCCTAAGATGTCTCACTTAATCACTGTGAAAAGGATTTTAAGATACCTCAAAGGTGCTTCAACACTTGGTTTATGGTATCCAAAGAATTCTAATTTCAATCTGTATGCCTATACACAGTGATTATGGTGGCTGCAACATGACTGCAAAGTCTACATCTGGGGATGTCAATTCCTTGGTGGAAGGGTTGTCTCATGGCAATGCAAGAAACAAACCTGTGTGTCTGCATCAACTGCTGAGGCTGAATACATTGCTGCTGCAAGCTGCTGTGCTCAAGTGCTTTGGATTCAAAATCAGATGCTAGACTACGGATTTAACTTCAAAGAGACTCCTATCCACATAGACAACAACAGTGCTATCTCTATCACTGAGAACCCTATGCAGCACTCAAGGACCAAACACATCAACATCAGGTATCATTTAATAAGAGATAACTATGAAAGGGGTTAATTAAACTAGTCAAAGTTCACACAGATGACAATATGCTGATCTGTTCACAAAAACTTTTGATGAACAGAGATTTAAGTATCTGATATCAGCTATTGGGATGATTAACTTTGAGTAGACTTTTTCTTAAAACTAATTCTAATTATTTCTTCTTAAAAATATGTGTGTCCTAAGTCGTCTAGTTCATCACTTTCATAAGCTCATGTTTTTTGAATGAAAAACTCTTTTTGAAGACTTTCCTTAGATTCTTGAAAATTTTCTGATACTTCGGAAGATAACGTTTTACCTTCGGAAGAAAATATGTCTTCAAAATAAATGAGTGTCTAAGAAATTTTACCTTCGGAAGAAGTCAAAATTTATCTTCCGAAGCTTAAAATTCTTAACTTAGACACTTATTCATTTTTAAGGACTTTTTCCTTCCGAAGCAAAAATTACTTTCGGAAGCTTTGTTCATTCTTATACAAAGCATCCAAAAGTTTATTTCTTTTCCGAAGCATAAATCTTTAGACGCTCAGGAAAATTCTTCCGAAGCCACTTTAGCTTCGGAAGCTTTTTCAATCACAACTTCCGAAGACAAATTACTTTCGGAAGCTTTTCGAATTCCAAGAAAACTACTTTTTGAACAAAAAGGTAAACTACTTTTTTAGAGGTGGGACCGACATACGGATTTCAAAGTTTATCCTCTTTCATTAAACTTTATCTGAAATCCTTCTCTCTCATATAAACCCAACGGTTTCCCCCTCTTCTATCATCTGCTTTTCTTCCATACCTAAAACCCAAAGCTTTCTCTCTGAAATTTCCTTCCCATTTTTTCTCTTCATCTCTGAGCTACCTCACAATGGCTGACCTTACACACAGAAATGATCCTCACTTTGCCATGCAGCTACACAGACAACACAATCAGGTTGCTCTGTTATGCTCTGACAAAGATCCTCATTTCTCAAAGGTTTGCCGTTTCTTGTCTTTGTCTCACTACTTCACCTCCCTAACCATTGATCCTCCTCTATATGAGGATCATTTGCTTGAATTCTGGAAGACCTGCCAAGAGGTCATTATGGATGGGGAGAAGGCACTGTCTGCCACAGTGCAGGGGAGAACAATTTTCATCACTCCGGCCATCATCAACCGACATCTTCAGCTGGATGATGAAGCAGGTGAAGTGTTCTTCCCAAAAGAAGCGGTTAATCATTCCTTCGAGCAGATGGGATATGAAGGAGATTTCTCTGTAAAGACCTTCAGGAAAGGGAAGGTCTCATCCCAGTAGAAATACCTGCTCCATGTGGTTATCCACAGCTTATCAAACAAGCATGGTGGATGGGACCAGATTCCTGAGGATCTCTCCTTTATAGTTCATGGGATGGTTCAGGGGGTCAAGTTCAGGTATTCACAATTTGTTTATACTAATTTACTTGCAAACTTAGACTCTTTAGAGTATTACATGTTTCCTAGATATGTTCAACACATTCTCAACTGTGAACTGGGCTCACAGTTGAGGGAAACAGGCAATATTCTTAAACTGGGACAGATGAAGCCCGGCATCTTTAAAATTATGAAGAAGCCAACTGTAGGCTTCTCAGGGGTAGAAACAACCCTAGTCCCAAAAATGTTAGAGCTCATTGCTCAAGGTGACAACATAGCAGTCCAAGCTAGTGGTGGTTTCCGACGGTGGAGGTGGCCGGTGGTGGTTTCCGGCAGCGGTGGTAGTTGGTGGTTGTTTCCGGCCCCGTCAGTTGCCGATGGTGGTGGCCTTTGGTGGTTTCCGACAGCGGCGGCGGTGTCCGGCGATGGTGTTCCCTGGGTAGTGGTGGCCGGTGGTAGTTGCTGGTGACGAGTGATCTTGGTGGTCGTGGTTGTTGTGGAGGGTGAGTGGGTGGTGTTGGTGACTAATTATGAAAGAAGGGATGAAATAAAAAAATTGGGGAGTGGATGGAATGAATTTGAGGGAATAGAATCAACAACGTAATGGTTCATTCCATTACCTTCACCAACCAAACATATCTTTATTCATTCACCCTTAATGATTCATTCCATTCTGCCTCTCATTCCCGCATATCAAACGCTACCTAATAGTATATAGCGACGATGTGGTTTTGGGTGGTGGTAGTCATGGGTTGATAACTTGCGATGTGGTTTCTTTTGGTGGAAGTTTTGAAGATAATGCGTAGAGGGGGGTTGGGGTGGGTCTGGGTAGTTTTTATTTTGTATACTTAAATATGTAGTTTTTAATTTTAAATGAATGGTATTTTGATCATTTAACTCTCACTTAATAGAAAATATTAATATCGTTAGTAGAAAATATTAATATCGTTAGTAAAAATAATTAAAAACAAAAATGATTTACAAAAGGCATGCCAAAAATGAAAACAAATTAAATGTTTGTACTTAAATAAAGACAATTTATAAAACTAAAAGAATAAAACAGATTTTTTTAGCACAAAATGTATAACAATATTTCAAATTATATGTGTTATTTTAATCAAACTCATCTATTTATTTTTTAACCAGAATCACACCCACAATCCCTTTAAAAGAAAACCATTACTAGAAAAATGCCCAGGCTAAATTCTAAGTATTTTTTTACGAGTAAGACTTGAGCCCGTAAAATAATTAGAATAAAAAGAAACTAACTTAAAAATAATAATAGTTTTGTATTTCAATATATAAACCGGGAAAAGTTGACAAAGTGTCATCTGTCCCTACACGTGGACCTATGACGACCGTCAGATCCTACTGTTCCTGACAACAAACAGAGTGGAGCACCACACTGTCCCTCCAACAATTCTCCACGCTCTCAAATAAATAATTTCCAATAATCATCAAAAGAATTTGTCGTTCAAAGATTCTTCAATGAGTTTATAATCTGCATTCATTAATCAATCAATTCTATATGAAATCTTTTCGTAATCCTTTCTTCTGCAGACTTTACGATCTTCAATTCAGCTCTATCGAACTTACTCATGCGATCTGAAGTTGCCATTACCTTTTGATGAAGCAGAAACTCGAGTAGCATTTGCGTGTTGAATCTAGGGCTTTTTCTGCTTCAGGTAAATCGAGTTCATTGAAGTTCATGATTCTGCTTTGTTTGTTAATGTAATCGGATTACGATCAACTCTGAGTTTATATGCGTTTGTTGATTTTGTTGAAGTAGACAGCATTTTGATCTTGTTTCCCCTTAGATTGTATGTGAATATGGAGCATGATTTGTGATTTCGTATGTCCGTTGTGGTATGTAATTCGACAATGCAGGTGGATTTCGCTGATAAACATGTGTGTGTATGTACTTTCGTAAACTCTATCACTTTATAGTTAAGATCTACGGGTAGATATCGTAAACCTGATACTGTTGGGGCGTTTGGATGTTGATCGATGGGGATTTTCGGTGCTTTAATCATAATAGTTGGTTTTGATTGGCTAGAACTGATTGTGATTATTTTTTTCTGTTTATTCATGCCAAAATTATCAGATTTGGGAAGCTTTTGTAAGAAAACAAAAATGAATGTAAAATTAACCATCTATGCAACGCTTAAATTAACTGATATTGATTCTTTATGCCGCAATCTTCGTTTTGAAAACTTGTATTAAAACACCTCTAAGAGGGCACAGGTTCTCTGTTGCATATTTTATGCGTTGTTGCTTAATAGAGACCGATTCGAGATGGTTAATCTCCCAAGATAATTAGCCTTTTGTAGTAGGCAAACACTCCCAACAAACAAGATAAAGAACTAGAAAACCTTCTGCAAATTTTCTCATTAACTTTTACTTTGCGATTACAAAGTATTTATAAAAGAAATAACTAACACCTAGAATGCAGAAAACATGGAGCACTAACAAGAACATGGACACTACGCTTCTACCCACTATCCTAGTAAAACAATTAAAAGGAAAACAATTATAATAACAAAAATAAGAACGTAGGTTGCTTGGCAGCGGGTATCGGGTCATGGGTTGACCCAGGACCACTCGGATCGTATCATTGCTTCATAATACTTGATATTGACATGATGATATCTTTGTATTTCTTTATTGTCTGATTTCAGGTTGGATCGTTGGACCACTGTGATATAGATTACACCTGTTCTGTAGTTAGGGAGTCATCTTTAAAGTTGACTCTATAGATAACTTAATTTCAAATCAGACCGTTCGGAATAACATGGGAACAAATGCCCGCAGGTTCTGAAATCGAGTTCTTGCTTTCCTTAATCCATTTTATGTTTGTTTTAATAATTAGCTTTGCCATTTTTTACAGTGGAATGGTAAGAAGGTCCAACGAGACAATGAGGATAATAGTAACAACTTTCATCAGCATTGTATTTGGATTCTTTTTGGGCGTATCCTTCCCAACAATTTCATTAACCAAGGCATGCTTCAACACTTTATCATTCTTTGATCCATGTGAAGCTAATTATGCCATCTGTTTATTATCTAGATGGATTAAAGAAAAAGTTGTGTTTTTGTATAATAGATGAACCTTCCATCTACTCTACTCCCCTCCATTGATCTGGGTTACATAGAAGATAAGTATTCAGGCCTTGCATCACAAGCACTATTGAATGTTTGGTCTTCTCTAAGGAAGAAGGATATGCCATTACACGAACCTGAGGACACAAAGGTAATTTCACCATTCCATTTAGTCCATAGCTCTATGTGTCTATACATACACATGTTTGTCTACACTCGTTTTGTATACATTTAATGTAGATTTGGGTTCCAACAAATCCTCGAGGTGCTGAAACGCTACCACCAGGCATTGTTACATCTGAGTCTGATCTCTACCTCCGCAGATTGTATGGCAAACCTAGTGAGGTATATTAGCAACAACTTTCAGATAAATTTATATGTTTTAGGTAATGATGTAATAAGGTGAAATTTGCAGGATTTGATTATTAAACCGAGGTATCTTGTAACGTTTACAGTGGGTTATGAACAGAAGGAGAACATTGACAAAGCAGTGAAGAAGGTTAGGTGAAGGTCAATTATGTGTTTTTGTTTATATGTGTTGAATCAATCTAATATTAGCATTATCAGTTCTCGGAAAATTTCTCCATTTTGCTGTTTCACTATGATGGTCGAACAAGTGAATGGAATGAGTTTGAATGGTCAAACAGGGCTATACATGTCAGTGTTCTCAAGCAAACTAAATGGTAATCTTTGCATTGCAATTAGATAAATAATCCTTATTGGCTAAAGCAAATATTAGGCTTTGGGAGTGTTTGGCATTGCCTTTGAACGTCAAAATCTGGTTATAGTTTCTCAAGTTTCAGATTATTTGATTATTAACACACAAAGAGCTGAAAACAGTAAGGATTATCCAAACACTCGGAAAACTGATATCAAACAACACAAGCACATCCAAACACCATCTTCTGCATCCCATTTCATTGCAACTGATTATCTGATTTTGATTATTCCATCTCACATAATCATCTCCAAAACGTGATGCTAAACACCCTCTTGGTTATCTTGGATCTTCCTAAAAACCGTCTGAAATTGGATTTAGGTGGTATGCCAAACGTTTTTTGCATCCGGACATCTTGGCGTCCTATGATTATATATTTATTTGGGATGAGGATCTTGGATTGGAGGACTTCGATCCTGAAAGGTAAATATTCAACTTTTTGTATCCAGTGGTAACGATTAGTTTGGACACTTTTGAATTAATCTGCTAGTCTATGATACACAGGTATATAAGCCTGGTCAAGAAGCATGGATTAGAAATTTCTCAGCCAGGTTTATCAGCTAATAGTGGATTAACATGGCAAATGACTAGGAAACGGAATGATAGTGAAGTACACAAGTAAGCAACAAATACAATGCTCAAAATGTTTAAACTGATGTTATCTTCACGTGTTTTCAAAAGTCAAAAATTATTTTATTTGTTGCCCTTCCAGAGAAGCTGAGGAAAGAGATGGCTGGTGCACTGATCCACATTTGCCACCATGTGCAGCGTATGTGTACCACTTCAAAAAAATATAATTTGAGTTGTTAAAGATTTTGTGATTAGATTATTCATTTTATATTTGGAAGATACAAATATCATATAGTCATTTCTTCAGTACTAGATCATACAAAAGCTTAAAATGGTATTTTTGAATACTTGAGACTATCCATTTAGAACACTCATCACACATCATATGCTTATTAAGAAGAATCGGGATTTGATTCATTCAGCATTATAGAAATTAGAAATATAGTTTATCAAACAGACCCACATAGCTCTCAATCTAAAAAATAGACATGTTTCGCTTCATAGTACAATAATAATCTAAACATTTGTTATGAAATGATTATGACGCACAGATTTGTTGAGATAATGGCCCCTGTTTTCTCTCGGAGTGCATGGCGTTGTGTTTGGCATATGATTCAGGTTTTGGTCTCTTTCACTAAGATATTTGCTAGTACATGTATTATTTTATTTTTCTTTATTTTTTCTGCGGTAACCCTCGTGTCATTGTCTGCAGAATGATTTAGTCCATGGGTGGGGACTTGATTTTGCTCTTAGGAGATGCGTGGAGGTACAATTTCGAACAAACATCAT
The DNA here is from genome assembly GCA_025506515.1 of Flaveria trinervia. Classification (NCBI taxonomy): domain Eukaryota; kingdom Viridiplantae; phylum Streptophyta; class Magnoliopsida; order Asterales; family Asteraceae; genus Flaveria; species Flaveria trinervia. Next base: position 94,636,028 of record CM046447.1, on the reverse strand, counting down.
CCATTAATTAATTATTAAATCCCTTAAAGACTAGAAAGTATGAAGATTTTGGCCTTCAAAGGACTCTAACTAGAAGTTTTATCTTTTTAACAGCCTGCTCATGAAAAGATAGGAGTTGTAGATGCCCAGTGGGTGGTTCATCAAACAGTACCTTCACTTGGGAACCAGGTGAATCTTTTGCTTAACGTAGATATGACATTTTCGTCTCATACTCCTATGTTTTGTCAATTCGGGTTGTGTTTCTATTTCAAACGGGTCAAACAAGTGATAAACTTAAAAGGAAACAAGTTAAATAGACAATCAACCTATAGCTTGTTGACACCTCATCAAAGTTGTTTTTTGTTTTTCCATATATTTTAAGGAAATATATGTATCAGTGTGTCACTTTGATTAGAAAAAGTTAGAATTATTTGGTAGGCTTCTATAAAGTAGATTGGTATTGAAGTAAAAGAAATCTTTAAAATAACATTTGACTTGTTTATAAATATATATATTTTTATACAATTTTTGGGCCAACACAATACGACCCATTAGGACTTGTACCTACGGCAATTACTCGCCTGTTCATTTGATCACACCTGTTTTTTGGAACAACGCTATCCAAACTTTTTAGCTAGTGAGGTTTGAACCTGATTCTTTTGGGAGATCTTTCAGATGTCTTATCACTAGGTCCAGGGCCGGTCTCAAGGATTTTAGTGGTGGACGAGTCAGAAAAAAAGACCCATGAGCCCTAACGATTTAAATTATATAAACTATATTTTTAAATGAAAAAAAATGTTTTAACAATAAATATAGCAATATCATAGTATTACAATGACATGCCTTAATAGTTAACCAATAACTCGTAAATCTCTCCTAGCATTCTTGATAGCAAATTGGTTTATAACATATCCGTAGTTTATAGTCTCTAATATTTTGCTTTCAATAACTATTATCGCCAATCCGCTAAGTCTTTCTTAGGACAACGTAGATCGTATGTAAGATTTCAAGTTTAAATATAACAAAATTTGTGGTATGTTTTAGTTTGTGGACTTTAATTACAATCAAAATTTAAATATTTTAGTGGGCTAATAGTTGATTAATTGGGTTAAAAAAATGGGCTCAAAAAATTTGGTTTAAAACATATTTGGGTTAAGTTTTTAGTTGTATTATATCTTATAATTATTTTTTTATAATTATATTAAAAAAAATTGAAAAATTTTGTGCACCTGAGCGAGTGGGCCCTAGACGGGGATCCATTCAGGGGGGCAGTGACTAGGTCATCTTGTGATGGTTATATTGTCACATATATTTAGATTTTGGGACATGATACTGTGCTTATCATAGTTTCTTTTTCTTTTCCTCAGGGCCAAGCTGAGAATGGAAAGGCTGCATGGGAAGGGGTATGATCAACCACATGCTCTCTTTTGTTTGACATAAATATCATTTTTTGCACATTAATTAAGTATAATCTTTTACATTTTTTGGTTAGTTAATGTGTTTTTTAAAAAAAAATGGTTTTAAAAGAAAACCTGGTTGATTAAGGGGCATTCCTTGTAGCAGAAGTCACACAAACCTCAAAACTTGTTTATAATTCAACTGTATTGTTTTCAGGTGAGGGAGAGGTGTAAGAAAGAGTGGTCGACATTTCAAATGCGGATGGCGTTAGCAGAAAGAGCGTACCTAAAGGCCAACGGAATAGTAGTTGATCAAATTACTTCCACAAACAGCTAGAGAAACTTGTTTTGGTTGAAATGTTTTTGTATTTCAGATTAAAATTATGGTAGGTAGTGTTAAAAATAGATATAAAGGTAAATAGAATTGTTCCATCACATATCATGTATGTGTATTTGATGACCGTGATCACATCATGTAAAATTATAATTATGTTATATTGATATGGTAAGTGAGTATTGTATTCTTGAGAAACATGAGACAAGTATGATAGTTGATTATAAAGAAGTTTGAGATCATTTGAAACAACACTAAAAAGATTAAATTTAGGATTGGCTAATAAAACCTGTGTTATAATTTATAAACACATCAACCTACACATGACATGTTTAATAAACGAGTTAACCCGAACACGACATCTTTAATAAGCAGGTCAACTATATTTAAATTGTTATATATAAAAATTAGATAACAAATTAACATAACTACAAAAATCATAGTGTTGCTAAGTTAAAAACATCAAAATTAATAACAATCAAAATCTTAGACCTTTTCTCAAGTATCAAGATTGTGACATGTAAAAGCCAAAACATAAAACATTATTTCAAAACGCAAATCCACCATCTCGCATCAATTTTCAAAATTCAACCCACCATTTTGTTTTGTTGGTTTTACTCAGAATTTGTGAGCTGCAAACTCCATGGATTTACAAGAGGAACAGTGGGAGCTCATAAACGACGATGGGTTCGTTTACAAGCGTCTCAAACGCCACCCCATCGATCCCACCATCACCATCGTCTCAACCGCAGCGCCACCGGATCCTGCTGCCGAAGAACAGAACCATAAGGAAAGAAAGAAGATGATGCTGTTGAAACTCAAAACAACCTACCAACAGGAGATTCAAAACTGGGAGACTTTGTCCAACACCTTGAAGCTGTTGCAGCGCCGTAAGCCATCACCCACGGTGTCACTGGATCTGCCTGTGTCCCTATCGCCGGAGCATTCGTCGGATTATGCGTATCGAGAAACCGCTGAAGCCCTCATGGCTCAGGTATTGAAATGCTTTGTGGGTACGAATCTTACTGTCAATTTTATCAAGAAAAATGGGTTGTCTCAGGGATTTGAATGAATCATATTTGGGTGTAATTTGATTAAACCAAGCTCGTTTTTTCATGTCAAAGCTAGTACTTTTGATTTTTATAGGCAAAATTGATATGGCTGTTATCTTCAGTTTTTCAAGAGAACATGAAAACCAAGTGTATTTCAATTTGGGGGTATTTTGTTTAGGTTGAAGCTCAAGAAGCCTTTATGAATGAGGTTTCAGTGTTATGTGATGTTGCTGAATCCCTTTGCAATGCTCAAGAACAGATGTTGAAGCAACCATTCGTCTATTTACCGATTTGGGAATCCTCCCCACGAAAGTTAATCGCATTGTTATGTGACGAATGAGAGTTAGTTGATGAAAGTAAGCTAAAGTTGGAAGCTTTAAAGGCATCTTTTATCTGTTGTTATATCGTCCTTCATGATATGCATATAGTGAATGTTGATGATAATAGCTGATAGGGCAGAGAGTTGGGTGCTGCAAACTGGAAGAATGCAGAGAAATATAGCAGAAGAGTTGGTTGATATAGTGAAAGTCTATGATCTTTTTGTGTTGGGAATTTTAAAGACTTTGTAAAGGTGATAAGATTTTGAAGCGTTTGTAACAAAATAGGTGAGGACTATGGAGCAATATGTAATGTTTGTACTTATGGGTCAAGACGAATCTCATTGCAACTTATAAGGAACGTCCTAAAGAACATAGAACATACAAAATACAGAAAAAAAAGTTAGTAAATGTAAAATCTTTCACAGGTAAGATGGAGAATCTCTATGCATGTTTTGATATTTGAGTTCGGATATCAATTTCAGTGAGAAGTGAAGGTACCACTTTCACAGGTAAGATGGAGAATCCTGCCTTCTTACAAGCATCAGTTAAGAGTTCAACTTGTGATGGACCATCAGGGCAAAAAGCTACCACTGCCCCGCCACTGCCTGTAAATTTTGACGCTGCGCCCACTCTTCGAGCCACCTCCACCATCTCTATGTTTAGTGAACCAAGGGCGGCGTCACCAAACATTAGTCTGCAGCATAATTTCCATTTTAATTAATCACTAATCAAGCAAAAAAACATGTGCTTTTGATATGATGATCTAATGTTTCATATTTCTAGGTGGTCTTTGAGGGGCTAAAGGCTTAAACACAGTGAAAGCTAAACTCGAACCTGAAATCTCTATTAGGAAATAAGGTGCTTACCACTGTGTCGCCCCTTGAAGGTTAAAGTTATATACACCTTACGCACTTACCTTCGTAGATCAAAGTTTCGATTCATAAGGGTTGCAAGTTTAGCATAGTTCTTTTCAAGTAATGCCGTTTTTCCTTCAAGGGCAAGTTAGCCACTTCCTCCATTGATGATATTATGAACTGGTCTCCATCTAACCATCTTTGTCGAACTGCACTATGTACCTTCCTGAATCACTCGGATTTGCAGCATAGATTAGATGAAGAGGTGGGAGAAGACTTGTATCTAACTGTGTGTATATGCCATGACCATGTTTATCCATGCTCTCCTTGTTAAAATCCTGCAAATAAAAGATAGTTGATATATCTACTTATGTTAACCATCAAATACCCCTATCATACATGAACCATTATTAGGGCCCACCATGTATAACAAGCCCCCATAAACTTGTGCTACTCTATCCTGTAGACCAGCAACAATTCCAAGTTCTTTCTCTGCATTTAGGATAAGTTGTGGCCTTATCTCCACTGCAATTTTATTTCTGACTTCGTAAAAGTCAAGAAGACAGCTAAAGGTAGCACATACAATGGCACTTGAACCAGATAGCCCTGCTGAGATAAGAACAAAGGTAGATGGATACCCATATGGTCATAGTTCAGTCTTTATTGCGAAAAGTTCTACACTAAAGGTAACTGCGATGATTTTCGGGTACACAGTTGCAATAAAATTCCCCAAATGAACACAAAAGTTACAAACTTGCAATCAATTACAAGTTTTTACCTGACGAGGGATGTTGGTGTCATATGAAAGGGAGAAGTTTTTATCGTGAAGACGAATCCCCTGTTCTTCACAGTAATTGGTAAAAACTTTACATGTTGCCATCAGCAACCGCATACCTCCATAATAACTTCATTTTCCAACCTGTTCACCTGCAACACAAAATGATATAGTAATCAATATTGTTGATGTTAGATAATGTTGATTAATAGATAATAATAACTGTTATCATTATAATAAATATGATTGAATAATCATAAAGATAATACTAATAAAACATGGAAAATGCCATGGTAAACAACCATGAACTGATCAAATTTGTAGGAAAAAACATTCATCTGATCAATTTATGACTATTTCTTTGAGTTGGGTGATAACTATAGCATTAAGTTGATTAAATTAATAGCTTTTATCACCAAATTAATGGAACTGACAAATTCCTTCAAATGATAGAATACACATATTCCAGATGGAATAACAGTCCCTGACATTTGTCAACCCTATATAATATAGAATTGAATTCCAGATGAACCACACTTGTTTCCATTCTACCAAATTCTGCACAATTTCGGATGTATAAAAAACCCTATCGTTTAATTCCATATTACGAATAACAATCAATCATTCATTTCCATATCAACGATCAATGGGTAGAAAAATAAACAATATGATATTACAATTTACAAACTTACACATAACACATCCAATTGTACAACAACTGCATGCACAACCAAAACTCTCAAAACACACCAACACAAACAAACAGATCCAAAACGAATCAAAACACACAAATCAAAAACCGTAATCAACTACAACACAACGACTATCGAATCATCGATCATACCAAGTGAGACAACGAATCGAATCTAACGAGATCGTGAGTATGATGAGGCACGATGCGGAGATCTAACGAAGGTTGTAAACGAACACTAGCCCAAAAATTTTCGATGTTTAAGGAGATCGTATGGCCATAGTAAACGTCGCTGGGGTTACCGAGAAGTCCGATTCGAGCAAAGGCTTTGTGCTCAATGGTCGCCGGAGATGATCGGTCTCCGGAAGTTTTGGTAACTCCGGCGGTGCTCCGGTGGTTCCATCGTCGGAAAATGTTGTTGGTGATTTAAGGAATCATGGGGTTTTATTCGGAGACGTAACTGTTTTTAGTTTTTGTATACTTTCTCACATGTAATGTGCCGCCCCAAGAAGGATCCAATAAGCAAATAAAGCGTTTTAAGGATGTTTTGACACGTGTCATGTGTATATGATTTTTTGAGTAAATCAAAAAGGGGTTAACGTGGGTTGAAAGTTAATGATAACGTTAGGTATAAAGATAAGTAATTTTTTTGCAAACAAATCACGTGAATTTCCGGATATTTATTTTTGGCTTTATTCTATGTTTATCGATGTTTTATTTTATAAAAATCGTTATACGCTAGTCTGGTAGTAATGTACCGACTAGTATTTAGTTGGGATTAATCACCGATGATTTCTATGTCTAGTGGGTTAAGGTTCAAATATTAGCATTGACAAATATTACTAGCTTTTAAATACATACATTTTAGATTTATATGTAAATACACATATTTTTGTATGTATTTTTTTAAGAAAAATGTTGAGTTAAATATATGTGCACACATATTTGGTTGGATTTTTTAAGTTTTAGCCATAATTTTCTAGATTTGAGCGACTAGAACCGTCTAGGTCCAATTTTGACCATAGTTGACCGATTGGTGGCTAATTGGCTGATTAGGTCAAAAGTACAAGGTGATGTGCCGATTAGCTATTAATCTTTGATTAATTGGCGAAAATCCTGATTTTGCATCATGATATTTATTGTACTTTAATTTAAATCTACTTGATGTTAAGTAATATTTGAATCCTAACACAACTAAACAAATAACATACTCTTTTGTCACTAAGTTAACCCAATGATTATTCGATTTCCAAATTATTTCATTAATATTTAGTTCAAGAGTCTACCACTTGTCAATAAAATGTGTTTAAGACAAAAAGAATAAATAGATCATTTAATCATTTTTGTAATTTAAAGAAAATAAGATGTTATAATATAATTTAAACCTAAAATGTATCATAAAAATACTATATTTTTTTCATTTTAGTTATTTTTATAACCATTAACTCAAACACTTTATAATTTATTCTTAAATTCTTGCATCACACCACTTAAAAATAAATATTTTTATCATTACATTATGATACCACAAAACCTACAACCCTTTTACTAATAAATCTTTAATCTACTTCCAAAATCTCATTGTAAAATTTTTATACCAATACAAATTGTCCTACGCAAAACTTTAATCTAATAATCTTTTAAGTTGACTAAAATAATAATAAATATTTTACTTAGGCTAAGTGTCTGTTTGATTACGCTGACTGAGTAAGATCTAAGTGAGTCAGAAGCTGATCCAGTAAGAAATTCTGACTGAAACTTCGCTGTTTGATTTAGTATCTAACTGACTCTGTTGAATGATAAAAATAATCTTATTGCCCCGTTGTTCTAACGAGTTTTAATTTAACTGGTGTTGTGTAATCAATATAAATAACCAAATTAGAATAATTAAAAATGTCATACAAAATAGAAGTTAACATAAATCAAACATAATCTAAACAAACATATTGAATTTCAAACATATTACAGGAGTTTGCATACAAATCTGATTTGAAGCATCTGAAAGTAGTTGATTAGCAATTTGGTCACACAAAATAGCCATATATTCAATCCCTTTGTGTGTTTTGACATTCACTTCCTCCACCTTTACCATCAGGGGTAACCATAGTGTTGTCTTCAAAGTTTGTAAATAATTCATCTTGAATGTTGTATTTTCTTATAAAATTATGCACTGCAAAACAAGCAATAACTACGTCTCTTTGCACTCGAAAAGGATAATGAGGCATTTGATTTAGGATTGGGAATATTGCCTTCAATACACCATAAGCACGCTCAATAACATTTCTAAGGCAAACATGAGCATCATTAAATCTTTCTTTCTTAGTTAACGGTCTTCGTCTTTGAGAAATGTTTTGTCGACACAATCCGATTTCCAATTAACTTTAGTTTTTCTTTTGGTCATGCCTGGATCAAAAACTATTTTGTTATTTCAAGATAATAACATAAGCAATATTAATTTCAAGAAAGTAATCTGATCACAAAGAATTGTTCAATAATTGACCCACCTTTACACTCATTATATTCAAATAACTAATATACAAAACACCAATATACAAAAAACCAATATTGAAATAATCAATCTGCATATATTCAAATAACCTATAGGAAGAAAACCATCAAGCAAAAGGTTTTTCTACATACACATATACATCTACATACACATCTACATACACATACATCTACATACACATATACATACACATACATATACATACACATCTATATGCATATACATCTACATACACATCTACATACACATATACATACACATCTATACACATATACATCTACATACACATTTATATTCATAAAAGAAAGGATGATTACCGCAGGAAGGTGCTCGATCGGCTCGCGCAGGGAGGTCGCGCAGGTCCGCTCGCGTAGGGAGGTCGCGCAGGTCCGCTCGCGTAGGGAGGTCGCGCCGGTCGGCTGCGTAGGGAGGTCATCGGCCGCTGCTGGATTTGGGTGCTCCGGTCGGTGCTCCGCAAATGGGGGTGGATTTGGGTGTTGGTGGGGTGCAAATGGGGGTGGATTTGGGTGTTGTGGGGTGCAAATGGGGATGGATTTGGGTGTTGGTGGGGTGCAAATGGGGGTGGATTTGGGTGTTGGTGGGGTGCAAATGGGGATGGATTTGGGTGTTGGTGGGGTGCAAATGGGGGCTGCTGCATAAATAGTTTGAGTCAACAATTAATTTTTTTAAGTTTGGGTCAGAAACAATGACCCGGTCAACTGGTATCACTTCCGTATCAAACAGGCTGACCGGCTAACTAAGTTAGCCGAATCAGCTAGGTCAGACATAAACATATAGCCCCTAAGACAGGCTCAAACTGATGAATGGGTAGGAGAGGGTATGAGAGAGTTCCCATGCATTCATGCAATAATAGCTCAAATGGGCAAATGTGAGAAGGATGCTTATAGGTTTTTATGGATTTTGATTTTTGAGTATTCATCAAACAAATGCAACTTGTTATAAGCTTTATTCGGAGTAAAGTTTGGAGTTATTCACTTTTTTCACCTTCAACATGCAAACAATAATGTTTGATACCTCTTACATTTATTTCAATAAAAAAATATTTATATATAAATATTCATGCTATGTTTGAATACATTATTTACTACTAGCTAGCTAGTGCATAGTTTAATAAAAAGAAAAAAACAATCCATTTACTATACTTTAATTTGTAAGGTTGGTGACTAATCACATGACATCAATCATGAGACTACATATATGCTATATAAAATAAAGTTTCTTTTATAATATGTATGAAAAGTAAGGTAGTGGAGTTGTTTTGTTCTCTTGCCTCACAAGCAGATCGAGTTCTTCCACCTCGTTTGGGTTTTTTCTTTTTGGGTTTTCATTTTCACATGTCTTTACCTAAATAATCATTTGAAGAAGATCTAATGGACACACATCTTTAATATATTCATTTTCGTTATTAGTATGATTTTTAAATTTTTCAAAAGAATCTGTTTAATATAACAAGTATGTTTTTATTCGACGATATTAATCCAAGTTATTCTATGTTACAAAGTAAATTTAGTTTGCAACGATATGGGCGATTATAACTTATATTTTACCACGTTACGTGTTTTTTTATGTATGTTTTGAGTTGGTCGACGTTTCAACATAATTTGTTTAGAAAAATGTGAAGTCATATATAATACGTTTTCATTCAAGATATAAATTTGAGTTACTCTACGTTCAATGTTAATGTAGTTCAATAAATAGTTGGGTCATTTCGCCCCAACACGCGTCGGGTAAAAAACTTAGTTATATTTCAAATATAAAAGATTAATACAAAAGTTCAAAAAACTTAAATAAGATTATTATAAGAAAAACTAGTCATTCGATATATGAAAAAAAGCAATGCTGATCACAGTTGCTTTTGGTTTTTGGTGATATTGCCACAAAGGTTTTTGTGGTTTGCACCCCTTTATATGTCTTTATACCCATAGAAAAAGGCAAAATTTCCATTGTTACCACCTTAGGTTTCTTTTTAAAGAGAGAGCGCTAGTTGGGGTTGTTTTGTCGGTGGTGCCGTTGCTGTATGAAGGTGGCGGCTCTCCCCTCCCTGCCGATCGTTGTTCACATAACCTGTGTCGCCAGCGATTGATTGCCTTGTCATGATGACGATGCCTCCGGCTTTCGTTACACGACTGGCACTATTTCATGGTTTCGTTTGATGTTGTATTTTGTTTGATCGATGTCTCCATTGTTGTTGGTTGTGTTGAAATGTTTCAGTTTCGATTGTGTTTGCATGTGTAAATTTTTGTTTTCTTTACGACACAATGGCTATGATTTGTTCAAGCCATGGTTTACCCATCCGTCACACGCGCTACGTGCGTGGACGGATTCAAATAATTACTTCAAAAAACTAAAAAGCATTCAAATACTTAAATTAAAGTAAGTTCCCTATGAAACTAATGTTATTATAAAATTAATTTTCAAATCAATTAATCTAAACTTCACCTTCCATCATCAGAGCATGTTTATTGTTGAACCACACCATAATCCATCACAACTTACTCAACGCCCTATCAACAAACCACAATTTTTATTTATGTCCTTTTAAGTTTTAATATTTTTATCGTATCACATCACACTATACCACATCCAGTTACATTTATAAACAATATACGTATGTATGTGGAAATATAGGTAAAAATCAATGTTTTCAGAACCGGATCGGACGTCGAACCGGACGCCTTACTGGTTTGGTGGTCGGATCGGTTGGACCGGAATTAACTATATTTTAATTATATTTATATATGTAATTAAATATAAGTAATTTATATATGATTTATATATATATTTTATAGTTATATAAAACTTAACAATATTTGTATATCTGACGTACTAATTTATGGTTTAAAACCTTGTTTTTACCATTAAAATTAAAAAAAACGAAAACCTGTCCGAACCGGTCCGGTTTCCCGGTTCGAACAGCGGTTCAGGACCAACCGGTCGGTTCGACCAGTTCAAAACGATTCATACTAGACCGGACCTGACCACCGATTCGCGGTCGAACCTGTCGGACCGGTCGGTCCGATCCGGTCGCAACAACGTTGGTAAAAATGCTCGGCAAACATATAAAAGAGTGTATAATAATAAAGTTTAGAAAAGGGCCTCACATGGTTCATTTATTAAAGTCTTGTAATAAATAGTTAAGCCGGCCCAAGTTTTCTAAATCGAATCGGGCCACAAGAGATTTTGATCGGGTTTACGGGGACCCGAGTCCGATAAAACGACCCATGATCCATTGATAAATGATAGTGCATTCTACCATTTCACCGTTTGAACTTCGAAACAACACACGAATCACCGAGAAAGAAAGAGTATAGCAGATTAGTAGCTATTAAGAACTCTTCAACACCACTCTTGTCGATGTTAAAGGCAATTTAAGGTATTCTGAAACCCTAATTTCACATCTCACTTCCATTTTTAAGCTTTTCAAGCGTCATTTTTCGTATTAATTATGTTACCCTTTTTCGTTCTCTGTTAGTAGGAGCTGATTCGATTCGATTGTTCTTCTGTTTATTATCGAACATTTTTTCAGTTTAGTAGATTGAGACAACAAATTTGGTGATTCTGTGTGGTGTTAAGTTGCTTTAGATGTTCATTTTCGTTTTAATTTGGTGGTGGTATAACTAGGGTTTATGTAACTCTGATATCAGTAAAGTTCTGTTCCTATTCAGTAAAGTTCTGTTGTCATTGAAAGAACATTAAATCAACATTATCATGGATACAAAGTCACTGGCAAAATCAAAGAGAGCTCATTCTCTGCACCATAAGAAGCATCATCCAAATCAAAAGGCAAAAGGTGCTACTAGCTCGGTAGTCACCCCTGGCATGGATAAGGCACCGCAGAAGGCGGTTAAAGAAAAATCTCGTGCTGTGCTCGCGTCTAATTGGGACCGTTATGAGGATGAGGAAGAGCCCATGACAGAAAATCAAAGAGATGGTCAAGATAGTCAACCGGGTGATGTTGTTGTACCTAAAAGCAAAGGTGCAGATTATGCTTACTTGATTTCTGAGGCCAAGGCCCAGAATTCGACAAGGTTATCTTCAGAAATCTTTCCATCTCTTGATGATTTTGTTTCTGGTAGGCACGCTATCCTTTCAATTGTTTTCAGTGAAAAAGAGTATATTACCATTTGTTAATTTGATCATTCACTAAATCTGTCTTACGACCCACTGCCAATTAAATCTATCTGCAAAAGATGGAGAACCTATAATGGAAGGTCCTTTTGTTTGAGTTTCTATAAATATTTCATTTTTTGGCTTGTAAAAAAATGTAAGCATGTCTTTAGCAGTATGGAAGATTAAATGCTTCTCTTTATAGATTTTGGTCAGGGAAAAGAAGCCTTCTTGACTGTCCGAGGAGAAAGTTTATTATCATCTATTCAAAATGATAGTTTCTTTGTAGAGGATAAGACACCTGCAAACTACGAGGTACTTTCTGTTTTTCATTTAAACCAGTTAGATTATTGATCTATTGGTTGTCTGTGACCCGCATTACTAGTCTCGTTGTAGGTTAGCTTCAAATTTCTATGGATTATTCCATTTAGCAACTGTTCATTATGATCATCTGCAAATAATATGTCAAGCATATGAGGAAAAAGGTTGTCAGTTGTCACAATATATACATACTACTGCAAAAGGTTGTCTGTGACCCGCATTACTAGTCTCGTTGTAGGTTAGCTTCAAATTTATATGGATTATTCCATTTAGCAACTGTTCATTATGATCATCTGCAAATAATATGTCAAGCATATGAGGAAAAAGGTTGTCAGTTGTCACAATATACATACTACTGCAAAACTAATTCTCTATGTTTCAAGTAGACAACCAGTCTAAACTAAAAATACAAGTTTACACAAAAAACAATAAAGGTTAAATGGCCGACTCCATGTTTCAAATTGTCAGCCGGATAACTGAACTGTGTTGGTTCGTTAGGTTAGTTTCAGCATTTATGTGTTGGTTAATCTTGATGGGTACGGGTCAAGCCAGTTCATTGGTTAAAAGGGCCATATAACAGTTTATGTTTCACTTCATTTAGGTGTTAGTGGGTCAAATAAACATGGGATGATTGTAAGAGTCTTAGGAGATAGTGAGTTAAGTGTTCGTATCTGCATGTTTTTAATTTGCGTTTATTCATGTTATGTTACAACGAATGAAGAATGTAAAAGTGTTCAAGAATTTCAGTTATTCTGACCTTGATTGTGATTGGGGCCTGAACCAACATTATGATCACCCCATTTTCTTTTACATGATATCAATTGATAATATGGGATGGGTTAGAGAAGTAATTGATGAATAAACTTATGGCAAACACTTTATTCCATAGGAGAAAGGTTTCATAGATATTCTTTAGTAATAAAAATAAATAAAGTTGTGATCTAATATATTGGAAGAGTGTTTAGAGATTAATACTATTGGGCTTGCTCTTACATGTGCAGACTTCATTTCTGTCACTGAATATGAATGCCCTTGCAAAGCAACTTACAAAAATAGATCTACCAAAAAGACTTTTCATGGAGGCAGATTTGTTTCCTCCCAAGCAGGTATGTGGTAACTTTTATCTGTTTAGATGTGGTAATTTCGATCCATCTACTTAAGAACAGGTTGGTTTGTTTGTTTTTTTTCCTTTTGTCTAGTGGTTTAAATAGATAAATAAAAAATAGCTCAAAAGGAAACTCTTCGAGGACTATGAAATTTGCCCGAATTGTATTTTAATTCTTGATACGTAAAACCCCTTAAATCAGGTTAAAAATAATTTTGGTTGACTTAGCTCCCGCTTTGCATTGGTCGGGGAGAGGCCGGATTGCTTTGCGATCTGATGTAAGCAAGTATCTAACCTTACCTACACTTTTGTGCAAGAGTTTGTTTCCACTTTAAGGTCACAAAGCAACAATCTTATAAGCAAATTGATAAGGTTGCTGATTTGTGACCTTGCAGTCATAGGTTCTAGTTGTGGTAAACAACCTCTTGAACAAAAGCGTAGGGTAAAGCTGTGTATGTCAGATCGTGAATATGGCCCCTCCCTGGACCTTGCGCAAAGCGGGAGCTAAGTCAAGCAAGGTTGTATTTGACCTGATAGAGTTAAAATTAACCTAGATTGACCCATCTCTATTAGTAAAGGGAATTGAAATAGCCACCTCTTGCTTTTAGTTTAATAATCCTTAATTCAATATAACTATCTTCCGTAACTTCTTAAATATTAAAATTGTTGTTTAGTCTAATCATACTTTGGTTTTGCCTTTCAGCAGCATTCTGAAAAAGTTCAAGAGCGACAAGCATATGAGCATCATGAAGTCGCATCGTCCACAAGCACTGCCACCAAGAGCAGCACTCACATGAGCCCAATCCTGCACCAACCCATACCAATATCAGACCCAAAATCTGTTGCAAGCTCGAGTGCAAACCAATCAAAATTCAAAGCAGAAACAGCTGAAACAGAACTTGATATGCTGCTTGATTCTTTTGGTGATGTTAACTTGAAGGAGAAGGCATCATCAACCAAGAAAAACACAGTAGATTTTGATATTGATAGTACGCTTGATGACTTACTCAAGGAGACTTCTCCATCTGTGCTTGATGAGAACATAGCATCACAGTCTCAACATCAATCTGGACCGCTTGATGATTTTGATTCATGGTTAGATACCATATGATTTCTTATAATAGACTGTACCATATCATCTCTCAAAAGGGTGAACTTTTTTGAAGGGACACGGGATGAGTATGACATTAACACAAATACTCACACATATATAAACATATGCATCACGGATGGAGAGCGATCAGGCTTTCTTTGTTGTTTACCTGGATTCGAAAGCTTCAAATAGTGCCTTCCAATTTCAAACTAAGTTCACGTTTTCTGGTAACGGGTCACATTTGCGTTCCTGTTCATATCCTCCTAATCAACTCCGAAGCCAAAATATAGAAGATTTTTTCAGGATTTTTTATCCATATAATTACACTAAAAATCATTATATTTTCTCTTTTCTTTTCAATTAAATAATACTTTTTATACCTTTATTATTATTTTTTTCTTTCTTTTTCACTCACAACCATTTAAAAATATTAAAAAAATTATAAGGATTGAATAGTGATTCTTTAAATATACCAATTCATAATAGCAGTTTCGTTATTCTTTACTTACAACCATTTAAAATCATTTCATATAATACATTAAACACACTCATATAATTTTAAAAACTCTACTGTGAATATTGTTAGTGAGGTTGCACTCTTCATGATAGATGATAAGAGTCTCCATCATCTCTTCTCATGAAAGTCTTTCCATCCTATCTCATAGCAAGTCTCCCTGTCGGAGACCGCTATAGCACAAAACTCACACGTGGGTGAGCCGTTAATAAGAACTGAGGATTGAAAGGATATAAGACATCCACTTATCTAAGACGACCATTGTGGAGGGAAATTCATTTGAAATAAGATGAAGTCTAGGAAGTTCCAATATAACAAATCAAAAGTTTTTTTAAGGTCTATCTTTAGTAGAATGGCATTTAGTTTGTAATTTTGATCAGGCAATTATCTCATTTATTATAATGGGACCATCCAATCTGTTCTTGTTCCTGTTCCATCAATGAAAGCAGTTTGGTCATTTGAGACTTTAAGGCTGATAAGCTTTTCGAGATGATTAGCAAGAATCTTAGATCATTTATAGTAGTTGTTTAGTTAAAATGTTACTTAAGTGTCATGTAGACAAAGTTTATTTTACTAAAATTTTTTAAATCAAATGTAATGGTTATTAGTTTTTGGAGCTCTATTCACGTGGTAGTGTGTGTAAAATTGTATTTGGAGCCCATTAAAGGCTTAACTCCTTATGGGGTTGTTGCCTCATTTAACTATCAAATAGTAGTGTTTGGAGTTTTATTTGTGTTCATGTTATCATTATTAGTTCCCCCTAAGTTTTTGGAGCTCTATTCACGTGGTAGTGTGTGTAAAATTGTATTTGGAGCCCATTAAAGGCTTAACTCCTTATGGGGTTGTTGCCTCATTTAACTATCAAATAGTAGTGTTTGGAGTTTTATTTGTGTTCATGTTATCATTATTAGTTCCCCCTAAGTTTTTGGAGCTCTATTCACGTGGTAGTGTGTGTAAAATTGTATTTGGAGCCCATTAAAGGCTTAACTCCTTATGGGGTTGTTGCCTCATTTAACTATCAAATAGTAGTGTTTGGAGTTTTACTTGTGTTCATGTTATCATTATTAGTTCCCCCTCTTTGTACATTACGTGTAATTTTAACGATGTTAGAGCAGAGCATAATAAGGGGAAACCGGATTGCCACCCCCTCCCCAGTCCCCACCAAAAAAATTTGCACATAAACATATAACTCTTCAAAGTCAATATATGTTACTTTGGCTAAACCATAATAACCATCATGTGATTAACTCTTAAGTAAAAAAGATTTTTATTAATTTCATAGAGAATTTTTTCTCAAACACTTACAAGTTAAAATTATGCATAACCCTGTGGATTAATCTCATCGCCCAATAAATGAAATGTCACAACGAACACAAAACAATACAACAATCGATGCAACTTTTGCATCTTATCTAATTATCTTACATTCTCAACAGCACAAGGTACCGTAAACACATTAGTTTTGGGTGTTTGGGTCCAGTCTTTCATCACAAGAGTCCTGATATCAATTTCATTCAACAGTGAAGGCACAACTTTCACCGGCACGATCTCGAATCCCGCCTTTTTACAAGCATCAGTTAACGCCTCAACCTGTAACGGCCCATCGGGGCAAAACGCAACCACAGCCCCACCACTGCCCGTAAACTTTGAGGCGGCCCCGACCCTTCTCGCCACCTCCACCATCTCTATGTTCAGTGCACCAAGTGCGGCGTCACCATACATCTGCCTACGTAGATCAAAGTTTCGGTTCATTAGAGTCGCAAGTTTTGCATAATCTTTTTCAAGTAATGCTGTTCGTCCCTCGAGGGCGAGATTTGCCACTTCCTCCATTGATGATATTATGAACTTGTCTCCATCTAACCATCGTTGTCGGACCGCACTGTGTACCTTGCCTGAATCACTTGGGTTTTCGGCGTAAATCAGATGCAGAGGTGGGAGAAGACTTGTGTCTAACTGTGTGTAATTGCCATGACCGTTTTTGTTCATGGTTGTCTTGTTGAAATCCTGTAAATTGAAAATGGTTAGTTGGTTATATGAATTTATGTCACACATAATGCAAAATAACCAAAATAAATATTTCTAGCAATTTTTTTTCTTTTTTTGCCAATTGGGAAAAAATAATTAAATAAACATATCCAAAAACAAGCAACAATCACCACATATACAAGACCCACTAAATGAGCTCCAACTTAGATCTAGATTTTAGCACTTCCAAAATTTATTTGAAAAGTACTGTGAAAAGCACAGAACAAACTAATCAAATCAATATATGTAAAGCGACAGATAAAAGGACAGTTCTTCAAATATGTGTCGGCTAAAATTTAGTTGTTTTAAAGTTTAGTTGGAGTGTTTTTTAAACACCTAAAATTAATCGGTGCTTTATACATGTGTTAGATTTAATTGGTTGTTTCACACCAATTATATTGCTTTTAACAACTTTCATGCAGGCTAAATTCATGCCTTTTTGGATGGCTTGAGCATTCATACTACTTTATCCATTTTTATCTTTATATTTATATTAAAACATTATTTTTTTATTTTAATTAAATAATATTTTTTATATTTTGTATCATTATATTTTTTTTCTTCTCCACTCAATAAATTTTAAAAATATCAAAAAAACTATAGGGTTTGTACTGTGTTTTCTCAAATATGAGAAAACCCTATAATTTTTACTTACAATCACTAACATCCATTTACATAATATAAGCATAGACTCAGATAAAAATAGAAACCCTAAACACATTTTCCTTAATAAATATGCTTAGATATATACATACATTTTCAAGCAGCTTAAAAATGTTTATTTTTATCAACGACACATACTCCTAAAAAATTTACCAGATGAGCCCCGATTAAAAAATTAATTTTCCTCACACACATGTGATATGATACGTTATATGTATCAATAAATTTACCTAAACCCATTATTATCTCTAAACTGTAGAGACTGTTAAATTTAAATAAACCCATAATGCTCACCATGTACACAAGACCACCATACACTTGTGCTACTCTGTCCTGCAAACCTGCAACAATCCCCAGCTCTTTCTCAGCATTCAAAATAAGCTGCGGTCTCATCTTCACATCAATTTTCTCTCGGACATTGTAGAAGTCAAGAAGACAGCTAAACGCCGCACTCGCGATCGCACTCGAACCCGATAACCCTGTCTGATAACGTAATCCCTATTATACTTTTGTTCAAAACATCATGAAATTATGACACAGTTTCAAATTTGAACATATTCACCTGACGAGGGATGTTGGTGTCGTATGAAAGAGTGAAGTTCTTATTGTGAAGATGAATCCCCTGTTCTTTACAGTAATTTGTGAAAACCTTACAAGTTGCCATTAACAACCGTACACCTCCATAATAACCTTCGTTCTCCAATCGGTTCACCTGCAATATAATCAGAAGCAGTTATAAGTTTATAACCGCCAATCATCCACGACTTGATGTTACCCGTGTTTTCAGAACGGGACCGGACAATAAACCAGTGTACCAACCATATGAATAGAACCGGATTTAACAACAAAATAACGTTAT